>CM071944.1:33200000-33797500 GCA_036784905.1 Acrossocheilus fasciatus
CGAGATGCCCATCTTTCTGAGAGTGGACAGGAGGATCTGATGGTTAACTGTGTCAAAAGCCGCAGACAGGTCCAATAAGATGAGTACAGAGGATTTGGAAGCCGCTCTTGCCAGTCTCAGGGCCTCTGTAACCGAGAGTAGGGCAGTCTCAGTGGAGTGGCCGCTTCTGAAGCCCGATTGGTTGCTGTCCAGAAGATTGTTCTGTGCAAGAAACACAGAGAGTTGGTTGAACACAACTCGCTCAAGTGTCTTTGCAATGAATGGCAGAAGGGATACCGGTCTGTAGTGTTCTAAAAGTGCTGGATTCAGAGAGGGTTTTTTAAGCAGTGGGGTTACCCGGGCCTGCTTAAAAGCTGTTGGAAATGTACCAGTGTGAAGAGAGGTGTTGATAATGTGAGTAAGCGTAGGTATGACCGAAGAAGAGATGGCCTGAAGTAGGTGAGTGGGGATAGGATCTAGCGGACAAGTAGTGGGATGATTAGAAAGGATGAGTTTTGAGACTTCCGTCTCAGAGAGAGGAGAGAAGGAGGTGAGGGAGTGTGTATTAGTCGGTATGAAGTTATCAGTTTGTGGTGGGAGGAATTGGTCACTAATGGTTTTTGTTTTATTTGTAAAGAAAATTGCAAAGTCATCAGCTTTAAGAGTTGATGAAGGAGGAGGGGGAGGAGGACAGAGAAGAGAAGAGAAAGTTTTGAAAAGTGTGCGAGAGTCAGAACAATTGTTGATTTTGTTGTGGTAGTAATTCATTTTAGCCGTGGATACGTTTGCAGAGAAGGAAGAGAGGAGTGACTGATACGCACTAAGGTCAGTAGAGTTTTTTGATTTGTGCCATTTCCTCTCTGCAGCCCTTAGTTTAGTGCGATGTTCACGGAGAACATCAGACAGCCAGGGGGCAGGGGGGGTAGAGCGTGCTGGTCTGGATGAACGGGGGCAAAAGATGTCTAAGCAAGATGTTAGAGTGGAGCAAAGAGTGTCAGTAGCACTGTTTGCGTCCAGTGCTGAAAGCTGAGAGGGTGAAGGAAGTGCAGATGTAACCAATGAGGAAAGGCAAGAGGGAGAAAGCGAGCGTAGGTTACGGCGAAAGGTGACCTGTGGGGGAGTGTGTGTTATGACCGGAGTTAGTGTGAGGTTAGAAGTGATGAGGAAGTGGTCTGAGGTGTGCAGTGGAGTAACTAACGTGTTGTCAGTGGAGCAGTAGCGTGTGTAGATGAGGTCCAGATGGTTACCTGATTTATGAGTAGCCATGGTTGTCACTCGCTTGAGATCAAATGAAGTGAGAAGGGTGTTGAAGTCGGCAGCCTGGGGTTTTTCTAGGTGGATGTTGAAGTCGCCAAGCAGTACCAGAGGAGTGCCATCCTCAGGAAAGTTTGACAGTAGTACATCCAGCTCATCCAAGAAGTTTCCCAGTCGACCTGGGGGACGATACACAACTACAATGTGGATTTTAGCAGGGTGTGTGATAGTAACTGCATGAGATTCAAATGAGCTGTTGCCTGTAAGAGATGGTAGAAGATCAAATTTCCATTCCTTTGAAATAAGGAGGCCCGTGCCTCCACCCCTCCCAAGTGTGCGAGGGGTGTGGGAGAAAGTGAAGTTAGTGGAGAGTGCTGCAGGAGTGGCAGTGTCCTGAGGCTTGATCCAAGTCTCCGTTAGGGCCATGAGGTTGAGACCGGAATGAGTAGCAATAGAAGGAATGAAGTCTGCTTTGTTTACAGCAGACTGGCAGTTCCAGAGACCAATTGGAATAGAGAGTAAGGTATTAGAAGACCGAGGGACAGGCCGTAGGTTAGTAGGATTAGCCTGCCTCCAACGTATAGTGCGTGCCTTCCGAGTGTTAGTAGTTGTGGTGGAGATTTGAAAGCACATAGTGTGTACAATTGACTAAAATAAATAAATGCGAACAAGTAGTGCAAAAAGTAAGGAAAGGGGAAAGAGCAATACTCAAGTGCCTTGTCGGTGTTCTTGCTCGGTGGAGTCGTGCAAGGTAGAGTCGATCGTCTTTACACTCGTCGGTCTTCACACGAGGAAGGCTTCACACGAGGGCTGCCGCGACCGCTGCCGCGGTATAGAATCCAGTAATAAGCTAGCCTTAATTATTCCTTATAGAAGTCAGCTGACCACGCCTTACTACTTAGCCAAGCGAAACTGGGAAATTCCCGCGATACCCACGACAACAAACGAGACTTCACTTACTACGGTAAGACACGGTATATGCAAAAACAGAGTTTCCTAGTAACAACAACTGCGCTGAAATCTAATGAGAAAACAAGACAAAACACTTACAAACTGCTGTACTCTTCTGCTGTTCTTCTGCTCCTTCTATATATATATATATAGATATATATATATATATATATATATATATATAGATATATATATATATATATATATATATATATATATATATATATATATATATAGATATAGATATATATATATATATATATATATATATATATATATATATATATATAGATATAGATACACATATATATATATATATATATATATATATATATATATATACTAACTGGGGGAAAATCCGGTCCCGTTCCACTCCCGGAAGAATTACTCACATTCCCTCCCACTCCCGTTTTTTTTTTTTTTTTTTTTTAATAATTTATTTATGGCCAAAATCTGTCATCAAAGTGTAGGCTACGTTGCACACATTACATTTTATTTTTGTTTTTTCATTTGAAAGTAGACATTTCACTCTCTATAGATATATTTTTCAAAGACGGAAGTTTCTCGCTCAGAGACCTAAAGTGTACCCTGTTTGCTTTAAAGCGCAACGTTTCGTTATTATTCTGAGTGTATACAAATAAACGAGTCTTTACAGATTCGAAAGATGTATTAGGCTACTTTTATCTGTATGACCAAAAATTACGGAGATTTTAAGAGCAAGTGAGCGCACCGGCGCCTGTCCTGCAGCGAGCGCGCTATTCAGCTTCCACTCTCCACACAAACACTTCATTAGCGCACATTTCTCTAGGTTAACATTATATTGAGCGGCCATGTAAAGTTGCTACTACATGCATCTTTCAGATGAAAAGCCATATTTGAGGTCGATGAACGATTGTGTGTATTACCACATAGACCAGCCGTTAACGATCTGTCCGTCACGGACTGCGTCATTCACTTAACCAGCCACACCAAAGCAAACAGGAGGAGAACGAGACAGGGCAACTAGTTCCGAATTAAAATATACAGTTTACATTACGATGACATTTTTTCCTGTACCGTCCCAATCACGTGATTCGTAGCGATTTTGTTTCCCATCCCACAGGATTCCTGTGACCCATGGGATTCCCGAAAAAATGTCAGCCTCTACTCCGCATCTGATTTTCTATAACCAAACCAGTTCCAAATTGTGGAGGTAGCTCCTTGCTTAACAACAAGCTCCTCCACAGCCTCATGTCCAGCTTCCGCCATGCTTGTTTTCACTCTGCACGTTAACAGTGAATCGGTCGCGCACAAAACTACGTCATCAACTAGACTTATCGTTATTATCGTGAGGAGACAAATTTTTATCGTGAGGAGAATTTTCAACGGTATATCGCAAACGATAAGATATCGCCCATCCCTATTACATGGGACATTTCAGTAAGTTGTACTGTAGGTTTTCTTATAAAATGCTTTTTGATGTTCATTCATGTTATCGTAGTAAATGGAAAGATAAGGTAAGTTGACCTGCCACTTAAACTGAGGTGCTAAAGCGATATCGATAATGCTACATTAAGGAGTGCCAAAATGTATTTATTGTTTGAATTTCGTTATGAATTTGGCCGAATTTTAAAGCTGATAGCCTACTTTGTTTATTAAAATGTAACAAAGGACAAAGCATATTGCGATTATTGTATGGCACGCGTGCTGCAAATAATATGAATAATATTCACACATTAACAGATCACAGCATATAGGCCTAGATTAAAAGTCTTGATAACAAAAATCCATATCGATTATAAACGAGAATGTTAATGTCCACACAGCTGACAGCTTTACCTGTTGTAGTTTGTTCACGTTGTGCATGAAATAGACACTGCTTTTCTGCACTTGTACTTCGAACGTCTCTGTCATTTTAGATCTCTCTCACGCTGCACAACTGGAGCTGCTTTTGGCTGGTGTGCTGTCAGTGATGGCGCTCGGCAGAGATGAGGACAGTTTGAAAGTCTTTTTTCCTCTAAAACTTTGATGCGCATTGTCTCCGTTTATTATGTCAACATAACAAAAGATGTGATTCTAAAACAATCAGGAAAAAAGGCAAATTTTAAAGTTATAACATGTACATTTATATAGTCGCCAGTGGCGATCACAGCAAAAATTTAACTCGCAAATGAATATTTTTGGTCACAAATGCGACCATTATAGTCATAGTCTGGAGCACTGACATGTTTTAAAGTCATTTGATTTATCTCCATGCAATTATGGAATTGAGATGCACTGGTTACCCATTATAATGTATAATATTCATAGCAATCAGTTCACATGATATATAAAATTATTATTATTATTCTAAAATTAAAATATTATAAAATTTAGACAAACAGAGGAAATAAATAGGATGTTCCCATTGTGCAAAGCTACATGCAGGTCAGCACCTAGGGATGCATCAGTATTAAAATTGTGGCCAATACCAATAAGCTGATTTTTTTTTTTAAAGATTAAAAGAGACCTATTATGCCCCCTTTTTACCAGTGGTGAGTGGTGCTTTTTTAAGTGGGTATGCTGAGTGCTAAGTGTAAAAATTATAATAATATCTTTAAAATATTGCCAAGTAACGTTTCAAACAACAATAAATTCACAGAAGGACTTTAACTGTAAGTGTCACATAGGGGTGTGCGATATTGACAAAAAATAATATCTCGATATTTTCTGGGATTTTATCGATAATTAGATGATATTTTGCTGAGTGTGTTGTGCTGTTATCTTAAGAACTACCCTGGACAGCTGACTCCTAAAGTTTTTGATATTCTTCCTATTCTGTGTGGTGGTCAGTTCACACTGATAGAAATGTATCTTGTCCAATACTTTTAAATTTATTTTTACCTTTTAACCCTCTAAGCGCCAAAGTCGCAAAATTGCAACAAGATGTCATACTTCATTAAATAGACTGTAATATCTAATTTGTATTCCCTACCACTAGATGGCAGACATGCAGTACTTCGATTCTAGATCAAAAGTGTTCGAGGAAATAGCAGAGCAAGTGAGCTATCGTGTCATTGATGCGGAAGCAGCTCAGTTCATAGCGTCTGAGTAAATTGTGAGATTTGTGAGAGAAAATTGCCAAATGGCTAATAAAAAGTTGTACTGTGAGGATGTGTTGCAAATGTTATTCACCTATTCTGACTCTGAAGGGGAATATTTGCCTTTGGAAATGACGATCAGCCGTCTAATGATCGTGCATCTCCCGGTACATCTTTGCAAAAGCAATGGCGCCGCCGTAAATGGTGAGAGTGTTCACGAAGCACCATCAGGTGACCATTTCGAGCCTTTGCCCAACGGGGATGAGGGTGGCAGGGGTGGACGAGGTCTTAGTGTCCATAGGAGAGGCATTGCGTTGCTGATGATCAGCCAGACTGCATCTTTTTTTCTGATCACGCGCGCTCAAAGGGCCGCTGGCAGACAGTACAGGTGCAGTCAGTGTGGGGTAGGTCTGTGCGCTGTGCCATGCATTGAGAGATACCATACTCTCAAGAACTATAAAATTTCACCTTGATACCTGATTGGGCAGATAGCTGGTCAACTGATAAAAAAATAGGTACATGGATTTTACTATGGCACAGTAATATAGTAATAATTTACTACTTTCTCCTGTTTTACTGTTGATTTCCTCTTTTCATGATCATTTGGAATGAGGATAAAAAGACAAAAAAAAACAAAAAAAAAACATGCAAATAAGTTCAAATATCAAATATCTGTTTTTGACTTTGGTCATTTTTGGAGAACAAAATGGCACTCTCTGTGTGATATTGATTAACTACATAAAATATATACATATAAATATACATTTTATGTCCCCATATCTTGAATTTTGGGATATGTAATAACCCTTTTTACAATATGTAATATAAGTCTTAGGTGTCCCCAGAATGTGTCTGTGAAATTTCAGCTCAAATTACCACACAGATCATTCATATTATCATTTTGAAAATGCCTATTTTGAGTGGAAGCAGAAACACACTGTTTTCGTGCATGTCTCTTTAAATGCGAATGAGCTGCTGCTCCCCGCCCCCTTTTGCAGAATAGGGCTGTGCCATTACTGTTCATACTTCAAATACTCTGCTAAAAAACATCTGTTTGGTTTTGATTATCATGTCTGTCGTGCTGAAATCATGCATTTTAAACCATATTAGTTTGAACTTCTGATCCATGGTTTTCTGAGCAAACACATATGAAGCACATGCGCAGAAAGTGGCTGTCACACGGTGTGTGAGTACTAACCAAGATAAATTATGAAAATATTTAATATCAGCTGGTTATGGCTGATACAAACTAGGATATTAAGATACACACTACCGTTTAAAATCCTTAACATAAAATAAATAAACAAATAAATAATAATCCAGAAATGGTCAATGATTCAGCAAGGATGCATTAAATTGAACAAAATTGACATTAAAGAGTTAAAAAAAGTTATATTTAAAATAAATACTGTTTATTTACATACAGTGCTGTTCAAAAGTTTTGGCTCAGTAAGATATTTAATGATTTTTTTTAAAGAAGTTTCTTATGCTCATCAAGACTGCATTTATTTGATCAAAAATACAGAAAAAAAATGTAATACTGTGAAATATTATTGCAATTTAAAATAACAGTTTTCTATTTTAATATACTTTAACATATAAAATTGGAATCAGAATGAGCTTTATTGCCAGGTATGTTTACACATACAAGGAATTTGTTTTCGTGACAGAAGCTTCCACAGTGCAACAGAATAACAGTAACAGAACAAAAACACAGATAATAAAAGAAGAATAGATAAATAGGGAATAACAATGTACAAATTTACAGTTGTATGTACAGGTATATTATGTGCAAATTTGGATGAGTGCGATCTTTACACGCCACCCACGGGGCGTGAAGGGGAGACAGAACCAGGTGGAGAACGACCAGCCAGGACAAAACGAGGGACTACATCTGTAGCATGGGCACGCGATTTTAAGCACTGCAGTTTTAAAACATCCGATTTTAAGCCGTTGAAACACAAACAACAGAGCTATATGCGTGCGTCGTCTCCGTTTCTATGTGAGAGGACCGCGCCTTTTTTTTTTTTTTTTTGCCGCCGCTTTATTGACTTTGAACGATTACATAAACACATATATGCGTCAGAATCCCCGTCTTGGCAAGTATCCTCATAAAGACAGCGAATTAGGTGTTAAGAGAGAGCAAACATCTAAAAGAGAAAACGCATATGTAGCAGTATCGGATCCGGACTTCGGTCTTAAAGGGGAAGCCGTCCAATATTCGTTCTGTCTGCCATTCATATTAAGCATAGCACATTGCTAGAAAATCTCTCACTACTCTTGACTAAATCACTTTTGTAGCTTTAATAAGAAGAAATAATTATATATATATATATATATATATATATATATATATATATATGTAAGTATAGAATCTATACATAATACGTGTTAATTATATCTATCATAGATATAATTAACACAGTGAAGACTAATTAATTTACACAATGTATGTAGCGTTTCTTATTTATTGTAGTTTTTTGTCCTATTGCTTGCAATTAGTTTCTTACACTTATTTCATCACTGACTGTTTATTTATTTTCAGTGAGCTTGAGTTTTTATTTATTTTATTTTATTTTTTTGTCTTTTTAGGCTTGTATTAGTTTGATATTGACATTGGTGACAAGGATTATGAAAATTCTATGGTATCAAAAATTTTAATATCATAAAAACCTTTTTAAAAGAAAAAAAATAGTATATCATGATATATATCGTTATCGTGATATAAAATTAGTCATATCGTGATATAAGATTTTGGTCATATCACCCAGCCCTAGGTCCAGAGTGATTTTGCCAGCCCTTTTGCTCACTCTGGATAAGTAGCATACAGTTCTTGGAAAGTAGGGAGGGTTGTACCAATGATTCGCTCAGCAGTCCGGACTACCCTCTGTAGTCTTCTGAGGTCAGATTTGGTAGCTGAGCTGAACCAGACAGTTATAGAAGTACAGAGGACGGATTCAGTGATGGCAGAGTAGAACTATTTCAGCAGCTCCTGTGGCAGGTTGAACTTCCTCAGCTGGCGAAGGAAGTACAACCTCTGCTGGGCCTTTTTAACAATGGTCACACTTCAGGTCCTGGGAGATGGTGGTGCCCAGGAACCTGAATGACTCCACTGTCGTTACAGTGCTGTTCATGATGGTGATTGGGGAGAGACCAGGGGGGTTTCTCCTGAAGTCTACGATCATCTCCACTGTTTTGAGTGTGTTGAGCTCCAGGTTGTTAAGACTGCACCAGACGGCCAGCTCCTTAACTTCCTGTCTGTAAGCAGACTTGTCACTATCCTGAATGAGGCCGATAAGTGTGGTGTCATCTGCAAACTTCAGGAGCTTGACAGAGGGGTCTTTAGATGTGCAGTCGTTGGTGTAGAGAGAGAATAGCAGTTGGGAGAGAACACAGCCCTGAGGAGCTCCAGTGCTGATCGTACGGACGCTGGATGAGAATTTTCCCAGCCTCACTAGTTGCTGCCTGTCTGTCAAGAAGCTGGTGATCCAATGACAGACGGAGGTGGGCACGGAGAGCTGAGTTAGTCTGGGCAGGAGGAGGTTTGGAATTATAGTGTTAAAGGCAGTGCTGAAGTCCACAGACAGGATCCTCACATAAGTCCCTGGTCTATCTAGATGTTGCAGAACATAAAGCAGTTCCATGTTGACTGCATCATCCACAGACCTGTTTGCTCTGTAGGCAAACTGAAGAGGATCCAGTAAGGGTCCAGTAATGTCCTTAAGGTGGGCCAGCACCAGTTTTTCAAATGACTTCATGACCACAGACGTTAGAGCCACAGGCCTGTAGTCATTTAGTCTGGTAATTTTGGGTTTCTTTGGGATGGGGATGATGGTGGAGCGTTTGAAGCATGAAGAGACTTCGCACAGCTCCAGTGATCTGTCGGTGATCTGTTGAAGATCTTTGTGAAGATGGGGGCTAGCTGGTCAGCACAAGATTTCAGACAGTCTGGTGTAACACAATCTGGGCCTGCTGGTTTTTTCCTTTTCTGCTTCCGGAAGACCTGGCGCACATCGTCTTCGCTGATTTGAAGTGCAGGTGTGGGGGAGAGGGGCGTTGCTGGAGGTGTTAATAGTTGTGTGGAGAGGTGTTCAGAGTGGGTGTGGGGTGTTTTTTCAAACCTGCAATATAACTCATTCAGATCGTCTGCCAGTTGTTGATTCTCCACAGTGCTGGGGGATGGTGTCTTGTCTGAAAGAGATCACCAACTACCTTTCCACACTGATGCTGAGTCGCTATATACATGCATGCGGTCACTATATAATTTATTCTTGTGAAGCAAAGCTGAATTTTCAGCATCTTTACTCCAGTCTTCAGTGTCACATGATTCTTTCAGAAGTCTAAATACTTTGAAATCTCATCTTAAGACTCATCTCTTTACCCAGGCTTTTTAATGACTTGCTCTTATTAAGACTACCATATTTGCGATGCATGTATGCATTTGTGCTGTTGAATTTTGTAATGCTGGCAGGATCTGTTTGTCTACTGTAACTAGGGCTGTGACAATAACCGCATTACCGCATCACCGCGGTAATGAGATGCCGACCGCGGTGCTGAGGTAATCATCGTTATCACCGCACTTTTTTGCAAGGTATTTGCAGGAGGAAGCTAGATGTCTGCATTCCACGGGACCCATCCAGATTTCTTGTGATGCGGGATTAAATTATCAAATAAAACTTGGTAGCGGTCAGTAACTGTGATGTAGCACTTATGTTACATCTTAAAGAAAAACTCAGACTAAACTGTTTTGGAAGATCTTTATTTTGTTAGTTTACTCCAGTGGCAGTCACATGAAAGGTGCACATTCCATGATGACTGTTATCGTAGTGAAATATTCAGGGTGAAGTTGGACAATCAATGTTTGTATGTTAATGTTCATGTCTCTTTGTCTTACCGGTTCCTGGATCTGCCTAGTAGGAGGGGCCCGCAAACAGGAAGCTGACTATATGTTAACCGGAAGGGGAGGAGTTTGTCTATTAAGAATGTTTAGGCTTAAATTACATGAATGGTAACATGTTTGATGTTTTTCGAGTTAATTATATAACTTGTTAGATGTGATTGATGATAAGTTGCTGTTTGTAATCTTATAAATCCTCTGTAACTTGGATAATGTGCAGTTACTAACTGATGAGGGGTTACGATTGGTCAGTTCGAAAATGAAGGAGGAGATTAAACCTATAAAAGAAGAGAGTAATGTTTGGAAGGGGGAGAGGTGTTTGTTGGACTAGTAGTCAACTGTGTATCCTATTTTTGTTATGAATTAAGTTGTATTTTGAATTGTTTATTTTTGTTAGTTTCTTTTCTTTTATCTTTGTTTTTTTTTTCTTAAGTAATTTTTTTCTTATTTACAATGGACTTTTTGCTATGGCCCTTGTTACACCTTTTTGGAATTTGTGGCACTTGGAATTAAAACCAATTTCTCCATGGACATCTCTGGAGGTTTTTTTTTTGCTGTCTGTTTAGCCACTGCACCGACCATCCTACCACAGTAACTCTGGTGTAATTTGAATGGGAGTGGGCGGTCTAACAATATCCCGTTCCCGACTCCTTTCAGAACAGCATATCTGCGCTTTACTCACTCTTATCGCTCACACGGTGCATGTGCGAACCAGCGCTTTCTGTGTCATGTATTTTATTGTGGGGTCTGTGCGCGCAGCATGTGTATAACGGCCCTCAAACAGAACAGGCAGGTTGTCGACAGAGCAGAATAAGGATGGCAAAGCAAAGTGTGGATGCGCTGTCCTTGAAGGACTTGGACTGGAAAATGGTCAGTTTACTGCTTACATTCTTCTCAGGGATGTTAAATTGTTCGGTTAAAAAGTTATTTCATCTCGCAATGTCTCCAAGCCAATTTTTCATATTTTGCTTATAAATTTAAATGTCCTTTTTTTTCTTTTTTTTCTCTGCGACACTTTTCCTACCGTGCTGACAGCAAAATGTTAAACGAATTTTGTATTTTGACAAGACAGATAAAAATAACAAATAGGCTACAATTTTTGTACAACCTATAGGCCTACTTTTTTTTTTCCCCCTCTGGGACACTTTTTCCTATTGTGTTGACAGCAAAATGTAAAACTAATATGATTCTGGACAAGATGAATAAAATAAATAGCCTAAAACAAATTTTGTGCAGACTACATTTTTATTTGTTATCTCTCTCTCTTTCAGTAGGAAATTTGAATGTGAGATTCTGGAAACAAGATATATTTAGCGGAACGGTCGGGTCAGGAATAAAACTATTCTAAGCGGACAGCGCGTGAACAGAGTGGATTTATAGTGGGAGCCTCATGTTCCCTTTTTATGTTGCACTTTAAAAAGGTTGTTATTATAAATGTAGCATAATTAATAGTTAAAACTGCGTTTGGACAAGTGCGTTTCTATCCACAGACTGTTACCTGAAAAACAATGTCTAAAGAAATAGGAATCGAAGTTTAGCACAACTCACCAGAACTAAGCAATGGGCTTGTTGTTTTTGCAGCTCAGGTTGTTATTTTTTTAATAATTTATTGTACAAAGAATGGGTTACAAACGATGACAAAGACTGTTCCATAATTCCTATTAAACTAAAAAGATATCGAAAAAAAAAACAACAGTTAAACAAATAACTATTATTTTGTTATATTATGTTATATTGTTAATATAATTTGCTTTTTTAATAATTAAGAAGACTACTTTATTATTATTATTATTATTATTATTATTATTAATTTCCATGTTCATTTACAAGCTGCATGCGTTCTTGATTGATCAAAACTCAATTGATATTTTTTGGATAAAATCTGTTATATATACATATACACACACAAACACACACACAGTAGTCAACATTTGAAGTTAGGGCTGTGTGATAATTCTATAATGATAATTATCGCGATATAGTTTTCCTCGATAAAACTATATAAAGAGTTCGATATAATGTTTATGTGCCAAAAGCGGAACGAAACAGCGCAACTCATTTGAATCGTGCCACACGGACTGTTTATCTAATCGGATAAAAATTGCCGCGTGGCGCAAGCTCACTAGAGCAGATGCGTTTACTCAGTCACACGATTACTAAACAGCGCTGTGAGATTCGTGCGAAACGCTTGAATTCAGCGATGAACACAAATGACTCTGTGATTTAAAGTAGTTTAAAGCCTAACAGGAGAAACACTGTGTGCAACGAGACAGTCAGAAGGCATTTCAATCTACACATCACCCTCATTTGCCATGGATTTACTGTATTAACTCTCACTACACCATGGTATTGCGGCAGAAATGTGGGATATTCACATTGAATTTTATTACAGAGGTAATGGTATATACAGGTGCTGGTCATATAATTAGAATATCATCAAAAAGTTGATTTATTTCACTAATTCCATTCAGAAAGTGAAACTTGTATATTATATTCATTCTTTACACAAAGACTTATATATTTCAAATGTTTATTTCTTTTAATTTTGATGATTATAACTGACAACTAAGGAAAATCCCAAATTCAGTATCTCAGAAAATTAGAATATTTACATTTGAGTTTCAATAAATGACCATCCTTACAGTATAAATTCCGGGTATCTCTTGTTCTTTGAAACCACATTAATGGAGAAGACTGCTGACTTGGCAATGATCCAGAAGACGAACATTGACGCCCTCCACAAAGAGGGTTAGTCACAGAGGGTCATTACTGAAAGGTATGGCTGTTTACAGAGTGCTGTATCAAAGCATATTAAATGCAAAGTTGACTGGAAGGAAGAATTTGGGTAGGAAAAGGTGCACAAGCAACAGGGATGACTTGGACAAGCTTGAGAATACAGTCAAGCAAAGCTGATTCAAACACTTGTGAGAGCTTCACAAGGAGTGAACTGAAGCTGGAGTCAGTGCATCAAGAGTCATCACGCTCAGACGTCTTAAGGAAAAGGGCTACCAAGCCACTTCTGAACCAGAGACGACGTCAGAAGAGTCTTACCTGGGCTGTGGAGAAAAAGAACTGGACTGTTGCTCAGTGGTCCAAAGTCCTCTTTTCAGATGAAAGTAAATTTTGCATTTCATTTGGAAATCAAGGTCCCAGAGTCTGGAGGAAGAGTGGAGAGGCACAGAATCCATGTTGCTTGAAGTCCAGTGTGAAGTTTCCACAGTCTGTGATGATTTGGGCTACCATGTCATCTGCTGGTGTTGGTCCACTGTGTTTTCTGAGGTCCAAGGTCAACGAAGCCGTATACCAGGAAGTTTTAGAGCACTTCATGCTTGCTGCTGCTGACCAACTTTATGGAGATGCAGATTTCATTTTCCAACAGGACTTGGCACCTGCACACAGTGCCAAAGCAACCAGTATCTGGTTTAAGGACCATGGTATCCCTGTTCTTAATTGGCCACCAAACTCGCCTGACCTTAACCCCATAGAAAATCTATGGGGTATTGTGAAGAGGAAGATGCGACATGCCAGACCCAACAATGCAGAAGAGCTGAAGGCCACTATCAGAGCAACCTGGGCTCTCATAACAGCTGAGCAGTGCCACAGACTGATCGACTCCATGCCACGCCGCATTGCTGCAGTAATTCAGGCAAAAGGAGCCCCAACTAAGTATTGAGTGCTGTACATGCTCATACTTTTCATGTTCATACTTTTCAGTTGGCCAAGATTTCTAAAAATCCTTTCTTTGTATTGGTCTTAAGGAACATTCAAATTTTCTGAGATACTGAATTTGGGATTTCCTTAGTTGTCAATTATAATCATCAAAATTAAAAGAAATAAACTTTTGAAATATATCAGTCTGTGTGTAATGAATGAATATAATATACAAGTTTCACTTTTTGAATGGAATTAGTGAAATAAATCAACTTTTTGATGATATTCTAATTGTATGACCAGCACCTGTAATTATATTTGTGATTGAAGTTATAGCATGTGTGCATATATACTGAATGTTTTTAGACTAATGTTACTGTTTTTCATGCAAATAGGCTACCTTAAAAATCACACATTTATATTTTTATGGTATTGGTATTGAGGTGCTATATGTGTGGTTTTAACTATGTATCATGATTTAAATGTATGCTACTATGGGAGTCCAATGTTTAATTAAAAAAAAAAAAAAAAAAAAAAAAAAAACTTGGTCAGAATAAATTTAACCATATAAAACTGAGGTTGCTAAAATTTTTACAGTTACTATCAAATGTGCATTTCTAAGAGACAAAAAGTGATATTATTATTATTAGTATTATTATTATTAATATTATCAGACAACCCAAACCTAAGAAATTAACTTTTCTATTTAGATATTTATTTTGTTAAGGAAAATTAATGGTCTGGTTTCTGCAACTTTTATGTGAGAAGAGGATTTTGGACCACTGAGCAGCAGTCCAGTTCTTTTTCTCCTTAGCCAAGGTAAAATGCTTCTGAAGTTGTTTCTGAAGAAGTGATTTCATAAGAGATACCCGGAAATTATACTGTAGGGATGGTCATTTAATGAAACTGAAATGTAGGGATGCACTGAATTTTTGGCAACCAAAATTGTATGTGAATAAGCTAAAAGACCGAATAAACTGTACCAAACAATGACGTGACGCGATCAAATAGAGGCGTGCGCTAATGCAACAAACTTGTTGGCAGTGAGGACGCATTTCAAACTGTCAGAGAAAGACGCAAAAATCAGTATAAGCACCGACAGCGAGAGACTGTTTAGTACTGCATCTCATGTCTTCGAAGAGGAGAGGAAGGGTGGTTGTTGCTGGTTACTGTATGATGATTGAAATAGTGAAATGGCCTCAAACGATTAGTAAATAAACTGCACAACGCTATGTTTTCTAATAGGTACATGCACGAATGTATTCTGACAGCGCAGCAAGAGCTCATGGTGTCAGGGTTCAAAATCCAAAGAGGAAAATCTGCGCTGAAGTGTTACTTGTCAGTTGCTCAGTAAAATTTTTAGGATTTATTTAAAAGGCATGTGATAATGCAAAATCATTTATAAATCTGTTGTCAACAAAAAGAAGCATTGAGGTCTTCCTGCGGGTTTCCACCAAAATAAACTCCATCAGCATTCATAAATGTTAGTATTGTAATTTTACTGTTGTTCTGTAAAATAAATAAAAAAGTAAGACAATAATAATAATAATAATAATGATAATAATGATAATAATTACAACAGCTCTATTAATACATTTATTATAACATTCACACATAGTAATCAAATTGGGATCTGTAATATTTTCAAATGTTTTAAAAGAAGCCTCTGCATTTATTTGTACAGTAAAAAATACATGCCTGATTCAAGAAGGGGGTTTCAAAAATGGCCAAAAATATTATTGTACTAATTTATTAATTTTAAGTTAAATTGTGCTTTATTGGTATGATGTCTGCTAGAATGTTAAAAAATGTTCAGTGTTAAGTAAATATTTTTTAATCGGCCAATAATTTTCATTTCGGTGCATCCCTACTCAAATGTAAATATTCTAATATTTTGAGATACTGGATTTTTGACTTTCGTGAGCTCTAACCATCACAATTAAAACAAATAAACTTTTGAAATGTTTTACTTTACATGTAATGAATCTAGAATATATGAAAGTTTTAGTTTTTGAAATGAGTTAAAAAAAATTAACTTTTTCACAATATTCAAATTTTTTGAGATACACCATCTCGAATCTGATTGGCTGATGATAGTATAATATTAGAGAGATATCAGAACTCCAACAGCCGTTTCACAGTTTGTAATTGTATCACACCGTTTGCAGTACTTCTTACAGTGAGTGCCATGGCAGATGCCCAAATCATGATCATTTTATAAATATTACTCTTTTTGTGTCACGGAATGTAGTTTTAAGAGGTTTTCAGGCGAGAATGTACTTGTTTATAGTTCAAATATGCAGTTTGTTAATAAAGATAACATATATTTTTAAATGTGTGGCGTGTGAGCTCCAGATGGTTAGTGGCCATTCTGCGCTCATGAAGCTGCCTGAGAGCGCCTCATCTTGGCCAGATCTTTTGGAATTTAATGCTGGCTCTGATGTCTCTGTAGTGGTTACACATGCAATATAATTCATTATGGGTAAATCTAACAGTTGTCTTTGGTCTCATTAATCTATTATGTGTTCCAGAGAAGAGAGTTCTGGCAAAGTCTCATGTTTATGTAAATTCAATGATGTATATCAGAGTGCTGCCTTTGTATTTTTGACTGAGCAACTTTTATGATGGCTGATGTTGTTGTTGTTATTAAATATTATTTATTCAATAAATATTCTATATAAATAATAATTTATATAAATAGTATTTAATAATAGTGTTTAGTATTGAGAAATGGTGCGTGTTCGTAATGGTGATTTTAGTTACGTTGTTCCACCATCGTTACCAGTAAAGACTTTTACATCGAACAGTTATAAACGCTATAAATGGAAGTTATTTTTAGTTTGAACCACAGCTTGATGCAGAGAACAAACGCACTGAGCAGCAAAATCACCCTTAGCAGATGACAGGATATTAACGCTACGACAAAGATAATGCTTTCCTCAAACTAATGTTTATTGTGAATACGAGACCGATCAGATGCAGGTAATCACACTCGCCCAGTCCATCTCTCTTTCATAATACTCTAAATAATATAGCTAGCTTTTAATACAGTAATACAATAAGCTTTCAATGAAGCAACTCAACGTTCCTTTGTTACTATTACTAAAGTGACATTTTGGAATTAGTAATGGAGGCTTGGGCTCAGCTGTTAAACTGTCAACTTTAGATTTGAATCCATAGCGGAAGGAAGTAGTTCGGCACAAATGAAAAAAACTTTTTTTTTTTTTTTTACTGCTCTCTGTGAGGTCCATCTAAACTCAGCATGAGACCATTGTCTGTAGGTTTTATTCTACAGTTTAAGACGGATAGTTTGTGACATTTGACTCTTGAACGGAGGCACAAATGCTGCAGAAAATGAGGGGGAACCGCCATCTCGGTTGCTGTGGCTGCTGGATAGCTGAGTCATTTTTAGCAACAGAACCTTAAGTAGCACCACATAACTCAATGTTGAGCTTTATGGCGACACCTGTAGAGAAACCTGTACACTTACCCACCTACACAAACACAGTTGTTCAGTTTGTACATCAACTCTTTATTCTGCACCTTTAATAAATCTGACCAAACCACATTTTATTTTAAAGGAAGAGGATATCATGTATGATTTCTAATTTAAACACACAACTAACCACTAATTGCAGTTACAGTCCCTTCCTTGGGTTAATTGCCTGTAGGGTAACTCCGTAGGAAGTGAAATATTCATGGGAAATGTTTCACATCATTCATCTTTGTGTGGTCATTTCATAAACAGTGTGTGTAGTATGGTGGTATGTTAGTTCTGTATCCTTCACAAATAAGCAAAATTATTAACACAATAAATTGTTCAAAAGCTTCAAAGCAAAAAGGGTTATTTCATGTCAATAATATTATTTAAAGCTCATATTTTTTTATTTAGTGCTGTCCTCCAGAAGCTATAGAAGATACAGTCATGATTGTATAAACGCAAAACCACTGAAAGTGGGTAAAATAAAATACAAAAAAAAAAAGCATGGAGACTAGACATGGACATAGAGCTGCACTGAGATCTGACTTAGTAGAGAACAGCCGTCTCTGTGACCGAATAATGGGTTAAAACATGCTGTTTGAGCATTAAACTATGGTGGAAATACCAGTAAACTGACCACTGCAAACCTTAGCAAATCATGTTAAAAGATTTATTTAAATATTCTCTTCCCATAAATTGTGTGTCTGAAGGGAAGCTCTTACAAATACATTTGCAATAAGGTCAGCCACAAAATAACTTTGTCAAATAACTTTGTTTCCTTTTCATTGCTAATTTTTCACAGTGTCTTTAGTTAATCCTGACAGTAGTTTTTAATACCAAAGGTGCAAACTGTTAGTAAATCTGGTCCTAAGTTGTATAGGAGTGGGTTTATCTTAATAGTTTATACTACAGTACAGTGGCAGCTGGTCAATAGTGGGGGATCAGTATGATTTTTAATGCTTTTTTTTTTTTAAGGGAGTCTCTTCTGCTCATCAAGGCTGTATTTATTCGATCAAAAATACAGAAAAAAAAAAAAAAGTAATTTATTTCTGTGATCATAGCTGAATTTTCAGCATCATTACTCCAGTCTTCAGTGTCACATGATTCTTCAGAAATCATTCTAATATGCTGATATATAATCAATGTTGGAAACTGTTTTGCTGCTTCGTATTTTTTCGGGGACCTGTGGTATTTTTTTTTTAGGGTTCTCTGATTAATAAAAAGTTTAATTTATTTAAAAAAGAAGAGTTAAAAAAGTTTGGGGATCAGTAATTTTTTTTTCTTTCTTTTTTTAAAAAAAAAGAAAAGAAATTAATACTTTTATTCAGGAGGTATGTGTTAAATTAATAAAAAGTCATAGTAAAGACATATATTGTTAGAAAAGATTTCTATTTTGAGCAAATGCTGCTCTTTTTAACTTTGTATTAATCAAAGAAAAAAGAATATTAAGCAGCACAACAGTTTCATAATAAATAATAATAATATATTCATAATAAACACTCATAATAAATCAGCATATTAGAATGATTTCTGAAGGATCATGTGACACTGAAGACAAGAGTAATGATGCTGAAAATTCAGCGCTGCATTACAGAAATAAATTCTATTTTAAAGTATATTAAAATAGGAAATCAATATTAGAAATTGCAGTAGGATTTCACAATATTACTGGGGGTTTTTTCTGTATATTCTGACAAAAAATCGGTCTGTGCCTTGAATAAATGTATTACAGTAGCACAGTTTTGCATCTGTACGAGCCTGTTTACAAACCTGTTGTCCAAAAAAGATACCATTTATTGCCATGCTTTTTCTACAAATTAACCTAATAAGTCAAGTGTTTGAAATAACTTTTTGTGATCAGACGTGGTTTCATATCACAGAATGAGGCAGAAATCATACTATTTTATAGTATTATACAGTCATGGCAAAAAATATCGGCACCCTTGGTAAATATGATCAAAGAAGGCTGTGAAAATTAATCTGCATTGTTAATCCTTTTGATCTTTTATTAAATAAATTCACAAAAATCTAACCTTTCATTGGATAATAAGAATTTAAAATGGGGCGGAAATCTGAATATCGTCATTGTCATGCTGAAAAATGCCCAATAATGCAGGGAATGAGGGGAGGGTAGCATCTTCTGTTTCAAGTTTTTGTATTACATCACACAGTGATGTGTGAATTCATAACAGCGTTGATAAAGCACAACTCCCTCACACCTTCAGCACTCATTCATCCCTATATAAAAGCTTTACTACCACTGAACGTCACTGTGGGTACCAAGCACTTCTCACTGTACTTCTCCTCTAGCAACACCAGAACATTTTGGATGCTTTTGGATCCGAAATGATTAACTTGGTCACTTGAGACCAGAGTATGGATTCCCAGAAGTCTCTATTTTGTAAATATGGGCCTTGGAAGATGTTAAATGATTTTATTTTGCTTTGGCTACAGTAGGTAATTCTAGTGGTGACAACAACCATGCATGTCACTTCTGCAGGCTGCGTCATACTCTGTGAGATAAAGTGTCACTCTTTTCATAGCTTTTGCCGGCTCTGAGACACTTGCATGTTATTTCTCCTACTTTTTCTAGAAAAAATTCACTCACCACTAAATGAAAACTTAAAGTGAAGACCTGATTATTTCAGGAGCCTTGTCACAAGTCCATTGTTTTTGAATGTCGGTGCTATTTCTGCTATATTTTCACACTTAAAACAATAATTTGGTATTCCTCTTGTACCATTGTCCTATTTTATACTAAGAAATAAGTCACCTGGCAGTTCTCTCCCAAGTGAGACACTGCTGTCAACATTAAGTCTGAGTATGATTCAGTGGGCTATATAACACTTTTAATTGTCAGGGAATTACTTGTCTTTAAACATTTTGGTTCAGTATACTTAGCTGTTCATCAAAAATAACCTTAAACCTATACACTTTTTAAATTTAATTTAATTTTTTTTTTTTTTTTTATTTAGTAACTTTCAGGAGGGTGTACTCATTTTTGCAACACAACATTTTATGACTTTGATAAGAAAATATTTTACTGAATAATTTTGACAGTCTTCTTTGGTAATTGATCAAGCAGGCTTGATTTAACATTATATCTCCAAAGAACCCTAACATGTCATCTAAGCTGAATTTAAGTTTTAGAGGGGGTGTACTCATTTATGCTGTGCACTGTATATATTGGCCTCCTGTGATTGGACTGGTCTCAACTGTCAAATAGGCACAGATCTCTCTTCCGAGATGAAAGTAAGTTGGATTTTAACTTTTTCAAAAAGCTTTTAACAAAAAATAATTTTAGAGCCCTTTACGGGCCTCAAATTTAGGCCCTAGCCCAGCCCGTGTCCGACAGCTTATCAGAATTACTGGCCCAAGCCCCTCTTTTATTCCCCCTTCTCCCAAAACAGCTTGTACAACTGTTTCAGCTATTAAAATAGTTCAGTTTTGTATGCAATGGCAAAGTGATTATACTTTTAGTTTTTTGATTAAGTTAATTTAGAAAAACGTTTGTAGCATTTTTTGTTTGTTAAATATAATTTTTTGTTTTTTAAAGTAGGCTAACGACCAAGTGGCCAGCGGCAGATTTAGCCTTCTCAAATCATCACGACTTGCCTAAAATAAAATCTATAGATATAAAACAGCTCAAGCATATAATAATGTTTAAACGTTAAACCTAGATAAATGTGCGGAGAGTGGAAGCTAAAGCGCGTTTGCAGGACATGGAGGTGCCAGCGCGATCACTTGCATTTTTTTCAGTGGATACTAGGGATGGGCATTTCAGGCAAAAATAATATTTTTATTAATATGGTATTCAATTATTATTAGAAAATCACACCCTTCCCCCGCATGTATAGTACACTACGCACCCATAAACAGAGAGAGAGGGAAAGATCATTCACACTTTCAATCTGCATGTTAACAAACTGTTTAACAGGGAACAGGCTATCTTAACTCAAGCTATATAATTTGTAACGTGCTGAAACATGAACAAAATACAACCAAATGACAGGACTTATTAACATAACAGTCCATCGATTAGCATAAATCAATTGCTCATAAGACTGCTAGGACATCAAAAATGTCCTGTCGGCTCAGTCTCGGCATCGGCGAGAAGATAATGGGCCAGAGCCGCACCAACTCTATAAAACACTTCTGACTGACAGACAGCTTTTCTTTGTGGGCCGAACTCGGTTGAAAGCTGTTGTACTTGCGACAGGTCCGCACTCGGTGCAGTGCACTGTGTATTTACCTTCGGCCCGAGTTCGTTTTGTCATGGATGGGCCACTGCTAGCGCTAGATTAAGGAAATCATTGATTTCAAATCAGCCACTTGAGAAAACGTTTGGCGGTTAAATCCTGACGCAAATCTACAGTGTGAGCATAGATATATACTTGTGAGAATGTGGTGTTCCTCTGTTGTCTTTGACAGCTTTTAGGTGCATTATCGGCAGCGCCTTCCTCTGCTTACATGAACGCGTCAGCACCGAAAACATGAATTCTTGTCAAAAAAAAAAAAAAATTGCACAGCCTATTCGATATTCTATTATTAACTAATTGAATATTCGAAAATTGTGGCCCATACCTAGTGGATATGCCATTATTTTTGCTCGTAAAGGTAAGGGTGATACATCATTCATAACTGTAAAGGGTCTACTTTTATTTGTGTGCACTCACAATATCAACAAAACGTTGTGCCACTTTTGAGAGTTGCGGTAGCCCAATCTCGTGTTGTTTCCACCAGCGCGGCAATTTTTTTTCATCACTAATTGATGGATCATGGAGCTTGGACGGAGTTGGTGAGCAGGATGCGATGCAAGTCATGCCTTTTACTGTTTTCTCTGTTTGTTATTTTGAAGTCCTGTCATCGAAGCGTTGCAGGCAATGACAAAGAAAGTACAGCATCTCACAAAAGTGAGTACACCCCTCACATTTCGGTAATCATTTTAGTATATCTTTTCAAGGGACAATTCTATAGAAATGAAACTTGGATATATTTTAGAGTAGTCAATGTGCAACTTTACGGTCCTGTGCAAATAACTCCACATACAGCCATTATTGTCAAAAAAGCTGGCAACAAAAGTGAGTACACCCTACATGAAAACAGCTATATGTCGTTTAACCATGCAAAGCCACATGTCCTATTCATCATGTTCATGTTTTTGTCTGCTTGACAGGACTATACCAGTTTGTGTATCTTGTTTTAGAGTAGTTAACATTTGGTGCTTTGAGTACAATTCTCTCATACGTACCACTGGATGTTCAACATGGCACCTCATGGCAAAGAACTCTCAGAGGATTTGAGAATTAGAATTGTTGCTCTTCACAAAGATGACCTAGGCTATAAGAAGTTCAGTAACACCCTGGAACGGAGTTACAGTACAGTGGCCAGTGGCATACAGAGGTTTTCCAAGACTGGTTTCACTCTGAACAGGCCTCGCAAAGGGTCAATCTAAGAAGTAGAGTCCTTATGTTGCTGGTACTGGGGAGCTGCGGTTCATTGAGGGAAGCATGGATTCCAGCATGTACTGTGACATTCTGAAGCAAAAGATGATGCCCTCCCTTCAGAAACTAGGCCGAATGGCAGTTTTCCAACATAATAACGACCACAAACACACCGCCATGATTAAGAACTGCCTTGCTGATGAAGCTGAAGGTGATGGAGTGGCCAAGTATGTCTCCAGACCTGAACCCTATTGAACACCTGTGGGGCATCCTGAAGCGGAAGGTGGAGAAGCACCATGTGTCTAACATCCAACAGCTCCGTGATGTCATTATGGAGGAGTGGAAGAGGATTCAAGCAACAACCTGTGCAGCTCTGGTGAATTCCATTCCCAGGAGGATTAAGGCAGTGCTAGATAACAATGGTGCCCCTACAAAATATTGACACTTTGGACACAGTTTTGACATGTTCACTTAGGGTGTACTCATTTTTGTTGCCAGTTATTTGGACAATATGTTGTTATATTTAGAGGACAGTAAATGTGTACTTCTATACAAGCTGCACATTGACTACTCTAAAATATATCCAAGTTTCATTTGTGTAGTATTGTCCCATGAGAAGATATAATACATTTTTTTCTGAAATGTGAGGGGTGTACTCACACTTTTGTGAGATACTGTAACTGAAACAATGCCCTTTGGCGATCATTGGGGTCTAGGCACAATGGCTTGTGTAGACGATGTAGTTAGGCTATACAATGGACATGTCTCTTTTCAAGTAAATTATTATGCATGTAAGCATTATTATATGCACAATATTCAAATATATAAATGATATAGTGTCCCTTCTTCAGTTGGACATATTCAGTTATGTCTAACAACTTGACAAATATTTTGTTAATACCAAAAATATAAAAAAAGATAATAAAAAAAAACAATGGTCTAAGTATTTAAGAGATTACAGTTTTTGCATAGTTATTACATTGGGCTTATACTGTGTGTATATATATATATATATATATATATGTGTGTGTATATGTATATGTATTATTATTTTTTATTTTTTATTTTTTATTTGAATGATTAACTGTTTAAATGTACCCACATTAAACACAATTTCACTGATTCGGTATCTTATTTCAACAGTTGAATTTTTAAGCAGTAATGATTCATTATTATGTCACTTGTTAAATGGTTATTTAACAATTGCATTCAGTCATGCTGCCTGCATTAATAGTGTGATTTAGTTTGTTTGCACCCCCCCCCAATTTATTTAGCACCAGCCGCCATTGCTACAGTATCAAACAGGAATGAAATAATAAATAAATAAAATAAGTTATTGAACACTGACAAAAATCAGTCTAAATGTATGTAGATTTTGTGATCAGAATTTCTGCTCTGATCAAAAGTAATAAGTATTTAATAATATTGCTCAAAGCAGATTACAGCTCAAATTAATCACATCCAGAAATTACCCCAAAAGATCATTTAAAGTGATTATTGTGTTACAATAGGCAGCAATATTTTGATTCAACATAAAATTGTATTAAATTTTATTACACAAACTTTTAAGGCTACAATGTGGCCATGTGGTTGATTAGCATTACAAGTAAAATTGATTAGCATTACAAGTAAACTTCAGATAAAAAATCAAATGCTACAAATGTGTACATCCCCTTATATAACATTATATTTTATACATTATAAAATATAATGTTATGACTACCCTTTGTACTGTGCTCATTTTGACATAAAGAAGTGTGTTAAACCAGCAGTTGTATAGGAGGAGCCAATGGATGACAGTTGCTCAGGTATATGGCAGCTGAATCTTTGAATTGTAAACATGCTGCTCAGAGACTTCAGGTAGGTAGGTGTTGTACTGGAGATCTCCTTTTATCTTGCAGTCAGTGGCAAGACCGTTTCTGAGCGTGTAGTGTCATGTTGTGTTCAGGTGGTGGATGTGTTGTTTATGACACTCTGCTGCTGTTGCCAAGAGGCAAGGGCTAAAACAACAGGAGTGAGGAAGTTTTTCTGTCAGAGGTTCAATGGAAGAGAAGGAGAGAAAAGAAAGAGGATTACGGAGTGTGCACCCTTTCCTTTTGTTGACACTTTTACTTAATGACAGCTCTCTTAGTCACTGCAGTTCCAACTCAGTCGAACCTTAGCTTTTTCTCTAAAATAGATGCACTCAACACACACATGGAGACCTCTGTGCACTCCCACTTAAACCAGTGTGCACTAAACCCCTCCGCCCCGGACGTTCTAGTTTAACAGTACACATTACCTTTCATCCTGTTTTTTGGCCTTGGACAGAATGTGTGAGGAGGTTTTCCTTAGGCACTACATAGTCACCCTGGGGTCCTCCAGCTAGAGGAAGTTAGTCCATCTGTTCAGGATGGCAGGGTGAAGAATTGTGTGCATGAAATTCCATAGAGGCAAAACAAATTCAGAGAAGAGTGTATACGGTCAATGCAGTGTCAAAAAATGTGTGACATACCTCTCAAAAGTGGTTGTGTCCTTACAGATGATGGAGATATTCTTGAACTGGTGTCAAGTGTGCAGCCCAGTTTACATAGGCCTAAATCACAGCAGCGTCCACCTGTCAAAGATGTAGGCTGTCAAACATACACAACTGTTAGCCAATCAATACCAGTGGGCATTTACTTCTGAGTCTACAATTCACCTGAGACTTACCACCTGTGCCTCCACCCACACTTACCCATCAAATCTTGTTCTGCGCCACACTCTGTTGCATCAGGTCGGGTTGAGTACAGGTCTCTACCCCGAAGTCCATTTTCCTGCAGAGTTTCTTCCAGTTATTTTAGCTGTAGAGAAACAGTCCATTATGTAGTTTGCAAACTTGTATTTGTTATTATTTCCTTATTGCAAGTCAAGTCACCTTTATTTATATAGCGCTTTATACAATACAGATTGTCAAAGCAGCTTTACAGTGTTAAACTGAAAAAATAGTGTGTCGATAGTGTAAGAGCACAATAGTAAACTTTTCCATTTAAAGTCAGTTCATCGGTTCAGTGATGTCATCGTCAGCTCAGTTACAGGGGCTCCCGAAGCGTGAATATTCAGAAAGGCACGGAAAACAATTGCTAACGGTTGCATGTTACATTACACAGGGCTTAAAGTTCTCTGGCACTGTGCCGGATCTCCGGTGTGCAGCGTTTGGCTGTGGAAAAAAATAGTCCTACATTTTAAAAAAAATCTTGTTGATTTGATATCACTTTCGAGTCCATGAGTTCGCCTACCAATGGTATGAGAGGAGCACACCTTTAGCTGCCACTCAACCAAACTAACATTACTAGCCAATCAGAATGTTTTGCTCTTATAAACACGAGACACGCATAATAGTATCCAGTAGCAGAGTCGCATCCCTGATGAATGGAGAAGAGCAACAAAAAGCTGCAAGGTGCAATGGTCAAAGATGTCCATCTAGCGCATATTTACATTAAAAAACTAATTATAAAGTAGCGGAGCTTTGTAAACAGCTCAGAATAATCATGTCATCTCCATAAGAACGATATGATTGCCAGAACATATTTACTGGGATTTTTCACACACAATCTATTAATGGTAACTAAAAGGGGCTCTTCCTCTGCATATGCTGTGAATTTGAATTGCTTTGTTCATCTGGAAAAGCAGTGTGCATTCTCACTAGATTTGTAACGTAAATCATTTAAAAACCTTTGCCAACACAGGAGAATACATTAACTTATGTCTAAATTTGTCATGTATTGTCTATCGCTATTTCAAAATAAAAGTTTCTGCATGTGGCCAAATATTAAAATGTAATGGATTTAAACATCGTTTGATCACGATGTAAAAGTGAAACGTCACCAGGCCGTTGGCGCCCTCTGCAGGTATTTGTTTTAATACATAATGTACTTAAAGGGTCATGAAACCCTAAAACACATTTTTTTGAGATGTTATGAACAGGTTGCACATCAGTGAAAACAACAATAGCACTTTATAGTATATTATTAAGGGAAAAAGTGGTTATTTTTTCATTATTTGGAGCAATTTCATTCTTCCGGTTTAAAAAGAAAAGTCGCACCTACTTCAAGAAAAGTGATGTATATGCGTCAATCTGGAGTGGTGATTGGCTGCCATGGCTAATGAGTATGCGTCTACCTCAACAGTTTTCTGAGCTATTCTCAGTATTATTCATGAGAATGAACTCTTACCATCCAATCACTGCTCTGTATGATGCACGAGGTCGTTTTACAGTGGAGAATTCAAATCTCTCGAAAGAGCTTTGCGTTACCGCAAGGATATTTAATATGTAACAATGCGTGGAGCGCACATGAGAGGGCGGTTTCTGCGCGGAATGCCGTGATGGGTTTAATAACACTCACTGCGCGGATTATAGTTCATATCCGGACCAGAGCAAGCGTGTTTCAAGTGTTTGTGAGAATATTTCATATTCTCTTGTGCACCAAGCATGATCCAGCACCATGGTCGCGCACATATCATGTCTTCTTCAAATGAAATATGTGCAAATAAGGGCGCTGATACAGCGGCACCTCTGATCATGAATGCGATGATGCTATGGATTATTGTGATACACAGCAAACAATGATCGAAAATCCAAAGAAGAGTAAACAAAAAGTAACCCTTTATTCTTTCTGTTTTAAATATATTTTAATATTCATCTGTCTGTATAATGAGTGTGCTGTAGGTCTGTGTTTTATTGGTTGTTTTCTCCCCTCTTCCCACCCTCTAACACTTCCAGTTTTCCAGAGTTTTACACACCCATTTCTTTTTCAGATCCAAGGTGTGAACAACCAGTGCTGAAACGGGGGTTTCATGACCCTTTAAGTTAACTATGTGCATATTATGTATAGGCATATTACATTATGCATTTTAACAGAGTTGTTCAATAAAATCATGTAATGTCTTGGTTTTGAAATTTTATTTGAGCCAATTATTGCCTCATCATTAGTTTATATATAAATAGTCATACTAAAGCCTGTTTTTCACTTAGGTCTGTTTGTGTTACTAAAAAATATCAGATTACTTAATTAGCAAAATAATCATTAGTTACAGCCCTAGACTAGTTAAAATATTTCTAAATACAACTGCATTGTTTTATTTTGGTAATTTAAAGA
Organism: Acrossocheilus fasciatus; assembly: GCA_036784905.1. NCBI lineage: Eukaryota > Metazoa > Chordata > Actinopteri > Cypriniformes > Cyprinidae > Acrossocheilus > Acrossocheilus fasciatus. The sequence continues at coordinate 33,227,834 of CM071944.1, forward strand.
CAAATATTTTGTCATTGAAAATTTCTTAAAAATAGTATTAAAATATTGTCTCGTTCTAGTGAACCAAGTATCTGTATTTTATCTCATCTCATGAGCTAAGTATATTGTCACACCCATTGTGTTGATAAGCGGTGATATAGCTCATAATTTTCCAAGTGTATGATACAGCTTTCATTCTTCAGGTCAACCATATATTCATGAAAAAAAAATCAGTTTGAATAAGGAAAGCAATAACTTTGCCATAGTATCCTTTCAAATGTTAAAGTTGCCACAGTCATTGCATGCTTTGCATGTGCTGCCCCACCCCGCCCCCGGAAAAAAATTCAGGCTCAGGATTTTTTTTTTGCTTTAACCTCTGTAGCAAATCAGCTCAAAAGGGAAATGTATATAAATAATTACAATTAATTATGATTAATTAAAATTATTTATATCGGCTGACAGTAATAACTGTAGCAGAATTAAATTGCCATCAACTGATCTGTTCGTCCAGCAAACATTCTGTGTAAGTTCGTATCAACTTACACAGATACATTAGCATGTAGCGAGGGTCAAAACCTTAGAGACATTCATTTGCAAGGCAGAACCAGAAACTCATGTAATTTGCATTCCTTCTCTTTTGTTTCTGAACATACCTAAACATCCACGCTTCTGCACAGTGAGATCATGATTTCAAAATAAAAGTCCCCGGAGGAAATATTTCACAATATATATATACAAATAAAATAGTAAAATAATACACAAAAATACCATTTCAGTTTCTAATGGCAGCACACTCCCCGCATGGTATAATAAAATTATGCCACTACTTTTTGACATTAACCTTTTTTCCTTTGCTTTTTAGAGTCTTTCAGTAATGTCTCTAAGTCTTAGGAGAAAAGAAAATGACTATTTCAGAGATTGGTCTCAAAAAGAATGTAGTGGTTCCTTGGTCAACAATTTTCAGTTCCACTTTACGAACCAATTTGTCTGCCATTTGGAATGGTTTTTACGACAAGTCCAATAGGCCAGCTGTTCCTTGGTGCTTGACTTTCTTTTAAAAGCATGACATCACCAACTTTCACATTTGTTTTTGCTAGGGTTGTACCGATTCCGATACTAGTATCGGAAATTCCACTGATACCACAAAAAATTCTGGCAGCTGTATCGGCAAGTACTTGAACCCACGTACCGATCCGATACCATTCTTAAACAAGACCTATAGTTATGCGCGCTAGCTTTGCTTAACGCTGCAAATCGGAAATCAATTTTTCTTTGCTGCTCAGAATGCAAGCACAGGAAGTTGTGCTGTGTTGCCACAAGCAACCACTATTTAGAGCAGTGAAGAATAAATACAAATGTGGTTGCACATTGCCAGTAAATCACTCACGTATGTGACTAAATCTTCACCCTGGGCGACTAAATGGTATATAATATTAGCCACTGGCTAATAAATGCTCAGATTTTACTCTCCAGTGTGTGAGCTGGAGGCTATGTATAAGTTTAGCACAGATATATTGTCACTCTCCGAACACTCTGACTGAGTGCTTCAGAGTTTCACTCTCCGTAGAGTGGTCTGTGCTATTTTTCAGTTCATCTGAATAGATGCGCAGCGCACCTGTATTTCACGTACCGTAAGCTCTAGTGTGAAGTGCACGACTCGCTGTCGCTTTGCTTTTTTCCTCACACAGAGAGAGAGAGCGAGAGAGAGTCTTACATGTAGTGCATTAATTCTGCATGGTATGTAAACGATCTTCTTTGTTGTATTTTCCTGTCAAAATAACGGAGTTCCTTTTGGAATTCTTCAGCTTTTAAGAACTGCTGGGTTCTCCGGTAGTAGGCGGAGCTAATACGCATACAACAATCTCATTGGCTGGTGCTCACCTATTATCGTCCCTGGTTTGATTTCAGCAAATCAGTTCAAGCGAACGCAGACAACGTGATTAATGATTATTATCTTATCAGTATTATTGATAGTTTTCCCCCCATATTTTACAGAAACACTGAATGACCAAAAAAGCACCACCTGTTTCGTTAAAATGACTGTATTCATACATGGTTACCAAGTTTTGATTCTAATTGCTAAAGTTATATCATTAAATAATACTCGATTATCATAATACATTTATAATGCTTGACTGACTGATGTTAAGAGTGTACTTTTAGATATTTAAATAGATGTGCCATTTTCCAAACATTATATATTATATTTTTTTGTTTACTGGCCTATATCTATCTATCTATCTATCTATCTATCTATCTATCTATCTATCTATCTATCTATCTATCTATCTATCTATCTATCTATCTATACAGCATATGGTGAAGCACACCATAAAATAATTGTATCAATTCATACAGGTGTAGTAGTACATACAGCTGTATTACCAGATACACACCCAGGTATCGGATCAGTACTCGGTATCGGTCGATACCATGAGCCTAGGTATCGGAATCGGTATCGGGAAGGGAAAAAGGGTATTGGAACATCTCTAGTTTTTGCATCAGGCCACTTTTTACGATTCTGCAATTTCGACAGATACTCCCTTCACCATCTTTTCCAAGATGTATCGGCAAGACACTGCACTTGTTTCCACTGTTTTGTGTGGAGATCAGTCGTGTCAAAATCTCCCTCAGGAACTGCAACTGTGTTCCGTTTCTGTGTCAACAACAATCCTGGAGTTAGTATTTCAGGAGCATCTGGGTCTGTAGACACTGGTACTAAAGGCCTCACATTTATGATTGCCATAACTTCAGCCGTTAGAGTCACCAGAATCTCATGCGTGAGGCGTGTGTGTTTTTGAATCAGCATACCATCCAGAATTCGTCTAGCAACTTCAGTGAGTCTCTCCCAAGATCCCCCTATGTGTGAAGCATGGGGTGGATTGAAGAGCCATGTGCATCCTGTGTCTTTGAGATGGGCATTTAACCCAGAGTCATTCACATTGATTTTCAACTCTTTGCAGGCACCTACAAAGTTTGTACCTCTATCAGATCGAAGTAGTTTTGCTGGGCCACGGATAGAGAAAAATCGTCGCGATGCATTGATAAAACTTGGTGTAGACATAGACGCAATCAGCTCAATATGCACTGCTCTGACAGACAAGCACATGAAAATCACTGGCCAGCGTTTTGAATCGGTGCTGCCACCTCTTGTACGACGTGTGACCACACTCCGTGGGCAAAACACATGCTCACCTTAGTAAAGGGTGGTTCAATCGACAGTCTATCTGTAGGCAAATTTGCCATCCTTTGAGTCTGCAATCTTTCTCTTAGCTTGTGGCAGATAACACAGTTGTGAATGATACTGGAAACTAGATGTTTGCTCCCTATTATCCAAAATCCAGCAGCTCTGATGGCTCCATCAGTAAAATAACATCCCTGTTGCGCTACTTGGCTGTGATAGCGTCTTACCAAGAGGAAAATGATTTTAAGATAAAAAATAGACGATAATGAATTAATTTGAAGGAGCTCAAACTCAAAACATGCGGCAGCTTCCTCGTACACTGTGGCTTCAGCTGAAGCAACTGCTGCTGCACGTTCAACCTTTAAGATGTGCAGACTTGCATCCAAATCTGCTTTTTGCTTCAGAATACTTGCTTCAAGTTCTGCTTTTTGTTTCATCATACTTTCTTCTTTCTCTGCATAGGCAATTTGAGCATGCACTGTTAAACATTTCTGTAATTTATACAGTTAGTTACTTTATATCACCCAGTATAATACTGCAAATTCCATTTACAGTAAATAACTGTAATACCCTTTGCATCATGGGAATTTTCTGTGACGTCAGACCCCACATACAGAGACTTACTGTATTTATTTTAATTGCTGTATACTACTGTATTTGCGTAACGGCCTCTTTGGCACCATTCTATTGAGGTTGTTTTATTTTCCTAATTTCTTACATTTGGATTGACATGATTTGCCCAACACCATGTCTACAACGCCGCAACAGCTTGGGACTGACTATACTGGATGTTACATTGCTTGTAATGTTTGGCAAATCCATTTGTCTTTCATGTCAGAAACAGCGCGAATGCTTGGAGTACATCTGTACGTCACAAATATACCGGGGCATTACTTTACTGTCTGCATCCACTGTAGATAGTATAATAGGTTCTATATTGTTTTTTTTATCGAGTTGCACCACATCCGAGGAAGACACGGATCGATTTTTCCCGGGGATGAACCCGCGAGAGTGGAAGAGTTCCGGAGAACATCTGCGCTGTGTGACGATGGACCTTACGAGAGAATAAGACCAGCAAGCAAGGTAAAATATGTGTACGTTTGTCTGTGTGTTTGTGTCAGATTTTTGCACACCAGTTTAACCTAGTAACATTTACCTGTCAACATGGCGGTAACAAACTTTACTGTGGTAATCTGCGCTGTTGTTTCAAATGCCTTTTGTCAGCTTATTGAATTAGGTTACCTAATTAAAATTATTTTTATCGAGCAACGCTTATCTTATATATTAACATTAGGTTAACTAATGTGAAATTTTGTTCAGGTGTTAGTAGTTAATGTTGGCCAGTAGCCTATTGAGAAAATAAAATCGTATGTTAGCTAGGTTAAACAGGTTTTATGGCTAGCTGCCTTTCTAGTTTTAGAATTAGTTTGTTATATATTTTTTAATGGAATTTAAGATTTACTGCATTTTTTTTGTATTTGTGTTTTAAAGGCAACTGCGACGAAGCATCAAGAAAGACATGAGCAGGCCAGCCACCCTGAGACTGATAATTCATGGTAAGAGAACAACTATGGTTTTGAGAGGTTTGTGTATATGGGGTTTGCCTTTTAAAAGGGTGTCGTTTCTACTTCTTGTTTTTCAGAGAAGACACTTCTGTCACTAACAAACTGGATGGTGAGCAAAGGTGGTGGCCACGTTTGGAGCAGCACCTGGGTTTTGCAGATGGCCATGTATTTTTGTGAGGATAAATCCAGAGGATACAACAAAATGCACTTAAAAAATGTCCTAAGATAGGAGAAATGGTGAAGATGCACTGTTCCAGCATTGGAAGACTGTATTTTTAAGTGTTATACATACAATGTTTTAAATAAAGTATTTTATATTTTGTAATTGTGTCTGTTTTAACTGAATGCCTGTAGTACCTATGTAGAGTAAAAATAAAATGAATTCTATATAAAAATGATCAAATCTAATGAAATCTATATTAAAATGAATGAATTACAGTAGTATACTGATGAATTTGATTATTTTACAGTAATTTACTGTAAAACAGCACAGTTTGCAACTGTAAATCAAATACAGTTTGCTACTGTAAATCTTAATTACAGTAACTTACTGGCAACATTGTTGCCAGTAAGTTACTGTAAAAACCCTTTGAAATGTCTAAGAGTGTGTGCTGCAACTGCTATTGCTCTGGCTCTTATAGCTGCTGAGCTTGTGATGGACCTTTTTGATGACGATAACTTGGGGGATTGAGATCGTCTTTCTATCTGCTGAAGAGTCACTGTGATTGTCTTCACTTATTCCCTGGTTTCAGTCGTTTGATCGCTTGTTTTTTGTTGTTGCTCCATTGTGAGTTGCACCTTATCTTCAGGAGGAGGTACTCTCTTGGATGACTGTAGTATCATGAGTTGTTCAGCTTTCTTTTCTGAACATACCCAAACATCCGCACAGTGAGATCGCAATTTCAGACTAAAAGTCCCTGAAGAAATAATTCACAATGTATACAAAGCAAATAGTAAAATAATAGACACAAATACTGATTCAATTTCTAAGGGCAGCACAACGGGACTAGATAATGATCTGTGATATAATCTTTCTGCGGCAGAATTTCAAAGCCATTAACATCAATTCCATGTGATAGTATTAAATCCAAAGTATGATTATGACAATGAGTAGGTCCTGTCATGTGTTGTCTATCCCCAGTATAATTTAGAATGTCTATAAATGCTGATCCCAATATTTTTCATTATCTACATGAATAATAAAATCGCCAACAATTAAGACTATCTGCAGCCAGCACTAATTAAAAAAAAAAAAAAAAAAACCCTCAGCAATTTCTCTGATAAAGTCTGTATGGTGCCCTGGTGGCCTGTATAAAGTAGCCAGTACAAATGTCAATAGGGATTTATCATTAACACTTCATACCAGGGCTTGAAAAAGAAAAAAAGTCAATCGGTTCACTTTTTTTCACAGCAGAATCAATATTTTAACGTTTCTGTTCCTGCGTTCCTTTGTATTATTACCGTTCCAAAACCGGTTTGAGTATAAAAAATTACATTTAATAACGTTACTTTTTTAAAATGGTATTTGCTAATAATAATAGTAATAATAATAATAATAAAGTACAGCATTTTCTTTACACAAAAAGAAAAAGAAAGACAAACAGGAAGAGATGGTATCTTAACCCGCTGCACTTAGTCACAGCCAATTAAAGCTATTAACCTTTCATCTTCTTTCATCATCTTTTCTAGATTTGCCTAAATGTAGGCTACTAAACAAAAGAAAAATATCTATTAATGCTTTAAGATATTTAAAAATGTTTGCTGCATTGTTAAAAAAACGCTACTTGTATAAAATTGCGTTTTAAGGAAGAAAACACAGGCTAAGTCGCGTCGCATTTTATCTGGCTATTACATTCAGAAATGATGTAGGCTAAAATGCCGGTAAATCAAAATGTTTACAAACATTATAAACACAGTTATTAGTTTCTCTCCACAACAAATCCTCAAAACTTGTGGCTATAGTATAGCCTCTAGGCTATAAAAACGTCAATCCAAAAACAAATTAATTTAAGGTGAAACTGATGCCTATCTCTCTCATTCGACACAAATCCAAATGTTTCCATATTCGAGATGTATCTGGATGCTAAAATATTATTTATTTTAGGCTTTGTACTTTCTTCGACGTATCGGCTATATCAGCACAGTGAGGCGGTGGTCACGCTGAATGCAACAGATTGGACAACGGAGCACTGTAACTTTTTATACATTTCTTTAACTGTATTTTATTTTGATAATGAACAGGCTGCAGTGTCGCAAAAATATGTTGTGTCTGTGTGCATGTGAGGCGCCAGCGTGATATGGCCATACCAATGCTGGTTGGTTATACAGATGCAAGACATCATTCAAAACTGTCAAGCTTTTGCAAAACAAATAAAACTGTAAAGCTTTTGCAAAATAAAGAAAACGACTTTCTGCCGTCTCTTTTTGTATTCGGTACAGATACCAGTGAAAATCCACTGTTCTCGGTACCAATTTTGGTACCAAAGCAAAACACATGGTAATTAAAAAACACACTTTTTATTAATAAAGTCAAACAAAAATAAAATGTGCAACAATCAATGCCATTCTTTATATTTATTTAAAGTGTTTCAAGTTTTTCCGCAAGTAATAAAAGTTTGAAAAACAGTAAACAAGTTTCACCCAAATTTAATTTGTCTTTTAATGAATGAAATTTAAACACATTTTATTTTTTGGTAAATAAAGGGGATTTAACTATTAAAATTAAAACATGGAAGAAATATCGTGTGATGATTTTCTTAAAAATTTCTTAATTTTTAAAACAGTAGTAGTATATCACACACATTCTACTAAATAATAGTCTCATATTTCTAGCACAATGTCTAAGTTAAACCAAACTTATTTTGACGGGTTGCCGTGAATACCTTTTAAATTTCCGTGTGTATATGATATGACGCTGGTTTTACTCAAATGAAATGGTAAAATGCTCATGAAGGGACTCATTGAGATGGCAGATGCTGAAATCTCCACGAGCGTCACACATGCTTCAGTGTATGTAGTAAACAAAACGTCATGTCTCTGCCATTCATTCATTCACACAGAGGGCGAATTCCAAACGGCTTTTTTGCGCCCTTGACAACAGACAACAGACATTTTATACCATTGCCACAATATATATTGTCATACCACCCAGCCCTAATTGTGCATTTGATCTTACTATTAATCTATCTTGTATTACAAAAACATGCCTAGATTATTTTTAACTAGATTGTTTAGGTTTAGATATATTTTGAACTAGGGGTGTGTGATATAAATTGTTTGCGATTTTAATATCGTAACTTTTGTTTTAATGATTTGCGATTTGACATCAAGTATTTGGCAAAAACCATTCAAAACACCCCTACAGAGCGCACGCTTACATTACGTGAAGTCTAGACTAGTACGCATGGGCATTTAGAGTGTGTTCTGTCACTCCATGATTCAGTCTATTAAAATACATTTAGAATGATCACAAAATTCCAGATATGGGGACAGAAAATGTATATATTTATATAATGTCATATAGTTAATCAATATCACACAATGCGTGCAGTTTCTTTCTCCAAATGATTACAATATTGTAATATTGATTTTTTTTTTTTTTTTTTTTACAACACTTAAAAACAAAACAAGAAGTTAATTAAGATACTTATGCTTTAGACACCATATTGCCTGTTTTTGCTGTATGTTGACAACAAAAGTAATTCCAAACACAGCCGCAACGCTGTTTGTGTTTCTGAGCAACATGGTGTTTCGTTCCTGAATGAATCAACCATTTAAATGATTCGGTTGCAATGACTCACTTATTAAAAGTTACTTGCTGCCACCTACTGGTGGTTTTAATTTCACATTCAAAGTATCTTTCATTATTTAAATCATTTCAAATATCCGTATTCAACGTTTTGTTTACTATATCAAAACATTATTTATGCATTTGTAATTGCAGGTTAAATGCATTCATGTTCTGCACTAAACAGTGTGTAAATACATCTAAATGCCACTTCAGATGCAGCTTCTGTGTTTCCCCTGCATTGCAAAGATGAATTTTATTGATATTGATTTCATTTTCTCGGTAACAGACCAAACGTAACTACAGTTTATGCCCAAAGATGAAAGAGGTATGTTGTCCATACAAAGAAGGAGCCATCAGAAACCTGTCGTATCTGTCCAGGAAAAAAAGCAACTAAAGGCTGGAATACACTACACGAATTTTAAAATTTGAACAGATTTTTAAAACACCAGACATCATATACAGTACTTACCAATTTTGTAAATAGTCACAAAGGAAGGCTGTACATCATACACTGCACGACTGAAGATTGCAGACTTTAAATGCATTGTTGCTAGGATCCGCTGAAAATATCAACTGGATGGAATCAAAGTCTGAAGCTAAATGTTGCAATGTGCTTAAATGACACTTCACTATGAATATATAACTGATCAAATTGAATGCCGTGTTGCTTGATTTTAGTGTTCTGTTTTTTTGTGTGATTGACTTTGTACCTTCAAATAACATACTTTTTGAATTATTCTTTAAAAAGGTTGTTTAAAATAAACAAGAATGTTTAATATAGCATGATGTGCGCTTAATGGGAACGGGTGTGCTTAAAGGGTACAAAAATGTAAGCGCAGCCAGACATTTTTGCATTTAATGATGTATATCTTCATCAAAATGCTTTTGTCATTTAAAATAAAATTAAATATTTTTGTGTGAGAGATTAATATTTTATTTTAACATAAATTCTTGTACTGAAACCAATATCTTGTGCACTAAAAATGTCTCAATGTAGATTTTGGTGAGCTTAAGTACGTTTACTCTAGAGATATAATTTTTTGTCAATATTGCACACCCCTGTTTTGAATCTACTTGGCAGCAATTTCACCTTTTCTTAACAGCTATAGACCATTTCAATGCGGTGGTGTCATTGCAGGGATGTGATTTTCCATATAAATACAGACTTCCGTATTTTACGACCTCTGAGGTACGACCCATGTGATTTGCGTAGATGTGAGTTTATCCTAGTTTTTTGTTTGTTTGTTTTTTTTTTGTTGTTTTTTTTTTGGGAGGGGGGGTTGCATTATGATTGAAATCGTAAGCTATTACCTAAATAAACTGCGAAAAGATTGTTTTCTAAAACATCATCGACGGAATGGTCCTGAGAGCGCTGCATGAGCTCACGGTGCCTCCTGCAGGACAGGTAAAAGCATTCAAATGATTCAAAGTTCCAAACGTGAGAAGATTCAGCACTGAAACGTGTTACTCGACCTGGTGACTATGAATGGCAGTGAGAATTTGAAATTGCTAGTGCTGTCATAAAATTTGCAACGGTTGTGATGTAATTATATAATAGGCTGTAGTCTGACGCGCTACATGTCTGCTGTTACAGTAGTGTTTTTAGTTTCGATTCACTTTTAGTGCTAGCTGGGCTGCGTGCGCTTGGTTTGAGCCGCTTTAATTTGCATTTGGGAAGACAACATTCGTCACTAGAAATGTTTATCAATCTGTTGTTGTTTACCAAGAGAAGTTTCAGTGTCACATGATCCTTCAGAAATCATTCTAATATGCTGATTTGCTGCTCAAGAAACATTTCTGATTATTATCAATGTTAAAAAACTGTTTCCACAAAAATATTAAACAGCAAAACTATGATACCACTCTAACATTTGTATAAGATTAAAAAAAAGAGAAAAAATTTATAATTTTATTCATCATGCATGAAAGTGATAAAAAGTGAGTGAAGACATTTAAAATGATTTATATTTAATAAATGCATTGACACATTTAATTAATATATTTGATAAATGCAAATAAATGCTGTTCATTAAAGGGATAGTTCTCCCAAAAATGAAAATTTGATGTTTATCTGCTTACCCCAAGGGCATCCAAGATGTAGGTGACTTTGTTTCTTCAGTAGAACACAAACAAAGATTTTTAACTCAAACTGTTGCAGTCTGTCAGTCCTTTAATGCAAGTCAATGGGCACACAATCTTTGAGAGTAAAAAAAAACATGCACAGACAAATCCAAATTAAATCCTGCGGCTTGTGACGATACATTGATGTCCTAAGACACGAAACGATCGGTATGTGCAAGAAACTGAACAGTATTTTTAATACCCCTAATACACCACTATGTCCAACTGCCCTGAGCGCGTGCACGGCATCCGGTGCGTGACGTCTGTATGTGCTCTGGCGTAGTTTACGCAAGCAATCTGTCATGCGTATACGTCACTCATTGTTTACACAGTGCACAGAGATTGTGAAAGTGTTCCCTGCCACTGTAAAGATCTAAAGATATTTAGAAGTACAGGTCATCACAGTGGAAGAAGATTTTGATGTATCATCAAACAACGTGGAATTTTTTGCCCAACCGTATTTATTTGAACCAGAATACTCAGAGCAAGAACTCAAAGAGATGGAGGAAGCAGCCACAGCAGCAGCACGTCTTCAAGCCTCAGAGAGACAGAGATCTCTTCAAAAGTGGTGGTGTTCTTGTAGTAAGTGTTATGAGATGCCAACAGAAGTGGAGAGCATCTGTTGTCACGAATGGAACATTGCAATGCCACAACTACAAGACACCGACAAGGACATTGCTGAAAGTGTCCCATTACACACCTGCCTGACTGAAGATCCAGACTTTTCTCCACTGTTGAGCCGCAGCATTTTGCATGTTGTGTTTAGCTTGCCACATATAAACTGGAGGCGACGTCCAAGGCCAGAGGGACCCAATGGCATGCTGTCAATAGAGTGAGTAATTTGTTATTTGTAATTTTGTTATGTAATGTTATTGCAAAGATTAGATGGGTGAATATGAACAAATTAATTGATTATATTTATATAAAAAGGACACATACAAAGATCTTGTTCACATACCTCAGTTCAATATGAAAAAACCATAGGCACAGCTGATGATTTCAGTCGTACGTGATCCCCTCCTGGGTATGTAAAATCATCAGGGGGAAAATGATCACTGCAGACCCTCCACAATTTTAGTAAGTTTATGGGTGTGTTGATATCCAGCCGAAGAGCAAGCAACCATAACTTCAAGCAAGCTGCTGCTGCTGCTGCTTTTTTAACGGCGGTTGGCATCCATCTTATTGGTGCATTACCGCCCCCTTCTGTTCTGGAGTGTGGATCAGTAAGTAGGTTCACAATCTATTTCTACTATGAATTAGGGATAGAGGAGGAATGGGGGGATTAAACCAAAAAAAAAAATATATATATTAAACTTTTATTACAAATTACCCTTCCTTCCTTACCATCATATCCTATAATAAAGCCCAGTTTTCCTTAAAAAGACTATTAATTCTCTCGCATGTGCTCTGTCACCTAGGGCTGTTTTTAAAGTGAGTTTCTTCACCCCTACCTCCTTCAACTTACGTTCCATTATCTCTCTCTCCCTCTGGTATCTCCTACCTTCAAGCAAGCTGGCTCAGAAGTTGGGAATATGTGAAAAGTCAACACTCCCGGATGAATCTTTTAGGTTTAAGTTGGTTTGAACAATCAGGATAAGCGCAAGTAATTACCATTTTGATTAGTCGTCATACCCACAATCTCTGTGCACTACGTAAACAATGAGTGACGTATATGCGCGACAGATTGCTTCTGGCGCTTGCGTAAACTATGCCAGAGCACATACAGACACATACACATACCAGATGCCGTGCACGCGCTCAGGGAAGTTGGACATAGTGGTGTATTAGAGGTAAAAAATGATAAAAAATACTGTTCAGTTTCTCGCACAAACCGATCGTTTCGTGTCTTAGGACATCAATGTCCTTTAAACTTTATATTTATCAAAAAGTCCTGAAAAATAAAGTGTATCACCATTTCCACACAAAATACGAAGCAGCAAAATTGTTTTTAACATTGATAATAATCAGAAATAACGATTTCTAAAAGATGAAAAAGACATAAAAAGTCTATAAAAGACACTGAAAACTGGAGTAATGATGAAGAAAATTCTGCTTTGCATCACAGGAATAACATTACATTTTATATTAAAATTGAAAACTTTTTTTTTTAATTTGTTTTGCTTTATTTAAATATTGCTTTTTTTTTCTTTTTTTTTTTTTTGCTTTATTTTTATCAAATAAATTAATCTTTGAGCAGAAGATATTTATTTTATAATCATTAATAATTGGCAGGTACTTAACTTTTGGCAGGTACTTTAATTATAATAACAATTCTATATACTTTACTATAATATATTATAGTACTTTATTATAATATGTTATATTATATTGTTATCATGATTATTAAATGCTTTTTATTTTTTTTACAGGACAACAGTATGTATTATTACAATATAAGATATATCTTTTAATGTGCTAAAATATTTTTATAAGATATATTTTTTAATGTGCTCTAGATGATCAGATTTAAAAAAAAATGGTAACAGGAGGCAATTCAGTCATAACTAATATTAACACGACTGTCATAACATGTTTTTATCAAAATGTGGATCTTATGGAAGTTAAGAAGTTTACATTTAAAAATGTAATACCAGGAATATGTTAGGATTGTTGTATTAGATTATTGTTTACATCCCCCAAAATGGTCTTTATCATACCAATAGTATCACATCCCATAGATTATGTAGAGATGCCATTAACCTTGTATGACTTTTTTTTTTTTTTTCTTTTTTTGTAGTTTTTGGTCAACATTTCTTAAAGGAACACTCCACTTTTTTTGGAAATAGGCTCATTCTCCAACTCCAACAAATACTCCAAAGTATTTGATATTACGCAGCGCCTGAAAGTAGTCCCCAGCTATATTATAACTAGTTACGTAGCTGGGGACTACTTTCAGGCGCTGCGTAATATCACTGCGCCTGCTGCAGCCATGTTACGGCAGCAAAGTTCCTTGATTATTACACCGGAATGAGAGTAGTTCTTAATTATATCAGCCTAGAAAATCGCAACTTTTCATTTTCCGCCGGCCTTAGTACACGATATAACAACAGAAGAGTCGAGTTTTAAATAGGACAAATATCAAAACTCTTTGGTCATTTTTGAACGCGATGCTACTGGTCTAATCGGATTCAATGATCTATGCTAAGCTATGCTAAAAGTGCTATCGCCAGACCCGGAGATCGGCTGAATGGATTCAAAAACGGTAAAACTCAACTTATTAACTCTGGGGGAGTTGGAGAATGAGCCTATTTCCAAAAAAAGTGGAGTGTTCCTTTAAAGGCTTTAGGCAAACATATTTCTTTGACAAAACTAGTCTAGGATAAAACAGCCATGGTGGTTTTGAGTGAGAGGTTTCTGGCTGCAGGTTCAGTCATGTTAGGACATATTTGTTAGTCTGCAATTGCATTCTGTTGTAGCACACACAGGAAAAAAATGTCACCTCTAATTAAATTGTTTTCCACAATAAAAAAAAAAAAAATATATATATATATATATATATATATTATATAATTTTTTTTTCACAATAAATATTTTTAAATATGACTGCATTCTGTTTTTTTTTTGTTTTTTTTTCAATTTCTTCAGAGTGTGTGGCTTATGGTTTTTGTGAATGGATATTATGTTATAATTTGGCTTGTGTACTAAATACTCTGAAATTCCTGACTAGACTGCTCCAGTTTCTTTCTCAAAACACTTTCTCAGCTATTATGGCAGGAGGATTACATCTGCCAGAGCAGATTTTCTTGAGCAAAGTATTTGCATTTAATGTGCTATTTGATGATGGCACTAATAATTATTGTGGTTATTATATGTATGATCTCCCTATGCTCATGCGTGTGAGGTATGTGTTTAGTATGTGTGTGTGCGGTGGCTGCTCTCCAGCTGAAGGTTGTCATGGCAGCTGTAGTGGGGGAAGGGGTAAACAGCTCATTCACATCTTGACAGACAGCAGGAAAATGGAGAATCTGTGCAGGAAAAAAATGGAGAATCTGTGCAGGGAAAAAAAGACCGTTTAACCCTCTGGTTTGTTCGGAATTTTATTTTTTATTTATTTATTTTTTTAATTTTTAAAAATCTCTACTTCATCGGAATGGTATGAAACTTGGTGACTTATGAAAAAAAAAAAATTGTGGACTTGATTTGAAAAAGCAAAATGGTCATTAAAAAAATATTGTGTTGTGTGGAAATGAATGGGAAATACGCAAAAATACGAAAATACAGATACATTTTTTTGTTTGTACAATCTATCACGATGCAGGAAAAGAGTGCACAGTAAAGAGGTGACACTAAAATATCAAGAGTGCAAAATAGACGCACTTCGCCCCCCCACAGACACACATATATGATTTAGTGTGACTGTAACACAAAGCATGTTTCTGCAAATGCATGAAATAAAATCAATAGTTCGACCAAAAATGCAGTCAAAACATGGACACCAAGGAAGGGGTTACACACTAAAACATCAAGAGTACAAAACAGACACAAACACACACTATTATACACACACACAAACCAAAATTTCAAGCAAACAAAAATCTAAACCTTTACAAAAAGTTGTCTTTGAGAATGTCTAAATATATATCCTTTTATATATTTATATTTAAATATAATATATATATATATTAGATCTAAGATGGTGCCACACATGGCAGCCACAGTGCTTAGCTCTCCAGTGCTTTTGTTAGTTTTTCCTGTTTTTTGTTTCTCAAACATGATCAGTTTTACCAGGGATGAACTGCTGAACATTCGGCAGAACCACCACAAAATCTTTTACCGGATTTCGATTATTCTGACGTTTTGCTGAACGTTGCAGTTGGCGGAGCAGCAGTGCTGGTCAAATGTTTCAGGACGCGCAGAAGGGTGAAGCGAGCCAGCGCGCTTCTGAAGCTCAGACAGCGCGGAATTCGGATGCCGTTGGCTAGCATCCATCTGGCGAATCTCCGCTCTCTACCCAACAAAACGGATGAACAACTTCTGCTCTCCCGGACAAATAAGGATTTTTCAAACTCTGCTGCTCTGTGTTTCATGGAAACCTGGCTGAATGACACCATTCCAGACAGCGCGCTACATCTGCCGGGCTTTCAGGTGTTTAGAGTGGATCGCGATGCAGAATCAACGGGGAAATCGCGTGGCGGAGGGACATGCTTTCACATCAACAAAAGGTGGTGTACAGATGTAACTGTGTTAAAGAAGATGTGCTGTCTTGAATTAGAAGCGCTCTTCATTAACTGTAAGCCGTTCTGTTCGCCACGGGAGTTTTGCTCGTTCATTCTCGTGAGTGTTTACATTCCTGTGCAAACGCACATGAGCCTGGCTTTACAGAAACTAGCTGATCTGATCACAGAGACTGAGCAACAACACCCGGACTCTGTTTTAATAATTCTCGGGGAAAGCAAATCTCTCCCGTGAACTGCCAAAATACAGACAGCACATCACATGTCCCACCAGAGACAGTAATATACTGGATCACTGTTACACAGCAATAAAGGATGCATATCACTCTGTCCCATGGGCAGCTTTAGGACTCTCTGATCACTGTTTAGTTCATCTCATACCAACCTACAGGCAGAAACTGAAATCAGCTAAACCTGTATTAAGGACTGTAAAAAGATGGACTAATGAAGCAGAGTGAGATTTACAAGCCTGTTTCCACCTCACTGATTGGACTGTTTTTGAAGCTGCTGCCATCGATCTGGACGAGCTCACAGAGACTGTAACATCATATATCAGTTTCTGTGAGGATCTGTGCTTTCCTACCAGGTATCATTTAACCTACAACAATGACAAACCATGGTTCACTGCAAAACTCAGATAGGCCAAAGAAGATGCTCGCAGGAATGGGTACAGATTCTTGAATAAAAAGGCCAAATACACACTGGAAAAGGAGATCAGAGTGGCAAAGAGGAATTATTCTGGAAAGCTATCCAGGAACCAGTTATCTTCCAGTGATCCTGCTTCAGTGTGGAAAGGTCTGAAAGACATCACCAATTACAAGACACCATCCCCCAGCACTGTGGAGAATCAACAACTGGCAGACAATCTGAATGAGTTTTATTGCTGGTTTGAAAAAAACACCATTCACTCCTCCTGCAACCCCCCTGAAGATCAGTGAAGATGATGTGTGTCAGGCCTTCAGAAAGAACAAGAGAAGGAAGGCACCAGGCCCAGATGGTGTGACTGGTTTTGGCTTATCTGAAGGACATCACTGGACCCTTACTGGGACCCTGTGACATGTCAACATGGGACTGCACTACAGCCTGCAACATCTAGACAGACCAGGGACTTATGTGAGGATCCTGTTTGTAGACTTCAGCTCTGCTTTTAACACCATCATCCCATCACTCCTCCAACCCAAATTAACTCAGTTATCCGTCCCCACCTCTGTCTGTCAGTGGATCAACAGTTTCCTGACAGACAGAAAGAGTCTGAAAGGAGAAGAGTCATATAGACCTAGGATGCTTTGAGGATGAGTAAAACACAGGCTGATTTTCATTTTTGAGTGAACTAATCCTTTAAATTAACTAACAGGCTTTGTCACCTTTTTCACCCATGATGAGTTTGCATCCCTGTATTTCATTCATGTTTTGATTCAGATTTTCTTGACAGTAGTTAACCCTGATGCATACTTGTTAGGGGTTTAAGCACGTAGTGCTGAAACCCTATTGTAATTGTTAGGATTTTTTTATACTTCTTCCCTAAAACTGATGGTGCAGCCCAAACCGTAAGGCCTAGAGAGCTGAAACTTGGTCAGATCGTTGTAGTCTTGACCGCTACTTGGATCCAAAGACTCGCCTCAATTGGCCTTTCAGGGGGCACTACAGCGGGCAAAAATGCAAAAGTGCTCATAACTCCTAGACCGTTTGTCGCAGACTCAGGTGTCTTATATCATTGGAATCCTCAATGAAAACAAAACCTACTTATGCAAACTAGTACTAGGTTTTTCGCCCGATCGGAACCAAACCAATGCAGAAATATTCTCTGGACAGTGAATATCAATAATTATCAAAAAAGAATTTGAAATTTCAACTCCATGTCGCATAGGGACGGCAAAACGTTTGTAAGGGGATTTCATCACCAAACTCGGTACACATGTGTACAAGCTCAATCTTCGGTCAAATAAAAAATTTGTGCAGCTCTGCCACGTGGTGGTGCTATAAGATGGAAAAAACATAAAAACGGCTATAACTACTCAACCATTGGTCTGATTGACTTGAAAATTGGTATGCAGTGTCTTTGTACAAAGTGGCACAAGTGTCTATGAGGACATTGGTTTATCTCAAGAAACATGGCCGCCATCAGCCAATGAAATTTGAGCATGTTTTAGATGAGGTTAACGGAGGTCGATTGGAATGAAACTCGGTGGGCATGTTCGACTCATGGTCCTAAATGTCTGTAAGAATTTTTAAAAAAATTTTAAGAAATTGGCCACTAATTGGCGCTAACATATTTTATGCCTCTGTAATCACGTGGTGTTTCACACATCCACATAATTTGCATATTAATTGATAAATCTCCTAATCACGTTCAACTTTGCCTCAAGAACCATTGCTCTCAATCAAATCGTTCATTAAATAATCAGAAATATGCTAAAAACCTACTTTTACGAACTAGTCCTTGGAATTTTTGCTTAATCTCTTTCAAACCACTGCAGTAATATTCTCTGGACTCTCTAGATCAATAATGATTAAAAAAAAATTGAATTTTGTCCTTTGGTTAGCTATAATGGGGTCATTTGGAAAAGGGCATGGCCAGATATACCCAAAAGCCTGTAAAACCTAAACGAAAACTCAAAACTTGCTGAAAACATGTGACAGATTACTCTTAACAAGCATGCAAAGTTTCATGTAGATTGAACCATAGGTGGTACTATAACAGTTAATAAGGCCTCAAAAACTCTTATTTCTATAGAAAATGATCTCAAATTGTTGAACATGTTCATATTTTCACACAAACACTAGATTCATATCATATGATAGATCTTCTCATTCTGAAAAACTTTGCCTCTGGGACTAATGCTGGCAATCAAATTGTTCATTAAATATTCTCAATTATGTTAAAAACCTACTTTTGCAAACTTTTCCTAGGTTTTTCACTCAATCTCAATCAAACCACTGCAGAACAATTCTGTGGACTTTCTAGATCAATAATTATCAAAAAAATGTTGAATTTTGTCCTTTGGCTAGCTATAACGGGGTCATTTAGATAAGGGGTGTGGCCAAATATACCCGGCCTATAAAACCTAAACGAAAACTCAAAACTTTACTAAACTTGGTGAGAACATGTGACAGAAGATGTGACTTAACAAGCATGCAAATTTTCATGGAGATCGGACAATAGGTGGCGCTATAACAGTAAAAAGGCCTCAAAAACAATATTTCTGCATTTAATGATCTCAAATGGCAAAAAAAAAAATTCACAGAAACACAAGTTCTTCATATCATATAATAGATCTCCTAATTCTGAACAACCTTCCCTCTAGGACTGCTGTCAATCAAACTGTTCTTTAAATATTTGAGATTATTAAAAAATAAATAAATACTTTTGAGAACTAGTCCTAGGTTTTTAACTCAAAATCAGTCAAATCAGTGCAGTACAATTCTCTAGACACACTAAGTCTATAATTATCAAGAAAAAATTGAACGTTTGCATTTAGACAGCTATAACATTTAAAAATTTGGTCTTTATGTAGTCTACCCAAAAGCCTATAAATCCTAAAAGAACTCTAAATACTTCATGAAAGGTGAGCACATGTCACGTGATTGTAGACAAGCATGCAAAATGCAATATTTGTAGGCCTCGGACATGAGTTGCCTCTATAACAGTTAAAAAGCTGAAAAAGCTGGAAAACACCACATTTAAATGGCAAAACCCCTGGAATTACCATTATAACCACTAGATGGCAGCAGAGGACCACTTAATTGTCTTAATCTTCTCACTAATATAGCTCTTTGTACAGGTTTGCCATTTGTATTCATGTGTATGAATTACAAAGTCACAATGATAACATTTAGTATCACATTTGGTCAAAGTTTACCACTTCGTTTACATTGAGGAATCCCATTTTGCAATTATGCCACATTATAATTACAGATAAACCTAAAAATGACACACAAACTCTTAAAAAGAGAAAACTTGCAGTGAGTGTTTTGTTACCTATCATTTTTCTAAGAAATCTATATGTGCAACAAAATGTGTGTGCATGTGTCTGTGTGTGTAATC
This sequence comes from Acrossocheilus fasciatus, assembly GCA_036784905.1. NCBI lineage: Eukaryota > Metazoa > Chordata > Actinopteri > Cypriniformes > Cyprinidae > Acrossocheilus > Acrossocheilus fasciatus. Next base: position 33,247,692 of record CM071944.1, read on the forward strand.
ATGCTCAATGAGCTTCAATATAATAGTTTAACCATTTCTTTTCTGTGTATGTGTGTTTTTGTGAGCCAATTCTCCATCATGGATATTTTAGTCTTAGCCATACATTTTGGGTTGGACTACACCCTAAAACCATAGAACCTTAAATGCCTTAAAGTGTTTGAACCCCGGTAATCGCTGCTTGCAGCTATATTATTATGAATTGTGGTCTGAGAATTTTAGAAATGCTACAAAGCACAGTATTGAGATTGTATACCTAGTAGGGTTGTGCCAGTGGACAATAGTATTGTGTATCAGTGATAGTCAAAGATATTGCCTTTGGCTGATGCCTTTGACAATATAAAGAAAATGATTTGAAGGGCCCTATTGTTCTTCTAAGGATTATTATTAGGGCCCGAGCACCGATTGTGCGAGGACCCTATTGGATTGCTCCGTTTTTTATTATTATTGTTGTTGTTGTTATTATTATTATTATTATTATTATTATTATTATTATTATTATTATTATTATTATTATTATTATAATTAGGACCCGCTTGGAATTGCTCCGTTTATTATTATTATTCCGCTTATACTTCTCCAAAATGAATAGCATTTTTGAGGGCCTAAACATGCTCCAAAACACACAAAACCTTGCACACACTTCAGAACTGGCAAAAATGTTCATCTTATATGGGTTTCAGAATTGCCCATGACAAAATGGCTCCATAGCGCCACCATTAAAATTTCAACAAAGTGCCCTTCAAGCTGTTTTTCATGTACAGGTACAAAATTCGGTAGACACGTTACACACCAATAACTATAAAAAGTCTCAGGTACAAAATCCGAAACCCAACAGGAAATCAGCCGTTTTGAATTTCGTCTACAATTTTTTTTTTTTTTTTTTTTTGCAGTTTTTGCCATTTTCAGGTCTCTTTACTTTACTTTAACGAATTCCTCCTACAGTTTTAATCATATCATTTTCACATTTAGTCAGTGTAATCATAAGGCCTTTGACAAAAACTCTATGAAACAGGAAGTTAGGCAACTCAGGTAAACAATGTCCAATCTGCTCCAAACTACATGTTTGATAGGAGTTCTGTCCTGAACAGGTCCATGCACATATTCAGTTATGAAGGAAGATGTTGTAACTCTGGCATGCAGTGTCTGATCTGCCCCAAACTTAACATACAACATGCTAGAAACATGGTAAAGCATAAAAGCAACACAAATTTGCTAAAGCATGCTATTCATGCCATGAAACAAGAAGTTGTTAAAACTCAGCCATACAATATCCAATCTACCCCAAATTTCATGTTTGAAAAGAGCCAATATTCAATTTTAGACACAGTGCCACTTGTTGACAACAGGGTATGTCATGCTTTACACTAACTCAAACATACATGTTAAACATGTTCAATCTGCACCAAACTTCATGTTTGATAAAAGTCCTGCCATGAAGACCTCTACATGCCAATATTCAGTTAGTGTGACCTGCCAATAATGATTTTGTTTGTTTTTCTTTCTAAAAACTATAATTGACAGCATATACAAACAAAAATCTATACTTTATTACAATATATATATATATATATATATATATATATATATATATATATATATATATATATATATATATATATATATATATATTAAACATTACAATTCTGTACAAAGTTACAGATGTTCTCTCACTTAAACAACTCTCAAAATAAAGTGTTCTGTGACTAGAAAAGAGATAGAAATAAATAACTGAAAAGGAGTTGCTGTATATAACACAACAGGTGTAATTTCTCACTATGTCTTAAATTGCCGTTTTTTCACTAACCTTACTAAATGTGTCATCTATCACATCAAATTCTTAAATTGTTTCAATTAATTCAGTTATAAATATAGCTGCAAGCAGCGATGATGGGCCCAAGCCATCAGTGAAACCGCCACCCTGGTGGCATCAAGAAAAAGGGGCACAGCGAGCACATACATTTACAGTAACCCTCTGGCATTCTGGTTTTAAGGGATACAGCAATTAAAGGGTTAATCCAAACCATCAAAACTGTGAAAGACTGTTATTTTAAATTGCCACGGCAACACCGTTCAAGATATCCAAAATCCGTTCACAGTTTAAGTTCCTTAATGTTATGGCATCATGTCGACAAAGTTTGGTGTATATAGTATAATTCTGAGGAGTATGCATTAATTCACAGCTATATTTTTCCAAAAATGCACATTCAAATCAAAATAGCCGACTTCCTGTCGGTTGTAGCTAATGACTGTAAATTAGAAAGTTGTCCGACTTGATGAGAACAATATGTGTACCAGGTTTGGTGACTGTAGCTAAAACTAACCCCCCCAAGTTTTGTCAAACTTCTATGACACACTTCCTGGTGCCAGTTGGTGGTGCTAAAACTTTGACTCTTAAAGGAAAACGCCACTGTTTTTCCATATTACAATATGTTCTTCCCTCAACTTAAACAAGTTGATACGTAACTCTCCTGTCTCAGTGCGTTTACTCAATCGCTCTAGTGCGCGGCGCCACTATGCTAGCGTTTAGCTTAGCACCATTCATTCCTTAGGATTCAAACGGGGATGAATTTAGAAGCCACCAAACACTTCCATGTTTTCCCTATTTAAAGATAGTTATATGAGTAGATACACGAGTAAGTATGGTGACACAAAATAAACAGTGGCGATTTTCTAAGTGGATAAAAGTGATGACTGTAATGTATGGAGGAAGAGCACTTCGCAGCACTTTGACCTCGCCGCAGTAATAGTTTTCAGGAGTGATGATATTACTGCGCCAAGGTCGATGAGCTGCAAAGTGCTCTTCCGCCATACATTATAGTCATCATTTTTATTCGCTTAGAAAATCAGTCACCAGTCCGGGCCGGTCATGTGGAAAATCAGCTAATTCCGGTCCCTGGCTGGTGCATCTCTAGATTCTATATAACTGATGTTAGTTAATAACAAATAATCTCTCGATTTATTTGTTGAATCTAGAAAAAGGTTTACCTTATTACTTCCCAGAAACTTCAGTTTATCTTTCCATAAGATAATGTCCATAGTAACATCCAACTCAGTCACTTGCATTTATCAATCTTTTGCACTTTATCCATTTATTTTATCCATTTAGTAGTTGTTAGCTACTCTTGTCTATCCCTTTGTTAATAAAAACCCCTTTGATTACACTTGTGTCTTCTTTGTGTTGATAATACAGTAAAAAGGGTCTACAAGTTAACGATATCTCACAAATCCTTCAGATTGGTCAGACTACAACTTCTTATTTATTCAACAATCTTCCATGATTGTTCTTGATTGTCAAAGCGCAATATTTAAGCCCAAAGCCATTACACTGGTGGTGCTACTTAAATCTAAAATCATTACATTTAGCAGTGCACAGTGTGAGGCTTTGTGCAATAAATGATTTTAACAGATTGAACTTTTGATTTTATGTATTAGTACATTTTGAAATGAACCCTAAGAAGAATAATTGCTATTGTTTATTTGATAGGTCATGTTATCTAACAAATGGAATCTTATTGTAAAGTGTTTTAATACTACAGTTTCCATCTATTTGATATACACTTGTCTTAAAATATATATAATCTTATCTAAATTTATTATAAAAGCTGAGGTTTGTTATTAACGGAAATGTTATATTTTAGATGTTGTTAATGATCTAATGTTGCATTTGGTCGGACTCAGCCCATTGCTTTACTTATATTATATTTTCCTTTTACAGCTGCAGGCTGAGGAAGATCATGATACACAACAGCAAACCCTAAAACAGTTTACAGTTGTTTTTCAGCGGCAGCAGAAATATGACAAACTTTTGGGTGAAACTTGTTTACTTTTTTTCCATACTTTTATTACTTGTGGAAAAACTTGAAACAATTTTAAATAAGCATAAAGAATGGCATTGATTTTTGTACAGTTTATTTTTGTTTAGCTTTAATAAAAATGTGTTTTTTTTTGTGTGTGTTTTGCTTTGGTACCGAAATTGATACTGAGAACTGTGAATTTTCACTGGTATTTGTACCAAATACAGAATTTTTGTATCGTGACAACACTAGTATATGCCATGTTTTACACTCGCTCAAACATGCGATGTCCCATCTGGCCCAAACGTCACAAATTTGATAAGAGTCCTGGCCTGAACATATCTAAAGGCTCATAATCAGTTATAATCATAGCACCACCTGCTGGCAACGTGAAATGTTTTGCTTTACAACTTAAATATGAAATGTCCAATCTGCACCAAACTTCAAGTTTGTACTATATCTTGTGCGTTTTGCACTTACTCACCCAAACTTGTCAATAAGGCTACTTTACATGAATGTGAGCTCCTTAGCAAGTAGTTGTGAATAAAAGGTGTTTTATATATGAGATGAGGACATGACTGCAGCTGGCAATGAGGCCGAAACCAGCACATCCAGTGCAAGAAGACTTTGACTTTGTAATTTAATTTTTTTTTTTAAATTAATTAATTTATTTATTTATTGCAATTTTGAGGTGTTCAGTTTTATTTTGGTTTTAGAAAATAAACCTGATTGCTCTCCTTACAAATAAGCTCTTTCTTATTGTGTTACATGTTTTCTGTGCATTGTCTTAAGACTTTTGTCACTTCCTGTCTCCCGTGGTGTTTGTAGTCAGTTTGTATCTGATCTTGTTCAGCTTTTTAGCCTCCTGTATGTAAATGTTTGTGTGTGTGTAAATATATATATATATATATATATATATATATATATATAGCCCTGGTGTTTTTTTAGTTTTTTGTGAGTTGTTGAATGTAATGGTTGTCTGTTTGCCTGCCAGTCTGTTCTGTGTTCCTTGTGGTTTTTGGCTCATTCTTTGTTCTATTTTTTTTCTAGAATGCCTGCACATATATCCTGTTTTCCCCAGCTTTTCCTCAACGTTACAGTTTTTGACTGGCAAAAGAAAACACAGAAATAATACAAAAGGGATGTAACATGAGTTGGTAAAAAAAAGGTGGGAAGGATGTAACGTATTATGGGAAAGAGGTGTTATGAGTTTATAGATCCTGAATAAGACAGAGAGTTGAGTGTATCGGATCTCCTCCAAAAATTCCACTGCTGCGGATCAGTCTACTACAAATGGACAGGGAATGCAACAGACGTTAGTCCAATGAATCAAGGAACAGGATTTTAATTTTTTTTTTTTTTTTTTTTTTTTAGTCTCTGCCAACTGATTCCTCTGACAGTGTGTGTGCTTTTGTGAAACTCAGCAGAGTGCCGTTTCGAACTCATGCCAAAACACTACTGGTGTGGCAGCAGAAGAGAGGGTGTGCAGATTTGTGTTCTGCAGTTTGTCCAATTTAGCAAGAGTCAGCAATTTATTATGGTAAAAGGATAGAGACATATGAAATTTAAAAACTCACAAACATCGTCTTTGTATTCTGAGGAGTGCGGTAAATGTTAATGTGCTATTCCGGGACAAGTTTGACGCCCATTCCTAAAGCGGAGTTGCAACATGTCCATTCCAAATGCTTCTTAGATTAATTTTTTATTTTTTTTATTTTATTTATTTATTTATTTATTTATTTATTAGATTTTTTTTTTAAATTTCAGAAACAATTGAGGTTTCTGGTGTCTGGGTTGTATATAGGCTATCTCTGAATGATTAATTAAAATACAAATGAAATTGCTGCTCCACACAAACCCCATCTCTGCATCTGCTCTGAGTTTGGGCAGCAGTAATGTGCATTTGGGGACGCAACGTGCACTACCAATTTTACAAGATTTGTAAATAGAAGCATTTATAAACCTGTTGACAACAAAGAAGCTTAAGGGCTCTCTGCAGTTTCCACCTTAAAAAGGCCCAAGACAACATGATTTACATATTAAAAATTATGAAATTTGTAGTAATATGTATTAGTGAATTTGTAAAATACAATTATTTGTCTTAAATTTAAAATTGAAAAATTATCATAATCATTGTTATATACAAAAGTAATTACAAAATATTTGGCCAAATTTTGCAGCCATGTACACTGGGCTAGCTAGTGGGCTAAGATATGTTCCTCTGCATTACTTTCTCTTGTGTGTACGCGAATGCATGTGACTTTGCTGTGAAAGACAGCTGTCCTTTATGTAAAACAAATGTGCGAAGACAGTTCTGCTGGTAAACTAGAGGGCAGCCTATGTAGGGGTTGGGTGTGTGTAGATGGGAAAGGTGCATCACTGACAGCATATCCGTGGGAATGCTGAATAGATGAAACTGACTGAGCATGTGATTGTGGCTAAACTTAAATAATCTTCTGCCTTTTTCAGTATGAATCCGATCCAGTTTAGACCACATTTACATTTTACATGAACATCCTTTTGTTGGTCATATCACAAGTTGCCAGGGTTAAATACAGTTGTGAACACCAGTAAGTCTAAAATGTTTGGTGATTTAAAATCACATTTGGAGGTAGTCAGAAACAAGTGATTGGCAGCATCACATGTGCAGAGTAAACACTCATCCATGCTGAATGCTGCCTGGATCTTGTCTTAGATACAGTAGCTGCAGTTTATTGATTTTGCCTCCTTTTGTGCAATAAAATATTGAGCAATTTCAACTTCATATACCTGAGCCTAGAAAAAGACTTTAAATGCAGTTTCAAAGCCCGAAAGATCTGGTTTACGAATGGTTTGATCCTGCAACCTTTCCTTGCGGGTGGATTTATGATTTAAGATTTTAAAGTTTGACAAAGTTGAAAAAGTGAAGTTCCCAAACCGTAACTGACCTGAGACACTGGACAGTGAGAAATTATTTTTTCATATATCCCTTCAAATATTCTGCTCTTTCCCTGTAGATCCACTCTCATATCCACACATCTTAGGAAAATATACAGCTGAAACCTGAACTTTCAGCAATGGGACCATGTACACATTGGCATTAACTTTTTTTGCTCACCAGCCACTGTGGCTAGTGTTTTTCCAAATTTACTAGCCACTCAGCATTTGCACTGGCCACAATTTTGTTGTTGGGAAATTATGTTTATATGACTAAGGTTATTGCATTCTGTAATTTATTTAAATTGATTTTCAGGTTATTTAAAGTAGGGCTGTCATGATTAAGACATTTGGCTGACTATTAATTGTCTAAAAATAGTCACGGTTATTGTGATTAATTGTCTGTTTTTTATGGCTTTCATTATATAATTGTGTTTAATTTAAGGGATCAGTAAATAATTGTTATATTTGATCTTTTTTGAGTTATTATTTTGCAGTGTAAGAGTACATAGAGTATTCCAAATTCTAAGAATTGGCCAATACCGATCCAACACCAGTGCTATTTTTTATTTCTACACTACTACAGAATATCAATACTGTGTTTGTGGAACTAATGGCCACTCTTTTTTTAACCCTTTGTTAAACACAATATACTAACACTAAATACTCACTTCCTTATTATAGAGAGAAACTACATTTGAATAAAAATATATAAGCTATGAAATTAAACTAGCTGACTGTATAATTTAGCAGCAAAAACTATATCTTGAAAAAAATATTTGGTGCACATTATAAAATTTAAACAAGTTTATTGTTAACTATTTGTATTCTTACAAAATACATTCATGAAAATAAGATAGAAATCTTCTACTAGAAGATAGAAGGCTTCTAATAATCTTTCTGTGTGCAAAACTTTGATAATGTGAAACGCTTCACACATCAGGGTGCAGAATGGTGCACTTGAAGCAACACAGACTCGCAGCGCTTATGCACATCTATTGTGCAGAATGATGTGCTTGAAGCAACATAAGTCTCAGCGCGCTGCACTCCACAAGGTACAAACAAAGAGAAGAGAAATGAGAGAGAAATGAACTCTAGCAAGATATAGTCACTTTATGCGAATCCCCAGACCTTTATCTACAGTTATACTATGGGGCTGTTGAATGCTTTAATCCAATTGGCTGCCGAGCATTCTAAGGTGTGCAATTATTTTCAGGGAAACGCACGGCGAACATAGTTCCAGGCAGCTCTTGACGCATAACATGACCATATCACTTCGTCAAATGATTTCTGTTATTTCAAAGGTCTTACAACAGCAAAATAACCAAAACCCACAACGACACTGGCCAAACAAATAAATATAGTAAACAAATGGATAAAAACGACAGCTCATGTCCATGTTTTTGCCACAAAATTACACTTTATGTACAGAACGCACATACTCTGTCTCTCCCACTCTCTCTCCCTCACAGACCGCACATACGTAACAGTTTGCACACACACTAACATGCATCGCACTAATGTTGTTAGCGCTACTCTGACGATTTTATCAGTAAACAACTTAAAAACTACATGACTTCTCACAAGCGAGGTAACAACAACTGCGCTGTTTGTGAACAAAAGGAATTGTTTCACTGTAGAGACATTGCTGCCGAACACTATTGAGAGATGCACAGAGGTAATCTCTCTCTCTCTCTCTCTCTCTCTCTCTCTCTCTCTCTCTCTCTCTCTCTCTCTCATAACTTAGTTATTAACTGCATTATTAGTCTGCTATCAATGGCTCAAGCCTCAGTTACTAGGTTTAAAATGACGTTTTGGAATTAGAAACAGAGGCGTTGGATGAGATGCGGAAGACATAATCCTACTCACAATAGCGATTTAAGTAGAAATACAGGACGATTGCCATGAAATCTGATATATTTGAGGTGTCTTGAGGTGTGGCAACCATAGTATAAGTGGAATAATTGATGACGGGCCGTTGGATTATTAGAAAAATAATAATTTTTCGAGTAATTCAACGGACCAAAGTCCCTCTCTCCCTCACAGACCACACATAATCCTACTCACAATAGCGATTTAAGTAGAAATACAGGACGAATGTCTTGAAATATATCATCTGATCGATGTCTTAAGGTGTGGCAACTGTAGTATAAGCGGAATAATTGTCTTCAGTCCGTTGGATTATTAGAAAAATAATGCATATCCGGACCTCGGGTGTGCATTATTTTTCTAATAATCCAATGGCCCGTTGTCAATTATTCCTTACATAACTTCTCTTTGTTGGTGAAATGAGGGTGTTGCGTGTTGTTGTTCCTGAGAGGCGTGTAAAGGGCAGGTTTTAGTGAAGCGCTGTGGAGCTTCTGGCCTGACAGTGGAAATGCATTGTGATTTTGGACTCAGTGCTACAGGTCCGGGGCTAGCCCCACCCGGCCTACTGAAAGCCTACTGGCTTGCACTGGTCTGACAGTGGAAAAGACCCAAAAAACACTTAGCCTCTTCACTAATTAGCACACAAAATACCATTGGTATACTACTTACGCCGCCTCACCGGAAGTTTTACCCATGTTCTTTTTTACTGTAGCGCCCCCCGGAAACTTGTGGATACAGTGCATGAAAACCAAACTGGTGCTCTTCTGTTTGTTTTGGTGTATGACTCCCCCTTGTGCCATATAAAAAGCACAATAATCGCGGTTGTTTAGATCAAATAATTGCGATTAGACGGTTATTTAATTATCACGACAGGCCTAATTTAAAGGCCATTTTCCTTAATTGTATAAAATGCATGTGTCATTTTTCATATCAAATTTTTACATTTTATTAATAATTTAACTTAATATAATAAGACAATATAGGGCTGTTCAAATTAATCAAATGAAATCAGTATTAGCAAAACTGATCTTTCCACTGCAGAAGAAACAGAAGCAGCTGAAGTGACATTTAGGTGCATTTACACAGACAGTTTAATGAAGCTGAAATGTAGCATGAATGCATTTACACAGCAAAATTATAACACCATGGATAATGTTATGAGCTTGGTTTTAAATTTTTTATTTTTTTTGAGCTCCTTTTAAATATGAAAGTAAACCGCCAGTAGGTGGCAGCAAGTGACTGTCTTAATGAGTGAGTCATTGAAGCATTCATAAAAATAAAATAAAAAACAGCACTGCACAGCCTTATTTGTGGCTCTATTCAAGGCGTTTGATTCAGTGAATCATGAATTGCTGCTAAACAAACTTAGCAGTGCTGTTTCGGACCAGGGACATTGAAATGGTTTAGAAATTATTTGGTAGATCGGACTCAGTTTGTTCATGTGGAGGATCTAAAATCTGATTTTCTTGATTTTCTGATATCTAAAAGGGGTCTCCCAAGGTTCCTGTCATGAATCTGGTCTACAAACTTCCGTTAACCCTCCAACAGAGGTCACTCACTCACCACATGGACTCTTACACTGCACAGTTCGTTACACTTACACTGAACTTCAGTTCCCACAATCCATTGCACTCATTACACTCAGCTGCAGCCAATCACATGCTTACACCTGAGTCTGATCACACAGCTGATTCCCATTTCACCCCTTACATAAACCATGGACTTCCTCTTGCCCTCTGCCAAGTATTGTATGCATTTATCACTGCCCTAGCTTTAGCTACTCTACAGAGCCCCTGTTAGTTTTCCTAGTCTTGCCTTGCCTTGCCTGTTTCCGATTATGTTTTCCCCTGCCTGGATTATTGCTTCGTACCTGGATTATCTCTCTGCCTTGCCCTATTGGATACTGTTCGCTGATCGTCGACCCACGCTTGTCCTTGTTACTCTTTGTCTTGCCCGTGTTATACCTGTTTGCCACTGTTCGACCCTGCCTGTTATGACCACGTCTCTTCTCAATTAATGCTTGCATATGGATCCGCACGTCTCACATCTCATCAGTCCCATAACAGTTCCATTTTGGGACCTATTTTGTGTTTTATTTATATAAATGATTTGGTTAAGGACATTAAAGCAAAAACAACAAAAAAAAAACGTATGCTGATGATGCTATTATTTATTAGGGCTGGGAAAATAAATCAATGCATCGCAAATCGAGAAATGATTCGGCATCTATTCTGAGATTTTCTGAATGAACCGTGATTCTTTCTCGAAGTGATTCTGAGCTTAGTTTTGAACAGCAGATTGCAAATTGGGATTCATGTTTTTAAAAGCGTGAAAGAGAACTTGCGCTGTTCCTCCAGAGGATATCTGTGATGCACTCAGAGACGGAACTGAACATGGACATGTAAAGTAGTGCTGCACGATATATCGCGTGCGATTATTTAATGTGCATCTTGTCAGTAAAGCCGGTTCTGTAATCAGCGGTAATTTCCATCACGTGCTCGATATATCGCGATATATCGTGCAGCCCTAATGTAAAGTCATCTTTTAGCTCAAGGTGCGAGCCTAAATGGTCAAATACACTCAAAAATGTGTTAAAATGCGGCGCTTAGTGATTATTCATGTAAACCTTCATCGGTCATGTAATAAATGAACGTAAAGAGTTGAGAATGAAAATACACGCGCAATGGTAAATTGGATCCGTGCGACTCTTAAAGTGACAGCGGGCTATATTCCTGCTGCGACTGCGTGCTTAAAGGATTAGTTCACTTTCAAATTAAAATTAAAATTTCCTCATAATTTATTCACCCCCATATCATCTAAGATGTTTATGTATTTCTTTTTTCAGTCGAAAAGAAATTAAGTTTTTTGATGAAAACATTCCAGGATTTTTCTCCATATAGTGAACTTCAATGGACTCCAAACAGTTGAAGGTCAAAATTACGGTTTCAGTGCAGCTTCAAAGGGCTATTAACGATACCAGATGATGAATAAGGGTCACTCCCAGCTGCTGCATGTGCTGGGACCTATAGGCTTTAGCTTCAATTTTGATTAAATTATTCGGTCCCACTTTATATTAGGTGGCCTTAACTACTGTGTACTTACATTTAAATTATTCATTTGGTACAATGCACTTATTGTGTACATACATGTTTTTACACTGTACTTGTGTTTTTAAAAATACCTATATGTAGTTACATCTGTAATTAATTTCTGTAATTACATTTATAATTACACTGTTGACCCATCCCTTACACCTTAACCCACCCTTAAACCTACCCAAACCACCAAACCTGTCCCTAACCTTACCCGTATCCCACCTCAATAGCAGCAAAAGTGTTTTGCAATACAATATGACCACAATAAGTACATTGTACTTATTTTTTTATGTAAGTACATAGTAGTTAAAGCCACCTAATATAAAGTGTGACCAATTATTCTGTAATCGGTTGTATATTATGTGGTGGATATGCCCTCGAATGCATAATGCAGTCCCTTTTGCCTTGCTCTCTCAGATATTTCACCTGTTCGCCAAAAAATGACTAATTATCTCCTTGGGAATGTCTGACACCACTGCATACATACTGAAATAGACATGCCAGGTGCGAAAGCTTGTCAGGTGTAGCAACAGTAACTAAGGAGGGTGGGGCTTAGCGAAGGGTCAATTTTGGTTAATTTTTTTACTGCCATTATTCACAAACGTTGGGATCAGAAAGAAGGCAATGCAAACACTGATTTTTTTTTTCCACTACTTGGCACTGCACAGCACACTGATGTCTTCTTTATCATTACGGTTTTTTGCGTAGACCAGCGCCTCTCTCCACTACATGTGTGAATCGATGGGCGGGGATAAACAGGCAGCACATTGATCATCTTCTGCAGAGGTGGCGCTTACACTATTACATCATAGAGTAGAACATTCCAAAAGCTATCATTTGGCAGACTGCCTTCAATATAAACTGTTTTAGACTAATGACAAAGTTTTGAGTTCTGAAACTTACAGGATGTTTTTATAAGTACAATGACCAATGATATGTAAAAAGATCAAGGGAATTTTGGTTTCTCAGTTCATGACACCTTTAAAGTATTACTGTAATACATCAGGGGTCTGGTCTTCATATGTGGATTACTCAGTTAGCTGGATTTCATTGTTGGCAATTTCATATAATCCAGTATTGTTACATTCTTCTAAGCTTATCCTGGAGTTGTTGTCATAGCAACAGGTTCATAAGCTCAAACCTGCTTGGGAACAGGCTTATTTCATGCAAACCGGATTAGAGTGTATCATTTTAAGTGAAGGTGATACTGAAAGTCTGTCCCAGTCACTGCTACAGTATTTTTTTTTTACAAGAGCACCTTATTAAACCAGGAAAAATAAATGTAAAAAATAATGTTAAAATTATTTTGAAAATTATAATGTTGCGTAATCTATAAAATGTGCACGACCAATTTTACTCATTGACAGAATTATTTGTGAAGGAATAATTAACTTTATTTTATTGTCATACACGCATTGTACAGTTTGTCTGAGCCGTGCTTTCATTTGAATGGTGAGATTTTATGCGGGTGGCCTTGATGCTTCTCAGGAGATGCAGACCACTTCTCAAATCTAAAAATGCTTTTATGATACACAATTAATCTAAACATAGTTATGTCTTAAGACTTTAATTAGGTCAACGCTTTACAACACTATGAAGGGATAAGCCCATGTTTCCTTTAGCTAGGGTAGGATACATAGAAGCAACAGCAATGGATGTCCGCGATGAATGTTTGTGTGAGTGGGGTTAAGAGATAACTGCAACTCCAGTTAAAATGAGTATTTTTTAATTGCCCATAACCTCTGAAGAGAAATAGCGCAGACACTGGACAAAGATTAAACTTTTAGTGTGCGTGTGTTTGCGCAAGCTATAAAATAGGGCATACCTTTAAAGGCTGTTTGGCTGTCCGCATGTGCTGGCGTTCATGTCAGAACTGAAGTATACTTTGGGCTTAAAATGTGGATTGTGGCAGGTACTTCATTACACCTACACATATTCTTAAATGAGAGAGAGGAGTTAGAGAACCAAGAGCAGGGGCTACTGTGGGGGTGTGAAAACAGCTGACAGAAGCATGTGTTTGAGGGGGTGTTTGCAAGAAACATGTCACACTGGCTCTGTGCACTGGGACTATCATGAGATCATGTCAGCGCCTATGTCAAGGATCTTCTGATTTGTCATGCATTTTGCTACAGCAAGTTAACTGTTTTAACCCTATGACCAGTCGCCTCCACAGCTCATTTCTTAAAAGTGACCTCATCACTTCCAGGCGGGATGCAGTGCCCTTCATTCCAGAGATATTGGATTGGGATGCCAATATCCTTAGAGATGACATAGTTGTCCCCAGATGCAATTCATGAGCCAAGCAATCCAGTGCTGTTGATTGAATTCTTACACTTGGGAGGTACAGGAGTTACCGGTCCAATGTTTGGTCTGTAGAGGATCATTAAAAGAAGCAGCTGGATATTTAATAGCATTTTGTGAATTATGGTGGTGGCTCTAGTCTCAGGAGCAGAGGGAGAGTAAGAAAAAAGAAATAAAGATACGTACAATTTTTTTAGTGTTTCCCACAGGAGCAAAAAAAAAAAAAAAAAAAAAAAAAAAATTAAAATAATAAATATGTATATGTGTATATATATATATATATATATATATATATATATATATATATATATATATATATATATATACAGTGGTGTGAAAAAGTGTTGGCCCTGATTTTTTAATTTTTTGCATATTTGCATATTTGCATCAAACTAGTATTATTGCACAAAGATAATGGAAGTAAATACAAAATGCAGTTTTTAAATGATGATTTAATTTATTAAAGGAAAAAATCTGTCCAAACCTACCTGGCCCTACGTGAAAAATTTATTGCCCCCTCCTATTAAATCATGAAAGAACTGTGATTAACCACATTATTATAGAAAGCTGAGTTAAATTTCACAAGCCAAACCCAGGCCTGATTACTGCCAGACCTGTTGAATCAAGAAATCACTTAAATAGAACCTGTCTGACAAAGTGAAGCATGTTTAAAGAGCAACACATCATTCCACGATCTTAAGAAATTCATAAACAGATGAGAAACAAAATAGTTGACGTATCAGTCTGGAAAGGGTTACAAAGCCATGTCTAAGGCTTTGGAACTCCAGCGAACCACGGTCAGAGCCATTATCCACAAATGGAGAAAACTTGGAACAGTGGTTAACCTTCCCAGGAGTCGCCGGCCTACCAAAATTACTCCAAGAGCACAAAGACAACTCATCCAGGAGGTCATAAAAGAACCCAGAACAACATCTAAAGAACTGCAGGCCTCACTTGCCTCAATTAAGGTCAGTGATTCAACAATAAGAAAGAGACTGGGCAAAAACAGCATCCATGGGAGAGTTCCAAGGCAAAAGCCATTGCTAACCAAAACGAACACAAAGGCTCGTCTCACATTTGCCAAAAAATATCTTCCCAAAAAGACTTTTGGGCAAATATTCTGTGGACTGATGCGACAAAAGTTTTAACTTTTTGGAAGGTGTTTGTCCTGTTACATCTGGCGTAAAAACAACACAGCATTTCATAAAAAGAACATCATACCAACAGTCAAACATGGTGGTGGTAGTGTGATGGTCTGGGGCTGCTTTGAAGCTTTTGATGGAACCATGCAATTGATGGAACCATGAATTCTGCATTCTATCAGAAAATCCTGAAGGAGAATGTCCGGCCATCTGTTTGTGACCTCAAGCTCAAGTGCACTTGGGTTATGCTGCAGGACAATGATCCCAAACACAGCAGCAAGTCCACCTCTGAATGTCTCAAGAAAAACAAAATTAAGGTTTTGGAGTGGCCAAATCAAAGTCTGGACTTAAATCCAATTGAAATGCTGTAGCATGACCTTAAACAGTCCTTTCATGTTCGAAAACCCTCCAATGTGGCTGAATTAAAACAATTTTGCAAAGAAGAGTGGGCCAAAATTCTTCCACAGCGATGTGAAAGACTCATCGCCAGTTATCGCAAACGCTTGATTGCAGTTGTTGCTGCAAAGGGTGGCACAACCAGTTATTAGGTTAAGGGGGCAAGCACTTTTTCACACAGGGCCATGTGGGTTTGGATTTTGTTTTCCCTTCATAATAAAACACTTCATTTAAAAACTGCATGTTGTGTTTACTTGTGTTATCTTTGATTAATATTTAAATTTGTTTGATGATCTGAAACATTAAAGTGTGACAAACACGCAAAAAAAATAAAAATCAGGAAGGGGGCCAACACTTTTTCACACCACTGTATATATCTATATCTTATTATCAAGCACGTCCCTCAGTTTAACAACGGTAGACTGCATTATATGGCACTCACTAATTTAGCTGATTTGGATGTTAAGTTTGGGCTTTTGGGAAGGGAAAAAAGTGTACTGTACCTCTGTGAATCAATAGAAAGTGCGCTTTACAGAATATGGCACAATAAATGTTTTACCAGATTCAAATGTTTTCATAGTTGTTGGAAGCTAAAATAAAATTGTATTTAAAAAGTGTATTAATAAATAAATGCTGTAGAAGTTTTGATCATTGTTAGCTCATGGTGTTACCTGTTTTATTTTACTACAAGGTCTCATTTATGAATAGTTCATGCGTAGTAGATAGATACCATGAATAGATCTGAGGGATATGGCTAAAAATGTAAACTTTCTCAAATTTGAATGATATATGTCTCACATGTGCTCTAAAAATTTTAATTAAAATTGTTTATTTTTTGTTAGTTGTTGTTGTTGTTGTTACAAAGTACATATAAATTGTTTACTGCAAAATCAGCACTTTTTGTAGTGACTACTGACTTTTTCTAAATTAATCCAAAAAAAGCACATTTAAAATAACATTTACCTGAAGATACATTAATACAGTATTGTTCAAAATAATAGCAGTACAATGTGACTAACCAGAATAATCAAGGATTTTAGTATATTTTTTATTGCTACGTGGCAAACAAGTTACCAGTAGGTGCAGTATATTCTCAGAAAACAAACAAGACCCAGCATTCATGATATGGACCCTCTTAAGGCTGTGCAATTGGGCAATTAGTTGAATTAGTTGAAAGGGGTGTGTTAAAAAAACAGCAGTGTGGCATTCAATCACTGAGGTCATCAATTTTGTGAAGAAACAGGTGTGAATCAGGTGGCCTATATTTAAGGATGAAGCCAGCACTTGCTAAACATGCATTTGAAAGCCTGAGGAAAATGGGTCGTTCAAGACATTGTTCAGAAGAACAGCGTACTTTGATTAAAAAGTTGATTGGAGAGGGGAAAACCTATAAAGAGGTGCAAAAACTTATAGGCTGTTCAGCTAAAATGATCTCCAATGCCTTAAAATGGACAGCAAAACCAGAGAAACGTGGAAGAAAACGGAAGACAACCATCAAAATGGATAGAAGAATAACCAGAATGGCAAAGGCTCAGCCAATGATCACCTCCAGGATGATCAAAGACAGTCTGGAGTTACCTGTAAGTACTGTGACAGTTAGAAGACATCTGTGTGAAGCTAATCTATTTTCAAGAATCCCCCGCAAAGTCCCTCTGTTAAAAAAAAGGCATGTGCAGAAGAGGTTACAATTTGTCAAAGAACACATCAACTGGCCTAAAGAGAAATGGAGGAACATTTTGTGGACTGATGAGAGTAAAATTGTTCTTTTTGGGTCCAAGGGCCACAGGCAGTTTGTGAGACGACCCCCAAACTCTGAATTCAAGCCACAGTACACAGTGAAGACAGTGAAGCATGGTGGTGCAAGCATCATGATATGGGCATGTTTCTCCTACTATGGTGTTGGGCCTATTTATCGCATACCAGGGATCATGGATCAGTTTGCATATGTTAAAATACTTGAAGAGGTCATGTTGCCCTATGCTGAAGAGGACATGCCCTTGAAATGGTTGTTTTAACAAGACAATGACCCCAAACACACTAGTAAACGAGCAAAGTCTTGGTTCCAAACCAACAAAATTAATGTTATGGAGTGGCCAGCCCAATCTCCGGACCTTAATCCAATCGAGAACTTGTGGGGTGATATCAAAAATGCTGTTTCTGAAGCAAAACCAAGAAATGTGAATGAATTGTGGAATGGGCAACAGCTGAGAGGTGCCACAAGTTGGTTGACTCCATGCCACACAGATGTGAAGCAGTTTTAAAAAACTGTGGTCATACAACTAAATATTAGTTTAGTGATTCACAGGATTGCTAAATCCTAGAAACAAAAACGTTTGTACAAAATAGTTTTGAGTTTGTACAGTCAAAGGCAGACACTGCTATTTTTTTAACACACCCCTTTCAACTAATTGCCCAATTGCACAGCCTTAAGAGTGTGCATATCAGGAATGCTGGGTCTTGTTTGTTTTCTGAGAATCTACTGCACCTACTGGTAACTTGTTTGCCACGTAGCAATAAAAAATATACTAAAAACCTTGATTATTCTGGTTAGTCACATTGTACTGCTATTATTTTGAACAATACTGTACCATTATAAAACTATGAAATCTTAAACATGAAAATGGCACTTTGCTTGTGGTTGTTTCAACAGCAGAGCAAGTTATTTGAAGAAAAAAGAAACATTTGAAGAGCATAGAAACACATAGAATAAGAGACAAGTCTATTAGTTTGCATATTTTCAGTATTTTCTACATTTATATTGTCAGCAAAGATTTGTGAGTATTAATATTTGATGTATCATCCAGCCCTATTAATAAGCAATATATTTTTACAGCATTTACTAATCTTTAATGTTAAGAAAAATATAGTTGTTCATTATTTATGTTAGTTCACAATTTATTAATTAACAGATGCAAAGTCTGATTAAAAAACCCATTAGTAAATTCATGCTATGGAAGTTTTGTTCAGTAGTTCTTTTTAACTAATGGAGGTAAAGCATTTAATTTATATTTTATTTGAGCTTAACTTTGTGTATCTTAAAAAAAAAAAAAAAGATTGCACATCTTTATGTTAATAGACCTTTTCTTTTCTATGATGTTGTCATTGGGCATGTCTGTGCATTAAGTGTCAAGTGAGTTTTTGAATTTTTATTAAAGGTTGCAACACACCAGTGCTTTTAGACATGCATGTAGTAATACAAATATTGAATTGAATTCTCCATTCCTCATCACTAACAAAAGAAAACAAACTTGAGATACACTCAAGTCCCTTACAGTCCCTTATATGGCGATTTTCCACTGCATGTTACAGAACGGTAATCACTTTTGGGGGGTTTTTGGGGAGTACTTGGTAGATTTTTCAATACCTCCTCGACTGAGGTTCCAAACGAGCCATACCCTTACCAAAATAAGGACTATAAGCAGCATCCACTGCTGGAACGGCAACGGCATTCCAACGTCATATTGTGCATTCGTGACTTCAGCTGCTACTTCCTGGCATTCTATTGTAACCGTCTACTACAGCTGCTTTGCCGTAGTCGTTACAATGTGACAGCTTATGTAGTTAAATGGTATATACCATAAAACGCAAGATTTAATTCCATCAGTATAAGATTCTACTATTAGTCTTTCATTTAATCTGTGTTGATTTATGTTTTAAATTTAAGCTAATTTTAACGATTTTTTTCGTTTGTACAAAGATGTCTGCTGTTAGCAACAGCACCTCAAGTAGCACTGAGACTAAAGATATGTGAAGAGAACAATGTAATTCACGACTACGGCAAAGCAGCTGTTCTCCGCTAGTAGACAGTTACAATAGAACGCCACGAAGTAGCAGTTAAAGTCACGAATGCGCAATATGACGTTGGAATGCCGTTGCCGTTCCAGCTGGGGAGGCTGCTTAAAGCCCCTAGTGTGACATGTAAACCCTGCTGATCACTGATTGGTCGGAGAGAATTGTCACTACCTGCGTCATTGATCTTACGACAAGAGACACTAGACCCGCTAGATTTAAATCAGCACAGCCAGCGTTCATTTTTTTTGAACGAACGCAACTGTTTTTGTTTTTTTAACAACCAAAAAAATGGCTGTTTCGTGGTCTATTGAGGAAGTATAGACATTCCTCGCTGATAGCCAAGGAGCGGATCCAGTGAGAGCTTGATGGGGCTATGTGTATAATCCCGTATATAAATATAAAAAGTCTAGAACATGACAATGAGGTATATTTTACATAAACAAAAATGTCCTGAGGTAGTGCACTTGTTCAAAAGCCTCTCAGATTGTCATACATTCAAAAACAATAAAGTGCAAGTAAAAAAAAAAAGTGCAATCTTTTGTATTTCCAAGTAAAATCAAATCCAATCACAATATCAACAAAAGATACTTAAACTTCAAGCAAAAAAACTAAATCAGTGCAATCTTATGCATCAAGTAACACATTCGTAAACAAAATAATTAAATTGAATCCGTTACTGCAATTATATGCAGATTTTCTCTACAGGTGAGTGAAATTGACACCCATTACTGTATCCTAAAGTTGTTTTGCAACTTTCAGATTTTTAGCTAGGAACACCAGCATGTCAATGTGCTCCTCTGTAAGTCGTGCCCTTCTTGTACTGCAAATGAGCCCTGATTTACTAAATACACGCTCTGAAGCTGATCTTGAAGCAGAGATGCACAGATACTTCTTAGCAAACTGGGCAAGGTGAGGTAAAGTTATGTGTCCTCCACCATGTGAGTGGGTCCTCTTCTGCACTGATTTCAGGCATCTTTTCATATACTGATAACTAATTTTTGGGTCAAGAAATGTGGCGGTGTTTAATATCAGCTGCAGATGTGTGTTCTCATATCTCTGTCTGAGATCTTCTCTGATGTTGTCTTTAAGTTGATATTTTAGGTTGTTGTCACCTTCCTCAACTGTCAAAGTAGAGAAGATCTTCCAACTCAGAGGCAGGACTGCAGAGAGAGTGGTGTGTTTTTCACCACTAAGGGCATCCGTGAAAGAGCTGACAGGGCTCAATACCTCTTTTACAGTCTCAAGAACTGTAATATCTGAATCTTTGGGCATGAGGTGCCATTTCTTCCGATCATCAGCTAGAGCTGAACAGACAGCCTGCTGCTGTTCTAGAAATCTCTCCACCATTTCATGAGCTGAGTCCCAGCGTGTGGGCTCATCATGGATCATTCTGTGTTCAGGCAGTTGCAAATCTTTTTGTTTTTTCTTCAGCTGTCGCAACATCTTCAGTGACCTGCTTAAGGCAGACACTGTCTTTCTCAACCTCGACAGTGATCCAGGCACACGGTCTATATCCAGGCCCTTGTTAATGGCTAGGTGCAAGTTATGCCTAAAGCAGGGGACCTATGTGAAGTCTTGCTGAAATGCTTTCTTGTTTGCTGAAGCATTATCAGTGGTGATACCAGCCATGCATGACATGTCCAGCTTCCATGCTTCTTGTATCATCTTTTCCAATGCTTCCCTCAAGCATTCTGCTGTGTGCTCAGAGTTGAGCCCAATACAGCCCAAACACCAGCTCTGCATGTCCCAGGTTTCAGTGACCAAATTGCAGAGTTACTGCCATGAATGTGGAAGTGGCCCTGCTTGTCCACAGATCAGTGGTGCATGAAAAAAAAAAAAAGGTTTTCCTTCCAAGATGGTTCATGGCTATTCCTTTCGTTTTTTTAGTTATATAGGGCTGGGATTCCAGTGTGCATGAAAAAGTTCCGTGAAGGAAGGGCATACCTGTTGTTCAAATGTTCAAGAAGTTGTTTGAAGCCAGGTTTCTCAACAGTATACATAGGAACCTGATCCATGCATATGTACACTGCTACAGCCCTGTTCAGCTTCTTAGCTTCATTTGAGTTTGCTTCATACTTTCTTTGCTGTTCAAATACAGCTGGTAGTGTAGGTTGTGAGTGTGTTGTTTTTGTTGCAGGTCGAGTCTCATCTTCTTTCTGGTGCTACAAGAGAATGCCAAACTTTAATAATTTTTTTTTTCTTTTTAGACCACACTTTTAAAATGAACTGAACTATCTAACTAATCTTAGAACTTAAGTTAATGGTAATAGATATTTGTTAATATACTGTAAAAAATGCATTGCTTATCGTTCATAAATGCTGGTTAATACATTAACATTATTTGATGAACAGATTTTAATGCCGGATTTACATATAATCACCGATCCACGCACGCATGACACGTGAAAACAATGCTCACTGGATCGACATGAAAACAAATTGCAGAATTTAAGTAATAATTTTTTTAATAAAGTAGTACTGTCAATCGATTTAAAAAAATAATCGCGTTAATCACAGTTGTGAACTGTGATTAATCATGATTAATCACAAATTTAATATACTAGGATTTACCTGTAAGTGTGTTGAAAAATAAATGCATGACAAACTAGTTTAAGGAAACAGAACCTTTTACACTTCTGCCAGGTATGAGACATAATCCTTATTATTCTAATTATCATTAGTATTTTGCTTTTATTCGGACATTATCAGCCTTTATACTGGCAATAAAACGTTTACCAAGCCACATCGCTTCAATCCCAGTATACATTTACTCAACTATTATCAAAAGTATTTCTAAAATAAATAAATACAACAAAACATGTCTTGCGACCTTACGTGAAGTATTATGACAAAATGCATTATGAAGAAGAATTGGATCTGTTCTGCAGGTGCATTAGAGCTAACATTAGCATCATGCTATATAAGACAATTTATGAGATTAATAGTACACTTTTACTCAGAACTCACTTCAAACCACCATCGAGTGTTTGTAATAACTTCCTTTTGCGATCACGTGAGGAATTTGGTTGTTTACTGTTGTTAAAATATGCTATTTATAGCCTTTTATATTGCTGCACAAATTAGCATTTCAGATATACACATTCAACTAAAAAAAAATCACATACAGACCGTATCCTATCGCAATCGTGTGTTTATTCTTATATAATCTATAGTGGTTGTTGTCATATTTATTTCTGCTGCTCTGCTGAAACTCACTTTGTTTGTGATGTTACCGCCTCTCTGTTCTTAAGTTGCCAGGGATACATTCCAAGTATAATACACATTAGTAAAAGGATCTTTTTTAATTTTTATTTGTCTATATACACTTTGGGCGGCCACGGTGCATTAAAGTAGTCCAAAAAACCGCAAACCACGGCTCTGTAATTTTTCCTGCGACTGTATTTTCAAAATAGCCCACTTGTGCCGCTATCGTTACCCTGGCAACACTAGTTCGCTGTACCCTCATCACACAATGATAGATAACCTTCCGCGCTGCGATGACGGGAAGAAGTTGGGGTCAAACCTTATCAAGCGATTAATTTGCGTTAAAAAAATATTAACGCGTTAAAATTTTTTGATTAATCGCATGCGTTAACGCGTTAACGTTGACACCCCTAGAATAAAGTTAAATAAGCACAAGTTAATTTACATTTGACCACAGTTAAAGTATTTACTTGTCTAAGATTCAAATGTTAGTGGGAAATGGGCATTTTTAAAATGTCAGGCCTACCGAACGGATTTTGCAGTCGGTAATTTTGACAACACTAGTCCCTTATTTCAGATCGCCCAGAGAAATAAAATTTGATTGCACAGTATTGAATTGAATCAGGTTCCATGATGCTGGGAGACATGTTCTGTGTAAGAACTCACAGAACCTACCAAGCATATAGATCCAGTGCAAATTATAAGCCCAAGTATCCTTTTTGAGATGATTTTTAGAATTAAATAACAATGTGGTCAAAGAAAAAATGTTATAATAAAATTATCCAAGGTAATGGTGTCTTTTAATTAGTAATATATTTGGATAAAAGTAGATCATAGATGCTGAAAAACAATGGCAAAACCATCTATATTTACAATCTGCTGCACTTCTACCACTAAAAGTGCACTACTGTTATTCTCAGCCTTATTTTAGAGATAACTACAGTAGGAGGCTTATGACTGGAACTAAGGGGTCTATGCCCCTTTCATTTCCCCCATGATTTGAACATGGTTTATGGCTTTGCTATAGTTACACCACCCCAGGATGTTGTCTAACCCTTTTTTTCATGCACTCAGCATGTCACAGCCATTGGATCTATGTGGAGATTGTTTATATGCAGTGTAATTAATGTTCTTGTCATATACTGATCACTGTTAGCTGTGGGACTGGCAGGGTTTTTATAGAGGCCACTAGGCCGTATGCTGGGATGTAGCAGAGTGTGTTGGCCCCACAGTGAGGCAGCCTATAGTGAACGCAGATGAGTGTGGGTAACATCAACACACAGCCCAGCATAATGCTCCAGCACTCACTGCGGAGTGATGATACATTTGATTCTAGTTCATTTCCTCTGGCTTTTACTGTGCTTTACAAGATGTCACAACATTGCTCAGCATGTGGTTGTAAAAACTGCTGAAATGTAAAATTCCTTAAGAAATTGGCTAAACTTTCACAGGTAAGAATGTGCTGGTTTGTGTTTTTTAATACGCATTAACTCAGTATTACAGATTTTTAAATAAGTACTAAATATTGTGAATTTTAAATGTCGTGTTCGCTAATGGTTTCGTGTTGCTGTATTCTGTTAGTTTAGCAAAATCATCTTCTTTAAGTCTACTGCAGATATAGATATTAATATATGTATATAACTTTGGAATGCTCATTTCTGTTAATTTTCCTGACTGACAACGGCTGCTTGCTATCCGAACAATAACCGTTAACTGATAAAATTATAATAATAAATTATTATTAAATGAATGAATGAAGCATTTATATAGCGCTTTGTGTATTGCTATACACCCAAAGTGCTTTACAATCATATGGGGGATTTCTCCTCAACCACCACCGGTGTGCAGCATCCACCTGGATGATGCGACGGCAGCCACAGGACAATGGCGCCAGTACGCTCACCACACACCTGCTACAGGTGGAGAGGAGAGAGAGTGATAGAGCCAATCAAGTGGATGGGGATTATTGGGAGGCTATATTTAAGAGAAAAAAAAACAGAGTAAAATAATAAATAAAAAATATAGCTGCAAGTAGCAATGGTGGGCCCAAGCCGTCAGTGCAAACGCCACCCCGATGGCATCAGGAAAATGGTGCACAGTCAGCACATGCATTACAGTAACCCTCTGGCAGTTTATATTTGAGGGATACAGCAATGAAAGGGTTAATCCAAACCATCAAGACTGTGGAACACACACACACACACACACACACACACAACAATACATAAAACTTCGGTAACACTTTCAATAAGGTTTCAGTTACTAACATTAACTATATTAATTAACATGAACAATACTTATGTAGCATTTATTAATGTTAAATATTAAGTTCAAAACTAAAACATTAAACTTTAAAGTTTTATCTGTTAACATTAGTTAATACACTGAATTAACATGAACATTTTGATGAACTAACATCAACAAACCTTAATAAATGCTATAAAATACATTGTTCATTATTAATGTTAGTTAATGCATTTACTAATGTTAACAAATGAGACCTTATTATAAAGTGTTATCAAAACCTTTATTGATTTATAAGCATTTTTTAATGATTCTATTGATCTATAAGCATTCGTGAAATATTTTTGACTGCATTATAGCTTAATCTTCATCTGTGAGCTGAACTGTTTTACTGTTACTTTTAAACCACTTTTAAACCATCAAAAGTTTAAACAGACTCTCTCTCTCTCTCTCTCTCTCACTCTCTCACTCTCTCTCTCTCTCTCTCTCTCCGGTTTGAAGGTATACCGCGGTTTGGAACATTCACGGTTTCAAAACCACAAACATTTTCCTTTATACCGTTCCTGCAGTATGCACAGCTTTTTTATGTGTCGTCAAAGACGGAAAGTGCAGGACTCCCTCAGTTGTGAACAGTGAAGAGCGTAACAAGTCACACGACCCCTCCCCTCCGGATAGTGGTCAGTGAGAGTAACCTGTGTGTAGAATGATGGCCGAAGGAGGCGAATCCCTGGAACTTTTTCCCTGAAGGAGGCGAATCCCTGGAACTTTTTCCCCCATTGAAAAAGGTGAAGTCTGCCGTATGGGAATTTCTCGGGTAATGTAGACCAATCAAGTACTACGTTTCTGCGATTTAGTGCAATAAATTGAACTGCTTTGACGTCTATAATTTTAAGCCTCCTGCCATTGTTTACATCTGTTCAAAATCATGTCATTTAAAAAAAAAAAAAACTGCTGGCTCTCAGGTGTCTATGCCACTGTTTGAGTATTATACGGAGAGAGACCGTGTGTGTGTGTGTGTGTGTGTGTGTGTGTGTGTGTGTGTGTGACACAATCGCGCACTCTGCTTATGTGTATGTGCACACATCTTTGTACCTCACCGCTCATAACTTGGACTGAAAGATGAATGTGTAGAAAGTGAGCATATCTCCAAAAACCTTGTTGAGCTGCAGGTTTAATGCATTTTTTTTTTTTTTCATTTACAAGGATTTTTATTTATTTATTTATTTTTTTTTACAGAAAATAATTTATATTTATGTTCTGATTATTGTTGAACTGTAGGTTTAGGCTCACTTAAGTGACTGCACGTAATTGAATTAACAAGAATTAAATTATTTATATTAATTTTTTAGCCTGACATGTTTACCGTTCCAAAATGTTCTATATGTTTCTTAAAAATAAAATGTATTGTGTTCAGTGGAAAAAAACGTTGTTGTTTTTTACCCAGACATTTAAAAATAACATATTTTAGAGCTGTAATCGCAATACCGTGACACCGTGAAACCGTGATATTTTTATCTAAGGTTATCATACCGTCAGAATCTCATACCGGCCCATGCCTACACTCAACACACACACACTCACCCACCCCCCACACACACTTAGAAGTACAGTGATATGAAATGTCTGATAGTTTTTTTTTAATTTTCTGTTATCCATAGAGTATTGTAAATTCATTAAAACCAAGCATGTTTCCTCAAAATGACTTGTTCTCTGTAAGTAAAAAGATTTTAAGGTTATTAGATGTGTTTGGTTAATGCACTTTAAAAATATAAGATAATTACTGTTTAGTTTTTTTACTGTTATTTTAATACATCGCCACTGCAAAACGGTTCAAGCTATCCAAAATCCGTCCTCAATGTTTTGGCATCATGTAGACAAAATTTGGTGTCCATGGTATAATTCTCTTCTTAGGAGTATGCATTAATTCACAGCCATATGTTTCCAAAAATCCACATTCAAATCAAAATAGCTGACTTCTTGTTGGTCGTAGCTAATGACTGTAAGTCTGATGAGAACAATGTATGTACTGAGTTTGGTGTCTGTAGCTAAAACTAACCCCCCAAACATTTGTCAAAAGGTGGCGCTATAGAGTGCCTCCTCCACACCCTTTTATGAGCTTTTGCTAGTGTCTATCTATAATTAATACTGTTGTCTATTGAGTTTCATGAAATTCTAAGCATGTTATCTACCTCAAAATCACCGTAAAAAATATTCAAGTTTGACACGTTGCCATGGCAACAGTATTGTAGATATCAATATTCCCTCAACAGTTTTACATCGGCTGTGTTTTGACATTATTCTGATGAAGTTTGAAGCAAATCGAGTAAAAATAAGATGCTGAATTAAAAGCATTTTGAAAATGACACTCCTCTTGCTACCAGTTGGTGGTGCTATAACTTTGACTCCTAATAGTCACATCTATGTGATAGGCATCATACAACGAACAAACCCCTGAAGTTTGATCAAAATCAGACCATGTATGTGGATGTTATTAGTAGAGATCAACCGGTATATGGATTTACCGATATTTTCCCGATATTTAAGTATTTTACCATAATCTGTACCAATAGAGATGTAACTTTGCCTGAATTAAATATGCAGCCTTGAAAGAGCGCATGTTGGAAATAAAAGTGCTGAATTTTTCTCTCTCTGTTGATATGCTCATCATTAGTCTTGTGAAGTCGGAGTCACGTAACGTTAGGCAATCCATCAAGTCCTCTCCCAATAAAGACGTAACTTTGCATGAATTAAATAATATACAGCTATGAATGAGCGCATGTTGGAAATAAAAGCGTTGAATTTAATTCTCTCTCTGTTGTTTATATGCTCATTATGTGTGAGATATACATCAAGTTTCCTGACTGTGTTCCAGGTTGTGCCGTAGAGTCCCTGTGTCACGCTTGGGTCCCAGCCTCTGTGGCATCCTAATGGCCACAGATTCTGACATGTGTACCACTTTTCAAGCGTTTTTGAGCACGTTAAGGCCCCTAAAAAACCCCGGAAGGCTGAAAATGACTGTACCCATATGTACAAGTACTCCGATTCGAACCGCAGTCTCCGGCGTTGGAGGCGGGCGCTCTAACAAGGAGGCTAAAGGCCACGGCCTCTAGCGTCAGTCGCTAGAGCACCTCTTGAGATCAGAGGAGTGAGGTTTTACCTCCACAGCACTTACCCGCTGGCTGATTGAATGTCCCTTGTTTACATCAGAGTGCACGCTAGTCTTTGACGCTTTGTGCATTGTGACCAGTTGATGGAAAAATTATCTGTATTTTGAAGTGTCCACGATAACAATATCGTGCATATTCATTATCGTGATCGCATTACCAAATACCGGCACATCTACAATGTACTGTTTTTGTATTTGGTTGTAAAGAAACTTACTAAGTAAAGTTTAATACAGTTTTTTGTACTTTGGGAGTATTTTGATATTTTTGGAGACAATGGTACATATCAGTAGGCTATATCTATTAACCTTTTTGTTGCTCAGTAACAGGTTACATGATTCCTTGGTTTAGTCAGCAACTCCCCTGCTGCTTGCTGTAGCAGGTAACTTGAGCTGTAGTTGGTATGTGTCAGGCCTGTGGGATGGCCAAATCCAGCATTGGACTTTGAACTGAAAGATTGAATGTCCCTCTCTGCATATGAACTTGCATACGTGTAAGACTGCAGTTGGACAAGACACAAGCTTGCACAAAGTGTTTATCAAAGGACACCAACCCAACTGTATTTATAGTGTGCAATTTCAGGGGGGCTGAGGAAGGTCCGCACAGCCAGCTGTGAGCATAAACCTGCCTTTTTTTCCCTTTAAAATCCTCTTTTTTCATTTAAACCTCAGCACAGATTAGCATTCAAGAATGAGACATCACACAGCTATTTACCTGATCTGCCATACTTAACCAGTATAATTCCAGACATGTACTGCCAAACAGAGGTATGAGTCATGTGGAAAAAAAATGTTTAACCCAAATGAGCAAATTAACTGTGAGAGTGTTAGTGTGTGTATCTGCAGTATGGGCTTTGCGTGTTTTATCCCTAAACTGCTAGTTTAGAAGCACGTTGTAACATAATCTATATTCTAAAGAGAGACGATTTACATGCTACTTTTCTTTTGTTGAAATGCAACATAATGATGGTGAATGCATCTGGCACTGGGTCAGGAGCCTTTAAATACTCTGTGAGTGCACTCGTTTACTGAGACAGAGTAGAGGTCTTGCCGAGAGACGTCTCTCTTACCTTCAGTCTAACCTTCTATCTCTAGCTGTCAATCTAAGTAGGCTTTTTAAGTCTAGTCATCTGTTGTTAGTCTCTCTCTTATTCTGGGTTTAATTGCTTTGAGTGAGGGGAGCAGACATAAAAACAAAACCAAGGTCAAACCCAGAAATTTGATTTAAAAAAAAAAATTTTTTTTTTTTTTGTTGATGTGTACTAAACTTACCAGAAATGCAACAACTTTAAAACTAGAGATGCACCGGGTTTACAAAATGCCATTTGTGTGGAAATACTGTATGAGGAAGTCTGTAAACCGGACGTTAAGAGAGGCCAGAGAGACAGGACATGCTGAAAACAGACACAAAGAGGAGAGTGAAGAAATTTCTGTACCAGTCAGAGCAAGCTTACTTTTTGCCATGCGTGAAATATTGGAAGAAAATTCTAAATATATAATTAGAGATGGGAGTTTATATGAATGTATCTCTGAAAGGACCTGTCATCATAATAATTTTGATGGCATTTTCTTTTCATATGACCTCCAGATAATGCCTATTAAAGTTGTGTTTATAAGTGCAAAACTGATTTGTGTACAGTGTGTGTGCACTACCTACTGTCAAGGCAGTCACACACTGGACAAGAAGCGGCTTGAATGAAGTCTACAGTATATGCTTTAAATGGAGAGCTATAATAGATTGTGCTTCCTTTTCAGTTTTTCTTTTTTTTTTCTTTTTTTTAAATGCCTAATTTCAAACTCAAAGATGACACTGTATTGATTCTTGAAGTAAACTAATTGGTGATTACATTAAAGGTGCCATAGAATGCGTTGATACAGTATTTTAAATTGTTCTCTGATATCTACATAGAAGGTATGTGGCTTAGGTAAGGGCAAAAAATCTCCAGAAACAGTTTTACATGTGCATTTACAACCCTAGGATTTCTCCCTAGAATTAAATGGATTGTTATTGGCCTATTTGGAAGGCTCATAAATAATAATGAACTCTGCTCTGATTGGCTGTTTCTCAACAAGCTAACCATGTCCCTTTAGTGGCTCTCAATGTTGAGCTCTGCTCTGATTGGGTGTTTCACAGTGCAGCTCATTTCAGTAGCTCACAGCAGGAAGGAAACACAGGGAGGAAAATATATATTTGAATACTATCTCTCGCAGTTATATCATCGGTTAATTATACTGTATATAAAATGCAGGCATCAGGGAGCCGCTATTAATATGCTGGGCATTTAAACTGCTTTTGAACGATCGGTCGATCGCATTATTGTTTCACGTTCGCTTTCGAGATTCGCGATCGCACGTACTCTGTTTATACTATGGAGCGGCAGTACTTACCACACATTTTACAAGATCAGATGCTTGTCAGTGGTGCTCAAGATCTGTAAAACTTTCGCCATCATCCTCAGTCATCTCTCCTTACTCTGTTTATGTGGTAAGTGAAATCTTATGTACTATAATGCAACAGACTACTGCTAACAAGCTAACCATGTCCCTTTAGTGGCTCGCGTTATTTTATTAGAATGCGTTATTTGCTTTCCGTGCCTTTCTGAATACAGACACCAACCCATCCCTGCACTTCACCACCACTGCACAGCCTGGAACATAACATTTATTTCCATGATCTGCCATTTTCGCTGTTGTCCTCGCTTGTTTCTTTACAATACCTGCAGAACTTCTGATGATTCGGCTGTGTAGGTTCGGCTGGCGGCTGGCCTAGAACATGGGCGGGTAGACGTTATGCAAATGTTGGAGGCGTAGTGATCCCGACTGTCACAGTCGGTGTTATATTCTGATTCGCCTGTTTTTCAATGGTCTTTTTTTATTCACGAGATTTACATAAGAAGGAGGAAATTATGGTGTTTGAGGCTCAAGGTATGTCATTTCCATGTAACTGTGTATTTAACTATGCCAAGGTAAATAGAGTTTTCCATTCTATGGCACCTTTAACTGTTTTTAACTGCCATCTTTAAATGAACATGACGTGTCCGGTGTGCGATAGGGCTGTCAAAATGGCTGAAAAACTAAATTAGAATTTTGTACTTAAATATTATCAATATTCTAATTGTATTTGAATTTAAAAGGCATGGTTTCAGTAAAGGGGAAAAAAGCTTTTGGCTTCTCTCCTGAGGCCCCAAGAGGGCACATTGAGCAAAATATTACTAAGGCACATTTATTTGAAGCAATAAAATAACATGACTATCTTTGAAAAAAGCGCATAATGTTTAAAATAATGTTTCTAAACCAAATATAATTAGGTTGTTTAAACAATTATAAACAAAACAGCATCATGAATGTATGCATAATTTTACATGGCTATCTAAACGTGGCTCTCTTGTGCGATACGCACGTGCAACAGTGATAAAATGTTCCCTCTAGAAAATGTGCAAAATATGCACTGTGTGTGAACGGCTTGGTTTCAGTTTTGATGTAATCAAAATATTCTCCGCATTGATGTTCTCTTTTTCTGCAATATTTTGAATGAACAATGCAGCAGCAGCATCCAGTAGGTTCAACTGGATAGGCTAACAGAAACATTAAAATGCAACAACACTTGCATTGTCATCGCATCTTCTGTCCCACTGATAAGCCTGCCTTCTGACAGAATATGACGAATATGGTTTCATTTTCCATTGTAGGGCTGATAACAGCTAGTAATACAATAGAACTGCACAATTCTGGATGAATTGAGAATCGTGATTTTCTTGTTTAAAATAGTGATCACAATTCTCCCATGATTCTGGAAAAAAAAAAAAAAAACATTTATAAAGTAATTTATTTGATTTTAATTTGAACAAAATAAATATTTTTCTTATTATTATTTAAGGATTATTATTTTTGTAGTGTCTCTATTCATCAATATTTTTTCTGTCATTGGCTGAATTAGTCTTTGTGAATGAATCTCTTGAAGGAATGATTCAATGACAAATACTTTTTTTTATAAAGTCAGTTGTTGCCACCTCTTGGTGTAATGAGATAATCGATACAATACATACATTAGTTGTACGATAACAATGATAAGCTCTAGACATTTTTATTCAAAATGGATTAACGGTCTATCACACAGCAGAAATAAAGGCGACAACAGTCAATGCATGCTACTATTTTGTCTACATTTTCTGTATGTCTCTGTGTGAATGAATGGCATAATTTCGTCTGATACACAAACTCAAGCACACATCTGTGTCTCAATATAGAAGAAATTAAACGCATGAAATTCAATCTCCAGGGCTGTTTTGAGAGTCACTTCACCAACTTTACCAATTTCATTTGAGAAAAACTACTGTCAAATTCACACTAGCACTGACAGACCTTCATGAAACCCATCAAAATAAAAGACAGGTTTGAGAAATTATGACAGAAAGATATTACTATAGTATACAAAAATGAGATTCCTAAAGTCAGACCATTCGGTTTTTGCTTTAAATCTTCATGTTATAAAATCTTATTTAAATAAAAATTTAATGCTACATTAGGGTGACCATATGTGCCATTTTTCCCAGACGTGTCCTGGCCAGGATTTCTATATCTAGGTTTTGGCTTTGTTTGCGTGTGCAGACCGATCGGTGTATGACAACAAAGTACGTTACAGACAGTTCTTTATGCTTTCAAAATGCTCTAGAGGTACTTTGATGTCAAACACTGATCAGTCTGAGCCACGCTGCTAAGTCGAACACACCTAATATGTATACGCGTAATTGCATCACTTTGACCGTAGATCCCACTTTGATGATTGGTCCATTATGTACAATGCCTACATGTTATTGGTCAAACTACTTTTCGGTCATTACCTTCAGCAAACATGAAAACAGGAAAACAAAGCCAAAACAAATCCCGGCAAGGACGTGTCTGGGAAAAATGGCACGTATGGTCACCCTATGCTATATGTAGCATCTTTGTTTGGATTGTGATTAAAAAAAAATGCAGTGGGTGCCTCTAATTTCAAATGGCTATAGATATTGTTAAGGTCAGTTTGGCCTGTAATAGAGAGAATAACAGGAACAAAAGAGCAAACAACATAATCACCCTCAGGTGGGAACAATCAAATGATAATTAACCAATGAGGGCAGGAACTAAACCAAATAAGGAAAACAAGGGCTGGGGCAGACAGACATGTGACAGAATCTCCCCCTCCCGGTAGGCGCGTCCCGCGCCGTAATAGTTCCAACCGGGAGGGGGGGTGGGCGCCCTGGATGCCGGAGCAGGACGGGGACCAAGATACCGAGGAGGCATCCAGGGCGGATCAGGGAGCTCCGGTGGCCATGGCGGGTCTGGGGACTCCGAGGGCCATGGCGGGTCTGGGGCCTCCGAGGGCCATGGCGGGTCTGGGGACTCCGAGGGCCATGGCGGGTCAGGAGGCTCGGATGGCCAAGGCGGGTCAGGAGGCTCGGATGGCCAAGGCGGGTCAGGAGGCTCGGAGGGCCAAGGCGGGTCAGGAGGCTCGGATGGCCAAGGCGGGTCAGGAGGCTCGGATGGCCTCGGCGGAGTAGCCATAGTGGCCCTGGCTAACGCCCGGAACATGGCCACTATGGCCAACAGAATGAAGGGTATATAGCCCCCCCCAAAAAATTTTTTTTGATGAAGTTATGGGACATTAGTCTAAGTTTGGATACTTGGGGGCGCTCTGACAGCGCGGAATTTTGGGGTTCTAGGGGACGCTCTTGCAGCGCGGATTCTAGGGGGCGTCTTCGTGGCGCAGATACTGGGGTGCACGCTTGCAGCGCGGGTTCTGGGCGGTGCTCTTGCAGCGCAGATTCCAGGGGACGCTCTTGCAGCGCGGATTCCAGGAGGCGCTCTTGCAGCGCGGATTCTAGGGGGCGCTCTTGCAGCGCGGAGACAGGGAGGTGCCTTCTTGGCGCAGGCACTGGGCGGCGCTCTTGCAGCGCGGGCTCTGGTTTGGCACTGGGCGGCGCTCTTGCAGCGCGGGCTCTGGTTTGCGCTCTTGCAGCTCGGATTCTGAGGGGCACTCTTGCAGCACGGAGACAGGGAGGTGCCTTCTTGGCGCAGGCACTGGGCGGCGCTCTTGCAGCGCGGGCTCTGGTTTGCGCTCTTGCAGCGCGGATTCTGAGGGGCGCTCTTGCAGCGCGGGGACAGGGAGGTGCCTTGGTGCCGGCACTGGGCGGCGCTCTTGCAGCGCGGGCTCTGGTTTGCGCTCTTGCAGCGCGAATTCAAGGGGGCGCTCTTGCAGCGCAGAGATAGGGAGGTGCCTTCTTGGCGCAGGCACTGGGCGGCGCTCTTGCAGCGCGGAGCTGGACGGGACCAGCGGAGGCGAAGGTGAGCTGGACGGGACCAGCGGAGGCGAAGGTGAGCTGGGCGGGACCAGCGGAGGCGAAGGTGAGCTGGGCGGGACTAGCGGAGGCAAAGGTGGGCTGGACGGGACCAGCGGAGGCGAAGGTGGGCTGGACTGGACCAGCGGAGGCAAAGGTGGGCTGGACTGGACCAGCGGAGGCAAAGGTGGGCTGGACTGGACCAGCGGAGGCAAAGGTGGGCTGGACTGAACCAGCGGAGGCAAAGGTGGGCTGGACTGGACCAGCGGAGGCAAAGGTGGGCTGGACTGGACCAGCGGAGGCAAAGGTGGGCTGGACTGGACCAGCGGAGGCAAAGGTGGGCTGGACTGGACCAGCGGAGGCAAAGGTGGGCTGGACTGGACCAGCGGAGGCAAAGGTGGGCTGGACTGGACCAGCGGAGGCAAAGGTGGGCTGGACTGGACCAGCGGAGGCAAAGGTGGGCTGGACTGGACCAGCGGAGGCAAAGGTGGGCTGGACTGGACCAGCGGAGGCAAAGGTGGGCTGGACTGGACCAGCGGAGGCAAAGGTGGGCTGGACTGGACCAGCGGAGGCAAAGGTGGGCTGGACTGGACCAGCGGAGGCAAAGGTGGGCTGGACTGGACCAGCGGAGGCAAAGGTGGGCTGGACGGGACCAGCGGAGGCAAAGGTGGGCTGGACGGGACCAGCGGGCTTGCCGTATTCTCTGTCGGCGGGTTGGCCGTTCTCTCTCTCGGCGGCGGGTTGGCCGCTCTCTCTCGCGGCGGGTTGGCCGATCTCTCTCTCGGCGAGTGCGCCGCTCTCTCTTTCGTGGCGGGTTGGCCACTCTCTCGCTCGGCGGCGGGTTGGCCGCACTCTCTGGCGGCTTGCTTCTCTGCGGGATCACCGTGCTTCGCGGCGTGCTTCTCGGCGGGATCGCCGTGCTTCGCGGCGTGCTTCTCGGCGGGATCGCCGTGCATTGCGGCGTGCTTCTCGGCGGGATCGCCGTGCTTCGCGGCGTGCTTCTCGGCGGGATTGCCATGCATCGCGGCGTGCTTCTCGGCGGGATCGCCGTGCTTCGCGGCGTGCTTCTCGGCGTGATCGCCGTGCTTCGCGGTGTGCTTAGGTGAGCCGCCCATGGCTGTCGAGTCTCCGTCGCCATGGGCGGTGGGCTTGGCAGCCGAACCGGCCCGAAATTCCTCCAGCGGGCCGGGACCAGTAGCAGACGGCGGCGGCCCGGAATTAGCGGGGGCAGGCTGGTGTGGGCGGCGAGCTCCATCTTCGGTGTTGGTCAAGTCTTCTGTCAGGGTCGTATCTTCCAAGAAGTGCGAGGAGAAGGCAGAACGAAACTTAGATACTTTAATGAAAGATATTCTTTCAGGAATAACATAAATCACGATACATCACTGCTCTTGGGTACTACAGAACGATATAACAATAACACTAAGACTTGACAAAGGGGAATACAAAACTGAAGGCTTATAAATGAAACAGGAACAAAAGAGCAAACAACATAATCACCCTCAGGTGGGAACAATCAAATGATAATTAACCAATGAGGGCAGGAACTAAACCAAATAAGGAAAACAAGGGCTGGGGCAGACAGACATGTGACACATACAGTAATATTGTAAACAATCTAGTGGACACTCCAACATAGTAGCTGGTGGTATTGCACCTTAACGCTGGTTGTCACTTGTCATATATGGAAAAAAAAGAAGACGACGGAGTGTGTAGCTACTACTGCTGCACAAAATAGTTTTGGAGGAGATGACCGGCTAAAGCAAGACACGCTACCCGCACACGTCAGTTTGCTGGCACTCCTTCACTGAAGTCTGTGTGACGTTTACCCAAGACTTTTTTGTAAATTATAAATACATTTCAAACATTTACAGATAAGGATATAACTGTAAGATGTAAGTTATGCTACAGAAGCCATGAACTGCAATGTTGGGGAGAAAAAAAGGAGCGAGAGAGAGAGAAAAAAAATCCTACTGAGCTTAGTTTTTTTCCTCTCTCTCTGAATTTTTTTCTCCAAAAAAATTTTTTTTTCCTTTCCTCAAAAACATTAATCTCTCATTAAAAACATTTTCTTCTCATGGGAGAAAAAAAGTGATGGTGTATGCTTTCTCTGTTGATTTATATTTGAATACTCATTTACCATAAGGTTTTGCACATCGAAATCAAGACCAAATCAGGTTACATATGTTTCATATGGTATTCTGTGCCATGTGTAACAACTGTAGTTCTTTTTAGTTGTATATTCTAATTATGTGTTACAGTTGCGGTGCCTGTCCAGCCTGCCTAGTGTTACATGGTGGAAATATTGGTGGAGGAAAAAAAAAAATGGTCAGATGGTTGTGGTCAGAATCACTGAGCTAAATGCGATATCTATGGACAAACCTAGCTAATTTTTTTTATTAGCATTTTTTTTTTCAATTTTAATATTCAAATGTTAGTGAGAAGAAAAAAAATAGATATCGATCTGATGGACATTTGTTATGCTCATCTTTGGTATCTCCTTTGAAGGCATCTTGAGTAAAAGAGCTCTATATTTAACAAACCACATACAAAAGACCTGAACCGGAAGTGACGCTACCTGTTTTACAGAATATGGACACTCCCATTCATATTTCCAATTTTTAGCACACCATGGTGACTATGATAAATTGTCCAGCCATGGCTTTTCATTATGACTATAAATATGAGGTTATACCAAAAAAAAAAAAAAAATCCTGTAATTATCCATCACAATGAGTAAAACCAAAGAATATAGTTCTAATGTTTGGAAAAAGGTTGTTGAACTTAACAAAATAGAAAGTGCTGTAAGAAAATATCTAAAGCATTGAAAATGTCAATTTTCACCGTCAGGGCAATAATTAAGAAGTTTCAATCAACAGGAAATGTTATGAATCTGTCTGGAAGAAGACATGTCTGTATTGTCTTAGTGCAAGATGAGGAGGATAGTTTAAGTGGCCAAAGCCTCTCCAAGGATCACAGCTGGAGAACTGCAAAAAGAGTCTTAGGGTCAGAAATCAAACAGCACCTACATCAAGTTGTTTGGGAGGGTTACAAAAAAATACCTCTGCTCTCATCCAAAAAACAAAATCCAGCATATTCAATTGCCAGACACTACTGGTACTTCAAACAGAACCAGGTTCTATAATCAGATAAAAATGAGCTTTTTGGCAGTGAACACTTAAATGGGTTTGGTGCACACAGGGTTAAAAAGCACCCCATGTGTACAATTAAATATGCTGCTGTAATGTTATGTGGGTTTTTTTGTGTGTGTTATGTGTTTTATATATATATATATATATATATATATATATATATATATATATATATATATATATATATATATATATATATATATAAACACATAATACACACACACAAAAAAAACATAACATTACAGCAGCATATTTAATGATATATATATATATATATATATATATATATATATATATATATATATATATATAATCTATCATTGGTTATCTATCATTGTGTGATGAGGGTACAGCGAACCATTGTTGCCAGGGTAACGTTAGCGGCAAAAGTGGGCTATTTTGAAAATACAGTCGCGGGGAAAATTACAGAGCCGTGGGTTGCGGTTTTTTGGGCTACTTTTATAACGTACCACGGCCGCCCAAAGTGTATATAGACAAATAAAAATTAAAATAGATCCTTTTACTAATGTTTATTATACTTGAAATGTATCTCTGGCAACTTAAGAATGGAGAGGCAGTTGTAACATCACAAACAACGTGAGTTTCAGCAGAGCATACATGTCAAGGCTTTTACACAGCAGAAATAAACATGACAACAGCTAATATAGATTATATAACATAATAAACACACAATTAGATAGATATGGTCTGTATGTGATTTTCTTGAGAATGTGTACATCTGAAATGCTAATTTGTGCAGCGATATAAAAGGCTATAAATAGCAT
The DNA here is from genome assembly GCA_036784905.1 of Acrossocheilus fasciatus. NCBI lineage: Eukaryota > Metazoa > Chordata > Actinopteri > Cypriniformes > Cyprinidae > Acrossocheilus > Acrossocheilus fasciatus. The sequence goes on from CM071944.1 coordinate 33,285,859, forward strand.
ATTTCAAGTTCAAGTTGAGCTTTATTGTCATTCTGCTACATGTGTGGACATATAGTGGAATGAAATGTTGTGTCTCGCAGGACCACGGGGCTACATACTAGTTAGACATGAGATACACATACAGCAATGCAAATATAGGGAAAAAAAAACAATAGGGCTATACAACAGTTTAACCATCAGACTATACATATACTATAAATACTATAACTACTATACCTAGTTGACTACATATACACAAACTGAGACTGTACAAGAACTTTATATAAATACTGTACATGAAATAGTGCTAACGAGATATTTGTACATGAAATTGTGCAGGAAATATATATTTTTTACATTAAATTGTTCAGAAGAGAGATTTTGTGGGAAGCAGTGCATAGTGCAATGTTCCAGTAAACATTATTTTGTAGTGCAATATTCAAGTAAACATATATTATCTTATTAAGTCTTTGTTGCAGGGATTGTTTATAGAAAGTGTCTAGTGTGCATATAGTGTGACGAGTGCGTTACTACAGGTGGTTTGTATAGCCCACTCACCTGTGTGTAGCACACCCAGAATTGCACTTAGGAGAAATTTGTCAATAGTTATTTATGACTTGGGGGGCTGAGGTGTTCATGGTTTCAGAGCGGGGACAGGGAGATTGGAGTTAAGAGCTCTCACAGCCTGGGGAAAGAAGCTGTTGAGCAATCTAACAGAACGATCTTTGATACTCCGGTACCTTTTTCCTGATGGCAGGAGCTGGAAGAGGTTGTGGGAGGGGTGGGTGGGGTCCTTCACGATGCTGGAGGCCTTGCTGGAGCATCGTGCAAGGAAAATGTCCAGGATGGAGGGAAGAGGGGCACCGATGATCTTTGCGGCAGTGTTCACTGTCCGTTGTAGGGTCTTGCGGTCAGCAGCACTGCAGTTCCCATACCAGACAGTGATGCAGCTGGTCAGCACACTCTCAATGGTGCCCCTGTAAAAGGTGGTGAGGATGGGTGGAGGGAGACTTGCCCTTTTCAGCCGACGGAGGAAGTAGAGGCGCTGTTGTCCCTTCTTGTTGAGTGACGTGACGTTGGTGGTCCAGGTGAGTTCCTTTGTGATGTGCACCCCCAGGAATTTAGTGCTACCGACTCTCTCCACCGTTGAGCCGTCGATGGTCAGTGGGGGGTGGTCAACAGAGTTTCTCCTGAAGTCCATCACAACCTCTTTTGTCTTACCCACATCGAGGGACAGGTTGTTAGCACCACACCATTCAGCCAGCTGTGCCACTTCCTCTCTGTAGTGCGTTTCCTCTCTGTGTTGCTGATGAGGCCTACCACAGTTGTGTCATCAGCAAACTTGATGATGTGGTTGGAGCTGGACTTGGCAGTGCAGTCGTGGGTCAGCAGCGTGAAGAGCAGCGGGCTGAGCAGACAGCCTTGTGGGGCACCTGTGCTCAGTGTGGTAGTGCTCGAGGTGTTGCGGTCGATACGGACTGACTGAGGTCTTGCAGTTAAAAAGTCCAGGATCCAATTACAGAGGGAGGTGTTAAGGCCCAGCAGGTTTAGTTTATGGATGAGCTGTTGTGGGATTATTGTGTTGAATGCTGAGCTGAAGTCGATGAACAGCATTCTTACATAGGAGTCTTTCTGTTCCAGGTGAGTAAGAGCTAGGTGGAGAGTGGTGGATATTGCATCGTCCGTGGAACGGTTTGGACGATATGCAAACTGGAATGGGTCCAGCGTGCTTGGAAGACTGGACTTGATGTGATGCATGACTAACCTCTCAAAGCACTTCTGTTTCCTTAAACTAGTTTGTCATGCACTTCTTTATTTCAACACATTTACAGGTAAATCCTAGTATTTAAAATTTGTGATTAATCATGATTAATCACAGTCCATGACTATGATTAACGCGATTAAATTTTTTAATCGATTGACAGCACTAATATATATATATATATATATATATATATATATATATATATATATATGCATATATATATATATGCATATATATATATATATATGCATATATATATATATATATATATATATATATATATATATATTAGGGATGTTCATATCGGTTATTTTTCCTAACCGACAACCGACGCTCGCTAACCGATTATTAACCGTTAACCGACAAGATTATTTTAAATTTGAACTGAATTAAATTAGCAAGAATAAGTGTCTGTGACCTGTTAAAAATACTAACATTTGTTTTCCGGGGATTAATTTTACATTTCACGCAAAAAGCAGCAAACAACACAACATGACGATTCACATGGTCATCATAGCTATCACATCACGCACCTGCAGCGCTTCAGCAGCGGAGAAAAACATAATAAAGCTAGGCTATATATATATATATATATATATATATATATATATATATATATATATATATATATATATATATAATATATATTATAACGAATAAATGAATAGGCCTATACGAGAAATATATTTTCAATTAAATCATAATTTAAGAAAACGAAAGAAAAACTATGCAACAAGTACCGCGAAAGGAACAGACGGCAGAAAGTGGCCTATTTTTTAAGCACAAAGATTTGTTTTTATTGTGAATGTACACAAATAAAAGCAAACCTTTTACAATTCTGATTATCTTAATGATTAAAAGGAGTGGTTGCTTCCACTGTTACAAGGGGGGAAAAAATCAAGTGATTGCTCCTGCGCCGCATACGCGCACAATGCAGCCTGTTCATTATCATTATAAAAAAAACAATCAGTCAAACATATGGAGAACCCCCCCCCCCCCCCCCCAAAAAAAAACACACTGCTCAGTTTAAATATGTAGTAAAATCTATGCCGTTAAGCGTTATCACTGTACCGCCGTGAAGTTATGTAAAACGTTTCGTTTTACGTGGATATTGGAGCACGAGTGAAGTAGGCCTAGGCTACATAAAAGGTAAATAATATTTTGGCATTCAAATACATCACAAATACGGAAACATTTGATTTTGTTTGAATGAGAAACCCAACATTGGTTTCAGTTTCCTTTTAGCCTAAATTAATTCGTTTTGGTTTTATAGCTAGGCCTATAGCTTCTTACATTTTTAATTCTTGTTCTTTTCTAAATAGCCTACTGTTAACTGAAAGGATTTGTTGAGGAGTGATGGGAACTAAAATAGCCTATATGTTTACAGTGTTTATTATAATGTTTGTAATTCGCGTCGACCTATTTCTGAATGAAATAATAAAATGCGACTTATAGGCGACTTACGTATTTTTTCTTCTCTCTCTCTCTCTAAAAAACGTGTGTGTGTGTGTGTGTGTATATATATATATATATATATATATATATATAAATATAATATACGCGTAGCTTATTTTAACCATGCAGCAAACCTTTTAAAATATTTTGATGAATTAAATAAAAAATAAATAAATAAAGTGACTTTAAACCGTTTAACTGATTGTATTAATCGGTCAAAATTCTTATCGGTCGGTTATATATATATATATATATATATATATATATATATATATGTATATATATATATATATGTATATGTGTGTGTGTGTGTGTGTGTGTATGTGTATTTATGTGTGTGTGTGTGTGTGTATGTATATGTATATATATATTACAGTGGGCCTTGTTTGGATCTTCTATCAGGACATTGACCAAAACAACAGCAACAGTAAAGATGGGTTACGTTGCACAAAATTAAGGTTCTGCCATGAAAACTTCAGATGATAGGGTATCAGTATGGTCTTGGGAAATTAGGTAGTGATAGGTAGTGATAATATATTTTACTTTTGGATAAATCATTTTATTTTATTTTACTACAAATGATTTATAGGGTTACAATAATCCAAAAAGTCTGAAGCTAGATCAAGTTTTAGTCTGTGCAAACCAAACTATTACTTTAATGTAATAATGTGTTGTTGTTTTTTAAAAAAAGATTTAACATTAACTACCTCCACACTGTTTTACTGAAAGTGAACTGAAAGTAATAGTTTTTTGTTTGTTAGCTTTTTATTTTCATGTTCAATACTGCAAAGCTACTTGCTTTAAAGGGGTCATCGGATGCAGAATTCACTTTACAAGTTGTTTGAACATAAATGTGTTGGAAGTGTGTGTACACATCCATCCTATAATGATAAAAATCCACCCAGTGTTTTTTTTTTTTTAAATCCCTATTTTAAAATCCCCTTTCTCAAATCAGGCTGTTCTGAGATTTCTGTCAGAATGACGAAGTTTTGCGCAGGCCACTCCCACGATAGTTGATTGACAAGGCCGTCTTACCTTAGACCCGCCCTGAGTGAACTGTGAGCTGTCCGCCATTGTGTCGACTCCAATGCAGGGGAAGTCAAGAGGTCTCCGATTAAGTGATTGAGGTGTTTTGTTGTTGGATGTAATAATGAATATAGCAGTCGCCATTCACTCCCGACATCTGAGCCGCTGAAGGCACAGAGGATTAATGTTACTTTCATTTTGAAGGGAATGCGCCGATCCCCGATCTGCCTAAATGTCTTTATGTTCGCTCGAATAATTCGTGATCCAGCTTCATCTACAGAAGAAGTGAGTATAAGGGTTTTTATAAATCTTAGTAAATCGCCTTTCCTAATAATGTGCTAGTTAGCAAGTTTCGCGGCTGAAGTTTACAGTCTGCTCGTCACCCCACGGAAGAGAGGGGCGGGTTCAGCAGAGCTCATCAGCTTTCAAAGCAATATGGACTAGAATGGCTTGCTGAAAACAAAGTTGATTTTGACAGGGTAAAAAAGTTTTTTACACTACCATTGAGAAATTTTAACCAAAGTATGTTATAGACTTTTCATTAAAGGTCCCATGGAAAATTTCACTTTATGAGGTTTTTTAACATTAATATGAGTTCCCCTAGCCTGACTATGGTCCCCCAGTGGCTAGAAATGGCGATAGGTGTAAACTGAGCCCTGGGTATCCTGCTTCGCCTTTGAGAAAATGAAAGCTCAGATGGGCCAATCTGGAATCTTCCCTTTATGTCATCATACGGGGAAAGGTTACCTCCCCTTTCTCTACTTTGCTCGCCCATGAGAAAATGAGCTATTACCGTGTGAGGAGAGCGCAATATTTTTTTTTTTCTCGAGAGACATCATGGCTTGCAAAACTGTATGTGTACAGTGTTTCCCACAGACTTGAATTCTATTTGTGGCGGCTTATATGCAAATTGATTCTCTACCAGCGGGAGGCGCTTTTAGAGTGCGGAGATAGCGGTTTCTGCAGTAACGCTGTACACAAAGTAGAGCTCCGCTCACAAATGCTGCTTTATCAGACATTGCATGCAAAACTAAATGAAAATGACATCCCAAATTTTCTGAAAACAGAACACCCGCACTGTTTCGATTTTGAAAAGCTGGTTAAGGCCACACACCCACCCTCCACCTTGCCCCGCCTCTCTCCTCCTCATTAGCATTTAAAGCTACAGACACAGAATGGCACGTCCTAAGGAAAGCGCATTGTGGGACTGGCTCGTAGTGGCTGAAGTTCTGCACTAAGGCTGAATTTCGGGAAAGAGACTTCAGATACAGTACTAAGGACCACTTAGGCCTTTATAAAAGCATCCAAAAAGCAGCATCTCATGGGACCTTTAAGACCCTAAAGAATCATATCAACTTGTGGAAAATGCACATCCAATGACCCCTTTAAATCAATCTGTTGTATAAAGCCCTATATAAAGAAATGTGATGTTGCTGATTTCTCATTAGGGTCATGTCAAATCTCAAAGGACAGCAAAAACAAATAGCGTTTACCATAACATGGAAGAGATTCCTTGAATGCTGATTTATAGTACAGCACTTTGTTAGGGTGGTGTCATTGCTCTCTCAATCCTAAGCGTGCCCCAGAAACTTTATCAAGGCAGCTAACAGCTCTACCGTCCACCTGCGGTCCTCTAGGAGGCCTGTCAGTGACTGAGTGCTGTAATTACCTTAGCTGCTGTAGACACTGGGTTTGCTTAATGTGGGTCAGTCACTTTGTGGGCCTAGTGTCGGGCCACTGTAGGCGCTAAGTGTGTGAGGCTAAAATAGAGTATGCTCATCCCTGTGCTATCCCCCGAGTCATAGCATTTCACACATACCACAGGAGACATCAGGCTGGAGAGGCCCCTGTTCCTCGGAAGATAACATATATTATTCTCTCTCTTTCTGTCTGTTGGTCGTCCTTTCTGTCTCTTACCACTTTACTTTTTCCTGCTGCTGGGAAGGATCTGCTCAGGCTCAAGTCAGGCAAAAGAAAATGCTGAGTTTCTGTGTGTCATTAGCATTTTGTGTACTCAAGATTCGTGTAGCGAAAGAAAAAAAAAATTGGGTAACAAAAGAGAAAAAAGTTAACTGTTTAATTAGGATGAGAGTAATTTTAAATATAAATATGAATTCATGTTTAAATATCAAGTTTTGAATACAGAAATACTAAATTAAATAAATAACTGAAATTATTCTTTAAAAATGAAACAAAAACTCCCAGTAGGTGGCGGGAAGTCACTATCTTTGGCCTTGTCCCAAATTGCACACTTCACGTGCACTTGCTGTCCTGCACTTACAATTGCCGCTGCGTGTGAATGTCCATTAAGTCCACAAGACCATAGGTTGTCCCATTCATAATTTTAGCTTTCAGAAGGGTGCTCATGAGCACCCCCTTCGGCCCACTATGTGCCATCAACGCACACTTCTTCCAAGCCCACACTGAGGCGAGCTTCGTGGCAGACTTCTACCCGACAGTCAAAGTGGTATTAGGTCTCGAATGTGTGGAATCAGAGGAAATTCACAAGGATTTAGGGTGCGATTTGGAACAGGGCCTTTGTCACTGAATCATTAATTTGATCAATTCATTCAAATGGCTGAATTACTCAGGAACAAAGCAAGTACCTGTCTTTATGAATGGGTGATTGAATCATTGACTTACTAGATTCGTTCTTAAACGCACATTCGCTCATAAATTAAACACTGCTGTGTTTGATCGGAGATGCTCAGCGGCTCAGCTGTGCCTATTTTTGTTGATAAAATACAGCAGAAACAGTCTCTTAATATTAAAGGAACACTCCACTTTTTTTGGAAATAGGCTCATTCTCCAACTCCCTCAGAGTTAATAAGTAGAGTTTTACCGTTTTTGAATATATGGTGTACTAAGACCGGCGGAAAATGAAGAGTTGCGATTTTCTAGGCTGATATGATTAAGAACTATACTCTCATTCTGGTGTAATAATCAAGAAACTTTGCTGCCGTAACATGGCCGCAGCAGGCGCAGTGATATTACGCATCGCCTGAAAGTAGTCCCCAGCTAGGTAACTAGTTATAATATAGCTGGAGACCACTTTCAGGCGCTGCGTAATATCACTGCGCCTGCTGCGGCCATGTTACGGCAGCAAAGTTCCTTGATTATTACACCGGAATGAGAGTATAGTTCCTAGCCAAATCGGACTAGAAAATCGCAACTTTTCATTTTCCGCCGGACTTAGTACACGATATAACTACAGAAGAGTCGAGTTTTAAATAGGAAAACTATCGAAACTCTTTGGTCATTTTTGAATGCGATGCTACTGGTCTAATCAGATTCAATGATCTATGCTAAGCTATGCTAAAAGTGCTATCGCCAGACCCGGAGATCGGCTGAATGGATTCAAAAACGGTAAAACTCTACTTATTAACTCTGAGGGAGTTGGAGAATGAGCCTATTTCCTAAAAAAGTGGAGTGTTCCTTTAACTTCTTGTTCTATAAGTATCTTTCTCGTATAATTTCTAAAAAGCTGTCACTCATCTCAGTTCATTTCGACCCCCTCCCCCTCATTTCTAGCCCTGAACACAACCAAAAGTGTTTGAGAGTGGGTCCACGTAGACATTGTTCGTGGACAACCAGTGAAATCCAAACTGGCATTATACAAATTTGGGTTTCACTTTATTTTGATGGTCCCTTTAACACATTCTATTGACTATAACTAATGTTGCACCTACATTTTTACTAACTCTCATTAGAGTGTTAGTAGTGTATTAGTTAACTGGTAGGGTTAGGGTTAAATTAAGTTGACACGTTCTTGCAAAGTTACTTATAGTCAGTAGAATATCTGTTGGGAGACCAACACAATAAGGAGTTAGTAGATACGAAGCAGACAGTCTACTAATACTCTAATGAGAGTTTGTTGACATGTAGTTGCAACATTACTTAGTGTCACCAGAATGTTCAAAAGGGACCATCAAAATAAAGTGTTACCCAAATTTGTTACATACCTACGTAGATAAGTTATAGAAACTGGAACTATTGATGACTCATTTTGACAGGGAGACAATAAGGGTGTACTCAAACTAGGCACGGTTGCCTTGAACCAAGACTGAGCGTGATTATCCCTATTATGGCGATTATCTGACAGTAGCACACACAAAATAGTGTTCCGTGCTCCAGCGCAGTTAGCGCTCACACTACATGCGTACCACGCCCAAGCCTAACTAATCTGGGCAGTTGTCATAATGTCTTTTTTAAATGCTGATGGTCCACTAGACTTCAAACAGGGTCAAAGAGGACCCTGAACAATAGCCAGTGGCAAATATTGATGCATATTATTTCATTGGCTGGCATGACACATTTAGTTGCATATGCTATTAATTTACTCGCATTATTCTGGGTTGAGACTAGTTCTGCAGTCCTCAGTCTAGTAATTCAGACAGCCTACCAATCATGTTTAGTTTTGCACATCCCAAGTATGTAAGAAGTAGAGAATGGGCTGTGGACTTCTGTTTAAGGGTGATTCATCTGCAAGGTAAAACATGAAGAGTAAGTAACCCAAGAAGGAAGCAGAGCTATTAGCATTTCACCCTTGATCAGGCAATGTTATACAATAGTTGGTTAATACTTCACTTTTTTAGTTTGGTACAGTAATTCAGTTGTCCTGTGACTGTCCACAGCTCTACACAGTGAGATTTAAATAGATAGTTCATCCCAAAATAGAAATTCTGTCATCATTTACCTACTCACCCTAATGATATTCCAAACCTGTATGACTTTCTTCAAAATATTTTCTTCTGTTCTGCATCTCCATTTTCCACATAGGAAAATGGGTGATTAAATGATGACAGAGTTTTCTTTTTGGGTGAACTATCCCTTTAAATTGACAAATAAATAAAATGTCTATTACACATCCCCCACACAGTGACATAATGGGTCATATCACAAGCTGCCATTTTGAGTGCTTGTCAGAAAGCAGTGCTGGTCAGTGTGTGCATGCATTTTCTTTACCGATTTCGTGTCTATCTGACAGAAAGATGGAAGTCTGCCCTCTTAAACCCAGACAAAGAGTCAGTGTGTACACTCACCACACAAAACACCCTCTGACTCCTCTTTGACCCTGTTTGAAGTCTAGTGGACCATCAGCATTTAAAAAAGACATTGTGGCTCATACAGTATGTACTTGAACAAACACATGAAGCCTTTTTTGTTGACTTATTATAAACATTGCATAAAATTTATTTATGTAACATAAATGGCCTGGCTTGGTTAACTGTAGTAGGGCTTGAAACCCTAAACTCATTTTGTCGGCGCCACAGTCTATGTTTATGCTCTAGACTTGCTGAGTTTTGGTACTAATATGGGACATCTTTAAAGGGGTCATATGATGCGATTTCATATTTTCCTTTGTCATTGGAGTGTTACACGCTGTTTGTGCATATATAAGATCTGTAAAATTGCAAAGATTAAAGTCTCAAACCCAAAGAGATATCCTTTATAAAAGTTAAGACTCTGCCACGCCTTCCTAATATGGCTCAGTCAAATGCGCCCCCACATGTCTACGTCACTGTGTGGGAAGATTTGTATAACAATGCCCAAACATATACGCAATGAAAGAAAAGGCATAACTTTTATTCTCGCTGTAGTATTGTTGTTGCCGCCACCATGGTGGAGATGCTGTGTGTTTTGTTGTGAAAGCAAAGTACTTTGTTTGGCCTTCCAAATGAGTACACAACTAGAAATCAGTGGTTAAGTTATATTTACAACACTGTTCCAGAAGAGTACAACGCAAATATTCGAGTGAGTGCAGGACTGCTTCCTGACCCTGGGAGAGAGTAGCCTACAATGTGAACACTGTGAATGGCTGTGAGCACTATAAAGTGGGGCAATTCCAACGTTGCAAGGACTGTCTGGTGCTTCTGATTCATAGCCTGTAAGTACGTTTCAGTATTTAAAGAATTTGCTACTGACTATTCAAACGTGAGTTTTGAGCTGTGTAGAGTAGTACTTGTTTGGCATTTCTGCAGTCACAAATGCAGACATGGTGTTTACGCTGCGTGGCGCGGCGCAACGTGTAAAAAGACTGTATGAGTCATTATAATCAGTAATTATGTCCTCACTGAATGCAAGAAATGCCTTGTTTATAGTGGGTTTTATTGTTTTAGTCTTGTCGCGCTGGGACACGGCATCACAACATGGTAAGGGGCGTAACATTTCCGTCACACGCTTGTGGTATTCGGCCAATCAGAGTACACCTCGCTTCTCAGAACGATGAGCTTTGTAAAAATTGGCGAGTTTCAGAAAGGCGGAGCATAGAGGATAGAAAATAATGTACAGTATGTGGAAAATGTGTTTTTTGAACCTTAGACCACGTAAACACATTGCATTACACCAAATACACACAATAATGTTCTTTTTAGAGACATCATATGACCCCTTTAATAATATAATCACCTTCATTGTCATTAAATTCTTTCTGTCAGTTAGCTTCCCTTTATCTCTCAGGTCTGAATTATTGTTTTGGATTGTTCCACTGTGTAAGCACATTTTCATTCTTGCTGTAATATTTCCCAATCCTGTGTCAAGAATCCTGGGGACTCTGGTGCCATGAAATCCGTCATTGTTCCTTCCTATTCATGTCTGCAGGGTCAGGCATGAAATACCCTTACAAAAAAAAAGTGATTCCTCAGTGCAAACATTTGACTGCTTTTTATGCACCATCAAACAAACCCAAAGTTTAAAAATGTATGGCTTTTGTCCAACTGTTTTGTATGAATGAGGTAGGAAGCAGGCATGCATGAAGTCACGGTGTCACTCAGCAGGAGAGGTCTAGTACTTGTTAGTGTCCAGTCTGAGTCCCTGCTGTCCACAGTGTGTTGTCAGAGTTAGAGGAGGGTGGTTACTGTGTATGTTTTAGACAGCACAGTGTGTATCAGTTTTCTTTCCCCACTGCCTGCTTGTATGCTGTGTGCACCAGCCATGTGTGCATAGCCAGTCTTTACACAACAAAACCAATAGTTTTCACTCCAACTGTTTGTGTCAAGTTGTCTAGCCACCCGTTTAAATTAATTTATTCAGTTGCAGAACATTTACAATTTGTTACATGTATTGATGCAATAATATATAGGATTCACATCAGCAAAACCTCACAGGTGTTCACCGATTTCATGGTTCAAAACAGAAGCCTTGAGCATTCCTAATGGCGCAGTATAGAGAAAACACACATGCATACATTTGATGTTGAATATTTTTTTATGCATTAATTTTGCCTCACAGTTTCCCTGGAAACCATTTCACTCTACACTGTAAAAAAAAATAATATGTTACATCTCTCAATAAAATTGTGGCAAAAGATTACAAGCAAAATTATTAATTAATTTCAACAAACAAGAATTGAGTTAGAATTAATCAAATGAGCTTCTTAAAAGTCAACCATTTAAAATGTGTAACTGCAAGTAACACAAATAAATTAGGTGTGATTTTAAAAAAAAAAAAAAAGGTTTACTGGACAAAAAATAAATAAAAACACTATGATAATGAAATTATCATATTATTTTAGGAAATTATTTTGATTATTTAATTAAATTATTTTGACATAACAAAATAATGTTGATATTATTAATAATATTGAGTGGATTAATTATAATAACGTAATTTAATTAAATCTGATATCAGGTATGAATAACCAATAGACATCAAATTTAAATTAAGAACTTCTTTTTTTCAACAAAATGTTTTTACAATCATTTTTAATTCGTTTCCACACAAAAAAAAACTGTACAAAAAAACATAATTTTGTTCAATAAAGCTTACATTTTAAATTTCATGAAATCTACAAACCCACAGAATGGCTTTTTACAGTGTAAACTCATTCAGTTCTCTTTTTGGTATGATGTGCCATCGTTTACAACATGTTTTTCTTTTCTAATCCCACTTTTTTCTTTGGTAGGTTCTCTAGGTTTTGTAGTTTCCCTAAGTCTTCCACAATCACATGGTACTCTATCAGTTTTTCTAGGCACACTAGGTTCTCTAGCAGTTTCTAGAGGAGAGAGAGCGATAGAGAATGTTCCACCCTCAGAGAAAGAGAGCAAGTTTTATAGCCATTACTTTTTTGTGCCGAAGAAGGATGAATGTTTATGATCTGTTTTAGACCTGCGGCATCTGAACTATGCTCTGTTGAGGAGCGGATTTCAGTTGTTGACGCAGAGGTGGATTTTGTCGCAAATTCATTTGTCACAGTAGATCTGACATATGCTTTATGCTATTCTGATCAGCCAGTGACACAGGAAATTTATGAAGTTCAATTTTGGGGGAGAGCGCTCCGCCGAGACTCCAGGGTATCCATGTGCTCAATTACCTCACACGACTGGCTAATTTTGGCTCAGTCAAAGGGGCTGGCTTTGCAGCAACGAGATTTAGGTTTTGGCCATATGCAAGGCTTAGTTCTTAGGCTAAACGTCCAGAAGTGCGGTCTCCTCCCCATGGCAGACCATTTTTCTGGGAGTGAATATGGACTCAGATATTATGCAGGCACACTTGTCTCTTACTCGTGTTGCTTTGCGCTGCACTTGCCTGTCTCTTTTCCTTTTTTACCAGTCTTCTGCAGGAAAGGGTCTCACACTTGTGTCTTAGGGCCCTTGTAGTATGGTAACAACCTTGGTTCTTGTCCCAGGGTGTTTCATAGGGAGTGTTCATTGTCACAAACTGGTCATGATGGATACCCCCCTGATGGATTGAGGTGCTTTCTGCAACAGCCTTCAGTCTGCAGCTACTAGCATAATTCATGGGACATAAATTGCCTGGAGCTCCGTCCATGCCATCAGCCAATGATTGCTCAGTCTGTATTTAGGCTTCAGACAATCAGTACCACTGATCAGTTGAAGTTGTTTAAGAGCAACCCTTTTTTTTTCTTTTTAAATGAACACGTCCCATACAACTATTTACATGCATAAATTAAAGCAGATAGATAGATAGATAGATAGATAGATAGATAGATAGATAGATAGATAGATAGATAGATAGATAGATAGATAGATAGATAGATAGATAGATAGATATACAAATATACATACATACATACATACATACATACAAGCAGGGCACGGCCTGTAGAGCGAATGTTAACTGAAACATGGCACAAAGAATCTGACGGTCTTCTTTTTAATGAACTGACTCCTGCTGGCTATGGATTATTTGATCTCCCGCATTCCTCTGGTAGAGGTGGGGTATCAATTGTGTTGCACAATCAACAATACGACATGTGTCTCATGGCTGTTTCCAAATTTGACTCATTTGAATGTCTTGCTTTGTTTTTGTTTTTTTTTGCCCCACTCTCTACTGCAGTGGCTACAGCCTACAGCCATCCTAAGAAAAATAAAGACACTTTATCTGAATTTTCAGATATATTGTCTTTTCTCTGTCTCAAAATTGAGAGAATAATTATCTTGGGTGATTTCAACATCCACATGGATATAAAAGACTCCACAATAACAAATTTGTTGTCCTTATTGAAGTGCTTGGAGTTAAACCAACTTGTGGACTGTCCTACACACGACAAAGGCCACGCCTTAGACCTTGTGATTCCAAATGGTTCATATGTGTCTCAGGTGTCAACCTCTGATTTAGGACTGTCTGATCATCGGGCTGTCTTTTTTAACATGGAACTACCTGACATGAAAACTTCCTCTTCTCGCATCATTAATTATTGCAATGATTTTCAAAGTGTGGGGCATGCCCGTCAGGGGGGGTGCACGAGTATTCCAGAGGGGGCGCAGGCCATCAGAAAAAAAATAAATAAATAAAACAGTAAAAAGCTAAAGCACATAACTTAGAATGGGAGATGGATCGGTTTGTGAAAAGGAAAAGAAGCCATAGATGAAGTCGCACAGACCCAGGCAGGTGTTGGTCATTCAAAAGTTAAATGCAGAAAATATTCGGCATATCTTGCTCTCGTCTCCACTCACTTGAATATAAGGCTGAAATTGTGTCAGCTAGATCTGTTTATTTTTCACAGATAAATTGTCAGTAATCAGAGAAACCCTAAACAACTGTTTCACTCAATCAACAGGCTGCTTAAAAATCACAGCCGCTCTAATGTTCCTGCTTCAACTCACCTTTGTAATATGCTTTTGGAGTTTTTTAGCACCAAAATTGATAATATACGCAACCACATTATCACTATTCATACTTAGGCTGCTTCTTCCTTAAACATTTCTGCATTTTTTTGGTGCCGATAGCCTTGTGGGAAGCGTGCCAACATACAGTGTCATTGTGCTTTGGGCGTCCCGTGTTCAAATCCCGACCTGAGGACCTTTCCCGAACCCGCCCCCCCCCTCTCTCTCTCTCACTTCGCTTCCTGTCATATCTGATCTGTCCTATCACAATAAAGGCAAAAAATGCCAAAAAAAAAAAAAAAAAAAAACTTTTCTTTATTTTCTGGTATTTCTCTCTCCAACTTTATTCATGACTCCCAGTCTCTCTGTAATGTGTTTTCGAAAATGAAAGCTACGACTTCCAGAGTTGATCCGGTACCATCTTGTCTTTTCAAATCATTTTTTGATTCCTTATGTCCTGTTGTTTTGAGTATTATCAATGACTCTCTGTGCTCTCTGTAAAACTAACAACATGGACTTTGATAACCTGAATAGTCTCTGTCCCATCTCTAATCTTCCATTCCTCGCCCCAAATTTTTGAACAAACAGTGGCTTCTCAATTGCTTTCTCATCTTTTTTTCTAATGATATTTTTGAGCCACTTCAATCTGGATTCTGTAAACTCAGTTTCCAGGGATCAGTTTTGGGCCCTTTGCTTTTTATATTTTACATTTTTCCACTTGGCCAACTTTTAAGAACACTTGGTCTTAACTTTCACTTTTAAGGCCAATTCACACCGCACAGACAAACACCAACAAACTCCAACAAACTAGTCTGTTGGAGTTTGTTGGATCAGTGTGTTACCCCTGTTGGCGTTTGTTGGCGTTGGTTGGAGTTTGTTTTCACCCGACTGAACATGCTTAATCGGCGTTTGTTGGTCGTGGAATGTCTGAGCAGTGTGAAAGGGTTTTCCAACAAACTACAACAAACTCTGACTTGCCACGAACCGTTTCCATGACGATGCGCATATTTCACTTAAAGCGTGCTCCACCCACGGCCTCTTTCCTTTTTATTCGCCATCTTTTCAGGAGAAGAATGACACGCAAAGACATTAATAACAATAAAATTTTGATTCTGGTTACAGGATCATCAGTTTCGTCCCCAATCAGACTTCCACCATCAACACCAGACGCGAGCGGCGCGGTACAACGAGACAAAATACAATAGAGGTTCTATTGATTATAATCAGTGACGCTGTATACACTGGATGCGGCGCGATGGGACAACTGTCGCGTCCGGTGTAGACACAGTGTTACTTGACTCTTTGTGACTCGAAGTTTGTTGGTGTTTGTTGGTGCAGTGTGAACATGACAGTTATTTTTAATAAAATTCTAAATCCAACAGCCAACTTGAGCCAACTTGTTTGTTGGTGTTTTGTTGGCATTTGTCTGTGCAGTGTGAATTGGCCTTTATGCAGATGACACACAGATATACATACATTCAATACATGATGCCAATGTGGCTGTGTCTTTTCTTTCTTTCTTTTCTTTCTTTTCTTTCTCTGAGATTAAAAAATGGATGTCTGAAAATTTTCTGTCTAAACAGTGACAAGACTGAAGTGATGCTTATTGGTTCACCTCACCAGCTGCGCAAAGCAGAGTCTGTAACCTTAAGTGTGGATGGCTCTGCTTTACAGTTTCACACTAAACAAAAACATTTGTGGGGTGATATTTGATGCCAACTTAACATTTGCTCCTCATGTTCATAATACAGTCAAAGCATCTTTTTTAATCTCAGAAACATTGCCAAATTACGTCCCATGCTCAGTTTTTCTGTGGCTGAAAAGTTAATCGACACTCTTGTTTTTTCCGCGTATTGATTATTGTAATGTTTTGCTGCACTGTTAGACATTTCAAAGGGTTTTTACACTAACTTACTGGCAACACTGTTGCCAGTAAGTTACTGTAATTAAGATTTACAGTAGCAAACTGTATTTGATTTACAATTGAAAACTGTACTGTTTTACAGTAAATTACTGTAAATAAAATCCAATTCATCAGTATACTACTGTAATTCATTCATTTTAATATAGATTTCATTAGATTTTATAATTTGTATATATAATTCATTTTATTTTTACTCTACATAGGTACTACTGGCATTCAATTAAAAAAGACACAATAATTACAAAATATCACATTCTTTATTTAAAATATTGCATGTATAACACTTAAAAATACAGTCTTCCAATGCTGGAATGGTGCATCTTCCCCATTTCTCCTGTCAGGACGTTTTGCAGTGCATTATGTTGTGTCCTCTGGATTGATCCTTACAAAGAATATTTAGGCAACAGAAACATAATGTGGGGAAAAAGACAAGCAGCCAAAGAGTACATAGCTATCTGCAAAACCCAGGTGCTGCTCCAAAACCTGGCCACCATCTTTTCTCACCATCCAAGAAGTAAACCATCTTTTCTCACCAAACAAGAAGTAAAAATAGCACACTTTTAAAAGGCAAACCTCATACAGAATACACAAATCTCTCAAAACCATAGTTTGTTCTCTTACCATGAATTATCAGTATTAGGGTGGCTGGCGTGTTCATGTCTTTCTTGATGCTTCATTGCAGTTGCCTTTAAAACACAAATACAGAAAAATGCAGTAAATCTTAAATTCCATTTAAAAACTATAACAAACTAATTCTAAAACTAGAAAGGCAGCTAGCCATAAAACTAGTTTAACTTAGCTAACATACAATTTTATTTTCTCAATAGGCTACTGGCCAACATTAACTACTAACACCGTGTTTACTTTAGTAAGGTTCTGTAACCGCCAAGTTGACGAGTAAATGTTACTATGGGTTAAACTGGTGTGCAAAAATCTTATACAAACACACAGACAAACGTACATATGTTTTTACCTTACTTGCTGGTCTTATTCTCTCGTAAGATGCATTGACACACAGCGCAGATATTCTCCAGAGCTCTTCCACTCTCGCGGGTTCATCACCAGAAAAAACCCGTGGCACTGCCCCGCTGCTTCCGTGTCTTCCTTGGACGCGAGTGGCACGGTGCGGTGCAACTCAACAACAGACAACAATATAGAACCCATTATATATATTATCTACAGTGAATGCGGGCAGTAAAGTGATGCCCCGGTATATTTCTGACGTGCAGATGTACTCCAAGCGCTGGTGCTGTTTCTGACACAAAGTACAAATGGATTTTTCTAATCATTACAAGCAATGTAACACATCCTGCAGTCAGTCCCAAGCTGTTGTGGCGTTGTAGACACGGTGTTGGGCAAATTGTGTCAATCCAAATGTAAGAAATAAGGAAAATAAAAAAGCGAAAGAGACCGTTACAGCAAATACAGTAGTATACAGTAATTTAAAAAAATACTGTAAGTCTCTGTATGTGGGGTCGGACATCACAGAAAATTCTCATGATGCAAAGGGTGTATGTGGGGTCGGACATCACAGAAAATTATCATGATGCAATTATTTACTGTAAAGGGAATTTGCAGTATTATACTGGGTGATATACAGTAAATAACTGTGAAATTACAGAAATGTCTAACAGTGTGGCTGGAGTTTCAGACGCTACCCTAAGTAAATTATAGTTGGTACAAAATTCAGCTGCTAGAATTCTGACTAGGACCAGTGCAAGGGAGCAGAGCACATTACACCTATTTTGGAAAAGCTGCAATGGTGACTTGACTTGACTTGACTTTGTCGAGGATGTGCTTGTTGAAGCAGCATCTTCTTCATCCAGGGACTCAAAAGAACTGTCACCTCTTCTTGGACGGGGAGATAATCAGATCTCTATCGGGTCATCAACATCACTGAGATCATCATCAGAGTCGTGGGGTTTTTCTGGTACAAGTGCCTGAAGAGTGTGCGTTCTTGTACCATAGAAACCGTTGACAACTATTTAGTATTTGTAAAAAAAAACAACACCAAACAAATAAATAACAATCTCTTAACATTTTAGTAATGTTAGTACACCAGCATTTGTCATTTAATGATAATTATGATTTCCACACATTAATTCTGTGAATTTATTATATTTACTTTAAAAAAAAATCCAAAAGTGGTAAAAAAGACATACTTAAGAAATTATCTCCGTATATACATGAATAAATAACAATAGCTGTGTTATATTCATAGCTATGAATGATCAGAAGTTTATATTTCTCTGCAAATAGTCAATTCTGACTGCAGAAATGGATGATCTGAAAACATTAGCTTAGTGACAAATCAACCATTTGGTTGAGCATGTTTTTTAAAAAATTATTAAAAACATACTAAAGTTTTTTTCATGGCACCAAGTAACATAATTTTGTAAAGTTAGGGCTCTTACAGTGTAATATGTTAAATAAATATGCTTGCCTTGCAAAATTTCACCAAGAACAGTTCACATGGCAGGAGTGATTTCTTTGTTTCTGACATCCATGTTAGAAGAAGTATTGTGATAAGTGCTGTTGATTGACTTTGTGACATCTAGTGGATTGTTTTGGCATAACATACCTCAACCAGATGGTAGAGATGGCTCAATCAGTTTGAGTTAAATTAGGTACTCCTCTCAATAAAATATAGTGACTCAAATGGTGGATTAACAAGGATTAAGTTTAAATCTAGATTAAATCAAGGTTTATCTAATAATTCTGTTGTACCAAACTTTAAACCTTGTTTAAAAATAAGCAGGTTTATATTTATACCATCATTTTGATCCTGGACTTATTTTATATTTAAGATAGATTAACTTTAATGCTGTTGCTCCATAACTTTAAACTCAGATTTAAATCTCGATTAGGGGTTCATTTTAAATTTACAGGTGAGTAGGTTTAAATAAAATAAAGTTAACCTACAGTTACAGTATGTGGCTGAATGAACAAAGACAGAAACAGTGGGTGTGTTTATTATTATTATTTATTTATTTATTTATTTTTTTAAATGTGCTCAACCATTTGGTCGTCGCCTTTTTGGTAACTTCATGACTTAACTGACCACGACACTGCATGCGCGTAGATTATTTTGCGCTTTGATATGAAATGATACAGGCTACAACGCACGCCTTTGTACCTGCAATGGAAGATCACGCGCTCTGAGCACAGTACAGTTTCCGTGCCCATCTGAAACGTCTCCGGTTTGATGTGGTCATAAAGACGTTGTGTGACTGAATAAATGCACTTCTTGTCAAGAGAAAAAGTGACAGAAACAGCAGTTGTGAGAAGGGTGGCCAACTGTAGCCCCGCCCCTGCGTTAATTGCATTAAATATTTTTAACAAGTTCAACTGAAAAAATTAATCGCCTGCGTTAACGTGCTAATTTTGACAGCACTAGTTTCTATTTATGTGTTTTTGCAGTATTTACCAACGTAGCCAATGGCAGACATATCTGTCCCAGCCAGCATTTCAATGTTGATTCACCGGTGAATCAACGTTGGATAATGTTTCGATTTTGCAAATTGGATCAACGTTGAAATCATGACGTTGTTTCACCGTCTTACCTACAGCATTGGTGAATTAAGGTCGTTCTGTAGACATTGGATTAACATTGAATTATGTGTTGATTTGGCAAATTGAATCAACGTTGATAACATGATGTTGTTTCACCATCGTACTTTCAACATGAGTGAATACACAACAGTACGTTAAATTAGAACCTAGTTTGCATTTAGATCAACACTGTACACATACATAAAGTTTAAAAATCAAATGACTGGCAACAACGGCTTTACAATCAACTTCAATAAACTACCACATGCTCAATATTGTAAAACAACCGTTTTATTTTGGAAACATACTGTATAAAACACATGAAAATAATCTGAAACTTTAGTTATTCAGAAATTCAGTTATTTAGAAATTCTTTTACGCAGGAACACTGCCTAGTGCACAACACTATTCATTAAACACTTATTTAATGTATTCAGATGAAAGTTTGCAATATTAAATTATTCACAACCCAGCCGGCATTTCACTGTTGAAACAACGTAAGGTACCATGGTTGAATCAACGGTGAATTACCTTTCGATTTTGCAAAACGGATCAACATTGATATTGTGACGTCGTTTCACCGCGGAAGTAACAATGTTGATTCACCATTGAAATTGCTACGTTGTTTCACTCTTACCTTACGGGTTATGGTCTTCTGTCGACGTTGAATCAACGTTGAATTACCTTTCGATTTTGAAAAACGGATCAACGTTGATATTGTGACCCTGTTTCACCGGCGTACCTTTCAACGGTCGATCGTCGTTAAATGTCCAAGCAAGCATTCATTTTGGAATTGGTAATATTGCAATTTAGCTTAAACGTCAACACTGAGATGTAAACTATGATTTTCGGTGCATATTTTGTGTTTTCAGTAACTAATAAAACTTGATTTGCAATCGGGCGGCATAAAAAAAATAAATAAGAAAATATTCTAACAATTAATGTCCATACATCTGCAGTGCAGGAATGAGATGCTTCATTTTCTAAAGAAAAACTTTTGAACAATTATGCCAAATGGAAAAATAATTTTCTTAGAATTTAAATATACAGTATATCTATATTGTACTTACACTTTCATAGAATTTCTTGAGAAAATTCTCACTCAACAACAAAGCACTTTATTAAGGGTTAAATGATATATCAGAATGCAGAGGGGAAACGCTTTTCATTCTAATATCATACACACTGCAAAGATTCACACAATATATATAAATAAATAATCATAAATATAGTTTGGAAACTTGCACAAGTCTGTTTGATCAAAAATACATAAACCATCCCATGCAGAAGTCACATAGATCAAAATATATTTAAAATAAATATATTTTGATATTTAAATATCTTAAATTCAAATAGAAGAAAATATATTTTATACAATATATGTAAATATATTTTGAAATATATATTAAAAATATACTTAAATATTTGATTTTGGCTGCTTTTTAATATTTTTCACATGTATTAACTATATGTAAATATGTTTTTATTGGAAATATTTACATATATTTATTTCCTTTATATGTAAATAGCCTACATATAGATATCAGACTATGTAAATATATTAATTTGCAATATTTGTCCATATATGAATTACTAATATTTGTTAACATATTACATTTCTGTACATGTAAATATATTAGATTTCTATTAATTCAAATATATTTTAAAGCATTAAAATATTCAATTAAATAAACTTAAACATGTTTCATAGAAACATACTCAAACTTTATGTAAATAAATTAAATCTCCACACATGTAAATGTTTTCATTATCGAGATTATAATTTGCCCCTTCATAATAAATAGAATACAAACAACATTTGGACACTGAAAAACTGGAAAACTCTCCAGACAATGTAACTTAAAAACAGCGACAATATAAACTGACTTATTAATATAAAGAGTACATTTATCAACACCAGTTCAGCATGAACCAACAAAATTATGAATGCTCATGATGTTTCTGGCACATAAATGAAAGATTATCCTTCTGTAAGCATCCATGGTCAAAATATTATGCACAAATATGCAAGTCTTAGTAGGCATACAACACACTGTATTTAAATATTTAAGAGCCATCATTAACGATGTACAATTTCTCAACTAATCACATTCTCCTCTATTCAACAAATCAAATTGGTGTTTGGTAAAGAGTTTTGGGCTCAAAGTCTGCATTTAAAGTCACACCAGAGGTGTTCAGCTGGGATCAGGACGGCTTTCTGCAGACCAGTCAAGTTCTTCCACACTGACTCAATAAATCATTTCTTTTTGAGCCTTGCCTTATTCACCGAGGCATTGTCATGTTAGAATAGAAAAGGGTCCTGTATATTGCCAAAAGTATTGGGTAATATAGTGTATATATATTAGGGCTGTCAATTGATTAAAAAAATTAAACGCGATTAATCACATGATTGTCATGAGTTAACTCGCGATTAATCACAATTTTTTTTTTTAATTTGTTCTAAATTTACCTTAAATTAATACTTTTCAAGTTTGTAATACTCTAATAACCATGAGCATGGATAAATATGGATGCCTTATGCAAATGTATGTTTATTATTGAAACGATAGTCAACATAGTGCATGAAGAGGAGAGATGTTTCATAGGTCATAGATGTTTTTCAAAGAACTTGTTCATGTCTATTAGACACATGAAGAAAGAACAAAGAAATACCAGGTTCCCATTACTTCTCTTTCTTTGCACTGAGCAATTTACTAACACAAACATGTTTAGATTTTTGCATGACAGGGCAGCTCTTCTGAAAATGCTAAATGTACATTTATTATTTATTATTACATTAGTTTGTCTCTCTCTGTGCCCATTTTGATGCAGCTAAATTCTCAATAAAACTGTTTTCATTGGTATATTTTACTGTTTCCGTTGTCAAACAACGGAATGAATATGAAATAGTGACTGAAACGCGACCCATTAAGACTACCCCTTCCAAGATGTTAATCTGCACAAAAATCCAAAAAAGATTTTGCGTTAACGCGTTATTAACCATCTACAATTTTCATCTAAAATGAGCATTTTTATCAGGCTGCTATGTTTAGGTTCAGTTATTTTACTCTAATGGCAATATATAGGTCCTTTTCTATGCAATTAAAATGAAATAACTGAACATAAATATAGGAGCTTGAGAAAAATGCTCATTTTAGAAGAAAATTTCAGATGGCATTTAGAGGCTTTTGCATCTGAACTCTTCGTATATGTATGATATAGTTTTCATTATATCTAAAAATCAGGTAATATCTCCATGCACCTAACTCTGAAGAGAACACATAATATGCTAGTAGACAGCAGTCCTTGTGCGTGAGAAGTCTGGTGTGGAGGGTGGATCTGGAGCTGAATTCTGTCCAGGTTGTCACAACATCTCTTGATTTTCTGTCTTCACAAACAGCCCTGAAATACAATTCAAACATTAACAATGATTGTTATAAATGTAATGTGAAGCTTTTACATTCACAACTCTCATTTTGATCTTGGTGGTGAAGTGTGCAGAAAATTCTGCTGGACTGAAATTTAGTCTTTGGTGAACAGTTTTCAAGAGTGCAGATAAGATTTTAAGTTTTAACACTAGAACCGCCACGGGGTAAATTTGACCTGTGGCTGTTTTTCAAATGTACATAACAGATTTTCAACAAAACATTCAAGTCTCCCAGTCATTGGCTTTTACTAAAATTATGTAATTTGCAATCCAATGTTGTTAAACAATATTTAGATAAAACCAGATAAAAAAAAAACAGAGCTTTTAGACCTATAAGCGCCGCACGGATCAAATTTACCCGCTAAATAATGCATGTATTTTCACGCTGTCATTTTCTTGATGCTTGTGTTTTAACATCGTACATTTCTAGGCAATGCCTTCACTCACCGATTTTGCGGTTATCAGTTTCAAAAATAATGTCAAAATAAATTAAAGAAGGCGATTTATGGAAGGTAGGTATTAGAAACACTAAATGCCATGAGTGATGGAGAGTCTGATGGTAAGTTATGCGTCCTGGGTCGGCTCAGAATCTGACGGCTCATCTGACAGTGATCCAGACATCATATTTAGATGTTTTAGCCTAACGTTACTCATAATTGGTCAAACTTTGGTTTTATTATTTAATTTTTGTCTTGCCATATCGTTTATTGTTCGCTACTGTGTTGCTATAATTCTAGTCTGGCTGTTTCCTGAAGAAAAAAATCTTATTACATCTATGATGTAAAGAATAAAACTTTTTTTTTTTTGATTACCCAAACTTTATTGGCGGTGTTCTGTTATTCAAATTATAAATGATATAACTAAACAAATTAATAATTGGGCCTAGGTGAAGCTGTGTGCTTGAATTTGTCATAGCATCATCCTATGCAGTGTGGTGAATTATTATTGTCTATTGACTATTGACTATTTTAGTCATTTAAATAACGTGGGTTATCCTAATATATTGATTAATGACATTGTATTATAATATTACACCACCCAAATATTTACTACCTTCTAATTTTCGTTGTCAGTGCAGGCTTTTTTTTTTTTTTTTTTTTGCTTACTGACCATTATGGATTAGTGTAGGCTGCATTAAAAAGTCTTGAACATAAAACAACAGGGTAAAAATATAGCTGACGACTAGACATAATCATTTCATGACTCTAGACACCTCTTTGTGAAGACAGTGGCATAATACAGTGAAATAATATGTTCTTGAGCCATATAAAAACAGTTGCCATGTGTGTGGGTAAAATTTACCTGCTGGCGCTTTTAGGTATACAGCAACCTCTGGCGGTTCAAGAGTTAAGCACCTTTCAGGCTTGTGTGAGGTTTCCACAAGCAACAAAGTCTACTTGAACAAACACTTTAGTACATTTAAAGTCTAGAAATTTATGAATTTTAATTTTAATTTCAAAGCACTTTTTTTATTATCATCTGTGTCTCGTTTTGAATTATGTTGTACCTCTCTGGTTGTAGTGTCCTCATGCAGTGTTAAACGAGATGGCCTTGTAAGACATACAGGACTCCAAAAATATTTTATATTTATTTGATATATATTTTTTTAATATCTGATAAACTTTTGAATGTTTGAGGTTTTACTTACTAGTCAGATGCTCATAGTGTCTTGGAGATGTTCTCCGACAAGAGGTCCCCTCCAACTCTGCTGCACGGCCATCAGCATGGAAGACTATAGGAACATAAACAATCTGTCACAGAGCCAACAATAGTATACAATGTATACTATCCTGGGTTACTTTAATTTTGTCAGGATCAATCCTGGCTGGCGCCCGAAAAAAAATTTAAGAGATTTTATTTGTGCCAGAGCGACCACCACCGTTACACAGGTTTATTAGAAATAAACTACAGCAGGGGTGAAATGCAGAAATGAGAGAGAATAATGTACAGAACATACAAAAAAAATCTTAAGACACGAAGATTTACGTTTTTAGGTTTTAAAGATGAATGATGATATAGGTGAAATATATTGAGAAAAATGCATATAAAGTTATTTAATATGCTTTCTCAGATTGCCTGTTTCCAATATCTCTATCAGCAGAATTCGAGGAATTTTTCTGACACTCCTAAAATCACAGTACAATTTATATCAATATTTGTCTACAATGAAAGATAAAAATGTGTTTGAAATAACGTTAGTTTCAGCCCATTTTAGTTCATGTAACTTCAAGTTGATTAACAGTAACATTACAGTGCATACTTTTAGGTTAAATTAATTAGCTTATTTCAATTCATCCATTAACAAATTGCCAGCAAAACATTTACAAAGCTATAAAAATCACTCATCTACACATAATGACTAATAAATGATTAAAATCCCAAACTTTCATAAATAAGAGCTCAAATAGCTAGCTTGCCTCTTATAGTTAGTTCATGGTTGTGTTGCGAACTGACTTTTTCCGATGACACTGAACCATTTCTGTGAAGTAAATATTCAACAGAAGCGTGTCAATTACATGTAAGAAAGTGTCAGGAACAGTTGTATGTATTATTTGTGTAATTTTAGGGACTAAACTTACCTGAAAGCAGTAAAAACAACAGTGAGAGATGGAGTTTTTCTGCTACTTGTCAGCTGAGTTGCTGCCCCGTTTCCATGGAAACTCCCTCCACTCCAGTTTAAATGTGCCTCGAATGTTCAACACCCGCGCCCGTAAAACACATGAAAGTTATGCATCATTTACATAAATAGTACCGGTACATAAAATTAGAAACTTGATGACATATTGTTTAAGTGGATAGTAGACCTAAATTGAATGAGAATATAGGATCTATAATATAATAATAGCTTTAATGGTAAACGTTTTTTTTATACAATAATTATACAATAATTCGGGACCGACCTAGCAGTTTTATTGCGCAGCAGCTCTCTCACTCACAGCAACCACAGTTGGCAACTCTCGAGAGCACCATGATATTATCTGTACGAAACTGTGTCAAACACTATCAGAGCAATTATTATTGCACAAATCTTAACAACCACAGACCTCACTAATGTAGTGCTGTTCCAACAAACATGTGATTGTTTCTGCCGAATATTTTTTCTGTTATTTGGATAAATCCGTTATTCGTTTTGAAGCCATTATCCATGCCTTTCCGAATAAGGTATTCGGCTTCGGGCACATCCCTATTACTCACCCTCATGTCGTTCCAAACCCGTAAGACCTCCGTTTATCTTCGGAAAACAAATTAAGATATTTTTGATGAATTCTGAGAGCTCTCTGACCCTCCCATAGACAGCAATGTAATTGCCACAATCAAAGTCCAGAAACGTAGCAAGGACATCTGTAAAATAATCCATGTGACATCAGGGCCCGTATTCTTAAAGATTCTAAGAATCCTCTCAGAGAGCTCCTAGTTTAGCTTAAAAATTTCTAACTAGGAGTCTTAGCTTAAAAGTGATTCAGGACCAATCTGAGAGCAACTCTGAGTGAGAAAAAGGCAAAAACTTAGTGAGGAGGCGGGGCTGACCCCGTTGCTAGCTATGACACAGTCTTTTGAAGACTGCGATTGGTTGGTTGTCCAAGAAGGAAATAAAGGAGCACATTTAAGAGTAGGGTTTGTTTTAAGCCTTTACTTTGAAATTACAGGCATAATTTTTCCTGTTTTATCTTACTCTCTCTCTCTCTCTCTCTCTCTCTCTCTCTCTCTCTCTCTCTCTCTCTCTCTCTCTCTCTCCCACACACACACACACACACACACACACACACATTATATATGTATATATATTCTTTATTTTTTATTTACCATGCTGTCATACTTAACGTATTTTATAGGAAATGAACAGCGACACAATAAGGTTCTGAAAGTGCTGTCAGGTACAGACCCAAATCATCGCTGCTGCATAGTTGCATTTTTCCAGTTGCCAAATATGTTAATGTAGTTAATGTAGTGATTACGTCCATTTCTGGTGCTATGGCATTTCTGTGCGGTGTCGGAGATGTTAGCGTGTCTCTAATAAGATCGGTCACAAACATGATCCCTGCACGATCTAATGTGTAGCGTCTTATTAACTCTCTGTCATGCATTGTATGCAACACATTTCTTCTCACTCTTCATGTTTCGTCCATTTTCTCCACTGCTAAAGAAACTCTTAAGCCTTTTAAAAGTCCTCGTCCGTACTCCTAACAATTTTGGAACTTAAGACCTCTTTTAAGGGTTAAGATGCTTTCTGAATTACTTTTTTTCCTTTACTAGGATCTTTTCTTTCATTTTAAGGGGAAACTCCTAGAATTTTGTTACTAGGAGCAACTCTTAGCGCTAAGATTTTTCATGATCCAGGGGTTCAACCGTAATTTTCCAAAGCTTCGAGATTACTTTTTGTACTCAAAGAAAACTAAAATAATGACTTTATTCAACAATTTGTTTCCTCCGTGTCACCCTAGTGCCATTTTAGAGAGTATCCACTGAGCATAAACAACTGCTCTGTGTCAGCTGAGCCACGCAGCTACGTTGTTTTCATTCAAATCAAAGCCTAAACAATGTAGAAAACGTATCTGCATGGCGCAGAGTTTCTATTTCTAACATGTGTTTGCAGCATTGCACAATGTTGATTTCTGGAACACATTGGCCAGTCAGAGGTGTTAGAATCCTGCCCAGTGCTGAAATTTGCTTGCTCACAAATCCTCTGATTATAACACACAAATTGTATACATTACGGAAGATTCATTATGCATATATTTATTGTGTTATAACAGAGCTTTGTGAGACCGCGATAAACATGCCAAACCATGTACGCAGCAGCCTATGCTTGCATTTAGTTAAAAATAATAGTGGTTTGTGAATGTTATTGCTTTAATAACAAATAATTATCGGGAGCGTTTACTCTGCGATGTTGTGGCTAGGTGACACAAAACTTACTTTATGTAAATTTCATGGATGTACAGAAAAAAGTAACTAACTAGCAATGTAACAAATTACTTTTGAAATTAAGTAATCAGAAAAGTAACTTTTAAAAGGAGTAATCAGTGATTTAATTACATTTTCAGGGTAACTTGCCAAACACTGGTCCGCTCTGATGCAGTGTCTCATTCCTTACTCAGGGAACTAGGATTACATATGTTCTCCAGTAGGTTACATTCATTCTCTAGCAGGTTCTTTAGGTTTTCTAGGTTTAATATGTTTTCTAGCAGTTTCTATAGATTATTTTATTATTTCAAGCAGATTATCTTTATCCACCCTGTTCTTAGTAGGATTTATAGTTTTTTTTTTAGTTCCACAAGGTTGAGAGATGACTGGCCATCAGTTGGAAACACGTTTTGCCCCAAATGTGATCGGTGTATTATTTTGGTAGAACTGTTTTCCAGACTTACACACAAACTGCATTATTAACATTTCCTAAAATGTGATTTTTTTGATAACATTACTAACCAGTTTGGCCTGTAATAGAGAAAATAAATATCTTATTCATATACTCTTTCATTCTTTCTGGTCTCTTGCTTAAAGAAAATGAAATCGGTATTGGCCCATTTGCTTGAAAAAATAACAAATAAAATAAATAAATAAATAAATATTCGTCAATCAGAAAAAAACTTGATTGGCATATCCCTAACTAGGCTTTGTATTTAGTTCTCTAAGGACACTACGTTTCTACCAGGTTTCAAAGGTCTATCAGGTTTACATCTTGATTCTCAAGATGTTATCATTTATATATGAAATGAACAGGTTCAGAGTCAAAGTAAATTCAGTCATAATTTACTGAGACATGAATATGATTTATTTTACAATACCTCTGTTTTTGTGTTGATTCTCCTGATGCATGTTTGTTTTCTACACTTTTCCCCTTTCACCTTTCATGCATGCAACCGGATATAATGTCCAGATGGATAAGGTCCATTCTTCTGTTTCTCTCTCCTGTTTGAGTCCTCCACTTCCTCCTAACCTGAGTGTGCCAGGGGCACCAACTGAGATGCATGTGGGTATTGCCTGACACAGTATTGGGTATTGGCACAGTTCTTTTAGCCAGCATTCACACCTGCCAGTTGGTTAGGTCATACACTCTCTCTCTCCCTCACCATCTCTCTCCCCACCTCCTTTTGCTTTTTCTGTGTATTTGTTGATCTAATTTCCAGTGTGATTAGTGGTTAAATACCTCACAGATAATTTATTATATCATGTTGAAAATGCCTCTTTTGAGTGGAAGTAGAAACATGCTGTCTCTTTAAATGCAAATGAGCTGCTGCTTCCCACCCCCTTTTCCAGAATAGAGCTGCACTATTACAGCTCGTACCTGATTAAAAAAAATGGTTCTGATTATCATGTTTATCGCACTGAAATCATACGTTTTAAACCATATTAGTTCAAACTTCTGATATACAGTTTTCTGAGTGCACACATCCGAAGCACACATACAGAAAGCGGCTGTCACATGGCATGTGAGTACTAAACTTCAAAGTTCTCATTCACACACAAGTTTTAAAAAAGTCGGTTATGTCTGTGAAAGTAAACAGCTGGGAAAGAAATTGCATGTTTATATTAGATCTGTGTGGCAGCAGCAATATACAGTAAATAAATCAATAAATCCACTGCTCTCTTGTCTCCTCTGAGGCTGGGACTCTATATAGTGTTCTGTGCCAAAGGCAGAACAGTTAGCATGTTTTGCTCAAACGTTCGCCATGGCGTTAGAACTGGTACACCATTGTCATTTGCAAAGTCAAAATGACGGTGCCGTGAGTGGAAACTTTCAGATTAAGGGGCAGTAATATTATAATGAGATCCCTTTGCAACATCACAAGGGGAGCGACACCAGATGCACTCATTATTTCAAATGCTTGCAGAAAAAGGCACTTTTATAACACCTAAAACCTGGAAAAGTTAGATTTGCATGATATGTCACCTTTAATGTCTCGCCTGAATGATATTCATTTGTCATAATGGGAGCTGCAGATAGATAGAGGCTTTCGTTTTGTGTACTTGTGTCATACAGATTTTTGAAATTCGTCCTTTGTCTATATTGAAATCCCAATTCCACCGTATTCCATATAGTGTCTATGTCTTTTTAAGCCCTTAACTTTTATTAGTTGTTCAGTCCTCTGATTCTGACTTTCCTCAGCAGGAGTCCTTTCACAGGGATTCAGGTCCTCAGAAAGAGGACTAAGTTTCTTATTTCTATCATAAGCTGCTTGTTTTGTAACAGTGAATGTGAAGATTAATAATGAATGTCTTTTTGCAATCATAAAAACAGGAGCAAACTTGAATTACAAAGCCAGAATCTAAAAAGCCCTATAGATTTAGATCCACACAAAGAAATAAAACCATGCTTGCATACCTATACCGTAGTGTATGTGAAAGGTGTGTTTTAGGTGATTTAAAAAGACTGCTGATTAACATTGCCAGTGTGTTCTGGCTTTGCCTCCCTTGCAGTTACCACTAAATGAAAACTGGCAACTGCAAATGTTGGCTTAAATGTTCTACTAATCCTCTTTATTATTCATATTGCATGTGCTCCCAGAAAACACTTGTTGGCAGAGAGAATAGAACTGTGTGAAATAAGAGTACTGTGCTCATCACATAATAACCAATATATGGGATTGAAACTGAGTTGATCAGTTTGACATTTTAACTTTCAGGCATATTAGACAACTGCTTGTTAAAAAGTACATTTTGTGCTGTTTATGCAGACTAATTTCAATGGTCGCAGTGTAGTTGCTTGTGTAGCAGACTTCAAATCGTAACACCACAGAAACACAACTACACCATGAATGGGATGACGGATTCACTGAATTTATTCCTTAAACAGAGTAGTCAGGCAAGATTAGTATACACAGACATCAGAAGGCCTACTCTCACATCCCTCTGCTTCCCCGTTCGCATACGTTATGCGTCTGAGAGTGAATGCTTAAAAGAGAAGCGATATATTTTTGTTAACATATGCAAATGTAGGTACTGAATTACTTCACATAACATAAGAGTCTAAAAGTTGGCAACTTAACTGGCACAAGTTAATACATAACATACTTGTAAAAGTTAACATTCAGTTATGCTGTAAACTCATTGGAACACATATATAAAGTACTGTATACTTTATATATTTATCATACCAGTACCAAAAAAATCACCTGTGTCCTGTCTAAATGACTACCGTCCCATAGCACTGACTCCAATCATAATGAAGTGCTTTGAGAGGTTAGTCATGCACAACATCAAAACCAGCCTCCCCAACACACTCGATCCGCTCCAGTTTGCATACCGTCCAAACCGCTCTACGGATGATGCAATCTCCTCCACCCTCCACCTGGCTCTTACCCACCTAGAAAATAAAGACTCCTACGTTAGAATGCTGTTCATTGACTTCAGCTCAGCATTCAACACAATAATCCCACAACAGCTCATAAATAAACTAAACCTGCTTGGCCTTAAAGGGGTCATATAATGGTACATGCACTTTTACAAGTTGATTGTACTGAAATGTGTGTTAGCAGTGCCTGTACACAACCATCATAAAATGATAAAAATCCATCCAGTGTTTTTTTTTAATCTCCTTATTTGTTTTCCCCTGTCTCAAATCAAGCCGTTCGACCGTGTGACGCCACACGGTCGGACGCCCCTCCCACGATGGTTGATTGACAGCAGTGTTTCAACACAGACCCGCCCTTGCTCGTGAGCGAGCTGTCAATCATAGTCCGCGCGTCATTGTTGATATACGCTGGAGCTGTCTATGAGCAGAATGGCGTCTAAGCGATTGTGGTGTTCTGTTCTCGGGTGCAATAATGAACACAGCAGTCATTTTGATGTTCCTAAGTCCGAACCGCGAATCATTTTTCACCAGACTGCTTTATAAATGAAGGTCAGTATAAAGCTGGTTTTGCTAAGAAGCTGCTCCTGAAAAAAGAATCGGTACCAACTATTCGTGTTCCTGCTGAACCTTCAGAAGAAGTGAGTGTAACGTTTAATTAACCTTTATATTAATCTTTATATTAATCTTTGCAAATCGCTAGCACGCTTCACGATGTATGTGGCTAATGTTTACATTCAGGGTACATGCATGTTTTCTATTTACGACGTTCTCAATATAATTAATAATCCCATGTTTATAATGAACAAAATGTTATGGTTATTGTGTTATTACAAACTGTGTACGCAGGTATTAAAGTTAACATGATAACACTACACCCAAGCTTACTTTTGTAGATGGTTTATAACGGTGTCTGTTAAGAAGTAATGTAAAAAATTTAAATAAATAAAAAACAGTTATAACTGCATGAAAATTAATGGTAACACAATAACTTACCTGCAAAATACTGTTTACATCCTGCAAATGCATATGATCCAAGACTATAAATACTCTAATTGATGTTTTTCAATATTATGCCAGAATAAGTTATGTTATCTGATCACATATTTACTGCCATTCTTCAAAATATACCCTCAACTGTTGTCAAGGCAACACTCCACCTGTGTTGTGTCAAAAACGCCCCACAGAACAGAGGGGCGGGGCGAGCAAAGCTCACTAGCATTTAAAAACACACGCACTAAAACGGTGTGCTGAAAACAGAGCTGTTTTTGAGCAGGTAAAATGAGTGTTTTCTTACAATACTAATGAGAATTTTAAATTAAAGTATATTACAAACTTTCAATTTAGACCCTAAAGAATCATATTAGCTTGTACAAAAATGGCATTATATGACCCCTTTAACAACTCCCTCTGTAATTGGATTTTGGACTTTCTAACCGGAAGACCTCAGTCAGTCCGTGTCGGCCACAACACCTCGAGCACTACCACACTGAGCACAGGTGCCCCACAAGGCTGTGTGCTCAGCCCGCTGCTCTTCACGCTGCTGACCCACGACTGCACTGCCAAGTCCAGCTCCAACCACATCATCAAGTTTGCTGACGACACAACAGTGGTAGGTCTCATCAGCAACAATGATGAAACGCACTACAGAGAGGAAGTGGCACAGCTGGCTGAATGGTGTGGCGCTAACAACCTGTCCCTCAATGTGAGTAAGACAAAGGAGGTTGTGATGGACTTCAGAAGGAACTCCGGTGATCACCCCCCACTGACCATCGACAGCTCGCCTGTGGAGAGAGTCAGTAGCACTAAATTCCTGGGGGTGCACATCACAGAGGATCTCACCTGGACCACCAACACCATGTCACTCTCCAAAAAGGCACAACAGCGCCTACACTTCCTCCGCCGGCTGAAAAGAGCAAGTCTCCCTCCACCCATCCTCACCACTTTCTACAGGGGCACCATTGAGAGTGTGCTGACCAGCTGCATCACTGTCTGGTACGGGAACTGTACCGCAGCAGACCGTAAGACCCTCCAGCGGACAGTGAACACAGCTGCAAGGATCATCGGTGCCCCTCTCCCCTCCATCCTGGACATTTTCCTTACACGATGCTCCAGCAAAGCAAATAGTATCGTGAAGGACTCCACACATCCCTCCCACAGTCTCTTCCAGCTCCTACCATCAGGAAGACGGAACCGGAGCATCAGAGCCCGTTCTGCCAGACTGCTCAACAGCTTTTTCCCCCAGGCTGTGAGAGCCCTGAACTCAAATCTCCCCGCCCCTCTCTGAACCCCCATACAAACCCCCCACCTCCTGAAACATGGATCATCTGGAACTTATGGAACTTTTTTTTGTGCAATCGAAGTGTGCTACACACAGGTGAGTGGGCCTGTACAAACCACCTGTAGTAGCACACTCTTCTCCTCTATGCGCACTAGTCACTTTTCACACACACTGCTGTGTGTACACAAATCCCACAAAAAGACTCAGTAATATACGTATGTTTACATGCTCATGCACTACAAATCATCCTGCACTATTCCCCAGCCAGCTGCTGACTCACAATGTTTCTCTTCGCACATGTATAGTATTTATCTGAAGCACTCGTATAGTTTGTATTGTTTGTATTTTTTAGTTTATGTATAGGTAAAAAATTATTTTATATATAGCATATTTATAGTCAAATCTATCAGTAGGATAGTTGTGTATAGGTTTATATTGTTTTACTTCACTGCTGTATTATTGTATCTATGTAGCACCGTGGTCCTGTGAGGCACGACATTTCGTTCCACTGTATGCCCCCGCATGTAGTGGAATGACAATAAAGCTCAACTTGACTTGACTTGACTTGACTGTATCTCTAAATTGCATTAAACTCTGGTTGTGGAATTAACCAATGACTCCTAATTGCATCTACTTTCGGAAGGCCAAATAAAATGCTTTTGCTTTCGCATAGAAACACACAGTGTCTCCCTGACATGGCTGCATCAACACTACTGCAGTTACTGAAACCACACCTTCTTTCTTTGCGTGAACATTTGGGCGGCATTAAGCAAATATTTCTACATGGTGACGCAGACATGTGGGGGCATGTTTGAATGAGGCATTTTAGCCCGGTCTGGATCAGCTTTCTCTTTTTGATAGAATAAACCCTTTTGTGGGAGACTTTAAGCTTTGTAACTCTGCAGATCGGATACATGCACAAACAGCTACATAACACACTAAAGAAAAGGAAAACAGGGGTTACCACTGTCAGCTGAACATGCTTTGTTTGTATACTATTGAATGTGTTTTATTTCAAATTATAAGTGTTTTTATATCAGTTATTGTGATTAATGGATGTCGTTATGTTGATCAATTTATTATTTTGCTGATTGGCAATGACAACCGTTGGAACTACTGGATGTTGGTATTTTGAGTTATTGTATGAATGATATTGTATTTATTTGTCACAAAATACCTGTGATTTTGGTTACCACCCTCAGCTACCATTTCAAGCAAAACAGTAGCAAAATGAAAGTCCTTTCTATCTTTTTTCCTTCCAGCTGTCCCGTTTCCCCCAAGCCATCGACTGACTGTGAAAGAAGTGTTTGACAGTGAGGGCAAACCCAAAGTAGATGTTCTGAAGGCCCACCTCACTAAAGAGGGGCGTGTGGAGGAGAGTGTGGCACTGCGAATAATTGGTGAGGGAGCGGCAATCCTTCGTTCGGAGAAGAACCTCCTGGACATAGAAGCCCCAGTGACAGGTGAGTGCTCTCTTCCAGGTCCTGTGCTGAGATGCTGAAGTCTCTAGAAGAGACCCATTTGAACCCTTTTGAGTTCTTCTTGAGAATTTTTCAGTTTTTTTAAATTTTAGGAAAAAATAAAACGTAACTCTATGTAAGGTTTTTATTAGGGGTGCTCCGATCAGGTTTTTTGAGGCCAATCACCAATCACAGAAAGCAATATGTGCCGATACAATCACCGATGCTGATCTTTTTAAAGCCTTCTTTTTATCATGTAAAATTATGTATAGTGGTGATCCAATCAAGATTTTTAGACATTTATTCAGGGCCTGAATTTCATTTTTGAAAATGAATTCCCCTCTTAGGTGACTCTTGTGAGAGAGGATTTTTTAATTTGAGGGGTCGGAGGGGGGCATTTTTTAGACATTTTTCAAAAATATATGTTTATCTCACTTAAATGTTTGATCGTGCACTGCATTTTTTTTTTTTTCGTGTGATTAACTTCTTATTTTCTTCAAATCAACAAAACAACATCCATTCAAACACACAACAGGGAGGGGGAGCAACAGACACACCACCAATAATCCAAAGTCCAAAATGTTGGAAGAAAAACATTGCCATGCAGCAAAGGTAATAGGTTTAGCCTTGTTAATTCGTGCT
This sequence comes from Acrossocheilus fasciatus, assembly GCA_036784905.1. Classification (NCBI taxonomy): domain Eukaryota; kingdom Metazoa; phylum Chordata; class Actinopteri; order Cypriniformes; family Cyprinidae; genus Acrossocheilus; species Acrossocheilus fasciatus. Next base: position 33,321,727 of record CM071944.1, read on the forward strand.
GTTGTACATTCACAAGTCACTATTTTAAGGGGGCTGTGAATCCAGAATATTTTTGCATGCATGTGAGGACTAAACCAGTTTTGTATTATTGCCTTCTTTGCAGCTGTAAAACCAACAAACGACATTCTCTTCTTTAATGAACTTATATAGAAATTAGAATCGTCATTGAGAAGACATAAACCTGGATTAGACACGTAATCAGTTTGTAGTAAAAAGGACAAAACAGAGTTCACATGAGTCCAGAGATTGACAACGATTGTGCATTTTTGTTTTGACAATTGTGCAATTGTTGCACAATAGCTTACACACATCACAAACCTAATTTCGTGAGCTGTATTTAAGCTGACCTTTTACACCAGATTCACAAACTCTGTTTGCAGTGCGTATGCAGTCCATGTATTGTAAGTAAGTGGTGCAGAAGCAGCACTGACTGTGCTTTCACATAGGAGTCTGCTCCTGATCCATGGATGTTTACTACAAACACAATATGTATCCATTATTTTGATTTCAAATCCAAACATTGTTACTTAAAATGCTTTTTCAGCAATGTGATTATTTTTTTACACAGTAGAGTAAAACAATCTTTCATACACGTTTAAATGCAATAAATATAATGAACACATTGTTCAATGCTTTTTACTTTTGCATTTACTTCTACATTTATATATTAAGTTGCTCAATCAAGTGGCAAAACATTTAAACTACTTTTCTTACATTATCACAAACATTCTAAATTAAAACTTACCATTAACATAAACCGTCAGCTCTACTGCCTTTTCTTTTGCATTTAAATCTTTATTACAAGCAATCATGTGGTTCATAAAGAACTTTGTTTTTATACCATGCTAGTAATAGTCAAGTCAAATCACCATTATTTATATGCAGATTGTGTCAAAGAGGCTTTACAGTATTAAATAGGGAAATAGTGTGTTGAAACATTATTCCGTTATTCACTGGTCAGACGAAACCAGCAGTTTAATTCTAGGCTGCAACAAAGTCAGATCCTGTGCAGAGGACTCATCTGGTTCAGGTAGACTTGTCCCGATGGCCGTCTAGGTGACGAAGTCTTCGGAGGGGCCATTCTTCTAACGATGTAACAAGTAACATTGGGTGTTATGGGAAGTGTTCCTGGTTCCGGTTGACCTAATTAATGCAGCCTAACTATCCTTTAACGGATTTGAACTATAGAGATGTGTTAGTATGTTATGTGTAAGCCAGGTTAAAGAGATGCATTTTTAATCTAGATTTAAACTGACAAAGTGTGTCTGCCTCCTGAACAGTGTTAGGTAGATTGTTCCAGAGTTTGGGAGCTAAATAGGAAAAGTATCTGCCACCCAGAGTTGATTTTGATATCCTATGTATTATGAAATGACCAGAGTTTTGAGATCATAGCGGATGTGAAGGACCATAATGAAATAAGAGCTCACTCAAATACTGAGGTGATAAACCACTCAGTGCAATGTTGACAGAACCGGGCTAATATGGTCATGCTTCTTCGTTCAAGTAAGAACTCTAGCTGCTACGTTTTGAACCAGCTGCAGTTTGTTTAATAAGTGTGCAGAGCAACCACCCAGTAGAGCATTTCAATAATCTTACCTTGACATGAACGCATGAATTAACGTTTCTGCATTTGCAATTGAGAGCATAGGTCATAATTTAGATATATGTTTGATATGGGAAAAATGTGGTTTTACAAATTCTAGAAACATGGCTTTCGAAGGAAAGATTTCTATCAAATAGCACACCTAGGTTCCTAAGTGATGATGGAGAATTTACAGAGCAGCCATCAAGTATTATACAGTGTTCTAGGTTACCACTACAGAGGTTTTTGGTCCTATAATTAACACCTGTTTTTTTTTTTCTTTTCAGAATTTAACAGTAATAAATTACTAGTCATCCCGTTTTATATCAACTATGCATTCTGTTAGTTTTGCAAATTGGTATGTTTCGTAGGCTGCAAATAAATAGAGCTGAGTATCATCAGCATAACAGTGAAAGCTAACACCATGTTTCCTGATAATATCTCCCAATGGTAACATGTAAATTGTGAAAAGTAACGGCCGTAGTACTGAACATTTAGGTACTCCATACTGCACTTGTGATTGGTATGATACCAATTCATTCACTGCAAAGTATTGATGGCAGTCAGATAAGTACAATTTGAACCATGCCAATGCACTTCCTCTTATGCCAACATAATTTTCTAGTCTATTGAAAAGAATGTTGTAGTTGGTAGTGTCAAACGTGGTGCTAAGATCCAGTAGCACTAATAGAGAGATAGAACCACGATCGGATGATAAGAGCAGGTCATTTGTAACTCTAATAAGAGAGAGTCTCAGTACTATTATATGGTCTAAATCCTGACTGGAAATCCTCACAGATACCATTTTTCTCAAAGAAGTAACATAGTTGTGATGATACTACCTTTTTTAGTATCTTTGAGAAAAAAGGGAAATTTGAGATCGGTCTGTAATTAATTAATTCGTTGAAGTCAAGTTGTTGTTTTTTGTTTTTTTTAATTAGAGGCTTAATAACAGCCAATTTGAAGGGTTTTGGGACATATCCTAATGACAATGACGATTTAATAATATTATTTAAAAGAGGATCTGTGACTTTTGGAAGCACCTCTTTTAATAGCTTAGATGGAATAGGATCTAACATACATGTTGTTGGTATAGATCAGGGGTGGGCAAACTCGGCCCTTCCAGGCCACTTTCCTTCAGAGTTTAGCTCCAACCCTAATCAAACACACCTGAACCAGCAAATAATTGTCTTCAAGACTACTAGAATGCTACAGGTAGGTGAGTTTTATCAGGGTTTGATCAATTCTCTGCAGGGAAGTGGCCTGGAAGGGCCAAGTTTCCCCATCACTGGTATAGATGATGTGATAATGTGGCTGACGGCTGCATGGATACATTTTTATCTCTAATAGTATCGGTCTTGAAGGTAAAGTAGTTCATAAAATCATTACTACTGTGCTGTTGGGAAATGTCTGCACCTGTTGATGTTATATTTTTTGTTAATTTAGCCACTGTGTTAAATGCAATTTTGGGTTGTGTTTGTTTTCTTCTAAAAGTGACAAAAAGTAATCAGATTTAGCAGTTTTTAAGGCTTTTCTGTAAGAGAAAGTACTTTCCCACCATGCAACACAAAATACCTCTAATTTTGTTTTCCTCCAGCTACGCTCCATTTTCTGAGCTTCTCTCTTTAGGACGCAAGTGTGTTCATTATACCACAGTGTCAGATTGTTTTCCTTAAACTTCCTTAAGCGTATAGGAGCAACCATATCTAAAGCAGTGGTGGACAGTAACAAAGTAGTTTTACTTCGTTACTGCACTTAAGTACATTTTTCAAATATCTGTACTTTACTGGAGTAGTTTTATTTTGAGTAACTTTTACTTTTACTTCACTACATTCCAAAGCATAACATCGCACTTTTTACTTCACTACATTTCATAAAACACATCGCTACTCCTTATAGCATGTGCTCCGAGATGCAGAAGAGGTGTCTGGTTCATGAACAAACTGATTCTATTCAATGAACCCGTTAAATCAGTTCGCAAATCACAGCAAACGATTCATTCACGAATTGGAATGATCCGATTACAGCTGTTGTAGGTTAAATTATTGTAACTGAAAATCATATTTAGGTAAAAACTTAAACTATCAGTTGTTTGTGAACTAAATCTTTTGTAAAGGGTGATCTGTTTAAGTCCACTGAAATGCTTGAATGCGTGCAGACACATCAACATCAAAACTGTATGTTTTAGGTCAAAAAACATTAAAATAACACAGATTAAATAAAATAACTCGTACACCTTCATCTTCCCCGCTGCTGTAACGTTAGCAGTTTTATTAAAATGCTATGCATTTAGCCCTATGTGACGTCTATTTTTATATTGTTTCTCAACACACTAGTATCTTGTATCTGGATTCACTAGACGAATAGACAGATATGAATGTTTATTCATAACCATGCTGAAAATAAATAATGTAGTTAGCTGATGCTAACTGTCTACCTAACAAGCTTGCTGGTGCTAAGTTGAGGTCATTTAAGTATAAAGTCCAAATATTTTTATTCAACCACCTAGATAGATTACATCTGAGGGGAAAAGGAAAGGATGTGATGTTCAGAACATGGTAACTACAGTAATTCTCAAAGTGTGAAGTGATGCCCTCTGGGGGCATTTGGCCAGGGTTATTTTATATTTATTTTATTTTATTATTTTATTATATATTTATATTTATATATTTTTACACCACACCAAGGTTTGAGAAGAAAAAAATCATTATGAAAATTTAATTATATTTGCAATTATTAAATTCCTTATTTCCTTATTGGTTATTTTGGGAAAATCCCAGTTATTTTGAGCAGTAGGATTATAAAAAATATATGCTAATATAACATTTAATTATATAAGTAGCCTATATAAAACTGCAAAATAAACATTTATCTATCTGTACTTTTTACTTAAGTACATAAAAAATTGAGTATTTTTGTACTTTCACTCGAGTAAAATTGACTTTTACTGGAGTAATATTTTATTATACGTATTATATGTACTTTTACTCAAGTACTTGATTTGTGTACTTCATCCACCACTGATGGTATGATGGTTTGATGGTGTTGAATTTGCAATCAAATTTGCAGAAGAGCAGAAGTTGAAGATCTAAGAAAGGGAGGTCACTGATGTAGTGAGGTTTTTTTTACTTCTATGGAGGTCACACCTACATGGGGTCAGTGAGCAGTGGCATAACATAGCAATGAAGTGCCCCCTTGGGCACCACGGTTATGAAGCACATACAAACACACAGCGCTCGTGTCTAGAAGGGAACCCATATAAGCAAATCTTATCAGTTCTCTTTGTGTGCATCTTTCTCCAACACACACGCTAATGCGGCTGTGTGTGCACCTGGCTGCAGCAGCCAGAAGTACCCGATTAATCATGTTGGATTTTAGAGTCGTCAGCATTTTACCTATTGTATTTGCAAAGCACAGAAGGCAAGGTTATTTGAAGCATGGAGTGTTTCAGCTCTGTTGTGCTGAAATGACCGCAAACTTTTTTGGTATTTTTAGCACAGTAACCCAGGAAACGCAGCAACCACATTCCTCTCCAAGAGGCAAGACACTAGATAAGAAAGAGGTCTGAAAAACTTATCAACACCATGTCCGAAACATGGCCAGCTTTAGCGGCAACAACCACACACAAATTTAACACCCACAAGCACATTTATAATTTTATACTTTGTGGCTCAAATTGAGAGGGGATGGCATCCCCCTGGTTGAACAAAATAACAAAAAGCATCCCCTCAGTAAAACCACCATACCCCTTACCATCCCCTTTAGATTAATAATGTGTATTATGTAAAATTATCATACAAATAAAATATTAAAATTCCCTATGTATGATAATTCACTAACTAAATAATGGTGATTGGCAAATCAGAACTTGATACTGTCACAAGCTGTGCACGTTTTTCACGCAAAATGGTTGCGCAACTTTTGAAGTACTTTAAAAAGAAGACAACTGAAGGTATGATGTTTCCTTCATAAGAATTTAAAGACATTCCCCTGACATATAGGTACAATTTTGTCTTCACTGTTCCAATACTTATGGAGGGCACTGTATGTCAAATTTGCCGTCACTCCCTCAACTGTTGTATTAGAAACACCATCGCAGCTGCGCTTACTGTCAAGGTAATATAACCAGTGGTCGAATTGTAAAATAATTTTAGGGGGGATGGTGTGGTCATTTTCTTTCCCTGGGGGATTGGGTTTTTACATAATAATTACAAAACTTTTCTAAAAGAAAGGATGTGGTGTTCAGAACATGGTAGCTATACAGTAATTATCAAAGTGGGAAGTGATGCCCTCTGGGGACATTTGGCCAGTTGTGTTTTTACACCACAGACAAGGTTTGAGAAGAAAAAAAAATCACAAAACTATAATTGTATTTTCCTTAAAATGTTCTTCAGGCCATATTCTCATGTCATATATAACTGTGACGTTCTGCAAAACAACAAGTTTTAAAACACTTTTTTCTAAGTGGTGAAAATTATTAGATGGTCAAATCTGTTTTCTCTGAGGTACATTACAAGCTTCACAGTGAACATTACTACAACACTCTCGTCAACGTATTCCATATCAACGACAAAATATATATCTTGACTCCATATAGTGGTTATTTTGGGAAAATCACAGGTATTTTGAGCAGTAGGATTATAAAAATATGTGCAAATATAAAATTAAATTAAATAGAATATATAAAATTACAAAATAAATCTATCTATCAATACTTTTTTACTTAAAGGGATAGTTCACCCAAAAATGAAAATTTGATGTTTATCTGCTTACCCCAAGGGTATCCAAGATGTAGGTGACTTTGTTTCTTCAGTAGAACACAAACGAAGATTTTTAACTCAAACCGTTGCAGCCTGTCAGTCCTATAATGCCAGTCAATGGGCACAGAATCTTTGAGAGAGAGAAAAAAACATGCACAGACAAATTCTAATTAAACCTTGCAGCTCCTGACGATACATTGATGTCCTAAGACACGAAACGATCGGTTTGTGTGAGAAACTGAACAGCATTTATATCATTTTTTTTACCTCTGATACAGGCAATGTCCAACTCTCCTGAGCTCATCCACAACATCCGGCGCGTGACGCATCAATGGCTCTGGAACATAGATGTATATATACACATAGATATATACGTAGATCCTTGCGTATCGCAGCCCATAGAAACAGTCATTAATGAGGCATCTATGTATATATATCTATGTGCCAGAGCAGGTTGACGCGTCACGTGCCGGATGTTGTGACATTGAGGTTTATCAGAGGTAAAAAATGATATAAATACCGTTCAGTTTATCGCACAAACTGATCGTTTCGTGTCTTAGGACATCAATGTATCGTCACGAGCTGCAAGGTTTAGTTTGAATTCGTCTGTGCATGTTTTTTTTTTTTTTTTCTCTCAAAGATTCTGTGCCCATTGACTGGCATTATAGGACTGACAGACTGCAAAGGTTTGAGTTAAAAATCTTTGTGTTCTACTGAAGAAACAAAGTCACCTACATCTTGGATGCCCTTGGGGTAAGCAGATAAACATCAAATTTTCATTTTTGGGTGAACTATCCCTTTAAGTACATATAAAAAATTGAGTACTTTTGTACTTTCACTCGAGCAAAATTGAAAAAGCAGTACTTTTCGTTTTACTGGAGTAATATTTTATAATGCCTATCTGTACTTTTACTCATGTACTTGATTTGTGTACTTCGTCCACCACTGTTTATCGTTGATCATTTTTGTTCCACTTGTTGTACATTTACTTTGTTCAATTCAAAGCATAGGGCTGGCTTATCACTTGTTATTTTTTCAGTTTGACTTTCACTTGATGGAATATTATCAGTTAACATTTCTTCTCTAAGTTTATGTACTTTATTTATAAAAAGTCATTAAAATAATCGCCAATTTCATCTGATTTAGTTAAAAATGGATCACCTGTCTCAATTAAAAAAAAGGAGTTTGACCTGATTTCCTACCCATTATATCATTAAGACTATTCCATATTTTTTGCCATCATATTTATATTCACTTATTTTTACTTTATAAAACATTTTCTTTTTCCTATTAATTTTAGTTACTTGATTTTGCAATTTGCAATAAACTTCCCAATTCTGCTTATTCCCAGTTCTATTTTCTATACCCTTTGCCACATCAGAGAGACCATAGTGTGCTATGTGTCCAAAATTTGATTTATTGCCCCTCATAAAAATTCCTCTCTCCCACCCAAAACTGGACACCTGTTTTTTACACCCCCACCCATCTAAATGACCATCTGTTTTTACCGTCCAGTGATCCTAAGGAATGTGTCTTTTGGGAAACGTGTTTTGTATGTGGGCCATTGAAGATTGTTATGTGTTTTAAACTTTAAATTGTGAAACTGTGTTAAACGGGACAAATGGGAGTTTTTATTAGAGTTTTTCCACGCACACATATCAAGAAAAAACATCAAACATACGTAAAATGAGCAACGACTTTTTCCCTACAAGTCAAGATATGCGGTAGCTTTGTTAAAACAATTAAAAAAACTAGTTAGAGTTTGTTGCGAGTTAAATAAAAAGAAGCAGAGGTGAACGTGTTCGTACATCTAAAACAAAGCATCTGACACGTTAGTTAAAACAATAGCATAAGTTAAATAATATAGAGCTGACTTATCTTACCATCTTCTAAAACAAAAAAAGCATCAGAAGCGAACGTTAAGTAAGATACTTGCTAAAACCTTGTATAGTCTAACATTACAAATTAAAAAGTAGCTTTTGTCACAAGTTAAAGAAAATAGAGCTGACTTATCTTACCATGGTGTAAAAGAAAAAAATATCAGACCATTAAGTAAGAGTATAAGATACTCATCAAAATCTTGTAACATTACAATTTAAAAGCTAGCGTTTGTTACAAGTTAGAAAAGTTAAACAACAGAAAAAGAGCAGACTTACGCAGCCTCCGTCAGATAACCTCGCATGACCGTGTCAAACTCAGAATGAGCTTACGAACGCCGAGGTCAGACCACACCTACATCACCACCCCTAACCGCAGGTGTAGTGACGGCTTCTGTTGTAACGTCGTGTTTAAAAAAGTGTTGAAGATAACCTATCTTCACCTAGACACAAAATACAGACGGAGGTTTTGCGAATTGGAAAAACAGAAAATTGTTCTACAACCATGGCTGAGACATCATTACCTAAAACTCCTGAGAAGACCGTTGAGGTTGCTATGGGTGATCTTACTCTAGCGCTTAGGAAGATGAAACACGGACTGTGTTTGGTCAATTTCCTCCACGAACCTTTGGATAATGTTAAGTACAATTTTCATTTATCTGGTAATCGCGTATGCAGTTACAACTTTGACAAGATCAAAAGGGAGGTCAGACTGAGTACCGTGGACAATGATGAAAGGTTCATGTACGACACGTGTGACGACCCTGAACTGTTTTTCGCTGCAAAGGACTGGTGTTTATTTTACAACTATGTCTGGCATGATCTAAAAGACGATTGCGATGACCCACTATCCATAGGGGATTGGGAACGGTATTACGTATGAGATACAGAGTGCTGATGATTACGTTTATATACTTTGTAGCGATCACACTGAAGGACTACCTGAGCACGCATGGCCGATATCTAAAGAGGATCATCTCAAATACTATAGAATTAAATTCTTGTTTCAATGGAAAGATGTCCCTGTGTTAGAAGATGTATTTGAGAAGATTGACAAATTGTTTAAATGGTGCGAGGCATTTGACAGATACAGCAGCATAAAAGTGAAATTGTTTCACCCCGAATGGTGCATGGTCAGCCGGAGAGGCATTCACGTAGCTCCGTCTACATTCTATTATCATTAAATACAGAGTGACTGGGCTCTCAGAGGAAATAGACTTTCAAACGCTAACACCGGCAACATGACCCAAGAAAATACTTCAACACCTCTTAGTTTAGATGGACCGTCTCAACCTGCAGCACCTGATGCCACAACCTCCGATTCAGTCTCGGATTTGGTCGACGGGTGCATCGGTGTGACCGGTCATAAAATCATTAAAGCCATTGTCGGGATCATTCTGGAACATCTGGTTGACAGGCAGCTTAAAAAAAATTGCTATGGTTGTGAGGTCGACCATCCTTCGCAAACACAACGTTCGTGTCTCTATGAGGCTCCTGGGTACTATTTTCCTTTTTTTGTTTTGAAGAACTGAGGGGTAAAGTGTAAATCAGATCTAAAGTTCATTCTGGCCCAAACCTTGAAACTGTTTGGTTTATCGCCGCACCCCCAAAGGATACAGGGCGTTGTCAATGCTGTTCTGTTTGAACTCAGAGATGAGATGTACTGTACACAGTTGGGCAGATTGGCAGAACTCAGGACGAAACTTGTGGATGAAACCTGTGAACAGGCTGTTTTTGATGCTGTTGACAGCTGGAAGAAAAGTGTACCTGCGGATTCTGACTAACATGGGAAACCTCTGCAACACAACCTGTCTAGCAAAACTCTTATTCAAACAACGAATTAACAGATGAATAACCCATTTATTGTATAAGATTATTGGTGATGATAATGATTATGTGAATAATAAATGTTTAATGAAAATAAAAAATCAAATGACTGTTACAGTGGGGCAAAAAAGTATTTAGTCAGCCACCAATTGTGCAAGTTCTCCCACTTAAAAAGATGAGAGAGGCCTGTAATTTTCATCATAGGTATACCTCAACTATGAGAGACAAAATGAGAAAAAAAAACCAGAAAAATCACATTGTAGGATTTTTAAAGAATTTATTTGCAAATTATGGTGGAAAATAAGTATTTGGTCAATAACAAAATTTAATCTCAATACTTTGTTATATACCCTTGTTGGCAATGACAGATGTCAAACATTTTCTGTAAGTCTTCACAAGGTTTTCACACACTGTTGCTGGTATTTTGACCCATTCCTCCATGGAGATCTCCTCTAGAGCAGTAATGTTTTGAGGCTGTTGCTGGGCAACACGGACTTTCAACTCCCTCCAAAGATTTTCAATGGGGTTGAGATCTGGAGACTGGCTAGGCCACTCTAGGACCTTGAAATGCTTCTTATGAAGCCACTCCTTCGTTGCCCGAGCAGTGTGTTTGGGACCATTGTCATGCTGAAAGACCCAGCCACGTTTCATCTTCAATGCCCTTGCTGATGGAAGGAGATTTTCACTCAAAATCTCACGATATATGGCCCCATTCATTCTTTTGTTTATACGGATCAGTCGTCCTGGTCCCTTTGCAGAAAAACAGCCCCAAAGCATGATGTTTCCACCCCCATGCTTCACAGTAGGTATGGTGTTCTTTGGATGCAACTCAGCATTCTTTCTCCTCCAAACACGACAAGTTGAGTTTTTACCAAAAAGTTCTATTTTGGTTTCATCTGACCATATGACATTCTCTCAATCCTCTTCTGGATCATCCAAATGCTCTCTAGCAAACTTCAGACGGGCCCGGACATGTACTGGCTTAAGCAGGGGGACACGTATGGCACTGCAGGATTTGAGTCCCTGGCGGCGCAGTGTGTTACTGATGGTAGCCCTTGTTACTTTGGTCCCAGCTCTCTGCAGGTCATTCACTATGTCCCCCCGTGTGGTTTTGGGATTTTTGCTCACAGTTCTTGTGATCATTTTGACCCCACGGGGTGAGATCTTGCATGGAGCCCCAGATCGAGGGAGATTATCGGTGGTCTTGTATGTCTTCCATTTTCTAATAATTGCTCCCACAGTTGATTTCTTCGCACCAAGCTGCTTACCTGTTGCAGATTCAGTCTTCCCAGCCTGGTGCAGGTCTACAATTTTGTTTCTGGTGTCCTTTGACAGCTCTTTGGTCTTGGCCATGTTGGAGTTTGTAGTTGGACTGTTTGAGGTTGTGGACAGGTGTCTTTTATACTGATAACGAGTTCAAACAGATGCCATTAATACAGGTAGCGAGTGGAGGACAGAGGAGCCTCTTAAAGAAGTTGTTACAGGTCTGTGAGAGCCAGAAATCTTGCTTGTTTGTAGGTGACCAAATACTTATTTTACCAAGGAATTTACCAATTAATTCTTTAAAAATCCTACAATGTGATTTTCTGGATACCTATGATGAAAATTACAGGCCTCTCTCATCTTTTTAAGTGGGAGAACTTGCACAATTGGTGGCTGACTAAATACTTTTTTGCCCCACTGTATATGGGGTATGTCGAATGAGTGGAAAGTTATGACAAATCAATGCATCGCAAAGGGGTATGATCCGTGTATGACCGTTAAAAACATTCTCGAAATCATGCCTGAATCTGAAGAAAGTCTTAAAATAGGTAACATTTTAAGTCTTTGTACTTACGTAACCGATGCGTGTGTGATCTTGTTGTCAAGAAATGAGCCGACGGATGTGTGTAAAATTATTGATACATTAGTTGAACATATGACGGAGAGAAATATGACGTGTGTATATAAATATATATAACGTGTGTGAAGTTCCTTTAATATCTAGATGATGTATAACCAATCATATTTAATGTTTGACCCACCTTCTGCAATGATTGTAAATAAAAACCCACTTGACACTAACCGTTCTGTCATTATTTTCTGAAGAAACAGTGGAGTAAGATGTCTGAATTGATGAAAAAAACATACTACAATCCTTCAAACCCTGGGTCTTTGGGGGGTAAAAAACGGTTAAAACGTGCAGTGTTACAGGAATATGGTGTAGCTCTGAATGATAAAGAAGTTACGGACTGGTTAGCAGATCAGGACGCATATACCTTACACAGAACCACACCTGTCAAATACAAACGTAATAGGGTCGTGGTGTTCGGGAAAGATGTACAGTTTCAAGCAGATCTGGTTGACATGTCTGCTTATTCGAAAGAAAACAATAATGTAAAATTTTTACTGACTTGTATAGATGTTTTCAGCAAGTACGCATGGGTGCGCCCGCTGAAGAATAAGATGGGAAAGGAGATTACAAAAACGTTCGAATCTATACTCAAAGAAAACCGCATGCCACAAAAATGACAGACTGATAAAGGTACTGAATTTTTTAACAAACATTTCCACCACCGATGATTTTACATCATTTACCATAGCAAAATGATGTATGTTATACTTTTTCATCAGTTGCTGGAAATGTTTGTAAACTTGTGGGATCTTGGGAAAACTGAGACACACAAGACAGACAGAGCATTTATGGCTCCAAGGGCAAAGGCAGAGAACATAAAAAAAGTTAAAGTTAATAACTGGTGACAACTGAACAGGCAGACAGTTCATAAACAGGCTCACTTTGACTGTAACTGGACAGACAAACAGTTCATAATCGGGTCCATTGACAGTGACTGAATGGACAGACAGGTCATAATTAAATGCATTGGCTAGAATAGGACTGGCATATAGTTCACAATCAAGGGCATTGACAGAGTCTGAAGTAGACAGTTCAATGACAGAAACTGGCGAGACAGACAGATCAAAATCAGCAGGTAGTTCACAAACAGATTCATGGGCTGATATAGGATAGACTGACAGCTCAAAATTAGTTGTATTAACTGAAGCTGGACTGGTAGACATTTCAGTGACTGAAACTGGACAGATGGATGGTTCAACAACAGACTCAATGACTAAATCAGGACCGAGTTTAAAATCGAGAGCATTAATGGCAGCTGAACAGGCAAACTCAGACTCATAGATGGGAACCGGACAGACAGACAGTTCATTGACAGACACTAGGCTGACAAGAAGTTCACAATCAGTCATATCACTTGAAATAGAACAGACAGATGGCTCATTCTCAGGCTTATTGGTTGAAACTGGACACACAGATAGCTTGGGATTAAACTCATTGACTGGAAAGGGACAGACAAACTGTTCACTAATGGTCTCTTTGGCAATGACAGGGTTAAAAGGGCATACAGAAAGGGCATACCAGCTGCACATGCTGACACCAGCGGTAGGTCCTCCACACTAGATGCCAGTCTGGGAGACTGAAAAACTGACCTCGACTATCTGGGTGCAACAGACAGGGAGTGACAGGACTCTGGATGAACAGACGATCAGCTGCGATGTGACGTGACTCTAGACGATCAGCGGAGACATGACAAGACTCTGGATGATAAGCTGTGGCGTGATGAGACTCTGGACGATCAGCTGAGACGTGACGAGACTCTGGACGATCAGCTGTGGCGTGATGAGACTCTGGGAGATCAGATGAGACGTGACGAGACTCATGACGATCAACTGTGACTTGACTTGATTCAGGAAAATCGGCTGTGACTTGACTTGACTCATGGATATCAACTATGACTTGACTGGACTCATGAATGGCAGCTGTGACATGACGGAGCATCGTTGTGGCCGCCATTTTGTGAATGGGTTCTGCTGATGCATTATGTGAGTGCGCTCCGGTACAGCCGCCATTTCACGAGTGGGTTTAATCATCGGAGTTGCGATCAATATACTGGAATGTCCCAGAGCCGGCAATTGACAAAACGCCGCGGCCACCATTATCAGCACGGACGCGATGTCGCGTTCCTCCTCCGTGACACTCACGGTAAATGAGGAACCGACTGACAACAGAGCATAGTCCAAAATCTATGTTTATCAAAACACAGTCCGGTAATTCAGAGTAGTAGGCTATAGCTAAAAATTTTTGAACTTAGTTCTCCAGCGATCGTTGGCCTTATTTAAGGGCAAATAATATTTTTGTTGTGTCCATACCTGGCCAGTGTCCATTTGAAAAGATGCAGGATCCTTATTTGGCCGAGTATTCTGTTATGAAGTGATCAGAACATGAGATGTATGGATCCACCTGCAGAGCTTTATTCATTAGCATGGTCAGAAACGAGCATGGGTCGATACACAGCAAACAGACATAGATATGAGGCAAGACAAAGAGTATTCCCAGGACAAGTGTGGGTCTTTGATTGGCGGACAGTCTCCAAAAGGGCAAGGCAAAGAGAGATAATCCAGGTACACAGCGATAATCCAGGCAGGGACAAACACAATCCAAAACAGCAAGGCAAAGGGTAAATCCAAGATACACAGGCTAGAATCAAAACACGGGAAAACAGTCAAGGCAAGACTATGAAAACTAAGACAGTCTCCATAAATTAGCTATCAGCTAGAGTAGCGATATGTGCTTACAATGCTCTGCAGTGAGAAAGAGGAAGTCCATGGTTTATGTAGAGTGAGTGATTGGCTACAGGCGTGTGCGTGTAATCAGTGCAATGGACGATGGGAAGTGTAGTCCAAGGTAACGTGAAACAGTCTGTGCAGTGTGAGAGTCAACACAATGGAAAGGTGACCTCTGGTGGCAATCGGTCGGAAGTCCACAGACCGGATTCGTGACATTTATGAATAACTACATGGAATATTTATAATATAATAAATACAGAAAAAAAAGTTTTCTGCAAGGGCTGGTTTAGGGGTAGGGTATTAGGGTTAGTGGGTTAGAATATGAAGTTTGTACATTATACAAATCATTGTCTAAAGAGTCTTCATAAGACAAAAACCCAGCGTGTTTGTGTGTGTGTGTGTGTGTGTGTGTGTGTGTGTGTGTGTGTGTGTGTGTGTGTGTGTGTGTGTGTGTGCGCGTGCCCCTGTGATGGCCTTGTGTAGGCTACAGCAAGTGGGTTTGTGTTGCATAATGTGTTTCACCCACACTCTGGCCTGCTGAGGTGTACAGTCAGAACAATCTCTCTGCTTCCCTCTCATGTACTCCCACTCTCTCATCTCATGAAGGATCTGGTCGTGGCTCCTGCTGTGTATGTTAGTATGAGTGTGTGGTCTTAACTCTGGCTTGACAATGTGTATTACACAAACTCCAGTGCTCCAAGAAGATGTGCATTTCATTACCAATCTGTGTGAAGAGGTTTATTATTTAAAATATTATTTCTGGCACTTTTGATTTCATACTATGCCTCTTGTTGGTTAACATTGCCCTTTTACCAGACTAACACCAAGATGAATATGCATCTACATTTTGTGTTTGACGTTTCTTTCTTTTAACCAGCTCCAGGTGAAATTTTGATGCCAGGATATAACTATTACTGAGGGATGGATATCACAATTTATCCATCCTTAAGAGCTCATTTACAGTTAAATCCCAGACATTTCAGTCTTTTATTTCATACAGTCTGTGTTGGAAGTTAGTTAACACACAAGCCCTTTTTTACTATCCATACATTCTTATATAAACTGCAGTATAAAGATACTGTAATAGCATGAATGCAAAAGTTGCACTGCTCAGGTGAACTTCATTGGTTGGCTGTTTCCATGCCAATAAGCAATGTTTCCATGGTAATCATAACCACTGGTTCGACTGCTTTTTAAGAGATCAAACAGGGTGAGTGGGGTATTGTGTATTTTGGTCTTGCTTTGCTGTGTATTTCTTGGAGAAAGCAATAATGAGAATATGTATATATATATATATATATATATATATATATATACATACATACATACATACATACATACATACATACATACATACATACATACATACATGGCAAGGTGCATCTCAATGTAAAGTAAAACATTTCAAAACTTTTTTTTTGATGATTAGAGCTTACAGCTCTTGAAAGTCAAAAATCCAGCATCTCAAAATATTACAATATTTCCTACGATCAATCAAAAAAAGGATTTGCAAAACAGAAAAGTTCAAGTTCTTTAAAGTGTGTTCATTTATGCACTCAATACTTGGTCGGGCAACTTTAACTCCTTCCAGACTGCGACTAAAACGGTCGATTGTGATATTAATTTGCCAGTGAAGTATTGCTTAGGTCACTACTACTGACTGTTTATTTACATGTTATGACTTAATTTTTTTTTTCCTGATTGTTTTGCAATCACATCTTTTGTTATATTCACGATGCGCATCAAAGTTTTAATGGAAAATAAGAGTTTCAAACATTCCTCATTTCTGCCGAAATGGAGAGATCAAAATGACGGAGACGTACAAAGTGAAAGTGCAGAAAAGCAGTATCTATTTTGTACACAACTTGAACAAACGTCAACAGGTAAAGCTGTCAGCTGTGTGGATATTGGCAATATCGTTAACAATTCTTGTTCAAAATCATTACTAATTCTTGTTATTAAGATCTTAGTCTATATGCTGTGTTCTATATGCACGAACTTCATATTAGCCTGTTTGCAGTGCACTTGCCATCCAGTAATCACAATAAGCTTTGTTAATTTTTAATAAACAATGTATCACCTTTATCATTCTGCCAAATTCATAACAAAATTCATAAAATAAATAAGTTTTGGCGCTCTTTACTGCGGCAGGAGCAAACGCTTTAGCGCCTCTTTTCAAGCGGCAAGTGAATCCATTAAATCTTTCTCTACTATAATACGAAATAAAAGTGAGTTAACATCAAAAGGTAGTCTACAACTTATTGAAATAGCTCATGTAATCGCTCATTCTGTGTTAAACTGCGGAAAACATGTAAAGCTTGTAATCAATGCCACGTAACAATACATTTACCTCAGAATAACCATTGGGCATCCATAAGCTCATGAGTCAGCTAGGAAAATAACCATAAAGAGGAGCATTTTGCTATATTTATTCACTATTGCATAGAAATATTTTTACTTAACCTGTTGTCTACATGATAAAAAATACAAGATTGCTAGCTAAAGATAAAATTCAGCACGTCCTTTAAAATTGCATGTTACTAATGAATTAAATCCGACTGGATGTGTGAGAGATTTTACAACATTTCTTTAGGATGCATTGAGGAGGAGCCCAAACTAACACTGTAAAAAGCGATCAGTTGACTTTTCTTTAAAAAATTAAGGAAACCCAGGGCTCGCAAAACCGCTAGCCCTATGTCCCGGGGCTATTGCGTTTTCCAGTTGGGCTACCAAAATGTATCACTGCCCTGCCCAATGGGCTAACTTAAATACAGGGCTCCCACGGGTCCTTAAAAATTCTCAATTAAGTATAAAATTTAAGAGCATAAAAAGTTTTAAATAGGTTAAATGGTATAAGGATGTCTTAATTACAATTTCAAGAGGTCTTACAGTTGGTGACGGAAAGACAAGAACCGCGATACAGCTGGATTAAACTTCAGAAGGCAATGATGTCATTAAATAAATATGAGCGCTGCACATTTAAAAGTCAAAACGCAGCGCAGATGTCTTTATGTGAATGTGTCTCTGAAGGGAACCATCTGTTATGCCTGATAAAGCAGCGTATATGAGCCCCGTGCTGCTTTGTGTACAGCTGTTACCCGAGAAGCCGCTATATTTGCTCCTAAAGCACCACCTCATGGCAGAGAGTGAATTTGCATTTCCAGTGTGCCTTTATGTTCAGATCAATGCGAATATCAACCCATGTTTTTATGCACCAAACATAGAGTTGTAAATGTGAAAGAAGTTAATAAGTAAATAAACTTAATGCATAATTAAAGAAATACATTAAGGAAACTTGACAGTTACACTGACAAATAACAGTTTGAAAATGTTTTGTTCACATTTTATTTTGAGTTGGACTAACTTAAATGTTTTAATTCACAATTACTTAAAAGTGTACACTCAATGGCCAAGTGATGCTTATGGTCCATAATGTGTAATAAACAATTCTTTGGGACTGTATATTTCAAGTTGGAAAAGACATTTAGTTCCCACTTTAAGTGAACCTTAGTTCCCAGGTCATCTACAAGATGAATTAAAATGTTAATAAATTCAAGAAAATATTAGACATAAACACATGACAGTATGATTGAAATGTCAAAATGTAAAAAAAAAATAATAATAAATAAATAAAACGAGTTTATTCTGTGGCACCTAAAAAAAATAATTTGGTGCCCAAGTTTTTTTCTTATAGGAGCCAAGAATATAGGTTTTTTTTTTTTTTTTTTTTTTTTTTTTTTTTCTGGAGCCCTGTTTAGCACAAATGACAGCAACAGTGAGGTGTAGCAAATCAGTTCAAAAGGGAAATGTATGTGAATAATTGCAATTAATTATATCAGCTGCCAGTAGTAACTGTAGCAGAATTAAATTGCCATCAACTAATCTGTTCGTCCAGTGAACATTCAGTGTAAGTTTATATCAACTCTAGGAAAGGATATGTTCACAGAAAATACTTTCATACAGTATTAATGCATTAGAGCATGTAGCAAGCATCGGAATCATAAAGGGAAATTAATTTGCAAGGCAGAATCAGAAACTCATGTAATTTGTGCACAAGAGTTTTATTAACTTAACACTAACAAACAAACATACATACACTCACGCATACATACAAAAGCAGAGCAAAGTGGATGAAAGAGATCATTAGAAGAACAGGGAATGAGGCTATGGAAAAGAGTCAGTTAACCTTTGAGTAAAACCATCAGCACCATTTTTCAGTAGGGTCTACAGCTTATACTAAACCTCTGTTTGTTTAGTTAAATATACAATACTTGCATTGTCCTGGTCGTTGACAAGTGTCCGGATGCAGTGTCAGATGAAAGTCTTGGTTTCAAGGTTTGGACTTGCGATCACGTTCTTCCACATTTGAAGAGTGATGAACTCCAAAGATGTCCTGACTCGATGGTGATTGGGAGTTTCTTCCCAGGTGGAAAGTGAAGAAGAACTAAGAGACATCAGCTGAGATCCTAGGACCTTTGATGAATGGAATGTCAAGGCCTCAAGGCCTGGCGCAACTTAGGCGTAGAGAAGAGTTCCAGCTCATCCTCTTAGGATCTAAAAGAACCGCAGACTGCCAAGGCGGGTCACTGATGTGAGAGCTTTATCTACTATAGAGGTCACATCTCTGGGGAGTCAAAGAGCCAATGTTGACTTGCACTTTCGGAGGGAAAGTTTACGACTCTTTGTCTCTGAACATGGTAATTTGCAAATGTAATTCGACTGGGTGTTGATGCAAAATCTACTAAAGATTCTTAGGACACTAATATCAGAATCAGAATTAGCTTTATTGCCAGGTATGTTTACACATACGAGGAATTTGTTTTGGTGACAGAAGCTCCACAGTGCGACAGAATGAGAGCAACAAGACAAGACACAGATAATAAGGATAATAATATACAAATATACAAAATAGACAATGTGCAAAATAGCACAAACACAATATACAAAATAGACAATTTAGTATGTACAGGTACGGTATCTCACAAAAGTGAGTACACCCCTCACATTTCTGCAACAATTTTAGTATATCTTCTCAAGGGACAATACTACACAAATTAAACTTGGATATATTTTAGAGTAGTCAATGTGCAGCTTGTATAGAATGTAGCATATTTGCTTTATGAGATGAACATAATAAATCCTAACGGGTTATCAATTATATATCCATCTTCAGGAATTAGCTGTATTATTAATAGTACAATAGAATGATTAGTTCGTCCGCAGTACGGACCCTTCTATTGACTTTAAGGAAAATTATTCCTCTGGCCACGACAAATAATTTTCTTAACGAAGCAGTGCTCCGAGCATTGTTGCAAGATCGGACGTTAAAGTGACTTAGTTCTGAGAGCAGCAGACACAGACAACCAAGTGTGAATACATATGGATGTTTATTAAACTACACTACAGGGGAACATGTAACATAGAACTAGACACAGACATACACACATTAAACATGGATGCCAACGCAAGGAAGGCATAGAGAGAGAGAGAGAGAGAGAGAGAGAGAGAGAGAGAGAGAGAGAGCGAGCGCTCGCGCGCAAGAGAAGCATGGCAGGATTTTAACATCAGCTAACTAAAACCCGGGTTTGAACCATTAGAAAATCATATCACCTTAATTAAAAGGGGTCGAAGCCTAGAAGCGCATCTAGATAGTTAACAAGCGGTTACTTGCATGGTTTTTGTGGGTGCTGAGTAAAGTATCCTGGTGCATGTATATGTTTGGGAACTGTGCGTGGGCTCTTTAAAGTCTGCGAAGAGTCCCGCCTCTCGGGATGGGCTTGACCAATGAGAAAGGCTGAATTTCCAAGCGGGAGTTTGGAAATACTGGGGGTTTTATGGCCCTTTGTCTGAGGGCATGGTAATTTGCAAAAGGGGTTGGATTGAAAGTTATTATACAAACTATTAAAGATTCTTAGGACACGGATATGTTGCATAGTTATCAACATGTAATATTCCCTCTCAATTAGATCATCCGAAGACGGATTGATAGAGACCAAACATGTTACAGTCAGAGTGATATTAACTATTGATCTATTATAAGCATGAATAAAACAGTATAAAATACACAAAAACAGTAATAATATACACAATGACTTAATGATATGTGTGCTCATTCAAAGAAAGGTTTTCCTATGAATTAATTAGAGAAGAGTCCATTTTATGGCATAATGTCCTTTTCCTAAAGTGGATACGAAGTGAGTGTTGCTTGCGCGACCATTTGCATTCCTCTGAGCAATAAAACTAGTGTTATCTGATGGGTTGCCATGGCACCGGGGGTGGTCTGGCGGCGTCTGCAGACATAGGGGCACCCAAGAATGCGTATTGGCTGAGGGGTCTGTGATTATTTGTTAATCTAATAACTAGTTTCATTTGTTAAATCAAATGAGAAATTGTGTCTGATTGGTCCAAATGCTACAAGAAGTACAAATTTACTGTCCTCTAAATATAACTCAACATATAGCCATTGTTGTCCAAATAACTGGCAACAAAAACACCCTAAGTGAACATGTCAAAACTGTGTCCAAAATGTCAATATTTTGTAGGGGCACCATTGTTATCTAGCACTGCCTTAATCCTCTTGGGCATGGAATTCACCAGAGATGTACAGGTTGTTGCTGGCATCCTCTTCTACTCCTCCACAATGACATCACGGAGCTGCTGGATGTTAGACACATGGCACTTCTCCACCTTCCGCATGAGGATGCCCCACATGTGCTCAATAGGGTTCAGGTCTGGAGACATACTTGGCCACTCCATAACTTTCACCTTCAGCTTCATCAGCAAGGCGGTTGTCATCTTGGCGGTGTGTTTGGGGTCGTCATTATGTTGGAAAACTGCCGTTTGGCCCAGTTTCTGAAAGCAGGGCATCATCTTCTGCTTCAGAATGTCACAGTACATGTTGGAATCCATGTTTCCCTCAATGTATCGCAGCTCCCCAGTACCAGCAGCACTCGTGCAGCCCCAGAATATGATGCTACCAACACCATGCTTGACTGCACTGCCCTACAAAGGCAAAGTGCAGTAATTACGCAAACACTGAAACTGAGAAAAATACCTTTAAAGTTTTTACATCAGCCAGTCAAACATGTTGTGGGCACATTAGTGGCAATGCATTCATTTAAAGCCTTCTTAGGATTAAGTATTATAAAAACCATTACCACCGATATGACCTTTGACCACCAAAATGCAGATACTGTACTCTGCCTTTGGATGACCTTACACAACTAAAACACTACTGCAAAAGCAAAGTGCAGTATCTACAAACTAAATGTTCATCCAGATTTCTTGTTGTGTTTCTTACTACATGTTGATAGTTTTTAATAACTTTAATTGTTTTATTGATGTTTGCATGTTGTGAATGTTAAAATTGCTCAGTAGTAAGCCTCAAGATTGTCTTATCGCAATGCTCCTTTCACCACAAATAGTGTTTTTCTAATTTTATTTAAAAAGTAATTCTTTACAGACCAAGTAGTTAAAACAGTAGTTTAAAATTCACACAATTTATATAATTAGGGATACCATAAAAGGAAATGCTCAAAATATTTTTACTGTGCCTCATCCTGTACACCATTTCCACGTCTACGTTTAAGTATATGTACATGTGTATATATATATATATATATACTGTGTGCGTATGTATATATATATATATATATATATATATATATATATATATATATATATACACATGTATATAAAGTGTATAAAAGTTTCTTAAAAAAAATCTCATTCGTTTGCTTAATGTATTTATGTACAATTATTCTAAAATGAATTGTAATGTCATACAAAAAATGTCACACACATTACACACAAACCACTGGCCTGTGAAATAGTGAAAGAAGTCATCCCTCAGGTAGATTGCATATTTTCTTGCCTAGCTGGATGTTGTGCTCATGATAATCATGTTGTTTGCATTCACCCAAACTGATTTGCTGAAATCAAAATGCGGACGGTGAGTGGAATTGCAGTCAGCGCGAGTTCCGCTCGCTGTGAACCGGGAGCAACCAGGCGGCAGAGGATTCCGCTTGGTCATAAAGCCTTCCTCGAACGACTATGTTAACAAATGAAACGGTGATTTGTGCAAAACGAATGATTACTTTTTAAGAATTTGTTATTTGCATAGTCTGGTAGTCATATCATATGGCGTATGCTTGTGATTGGGGAACAAACTGCGTTCCGTATAACTTTCATACAGAATGGTTCTGTGATGAATTGGCCTATATAACTTTACTGGAGCCAGCTAACTTTTGAAGGAATAACTTCTACAATTGGATTAGTTACTACAATTGAATTATCTGCCTGAAACGTGGAGAGATGTCTGAATCAACAAACATCAGCGCGATTATAAATCAGATTATCATTACGTTGTCAGAGGGGTTATGGAGCAGTGCAGGTAGGCTGTTTAATTTGCTAGCGGCTGTCTAGTTAATGTGATTATTAAGCTGTCATTTGCCTTGCTAGGAGTTAATATTTTGCATCTTCCCTACCTATCTTTGTATATTTGCATTTTAACACGAGTTCAACCACAACTTGGCCGCGGAATATTAAGGCAGACCATGCAGTATCTGCCGTGTCAAATGGGAAAACAAAGTCAGAACGCAGTAACTTTACTTACTATTAGCTTGGATTTTGTAGTTACTGCAATTTTGACACTCTTGTTTCTGTGAAACGGGACAAAATTGAACCAGGAGACTTCATCACAAGACGGATCAGATGTCACAAACTTAACTCAATTTTGATTAGATGTGTAGTTACTGCGCTTTGCTTTTGGACGGCAGTGTAGGCAAGACACAATTATCTTGGGACTCCTCACCAGGGCGTCACCACACATGCTGGACACCATCTGTGCCAAACAAGTTTACCTTAGACTCATCAGACCACAGGACATGGTTCCAGTAATACATGCCCTTTGACAGGCTGCTTTCAGCAAACTGTTCGCAGACTTTATTGTGAGCCAGCTTGAGAAGAGGCTTCCTTTCTGGGACAATGGTCATGTAAACCGACTTGTTGCAGTCCTCAGAGAGTTCTTTCCCATGAGGTGAACATCCAGTGGTCAGTATGAGAGAATTGTACTCAAAGCACCAAATTTTAACTGCGCTAAAACAAGATACACAAATTTGTATGGTCCTGTCAAGCAGACAAAAACATGAACACGATGAACAGGACATGTGCCTTTGCATGGTTAAACAACGTTTAGCTGTTTTCACGTAGGGTGTACTCACTTTTGTTGCCAGCTTTTTTGACAATAATGGCTGTATGTTGAGTTATTTTCAGAGGGCAGTACATCTTTACTGCTATACAAGTTGCACATTGACTACTCTAAAATATATCCAAGTTTCATTTCTATAGAATTGTCCCTTGAAAAGATATACTAAAATGATTGCTGAAATGTGAGGGGTGTACTCACTTTTGTGAGATACTGTATGTCAGGTGCAAATTTGAAATGTAATAAGTGTGTTAAATAAATAAATGTATGATAGTGTGTGTTTCATGTTTATTGTTAAGTGTTCAAGTGTTCATGAGATGGATTGCCTGAGGGAAGAAACTGTTCCTGTGCCTGGCCGTTCTGGTGCTCAGAGCTCTGTAGTGTCGAACAGACGGCAACAGTTCAAAGAGAGAGTGTGCTGGATGTGAGGGGTCCAGAGTGATTTTGTCAGCCCTTTTGCTCACTCTGGATAAGTACAGTTCTTGTAGACTGGGGAGGGTTGTACCAATGATTCGCTCAGCAGTCCGGACTACCCTCTGTAGTCTTCCGAGGTCAGATTTGGTAGCTGAGCTTAACCAGACAGTTATTGAAGTGCAGAGGACGGATTCAATGATGGCAGAGCAGAACTATTTCAGCAGTTCTTGTGGCAGGTTGAACTTCCTCAGCTGGCGAAGGAAGTACAACCTTTGTTGGGCCTTTTTGACAGTAGAATCTATATGAATGTCCCATTTCAGGTCCTGAGAGATGGTGCTGCCCAGGAATCTGAATGACTCCATTGCAGCCACAGTGTTGTTCATGATGGTGAGTGGGGGGAGTGCAGGAGGGTTTCTCCTGAAGTTCACAATCATCCCCACTGTTTTGAGTGTGTTCAGCTCCAGGTTGTTAAGACTGCACCAGACAGCCAGCTCTTTAACCTCCTGTCTGTAAGCAGGCTCGTCAACGTCCTGAATGAGACTGATGACTGTGGTGTCATCTGCAAACTTCAGGAGCTTGACAGAGGAGTCTTTAGATGTGCAGTTGTTGGTGTAGAGGGAGAAGAGCAGTGGGGAGAGGATGCAACCCTGAGGGGCGCCAGTGCTGATCGTACGGGTGCTGGATGAGAATCTTCCCAGCCTCACTAGCTGCTGCCTGCCTTGATCCACTGACAGATGGAGGTGGGCACGGAGAGCTGAGTTAGTTTGGGCAGGAGGAGGTTTAGAATGATCGTGTTAAAAGCTGAGCTGAAGTCCACAAACAGGATCCTCACATAAGTCCCTGGTGTGTCCAGATGCTGCAGGATGTAGTGCAGTCTCATGTTGACTGCATCATCCACAGACCTGTTTGCTCTGTAGGCAAACTGCAGGGGGTCCAGTAAGGGTCCATTGATGTCCTTCAAATAAGCCAAAATCAGTTTTTTCGAAAAACTTCATGACCACAGACGTCAGAGCCACAGGTCTGTAGTCATTAAGTCCTGTTATCTTGGCTTTTCTTTGGGATGGGGATGATGGTGGAGCATTTGAAGCAGGAAAGGACTTCACACAGCTCTAGTGATCTGTTGAAGATCTGAGTGAAGATGGGGGCCAGATGGTCAGCACAGGATTTCAGACAGGCCAGTGTCACGCCATCTGGGCCTGGTGCCTTTCTTCTCTTGTTCTTTCTGAAGACTTGGTGCACATCATCTTCACTGATCTGGAGTTCATTCAGATCGTCTGCCAGTTGTTGATTCGCCTCAGTGCTGGGGGATGGTGTCTTGTAGTTGGTG
Organism: Acrossocheilus fasciatus; assembly: GCA_036784905.1. Taxonomy (NCBI): domain Eukaryota; kingdom Metazoa; phylum Chordata; class Actinopteri; order Cypriniformes; family Cyprinidae; genus Acrossocheilus; species Acrossocheilus fasciatus. Next base: position 33,347,339 of record CM071944.1, read on the forward strand.
ATGTCTTTCAGACCTTTCCACACTGAAGTCGTGTCACTGGAAGAGAACTGAATCCTTAGCTTATCAGAATAATTCCTCTTTGCCACTCTGATCTCCTTTTCCAGTGTGTTTTTGGCTTGTTTATACAAGACTCTGTTCCCATTCCTGTAAGCATCTTTGGCCTGACTGAGCTGTCTGAGTTTTGCAGTGAACCATGGTTTTTCGTTGTTGTAGGTTTAATGAGTCCTGGTAGGAATGCACATATATTCACAGAAACTGATATAGGATGTTACAGTCTCTGTGAACTCATCCGGATTGTTTGCAGCAGCTTCAAAAACACTCCAATCAGTGAGAAAGAAACAGACTTGTAAATCCCTGATTTCAATTTCTGCCTGTAGGTTGGTATAAGATGAAACAAACAGTGATCAGAGAGTGCTAAAGCTGCCAGTGGGACCAAGTGATATGCCTCCTCTATTGTTGTGTAACAGTGATACAATATATTACTGTCTCTGGTGGGACATGTAACATGCTGTCTGTATTCTTACAGTTCACGGAAGAGATTTGCTTTATTAAAGTCCCCGAGAATGATTAAAACAGAGTCCGGGTGCTGTAGTTCTGTCTCTGTGATCAGATCAGTGAGTTTCTGTAAAGCTGAGCTCACGTGCGCTTGCAGAGGAATGTAAACAGAAAAAAGCAGAAGGAGTTTGTCCGTTTTGTTGGGTAGAGAGCGGAGATTCGCCAGATGGATGCTAGGCAATGGCGTTCGAAATACACGCTGTCTGAACTTCGTGGACGCTGGCTCACTTCCCCGTCTGCACATCCTAATGCGTTTGATTAGCGCCGCTGCTCCGCTGACTACAATGTTCAGCAAAACATCAGAATAATCGAAAACTGGTAGGAGATTTTGTGGTGTTTTTTGCCTAATGTTCAGCAGTTCATCCCTGGTGAAACTGATCGTGTTTGACAGACAAAAAAAAAAACAACAGGAAAAACTTACAAAAACACTAAAACAACTGGAGAGCCAAGCACCGTGACTGCCATGTGCGGCGCCATCTTGATTTGAATGATGTTACATAGGTATCAACATGTAATATACACTCTCGATTAGATCATCCAAAGACGAATTCATAGATACTAAACGGCATATGTAAGGTTAAATGAACGAGTGGTCCTATCATAAGCATACATAAAACAGTATACAATAGAAAAGACAATATACAAGAACAGTAGCATAGCGTTTGGACTAATCAGACACACATTTATCACTATATTTAATGAATAAACCAGCAAACCCTCTCACTGTGAGGGTCTATGGACCCTTCCCCCCAAAAGAGCACCCTAAAGGGCTCAGTTACCAGGGCAACCATTTGATAAGACTGTTTTATTGCTCAAAAGTATGTGAGATGTGACGTGTCATAAGAATGGACCTTATTGAAACCCACGCATTGCCCATACAAACAAAACTTGTAGTGTAGAGTGTAACTTTTAACTTTTATTTTTGAACGGGAACACCACAAGTGTGACTAAGTGAAATAAAACCCACAAAAAATTATGAAAATTAAATTTAAAAAAATTCAAAGAAGTACTTATACCCTGTGTGAACAAAGTCACTAAGTTTGAGTCCAATGCGATAACTTTAACTAGTATTTTTGGGAAAAAGAAAATAGGGCTATTGTGTCAGCTGTACACTGTTCCCAGGAGGGGGCACACACAAGAAGGTCATCAATGTACTGCAGAAGGGCAGAGCCAGGTGATAATTCTAAAGACTCTAAACTTCGCCTAAGGGCGTTAGTAAAAATTTGTATGCGATTCTGTGTACCCCTGAGTTAAATGGGTGAAGGCATAACCTTTGCCCTGAAAATTTAATCCAAACCAACATTGGGTGTCCTTGTGAACTGGCACACTAAAAAACGCATTTGCCAAGTCCACACCGGAAAACCATGCTGCATCAGCAGGAATTTGTGATAAGATTGTATAAGGGTTTGGTACATTTGGTGCTCTCGCCTGTACTGCAGCATTGACGGCCTGAAGATCCTGCACAAATCTCCACTCAGTAGGTTGGCTTTTTTCTCTGATTTTCTTTACAGGGTAAATGGGAGTACGGATTGGCGAATTCTCACAAGGGATTATTATGCCGGCTTTCAACAATGACTCAAAAATTGGCTTAATGCCATCGATTGCTTCCTGCTTCAGTTGGTATTATGGTTTACAGGGCCTGAAATCAGATTTGGGTGTTATAATAACAGGTTCTGCATTTTTTATCAAGCCAACGTCATATTTATCTTTTGCCCACAGGCATTTTGGAACTTGATCTAAGGGGATGGCAGTTCTGTCTGCTCTATTGATGCAAAACAATCCACAGTTTGCTCATTCAATATTGGCACTATGGTTCTTTGTACTGGTACAGTAAAAGGAAAAGTCTGTCTGTAAGCATTTACAGAGCTGCTAAACATTACACATGGCTCTACAGTCTGTGTCCAGTCATCTGCCTCAACACTTTGTTTTGTAAACAACCCTAGCTCAGCCCATGTCTCTTCTACACTCTTAGAAAGAGAGATGTATGGGGTTGCGTCTGCAATAGTGTACTGAGAAAGTTGGGCATCTGCCAAACTCACACGCAGAGCACATTTCTCCCCTGACCAAAACATCTCAGTTGTTGTCAGCATCTCTGCTGCCACAGAAGCAAACCAACTCTGCTCATATTTTTCATCATGACCCCAAGACACGTGTGGTGTGATGTGCAGTGCAGTTCGCCAGGTTGCATAAGCTCTGCCCAAGGCAACACTCTTTCGGTTAACTTGGCTAACACTTGGTTTGCCCACTCAATGTCGGTCGACAGCCACTAATATGCATATTGTAATTCCCCCTTCCAAATGAGGGTTTCTCCCTTGCTTGTATGCACCCCATTAGGAGTAGAAATTACTGAAATTCCCAATTCACACATTAAATCTTGCCCAGAATATTGACAGGGCATGCTTCTGATAATAGAAAAGCATGTTTGAATTTCATCCCCCTTTCAGTTTCACAACAAAGTGGGGTGGTTAAAAATTCATCCATTGCGCGACCAGAGACTGACAGTGTGCTAGAACTTGAACTTCCTCTTCTTGCTCTTTCTCCTCTTTTACCACTTTGTCTTCTTTCTTTGCCTGTGATCTGATCACTTGCTTTTCAGCGCTGGCCCCTTCAGCCCCTTTCTCCTGAGTGGGTGGTGGAGATACATGGTGAACCTGGGCTGGCGATGAAGGTCGAGAGTGAACCGGTGCTGATGGTACAAGTTGAGGGTGACTTTGGCCTGGCACCAGGCGTCGTGGAGGGAAGGAGTCCAGGTCCAAGTCCAGTTTCAAAGCCTGTAATTCCTCCCCCGTATAGATGAGATATGGGGGAGGTGGAGCAGAAGAGAGAGACGAGTTATCTGTTCTAACTTGATCACAATTTTCAGCCCTTTTTTACCCTCTCAGGGGCATCTCTTTTTGCAGTCGTTTCCTTTCCCTACATTCTGCTTCTTCCATTTACATTTACATTTATATTTAATCATTTAGCAGACGCTTTTATCCAAAGCGACGTACAATATGAGAACAATAGAAGCAATTAGACCATCGAGAGTGCAGCAGTATACAAGTGCCATGGCAAGTTTCAGTTAGCCCAGCACAGTACATATAGCTAGGGTTTTTTTTATTTTTTAAATAAATAGATGGAATAGGAAAGTGTTAGTATTAGTTGGTCAGGTGCTGGCAGAAAAGATGTGTCTTTAGATGATTTTTGAAAATGGCTAAAGACTCAGCTGATCGAATTGAGATCGGGAGGTCATTCCACCAGCTGGGCACAGTCCAGGAAATGGTCCGTGAGAGAGATTTGGTACCTCTTTGTGATGGCACACAAGGCGTCGTTCACTTACAGAACGCAAGCTTCTGGAGGGTGCATAAGTTTGACCTAGTGAGTTTAGATATATTGGTGCAGTGCTAGTTGTTGTCTTGTAGGCAAACACCAGTGCCTTGAATTTGATGCGAGCGGCTATTGGTAGCCAGTGTAACCTGATGATGAAAGGGGTAACGTGAGCTTTCTTTGGTTCATTAAAGACCACTCTGGCTGCTGCATTCTGGATCAGTTGTAGAGGCTTTATAGTACATGTGGGAAGGCCTGCCAAGAGCACATTACAATAGTTCAGTCTGGAGAGAACAAGAGCTTGGACAAGGAGTTGTGCGGCATGCTCCGACAGGAAGGGTCTAATCTTCCTAATGTTATATAAGGCAAATCTGCAGGACCGGGCCGTTGTAGCAATATGGTCTGTGAAGCGTAACTGATCATCGATCACAACTCCAAGGTTCCTGGCCGTCATGGAGGGAGTTATGGTTGTTGAACCTAGCTGTATAGAGAAGTTGTTGTGAAGTGATGGATTGGCTGAGAACACGAGCAGTTCTGTCTTGGCAAGGTTGAGCTGAAGGTGATGGTCTTTCATCCAGTTAGAAATGTCGCTCAAACAGGCTGCAATGCGAGCAGCTACTGTCGGATCATCTGGTTGGAATGAGAGGTAGAGTTGAGTGTCATCAGCATAGCAGTGATAAGAAAAGCCATGCTTCTGAATGACCGATCCTAATCATGCACGACATGTAGATGGAGAAGAGAAGTGATCCAAGCACTGAGCCTTGAGGAACTCCAGTAGCAAGAAGTTGTGACTTTGAAACCTTACCCCTCCAAGACACCCTGAAGGACCTATCTGAGAGGTAAGACTCAAACCACAGGAGCGCGGTTCCTGAGATGCCCATCTTTCTGAGAGTGGACAGGAGGATCTGATGGTTAACTGTGTCGAAAGCCGCAGACAGGTCCAATAAGATGAGTACAGAGGATTTGGAAGCCGCTCTTGCAAGTCTCAGGGCCTCTGTAACAGAGAGTAGAACAGTCTCAGTAGAGTGGCCGCTTCTGAAGCCTGATTGGTTGTTGTCCAGAAGATTGTTCTGTGCAAGGAACAAAGAGAGTTGGTTGAACACAACTCGCTCAAGTGTCTTTGCATTGAATGGAAGAAGGGATACCGGTCTGTAGTGTTCTAAAAGTGCTGGACTTAGAGAGGGTTTTTTAAGCCATGGGGTTACCCTAGCCTGCTTAAATGCTGTTGGAAATGTACCAGTGTGAAGAGAGGTGTTGATAATGTGAGTAAGCGCAGGTATGACCGAAGAAGAAATGGCCTGAAGGAGGTGAGTGGGGATAGGATCAGGCGGACAAGTAGTGGGATGATTTAGAAAGGATGAGTTTTGAAACTTCCGTCTCCGAGAGAGGAGAGAAGGAGGTGAGGGAGTGTGTATTGGTCGGTATGAAGTTATCAGTTTGTGGTGTGAGGAATTGGTCACTGATGGTTTTTGTTTTATTTGTGAAGAAAATTGCAAAGTCCTAACAAGTCAGAACAATTGTTGATTTTGTTGTGGTAGTAATTCGTTTTAGCCGTGGAGACGTTTGCAGAGATGGAAGAGAGGAGTGACTGATACGCACTAAGGTCAGTAGAGTTTTTTGATTTGTGCCATTTCCTCTCTGCAGCCCTTAGTTTAGTGTGATGTTCACGGAGAACATCAGTCAGCCAGGGGGCAGAGGGGGTAGAGCGTGCTGGTCTGGATGAAAGGGGTCAAAATTTGTCTAAGCAAGATGTTAGAGTGGAGCAAAGAGTGTCAGTAGCAGTGTTTGTGTCCAGTGCTGAAAACTGAGAGGGTGAAGGAAGTGCAGATGTAACCAATGAGGAAAGGCAAGAGGGAGAGAGCGAGTGTAGGTTACAGTGAAAGGTGACCTGTGGGGGAGTGTGTGCTATGTCCGGAGTTAGTGTGAGGTTAGAAGTGCTGAGGAAGTGGTCTGAGGTGTGCAGTGGAGTAACTAAAGTGTTGTCAGTGGAGCAGTAGCGAGTGTAGATGAGGTCAAGATGGTTACCTGATTTGTGAGTAGCCATAGTAGACACTCGCTTGAGATCAAATGAGGTGATCACAGCCCGTCACGGCTGTCATCCAGAGCCACAGCCCGTCACGGCTGACACACCCAGATCATCAAGGTCAGTCTACCATTTTACCGGTTTGATGTCTAGTTTGAGGGATGTACCGCTGGTGTCTGTACGCACGGCAGGTATGCCCAAACCAACTCACTCTAACCCTCCTGTTCGTATGTATATTCCCCTGTCCGAGGCACTTCCCCTGATGGGAATCGCTTTGTGTTGCGTTTGGGCTGCGTACCCCACCGCAGAACTGCCCGGGGGGGCTCGGGGGGGGCTCGCGTCGACCCCTTGTATGGTGGTGGCACCCAGCAATGAACTCTCCCTGTGTCCTGAGTTTACCACTGCAGAACCTCCAGAGGTGCCAGCAACCACTGCAGAGCCTCCAGAGGTGTCAGCGGTATCTGTCAATGAACTCTCATTCTGTTGCGTTGCGGTCAAAGAGACCATTACTGAACTCTCCCTGTGTCCTGTGTTTACCACTGTAGAACCTCCAGAGGTGTCAGGCGGTATCTGTCAATGAACTCTCGTTTTGTCCTGTCACGGCTATGAGGCCGTCAATGAAATCTCGTCCTGTCCTGTCGCAGCCAGAAGGGCTGTCCCTGAACTCACGTTCTGTCCTGTCACGGCTATGGAGGCCGTCAATGAACTCTCGTCCTGTCCTGTCACGGCGATGGAGGCCGTCAATGAACTCTCGTCCTGTCCTGTCGCAGCCAGAAGGGCTGTCCCTGAACTCACGTTCTGTCCTGTCACGGCTATGGAGGCCGTCAATGAACTCTCGTTCTGTCCTGTCATGGCTATGGAGGCCGTCAATGAACTCTCTGTCATGGCTAAGAAGGCCATCTCTGAACTCTCACCTCGATCTGGCCCAGCCATGGTGGCTGACTGTGAACTGCCTACCTGCTCAGTTGCCACCATGGAAAATAATTATGAACTTCCTGTGTTCCTGGCCGAGTATTGTATGCGTTTACTGCTCCCCTAGCCGTAGCTACTCTATAGAGCCATTGTTAGTATTCCTAGTCTTGCATTACCTGTTCACCTGTGTTTATTTCTAAACCGTGTTTCCTGGATTAACCCTTTCTGTGCCATTCCGTGTTTCTTTTCAGTTCCTGTATTGTTCTGCGTTTTTCACTCCCCTAGTGTTAGCTGCGATACGGAACTTTTGTTGTTTTCTAGTCTGTGTTCCTAGTGTTTTCCCCTGTCTCCCTGTTCGGACTCTGATAATTTCCCTTGCCTGGATTATAGCTTGTTTACCTGGATTATCTTTCTGCCTTGCCCACTGGATACTGTTCGCTGTTCGCTCATGTCTCGTCAGCCCCGTTACATAAATATTCTAATATTTTGAGATATTAGATTTTTAACTTTCATAATTTGTAAGCTCTAATCATCAAAATTTATAAAAAACAAAAACAAACAAAAAAACTTTTGAAATGTTTTACTTTACATGTAATGAATCTAGAATATATGAAAGTTTCACTTTTTGAAATGTTAAAAATAAATTAACTTTTTCACAATATTCAGTTTTTTTTAGATGCACCTGTATGTATGTATACTGCCCTACAAATGCAAAAGACCTTAACTCGCTAGAGTGTGAAACTGAGAAAAATGACTTTAAACTTTTTTTACTTGTCCAGCCAAATTCATTATAGGTAGGACACTGTAAATTTGGCAATTAGATATTTTAGTAATGAAAATTATCTACATTAAAAAATTGTAAGCTCAAATTTTTACTCCTATTTTGAAGTTAATATACTCTGCCTTTGCATTGTCTGCAAAAAGTGAGAAGTCACACCAAGGCAAAAGACAGTAACTTCCACATTATCAATATTTGGTTGCTGATCACCATTTACAAAATCATTATAGTAACACCTGTATAAAATCTAGTGATCATGGGATCATCTCATATAGGTTATTGTGACTGTAATAATTTTTGTTATTATTATTATGTTTTGACTGTAACAAGCAGACTCAAAGTTAAACATGTGATTGTGATTGGATACTGTTTTGCAACCAATTTATTTGCTATGCTCAGTAACAGAAAAAAAGAATGCTAGACATAGCATAATTGCTTTGACTTGAATGAAATAGCCTAACCTAAAAGAATGGCTTGTGGATTTATGTGAACGCCAGCAAGCAGGCATGCTCAGAAATGCTTGTGGATTAAACATCTACGACGACGCCTACACACACATCCAACTAGAAGTGACAGCCTGGTGAATAATCTGCATTACAGAGACGAAAAAAAATAAAAATAAAAAAAATCTTTATTCACGATTATGTATTGCTGCTAAGGTGTCTAGTCTTTACAGTGCTTTATTATATGGAGTATGCTTTGTTTGGTAGATCGCGATCTAATTCATTTGTCTACACTGTAATTTAAATGCGTCAGACTTTAATGGACAGTAAAAAAAAGGCAGAACACTGTATAACTCCAAGCTAGCACCGTAACTTCATTTTGACGCGCAGTTAAACAAAGGCAGAATGCCGTAGCTCAATTTGAGTGTCCTAAAAATCCCAAATTCAGCATCTCAGAAAATTAGAATATTACTTAAGACCAATACAAAGAAAGGATTTTTAGAAATCTTGGCCAACTGAAAAGTATGAAAATGAAAAGTATGAGCATGTACAGCACTCAATACTTAGTTGGGGCTCCTTTTGCCTGAATTACTGCAGTAATGCGGCGTGGCATGGAGTCGATCAGTCTGTGGCACTGCTCAGCTGTTATGAGAGCCCAGGTTGCTCTGATAGTGGCCTTCAGCTCATCTGCATTGTTGGGTCTGGTGTCTCTCATCTTCCTCTTGACAATACCCCATAGATTCTCTATGGGGTTCAGGTCAGGCGAGTTTGCTGGCCAATCAAGCACAGTAACACTATGGTCATTGAACCAGCTTTTGGTACCTTTGGCAGTGTGGGAAGGTGCCAAGTCCTACTGGAAAATAAAATCAGCATCTCCATAAAGCTTGTCAGCAGAAGGAAGCATTAAGTGCTCTAAAATCTCCTGGTAGATGGCTGTGTTGACTGTGGACATCTGAAAACACAGTGAACCAACACCAGAAGATGACATGGCAGCCCAAATCATCACTGACTGTGGAAACTTCACATTGGACTTCAAGCAACATGGATTCTGTGCCTCTCCACTCTTCCTTCAGACTCTGGGACCTTGATTTCCAAATGAAATATAAAATTTACTTTCATCTGAAAAGAGGACTTTGGACCACTGAGCAACAGTCCAGTTCTTTTTCTCCACAGCCCAGTTAAGATGCTTCTGACATTGTCTCTGGTTCAGAAGTGGCTTGGTTGCCCTTTTCCTGAAGACGTCTGAGCATGGTGACTCTTGAGTCACTGACTCCAGCTTCAATTCTCTCCTTGTAAAGCTCTCCCAAGTGTTTGAATCGGCTTTGCTTGACTGTATTCTCAAGCCCTCAAGTCTCAAGTCATCCCTGTTGCTTGTGCACCTTTTCCTACCCAAATTCTTCCTTCCAGTCAACTTTGCATTTAATATGCTTTGGTACAGCACTCTGTAAACAGCCACACCTTTCAGTAATGACCCTCTGTTACTTACCCTCTTTGTGGAGGGTGTCAATGTTCGTCTTCTGGATCATTGCCAAGTCAGCAGTCTTCCCCATTATTGTGGTTTCAAAGAACAAGAGATACGCAGAATTTATACTGTAGGAATGGTCATTTATTCAAACGCAAATGTAAATATTCTAATATTTTGAGATGCTGATTTTTGACTTTCATGAGCTGTAAGCTCTAATCATCAAAAATAAAAGAAATAAACATTTGAAATATATCAGTCTGTGTGTAATGAATTAATATAATATACAAGTTTCACTTTTTGAATGGAATTAGTGAAATAAATCAACTTTTTGATGATATTCTAATTATATGACCAGCACCTGTATATATATATATATATATATATAAATAGAGAGAGAGAGAGAGAGAGAGAGAGAGAGAGTGTCACAGCATTATCCAGGATAGTTCACGCCCTTTCGCATAGACCCTTTCTACTCAAAAAGTGACTTAGAAAATTTAAATCAATATATCGTTTTCTCTGAATGAGTGAGTTAGATTATTTTCAGATCATTTTGAAGCAAATATTCTAGGCTACAAGATCCAGTTCTCAAAAGTCTTGTGAACAAATGTTCTGTATGTGTTTTATGGCCTTATTTCAGTTACTTTAATTTTGTTTTTTTTCTAACCACGCATAAACGTTGTTTTCTCAAAAACACAATCACGTACGTACAAGCTGCTCACATATTATTGTAGCCCAGTTTGTGCTGAATACAGTGTTTTTAGACTTTAGCCATTAAAATGTTTATAAGCAACTGAAAAAAAGCATAAATGTCAGGGCATGTCAAAACTTCTCCGGGGTCCCAAAACACCCTCAGACCCCAGAAGGTTAATAACATATTGTTTGTTTATTAGTACTTCTGCATGAACGTATTCTGCATCCCTTAGCCTACCCAATACCTAAACTTAACAACTACCTTACTAACTATTATTAAGCAGCAAATTAGTAGTTTATTAAGGCAATAGTTGGAGTTAATGGTTTGTTAATAGCTAGAATTAGACCCTAAAATAAATTGTGACCGGAAGGAAAAAGGAAAAAAAAAAAAAAAATATATATATATATATATATATATATATATATATATATATATATATATATATATATATATTAGTGAACTGTTGATTAACTATAATTAGCCCTATAATATTATCATTATTTCTACTAGTACTGCTACTGCATATTACATTCAGATTCAACAACACTGTTCTGAACAAACTTTTGATGGCATTTTTAAGTTAATTCTCTTGAAAATGAATATGGGTTTTAGAGTAGGGTGGAAATATTTTCTTAAGTTGTTTTGCTACTAGGCAGTGATTAATTAGTCTTGATTCCAGTTGTCTTCTTTTGCACAGTGAGTTCTGGATGAAAAGCAATCATTGAAAGGTTTGAAATTGCAGTGGTTGACCTGAATACAAGGAAGGGGAAACAACAGGACACATTTCTGACTGTTGTTGCTGCTGTCCTTCAGTAACTACCAGGACAAGCATTTTGCAAGATTTTCAGAGTGTGCAATTTATGAATTATTATTGTAGAAAATGAATTTGCAGTCATCCTGGATATGTAATATTTATGTCATTAATGCCTTTAATGTAGGTTATTTGAAATATCTATACACCACTCAGCTACTGTAGTAGTGCTGCATGTAGAAATAAAAATACAGAATTTGATCTTTTTGAACAAAATATCAAAATATTTGATAACACTGTTTGTATGAGTTGCCAAGAATCCTGCATAAGCAGATTGCAGTAGCATGAAATACTTTAGAGATCCCTGGGGAATGAGTCATGAATTTACATGCTAAAGCAAATGGCATTAGGTATAATTGAGGAACCACTTTTAGAATTCATTACATTCTGGTGAATAAGAAATAAATATTGAATGTTGAATATTGCTGTTGAATTGACATGCAAACAAAGTGACTTCGGCATTGGCCCTAGAGTAGAAGAACACAAAATATCATTGCAGCCTGTATCTGGAGACTATTATTTGGTAATTTGATATGAACATTTTGACTAGAAGAGTGAGAACTAATTGGCTGTATGAAAGGGAAAGTTTTCTAAATAACATTTGATTTCCAAGTTGACACAGTAACAGAACCCAATGTTCTGCTCTGTTACCATGGAGAATTCATATCTCATTGTGTCTCTGTGACAGTATGTTACATCAGTCACAAGCCTGTTCTGCTGTTGTATGCTATTGTCTTGAGGTTGATTTCAGACATGTAATTTTAGAAGAATGAGTGATCGCCAATGAAGAACACAATCAGACTATTATTCTTAAACCAACACCTGGAAATTGAGGCAGTAATGTCAAAAGAAAACACTAGTTACAAGTAAAATTAATCTTATTTTCAGTGTTGCAGTTTTGATCTCAAAATATAAAATGTTTTCTTTTAGTTCAGTTGGCATGGGTTTTTGGTAAAGTGGGTGTGATCCATGGTGTAAACTACCAGACAAATATCCTTAAATGGTCTTTTGACAAAGAACCAAAAGATATAAATTAATGTTTACATTACATTATCTTGTATTACAGTGGGGCAAAAAAGTATTTAGTCAGCCACCAATTGTGCAAGTTCTCCCACTTAAAAAGATGAGAGAGGCCTGTAATTTTCATCATAGGTATACCTCAACTATGAGAGACAAAATGAGAAAAAAAAAATCCAGAAAATCACATTGTAGGATTTTTAAAGAATTTTTTTGCAAATTATGGTGGAAAATAAGTATTTGGTCAATAACAAAATTTAATCTCAATACTTTGTTATATACCCTTTTTTGGCAATGACAGAAACGTTTTCTGTAAGTCTTCACAAGGTTTTCACACACTGTTGCTGGTATTTTGGCCCATTCCTCCATGCAGATCTCCTTTAGAGCAGTAATGTTTTGGGGCTGTCGCTGAGCAACACGGACTTTCAACTCCCTCCAAAGATTTTCAATGGGGTTGAGATCTGGAGACTGGCTAGGCCACTCCAGGACCTTGAAATGCTTCTTACGAAGCCACTCCTTTGTTGCCCGGGTGGTGTGTTTGGGATCATTGTCATGCTGAAAGACCCAGCCAGGCTTACTGATGGAAGGAGGTTTTCACTCAAAATCTCACTATACATGGCCCCATTCATTCTTTCGTTTACACAGATCAGTCGTCCTGGTCCCTTTGCAGAAAAACAGCACCAAAGCATGATGTTTCCACCCCCATGCTTCACAGTAGGTATGGTGTTCTTTGGATGCAACTCAGCATTCTTTCTCCTCCAAACATGACAAGTTGAGTTTTTACCAAAAAGTTATATTTTGGTTTCATCTGACCATATGATATTCTCCCAGTCCTCTTCTGGATAATCCATATGCTCTCTAGCAAACTTCAGACGGGCCCAGACATGTACTGGCTTAACCCTCTGGGGTCGACAAATGTATATGCGTTTTGTGGCATAATCTCCTGATAACGCCGAAAATAACTTAAATTACACTTTCAGTTTTGATCGTACAGATAAGAGCAATACATCAACCGAATCTGTAAACGGTCTACTTTTATTTGTATACACTCATAATAACAACTAAACTTTGTGCTTTTGACTACAAGATCCAGTTCTCAAAAGTCTTGTGAACAAATGTTTTGTACGTGTTTTATGGCTTTATATCAGTGACTTCAAAATTTTAGTTTTTCACTTGCCACGCATAAACGTTTCTTTCTCAAAAACAAAATCATGTATATAAATGCTGCTAACATATTATTGTACCCCAGTTTGTGCTGTTTACAGTGTTATAAGACTTTAGCCATTTATTTGTTTATAAGCAACTGAAAAAAGCACAAATGTAAGGGCATGTCAAAACTTCTCCAGGCCCCCAAAACACCCTCAGACCCCAGAGGGTTAACCCTATGGGGTCTGAGGTCATTTTGGGGCCCTTGAGATGTTTTGACATGCCCTGATATTTGAGCTTATTTCAGCTACTTGAAACATACTATTGACCAACATGTATTTTTTTTGTATTCAGCACAAACTGTGCTACAATAATATGTGACCAAGATGGATGTACATGTTTGCATTTTTTAGAAAAAAAATATTATGCGTGGTTAGTACGTTTTGGGAAAAAAAATGTAGCTGAAATAAGGCCATAAAACCCACACTAAATAGTTGTGAATAAGACTTTTGAGTAATCAGTCTTGTAGGTTAGAATATTTACTTCAAAATTATGTGAAAGTCATTCTGCTTACTCATTCACAGAAAACAATATATTGATTTAAAATTTTCAAGACATGTTTTGTGATCGAGGGTCTATATGCGAGGGAGTGGCAGTGGCCATGAATATTAAGTGAATCTCACCTGAGAGACAAAGGGCCCTCCCCTATGGGCCCCTAATGGCCCATCAGTGTGACTGTGACTGTGAGGCAGGTAAGAGAGAATGTGAGGAGATTGAAAAAAGGGTTTTTTAAATTATTTGTATTTTATTTACAACACAGTATAATCAAAACATACATAATGAAGGTCAACGACACATTATTGTGCAGACTGATCTAACCACAGAGATGTGAACAGACTTTGAGTCATTCCTGCAACAGATTCTGTTCAACAAGTGAAACAAGTAAATTATACCTGATATTTACGTTTTATTTAAGTGTTTCTACCTCTTTCCATGGATTCAAGAAGAAAAAAACATAATCAGTAGAAAAGGAGCTTGTTTTAACATAGAATATCAGCGTAGTTGAACATCTGATGTTGGTACAGCGCTCTCAGAGGAAAACAGTTTGAAGAGACATCAGGATACATCTGGTGCTGGTATCTGATTCAATAAAATACAAACAAAAAAAACATTTGTGAGCATGTTAATATCAGGAACATCTGTATATATATATATATATATATATATATATATATATATATATATATATATATATATATATATGTTTTGTAGCCATAGACTCACACATGCTTTGTACTATCATAAAAAAAGAGAAAGAAATCTTGTATCTGAGAAACTAATTATTATTGTTTAGCACGTTATTAAAATCAATTTCTGAACAGAGTAGGCTATTAATAATAAACATGTACTAAACATACTTAGACTCGTAGCATTCATCATGTTACAGTGTACACTCATATTACTTTTATTGTTTTATACAGAGCATGAAAACATCATCGCGCCGTAAGAAATTTAAATACAGTGAATTCATCATATTCAAAATGTTTTACACTATTTCAAACATTGTAGTCGGGAATTATAGTTTGGGAAAAACCCAACTATGATTTTGTAGTCATACAGTCTATTATGTATGATTTTATAGTAGTCTATGATATGATTATGTAGCCACCGACTCAAGCATGCTTTGTACAATAAAACTATGTACTTTGTACTATAAAAATGATATTTTATATCTGAGAAACTAATTATTATTGTTTAGCACACTATTAAAATCTATTTGTGAACAGAGTATTAATAATAATCATGGTCTAAACATTCTTAGACGCTTAGCATTCATCACGTTGTCGTTTTGGAAAAACCCAACTAACTGTTTATATCACAATAACACGGTAACTAATGCAAAAAAGAAACATTACTTACTCTTCAGATCGATCTCCTCTTCTGGATGAAATCGTGTTATTCTTTCGAGGGAAATCCTGCCTTTACTCAGCGCGTTTTCTTCCAGAAATAGCCGCTATGAGGATCTCCGCTCTTTGTTTGTTTTGGGCGTTTGCACGCGCGCACTTACCACGTGGCTATTTCATATGAACTGCGCAAGCAGCGCGAGGGCGGGAACACATTAGAGATAATGAGTCAGATGGGAAAGATTGAACATCGTGTTGGTTTCATACGGATTACTTCATCACAGAATGTTTGTTTTCTACTTTCATTTCAAAGTAGACACTTCAAGCTTTCTATAGATATATTTCTCATGTCTCTGTGTTGAGTATTCGCTGAGTTACAGTTAATTTTAAATTAGTAATGTAATCCATTACATTACACAATTTAGGTAATATAATCAGATTACTTTTATAATAATAAAAATAATGTATTTGTATAGCAGTTTTCATACATAAAATGCAATTCAAAGTGCTTCACAAAAATAAAACAAATATTTAAAAAAAAACATCAACAATAAAAGACAAAAAAAAACTTGTATCAAAACTTTTGAACTATTTCGTTTTTTCCCATTGTTTTAAATAGGATAATATTTTATCATATTGATATAAAATAAAATAAAATGAATAGAAATAGTAAGAAAACATATATTTAGTTTGTTGTTATTAACAACATGAAGTGCATTAAATATTATACGTCAAGGTTTCCCAAACTGAGTTTGTGAAGGAACTGCAGGGGGTTTATGAGCTTAATTAAAAACTAATAATTAATTAAATCATAACAATTTTTAAATTAAAACAAATCATTTTAAAATTAATCAAAATAAAACACTTACTGAAAAAAAAATATATATATAACCAATATATACGTATAAACAACATCAGAGAACCATTAACATGCAAATGTGATAGGCTACTATAATTCATCATTTAAAATCTTTATTTTAAAATCTCAAGGGTACTTCAAATGAAAACATATTAGGTGAAAGAGGATCAGATGATAAAAACTTTGGTGAATTTGTGCATTTTAATGTGTTTGAAAGTCAAACACCTTCCAAAGTAATACAAGTAGTGATAGCCGCTGGGAAAAGACAAAATGATTAATTGCTTTGACCTTTCGTGACCTCATAATAATATTAATAATATCCATATGTGGCCTTTGATCTCATAACAAGTTTCGGATGCAGAAATTGGTCGAGCATGAAACTCCGGCGTCATCCGGGATGAGCTATGTTGGTAAGGCGTGTCCGGTGGTGGAAAAACCATAAATGAGCTGTCAAGTAATGTTTTTGAATATATTATGGCACGTTTTGAATCTTTCTCATGGGAACATCTGTGGGGAGCGAGTGTCTCTCCCATCTGTGGCACGCGTATCAAGTTGCGTTCCGAGGCATACTTTAGATAAATAGACCAGGGTATTTCTGTGGAAAATCAGAAAAGTCCTGTGAAACACATAGACATGAATGCCTCATACTCACCTAAAACTCCTGAGAAGGAATGGGATGAAGAGATGATGGAAAATCTGACTTTGGCACCGAGAAAGCCGTACAGCGGTAATTTGTGCTTGGCGAGGTTTCTCCATGAAAATTCTGAATGTGAGAGACTAATTTTTACTAATCAGCGGCCATATATTCAGGTACATATTTCACAAATCGGATCGAACAGTTACGCTCTACACGTCTGATGAAACCAACGAATTTGTACAGGATCAAGACCCCTGCCTGGTATTTCCTGAAAAAGATTGGCAATTATTTTTCAATCGTATCTGGAAAGATCTGAAGGATTGTGGAGAAGAGCTTTTGTACGTTGGGGAGTGGGACGGGGTAGCTCCGAATATCCGGTACCGAGTCGTCGGTGACCATGGTCAAAAGAACCCGGAGGACTGCGTGTACATATTCGCCTGCGAAGACAAGACAAAGCTTAGCGACCATTCGGAGGGTGACCTGCATAAAGAATATAACGAAATGTTCAGCCTTCAGTTTTTGTTCAAGTGGAGCGATCTGCATTTGCTGAGTGCTCTTTTTTCGGGCGTAAACAAAATGTTCAAGTGGTGCGACATCCGTGACGGATACAACAAAATTAAAACACAGCTGTTTCACCCCGAGAATTACCCCCGCGAGGGGGTGTTACTGTTCCCGCCCATCTACTACAGCCATTATAAAGAGCAGTAAGTCGTCCCTCCCACATATCATTTCCAACATGTCTCAAGAAGACTCTTTACAATGCGATTATGCTCCTTTCAACCTCAAAGCTTCTGATGATAATGCTGTCGATCATCTTTCATCAGGCAATACCCACTCACCCGACCTGCACAAAGAATGCTTGGATAAATTCTGCACGGAGCTCGGATACCGCAACCTGAGCTACCTAAAGGATCTGTGTACTACCACCCCCCACACGGGCTTCGACACCACAGATGGCTGTGTTACGAGCCCTGGTCTAGGTCAGAGTGTAACATAAATGAAACAACCACGTTAACTTAATTTCTCAGTTTTTGCTTATTCTCTTTCCTTGCTCTCTTGTTCGTTTTCAAAGCAATTGTATCTGTTTTCTCTCTTGCGGTATACAAAAAGCAATGCATCCAAAACAACAGAATCCAGAAGCAAAATCTCAGGGGTGAGCTAATGCCAAAATAATAAACAAACATAAACTAACTTCCCCACAAATATTCTACCTTCCCTACGAATCAAAATAAAAGAACCAAAACATACAGTCAAATTCCCTAACTCCTTATCTACCCCAATAAACAGGAGAAAAAGTAACGGCCAAACGGCCTACAAAAGAAACACGGCACTCACCCCTTACAGCTTCCCAAAACAAGTAAGTAGTGTACAGACATGGTCAACAAAACATCGAGGTCCTAAAAGTCAGGCTCACAAAGTATCACACTAGATCACCAATACATCACAAACACTAGGTTAAAACAGAGAAACAATCTGTCGCACCACATGTTCACCAGCTAGCACAGTACCACAACAAACAAACATGAGCAATCGATAAAAGAGGCAGAGAGCTCCCTCCAGTGGATTGCCAGGGAATTTATAGTCCAGGTCTCTTCTCCGGTCCAACCACCAGCGGACTCCCATTATGTCCAGGACCAATCCTAAGAAAGAAAGAGACAACAGCAGCGACAGAACCAACCTATGATGCATTACATTATAGACGTAACAGCTGCTTCAACGGAAAAGGTTTCAGAATCATAAAAGCCACGATCGTGCTACTGCTGCAACACAACATGGACAACAAACTAAGGGATGAGTGTGAGGGGTGCGCAACGGACCATCCGAGCCAACTGCACCATTCCTGTCTGTTTGAGCCTGATGCCTACTATTTCGACTCACCTTTGACGAGCTGTGCCGCAAACTGTACAAACCCAATCTTCAGACCATTATCTATGTTATGACCAACAACATTCTGAGGATTCAAGGAACTACCGGTGCTATCCTGCACAAATTAAGAGACGAACCATTCATTGTAGCAAAGCTGCAAGAAATCAGGGAAAAATCTGCTGGACGAGTCCCACAAGAAAGTCGTTTATGACGCCGTGGATCTCTGGCAAAGCAGTGTGACCGCCCCTGGAGTGTGACAACTTGGGGTCTGTGTGTAGCGGAATCAATTTTTTCAGAGACATCTTGTTTACCCCCCGTTATAAAGGACAGATGATCGAAATGATGCTAGCGGCCATCGATCGTGCATGTGATCCGGAGAAAGATTACGAGGGACAAACAACACGTATCTCATGAAACAAATGTGTGTTATTAGAGGTCTGACCCACTCGTGGTCCGAATTAACTGACATTTGTGTAAACAGATCCGATCACTCCTCTGTAATGCTCCGAAAAATTCTAGATGAGATATCTGCAGCTGGTGAAGAGATAAGAGTTAGCGATGTCCTTTGTATGTGCACGTATGTAACCGATGTACGTGTGAAGTTTGTTTCAAAAAAATGAGAAAAACAAGGTGTGCAAAATGGTTGAAATTCTGGTAAACTACATACTAGATTGCAGCTATACGGCCTGTGTAAATTGTCTTCACTGGTTAGATAGTATGTTACCCATTTTATTTCTGTTCTCATTACTATGTATTCATTTAGAAATCTATTCATGTAACCAATTTTAATTCTGTTCTCATTACTATGTATTTATTTTGAATTCTGTTCATGTCGCAATGTAACCATTTTTAATTCCATTCTCATTACTATGTATTTATTTTGAATTCTATTCATGCCACTGTTACGTCCTCTGTCGTGTGTGTCATGTGTTCCCGCCTCTTGTGTCCATATTTGGTCTTGTTCCTGTCCTTGTTAAGTGTGATTATTAGTTGAGTGTTGTCCAGCCGTGTTTAGTCTTATTATCAGTTATTGTCATGTGTATTTAGTTCCTGCCTGTTTAGTTAGATTTCGTCTGGTCTACTCGTTATTCCCCGGTGTTCCTGTCCGTGTCTGCCTTGTCTTGTCTTGCCCTGCCTTGATGTCATTATTAAAGACTATTATTTTGAAGTTACTCCTCGTCTCCGCCTTCCTCGTTCCTCCCTGCTGTGTGCACCGTAACAGAAGACCAGACCCATACAGTAAGGTTCCTGTTTTGTTCCTATTTGTCCGTCCCGCAGCATGGAAGTCGCCGCTCGTCCGTCCCGCCATAGCCCGCGGAAGCAACACGTGGGAGTTCGGCGGGATTACCACGAGTGCTACGAGTCCGTTGGCCGCGAGCACCTCCAGTCTGCCGCCGTCCGCGGCTCTCTTCAGCCCGCCGATCGCGGGGAACTCATCGCCGCCGTCCGCGGCTCAGTTCAGCCCGGCGTTCGCGGGGAAAGCGCCGCCGCCGTCCGCGGCTCACCAAGGCCCGCCGTTCGTGGGAGAAACACGCCGCCGTCCGCGGCTCACCCAGACCCACCGTTTGCGGGACATCACGCCGACGTCTGTGGGGAAAGCCGACCGCGGCTCACGCCGGTCCCTGCCGATGAGGGAGCCCGCCGTTCGCGGCTCACTTCACGCCGCCGACCGCGGCACACCCAGGCCCGCCGTTCGCGGGAGAAGCACGCCGCCATCCGCGGCTCACCCAGGCCTGCCGTTCGCGGGAGATCGCGCCGCCGTCCGCGGCTCACCTTCCGAGCCTGTTCCTGTGGGCTGTCCTGTCTGTGTGTCTGGCCTGTCCTGTCCCTGTCCTGTCCCTGTCTGTTTAGCCCTGGAGGGCTATCCTGTCCTGTCTGTTTGTCTGGCCAGTGTCCTGTCCGTTAAGCCCTGGAGGGCTCCTTATACCCCCTGGATTCCCCTAGGAAATTTGGGGGGGGGGGGTAGTAGAGCTCCGGGTGGAGTGGCTGGGCCGAGGGACCCGAGGCCACGGCCACGAAGACCATCAGCCCTGACCACCTGAGCTCCCAGCCCTGCCAGGGCCTCCGTCTGTTTGTTTCACTCTGGAGGTCCCCGTCCTGTGTTCCAGTTCATGTCTGTCCTGAGGGGCCTCCAGAGTGCCCACCCCCCCTCCCCGGTGGAACTGTTACGGCGCGGGTCGCGCCTTTCGGGAGGGGGGAGTACTGTTACGTCCTCTGTCGTGTGTGTCATGTGTTCCCGCCTCTTGTGTCCATATTTGGTCTTGTTCCTGTCCTTGTTAAGTGTGATTATTAGTTAAGTGTTGTCCAGCCGTGTTTAGTCTTATTATCAGTTATTGTCATGTGTATTTAGTTCCTGCCTGTTTAGTTAGATTTCGTCTGGTCTACTCGTCTCCGCCTTCCTCGTTCCTCCCTGCTGTGTGCACGGTAACAGCCACAATGTAACAATTTTTAATTCTATTCTCATCACTATGTAACCATTTTAAAAACTCTTTAAAAATCTCTTTATTATTATTTTTTAATAAAAGACTGAAACGTAACGATTGTACATGTTATTCTTTTAAGGAGGGTTGAAACAATAACAACATGTCTGAGCTCTTGAAAAAAGTTTATTACACGCCTGCCAACCCCGGCTCTTTAGGAGGTAAAAAACGGTTAACTCTCTGGGGTCGGCTGTCTCGCCAGCGAGACCAACTCGTTTTTTTTTTTTTAAGATCAGTGCAAAAGACACTAAAAATACTCTGTTGATTTTGGTCACACAAATAAGTGTTATACATCAATTGAAACTGTGAAGTGTCTACTATTATTTTTGTACACTCACAATAACAACACAACTTTGTGCTTTTGGAAAAATAAAAATACAAACAGGGTGCGCTCTCTGTCTTCTTCATCTCCACAAACTGTTTTTAGAAATGCGTCACTAAAATTAACTGTAACTCAGCAAATACCCAGCACACAGACATGGGAGTTATATCTATAGAAAGCTTGAAGTGTCTACTTTGAAATGAAGCAAGTCTGACTCATTATCTCTAATGAAATCCCGCCCCCGCGCGGCTCACGGCGTTCATATGTAAATAGCTACATGGGACGTGCACACATGCAAACGCTCAATACAAACAAAGAGCGGAGATCCTCATTGCGGCTACTGTTACTGTTCGCGCTGAATAAAGGCAGGATTTCCCACGAAAGAAGAACACGATTTCATCCAGTAGAGGAGATCAATCTGATGAGTAAGTAATGTTTCTTTTTTGCATTAGTTACCATTTTATTGTGACATAAACTTGAACAGATTTACTAACAGTTAGTTGGGTTTTTCCCATACGACAACATAATGAATGTTACGCATCTAAGAATGTTTATACCATGTTTATTATTAATACTCTGTTCACAAATATATTTTAATAGCATGCTAAACAATAATAATTAGTTTCTCAGATATAAAATATAATTTTTTATAGTACAAAGATGTGTTTTATAGTACATCCTTTTATTGTACAAAGCATGCTTGAGTCTGTGGCTACAGAATCATATCATAGGCTACTATGAAATCATACATACTAGACTATATGACTACAAAATCATAATTGGGTTTTTCCCAAACTATAATTCCTGACTACAATGTTTGAAATCGTGTAAAACATTTTGAATATGATTGGCAATTCATTGTATTTAAATTTCTTACGGCGCAATGTTTTCATGCTCTATATAAAACAATAAAAGTAATATGAGTGTACACTAACATGATGAATGCTACAAGTCTAAGTATGTTTAGTACATGTTTATTATTAATAGCCTACTCTGTTCAGAAATAGATTTTAATAACGTGTGCTAAACAATAATAATTAGTTTCTCAGATATAAGATTTCTTTCTCTTTTTTTATGATAGTACAAATCATGTGTGAGTCTATGGCTACAAAACCTATATATATATACAGATGTTCCTGATATTAACATGCTCACAAATGTTTTTTGGTTTTTTTTTTTTTTTTGGGGGGGGGGGGGGGGCTCCTTCTCTACTGATTATGTTTTTTTCTTCTTGAATCCATGGAAAGAAGTAGAAACACTTAAATAACACACGTAAATATCAGGTATGATTTACTTGTTTCACTTGTTGAACAGAATCTGTTGTCAGTTCACATCTCTGTGGTTAGATCAGTGTGCACAAAAAGTTTCTTTGACCTTCATTATGTATGTTTTGATTATACTGTGTTGTAAATAAAATACAAATAATGTAAAAAAAAAAAACATTTTTTTCAATCTCCTCACATTCTCTCTTACCTGCCTCACAGTCACATTGATGGGCCATTAGGGGAGGGCCCTTTGTCTCTCAGGTGAGACACACTTAATATTCATGGACATTGCCACTCCCTCGCATATAGACCCTCGATGACAAAACATGTCTTGAAAATTTTAAATCAATACATTGTTTTCTGTGAATGAGTAAGCAGAATGATTTTCACATAATTTTGAAGTAATTATTCTAGTCTACAAGACTGATTACTCAAAAGTCTTATTCAGAACTATTTAGTGTGGGTTTTAAGGCCTTATTTCAGCTACATTTTTTTCCCACAACTTACTAACCACGCATAATATTTTTTTCTAAAAAATGCAAACATGTACATTCATCTTGGTCACATACTATTGCAGCACAGTTTGTGCTGAATACAAAAAAAAATACATGTTGGTCAATAGTATGTTTTAAGTAGCTGAAATAAGCACAAATATCAGGACATGTCAAAACATCTCAAGGGCCCCAAAATGACCTCAGACCCCAGAGGGTTAAAACTGTTCTGTTAAAAAAATTGTTTATTTATTCTGATTTTTTCCTTAAATCCAATATCTTTTTCTCACACCTCCCATAGAGAGGGGGGGGGGGGGGGGGGGGAGAGAGAGTGCTCCTCTGAACGCAACCTGATACTCGCACTGCAGATGGGAGGGGCACTCGCTCCCCACAGATGTTCCCATAGGAAAGATTCAAAACGGGCCATAATATCTTCAAAAACATTACTTGACATTTATGGTTTTTCCACCACCGGACACGTACAACCAACATAGCTCATCCCGGATTACGCCGGAGTTTCACGCTCGACCGATTTCTGCATCCAAAACTTGTTATGAGATCAAAGGCCACATATGGATATTATGAGGTCAAGAAAGGTCAAAGGAATTAATCATTTTGTCATTTGCTGGCGGCTGCCACTACTAATACATGCTAAAATAACCGACTGAGTGATAATTCCAATAAAAATTAATATGTTCATCAGTAGTAGATGCAATGTTGAAACACTTCTTAAACCTGAACTGATTTTTGTAAATCCAGTGGTCAAATGCTGTGTAGATCCCTGACTAATGACTGATCTCAGTGTGAACCTCCACAAAACTAAGACTTTGAGTGTATATAAGCGGTAGGCCAATTAAAAAGGACAATTTAAAAGAGGAATTAGGGAAAATCAATAAATTATGAATAAATTATTGCTGTTGTGTAAATAATTATGTACTCATCCATAAAAAAGGAACTGTCTGATTACGAGTATTTTAAAATGTAATTTACTCCAATTACAAGTACTTTATTTTTGGAATCTGATTATGTAATCCAAAAGTAACAAAAATATGTTTGTGACATTTTATTATACAGTCATGGCCAAAAATATCGGCACCCTTGATAAATATGATCAAAGAACAATTTATTTCATAATGATATTTCCCCCCATTTTAAATTCTTATTATCCAATGTAAGGTTAGATTTTTGTGATAGTTTTTTAATAAAATATCAAACGGATTAACAATGCAGATTAATTTTCACAGCCTCCTTTGGTCATATTTACCAAGAGTGCCGATATTTTTGGCCATGACCGTATATATACACAGCATTATATATACATTCAGTTATGTCCATATATATTTGGACACAGGCTCAATTTTTATTATTTTAGCTGTTGACCAAAACATATTGAAGTTACAGTTATATAATGAATATGGGCTTAAAGTGTACACCCTCTGAGCTTTAATTTGAGGGTATTCTCATCATATTTGGAGGAAAGGTTAAGGAATTACAGCTCTTTAAAATATACCCTCCCCCCTTTTTCAAGGGACCATAAGTAATTGAACAGTTGACTCAAAAGCCATTTCACGGACAGATGTGGCCTATTCTTGTGTTATTTCTACATCATTTAAGCAGGTAAAAGGTCTGGAGTTTATTCTAAGTGTGCCATTTGCATTTGGAAGATGTTGTGAACCCACATCATGCAGTCAAAGGAGCTCTCCATGCAGGTGAAACAGACAATTGTTGTTGTGGTGGTGGTTGGGGAGAGACCCCCTATATGATTGTAAAGCACTTTGGGTGTATAGCAATACACAATAAAGCGCTATGTAAATGCTTCACTCATTCATGAGTTCAATTATTAGGCTTCAAAAACAAAACAAATTCATCTGAGAGATTGCAGGAACATTCAGAGTGGCCAAATCAACAGTTTGATACATTGTGAGAAAAAAAAAAAGAAAGCACTTGTGAGCTCAGCAACATAAAAAGGCATGGACGTCCATAGAGAACAACAGTGGTGGATGATTGGAGGATCCTCTCCATGTCAAGTCTTAACTACCTGGAGCTCAACACGCTCAGAACACTGGAGATGATCGTGGACTTCAGGAGAACCCCCCCCCCCCCCCCCCCCCCCACCCCACTCACCATCATAGACAGCACTGTGACTGCAGTGGAGACAAAAAATAAAAAAAAATGCCCAGCAAAGGTTGTACTTCCTTCGCCAGCTGAGGAAGTTTAACCTGCCACAGGAGCTGCTGAAACAGTTCTACTCAGCTGTCATTTGTCTGTCCTGTGCACTTCAATAACTGTCTGGCTCAGCTACAAAATCAGGGATCAGAAGACTACAGAGAACAGTTCAGACTGCTGAACGGATTATCAGTGCCCCCCTGCCCACCTTTCAAATACTGTATACATTCAGAGGGAGGAAAAGGGCTCAGAAAATCACTCGGATCCCTCACATCCAAGTCTTCCCCTTTTTGAACTTTTGCCATCTGGTCAGCGCTACAGAGCCCCAGGACAGCCAGGCACAAGAACAGTTTCTTCCCCCAGGCAACCCAGCTTATGAACAGTTAAATGCTGTCTCTGTGAACTGGAAGCTAAAACAAATTCCTTGTATGCGCAAGCATACTTGGCAATAAAAGTTCTTTCTGATTCTGATTTCTGATTCTACTTTTTTCTTCCTGTCATTCTGGTACAGGTTGATCTTAATTTCAGCTGTCCAAAGAATGTTTTTGATGAAGTGGTCTGGCTTTTTTTTTTCCAGCAAAGTCCAATTAGGCCTTGTTTGCACCTTGTGGTGAACCCTCTGTATTTGCTCTCGTGAAGTCTTCTCTTGCTTGTAGACTTTCACAGTGACACGCCTACCTCCTGGAGAGTTTTCTTCTCTTGGCTGGATGTTGTGAAAGGTTTTTTTCTTTACCACTATATAAATGTTTCATTCATTCATTCAAGACTGGACCAGACAGCCAGCTCTTTAATCTCCTGTCTGTAAGCAGACTCATCACCATCCTGGATGAGGCCGATGAGTGTGGTGTCATCTGCAAACTTCAGGAGCTTGACAGAGGGGTCTTTAGAGGTGCAGTCGTTGGTGTACAGGAAGAAGAGCAGTGGGGAGAAAACACATCCCTGAGGGGCACCCGTGTTGGTGGAGCGGCTGTTTGACATGAATTTCCCCAGTCTCACTAGTTGCTGCCTATCTGTCAGAAAGCTGGTGATCCACTGACAAATAGAGCTAGGGTCAGAGAGCTGGGTTAGTTTGGTCTGGAGCAGTGTAGGGATTATGGTGTTAAAGGCCGAGCTTAAGTCCACAGACAGGATCCTCACATTAGTCCCTGATTTGTCCAGGTGTTGCAGGATGTAATGCAGTCCCATGTTGGATGCATCATCCATGGACCTGTTTGCTCGGTAAGCAAACTGCAGGGAGTCCAGTAAGGGTCCAGTGATGTCCTTCAGATAAGCCAGAAACAGTTTTGCAAATGACTTCATGACGACAGACGTTAGAACCACAGGTCTGTAGTCATTAAGGCCTGTTATCTTGGGTTACTTTGGAATATAGGTATGGAGAAGGCTTGGAACAGCTCATGATCCAAAGCATACAACATCATCTGTGAAACATGGTGGAGGCAGTGTGATGACATGGTCATGCATGGCTTCCAGTGGCACTGGATTACTGGTGTTTATTGATGATGTGACAGAAGACAGATAAGGATATACTGTCTGCCCAGATTCAGCCAAATGCAGCAAAGTTGATTAGACATCACTTCAAATGGACAATGACCCAAAACATACAGCGAAAGCAACCCAGGAGTTTTTAAGGTAAAAAAGTGGAATATTCTGCAATGGCCAAGTCAATCTCCTAATCTCAACCCGATTGAGCATGCATATTCTGTATATAAAAATGTTTGTAATTCATAAGCTTTTGCTAAGATAAGATTTTGTCCAACCCATTGAATTAATCCTTAAAGTCTGCACTTCAATTTCATTTTGACTGTTTCATTTTAGTTATATTCTGGTGGCATACAGAGCCAAAATTATGAAAATTGTGTCCAAATACACTAAAACAAATAATTTTTTCAATGTTGTAGACAGGTGCATAGCAGTTTTTTTCTTTTTATTTATTTTTAAGGTGAGAGGGGTCTGTGTGCAGGGGCACAAAAATGCAGTCACTGCTGGATGAGATGGGGCAATTATTGCCTTGTTTTATGGTAGAGCATCAGTGGTCAAAGGGAGGTCCCCTGGAGGGATTTGAACTTACTTTTTCCTATGTTTTCAGAGCTCACACCAGCAAGCCTTTCTCCACTCTCCACCTTAGGATGTCAAAAACTATATTACTGGATAAATTATCAGGGGCCAGCACACATTTTTACACAAAGCTGTCTTTCAGCACTTATAGAACAGATTGATTTATCATTCATACAACAGGAGGCCAGGTGACATATTTTATTTAAAAAGGTTTCAGCAGTGTTGTCAAAACATGATAGATTTTTGCTGCTGTGCTTTTTTCAAGACCTGACACAGTATACAAATGTTTAGTAATGTGCATAGTCCTGTAGGGGTTAGTGGTATTGTACACAAATCTGTATTATGTTGTTAAAGTACAAATTTTGAAATTAATGATGATGATTGTTATCAAATGAGCTCTGACTAAACTGAGTAATACCAGTCTCAATTATTATTATGAAACACCAATTTGTCTTTTTATTAAAAGACAATTTGTTTCATTATTCTCAACTCTATGACTTATTCTCAACTCTAGGACTCTAGGTTATGAAAGTAGAACTAAATGATGCAGTTTGGTGGTAATTCTTAACCTGGTTCATTGTAATTAAAACATTATGTATTATGCATTAACAGTGAACAACATAATGTTTTTACTAGGAGATGTTATTGATATTAGATATTGCATTAACTAATGTTAAGGTAGAGACATAATTGAGTCAGCACAGTACTAATAATAATGAAATAACTCTAATAATAATAATATAAATGCATAACTGTATTCTGTATGTTTTCTCTAGTTTGTGGAGACATTCATGGGCAGTTCTTTGACTTGATGAAGCTCTTTGAGGTAGGAGGGTCTCCAGCCAGCACACGATACCTTTTCCTGGGTGATTATGTGGACAGAGGATATTTCAGTATTGAAGTAAGTCACTGCAATTATCTGAACACTAAATTGTATATATCCTATTATAATTCTAATCCTTTGGTTTTACTCTTGTGTGTGTGTGTGTGTGTGTGTGTGTGTGTCCACAGTGTGTACTGTACCTATGGGCCTTAAAAATCCTTTATCCCAAGACACTGTTTTTGCTGCGTGGGAACCATGAATGTAGACATTTAACAGAGTATTTCACTTTTAAACAGGAATGTAAGTATGACTGCCAACCACATCACAATAACCACTGAGCAAAAAAAATTTATTTCGATAGTCCACTTTAGACATTCTACTAACAGTAAGTAAGTTTGCAACTACATGTCAACTAGCAGTCACTGGATATTAGTAGACTGTCTGCTTAATATCTTCTAACACTTTATTTTGATGCAAATTGCAAATGAATGAGAATTAGTTGATATGTAGTTGACATGTAGTTACAAAGTTACGTATAGTTAGTAGAATGTCTAAATTGGACTATCGAAATAAAGTGTAACCAAAAACTTGTTGCGTTTTGACAGAAATACAGCTTAAAGTAAACTATCACCCATAAGAAAATTAAAGAGGGCTGATTCTGGTCACAGATTTATTTATTTATTTTTATTTTATTTTTTTTAAATACTGCCACCCTTTTTTTCTGGCATCTCTATTTAGACGTAAAGCCACTTCCTTGCTCAGTATTTGAAGTCAGAAATTTTATTGGCTCACCTTAATATTTACAAAACTATGTCAAAATCTTTTTCTCTTGGATTGAGATGATTGGGTTGAAAAAGCCGTCACCTTATATTAAAACTCTTTTTTTCTATTAGAAGTGTTTGGATGGCTTTTTAGTGAGAGTGTGTGTTGATGTTTGGTTTAACTGATGCTCATTTTCTTCTCCCTGATCCCCAATTGGCCATCATCCTCCATCCCTGACAGGTAGATTTAAATATTCAGAGCGGGTGTATGATGCGTGCATGGATGCCTTTGACTGTCTTCCCCTGGCAGCGCTGATGAACCAGCAGTTCTTGTGTGTGCACGGTGGATTGTCCCCCGAAATCACAAACCTTGATGACATCAGGAAAGTATGTACATAACGAAGTAGTGTCATTACCCTATTTAATGAACTATTATTTTATTTGTTACTCTATTAACACCAGTGCTTTTTGTACGTGCAATGTATATGCAATGCAGTTTACCATCGAAAAAGACATTCCTTCTTTTTGTTCCACTTTAAAGGGACTGTAACAGTAAATGTCTCATTATGCTATTTTAAAGGTTCCTAATATAGTTTTGCAACAATCTACTACAACAGGTAGTGTCCAAGCATCCAAGGATCCAATCCAATGCATCCAAGGTCAAAAACACTTACATTTTCTCATAATATACATTGCACATCACCTCATTCCTCAAAGAGTCTAAAACAAGTATGTCGCAGATTCAGTCTCTCTAAAATGCTCTTTTCCGTAAGGCTACTCTGCTCTGATTGGTCAGATGGCCCAGTCTGTTGTGATTGGTCTACTGTAGAGGGCTGCATTGGGTTTGGGCTCCCACGGGACCTAACGCAAATCTCGCGGGAGCGGGAAGTTTTACCTTTGCTGCAGGCGGGAGTGGGCGGTCAGAAAATTTTGCGGGAGACCCACGGGAAACGGATTTTGGCGTGCAATAGAAATGAGTCAACACATGAAGATGAGAAGAAAATTAAAGTGGCTGTTTACATTACAAAAACAAAGCAAGGCATGTCAGACATCTGGAAACAATTCTCAATTGTCACGGAAAAAAATGGGAAAGAATTAAACTTCGTAAGCCGCTAGTTTTGTTTTAATGGTTAATATTTTATAACGGTAATAAATATACCCAATGTTTTTGTCATGCGTGGTGTTTTGGTTTAGCATTACTTCATCTTATTTAAACGCAGTCATGTTTAAAGCCTGTTATTCTGGATGTTAACTTATTTAGTTTGAGTATTTGTGTAAATTTTTCACAAGCTCTGAGATAAATTCAGCGGGAGCGGGCGGGTAGGGGTTTAAGAAAACAGTCCCACACAGGGCTCTAGTCTACTGCTTACAGCATGCTTTACAATATCTGAATTTCAGCTCCGGAGGCTTCCTCAGTCCTCAGCAAATGTAAACACTATTAATGTCAATAATGGTTGCATCGATTTTACCATATCAATTGATGACTATTGATGACATATCAATTCAAACTGTACCTCCAACACAAGGATGACTTGAGCAGGACGTTTCTCAGTCATTAGTTTTTGCTCAGTTTGTCATACATTACGTTGCAACTGTGTAGTTCCAACAGTGTCCATCAACAAACCGATGTGTGTATTTCTAATTTATTGAGGTGCACATGTGGGTACTGTATCTTTAACTGTATCAGTAATGGTTAATTAATTAGCCGAGCATTAACATTAACAATAATAATGTAAGTTAGCCGGTTATCCAGACACATACAGTTGTGCACAATATATAACAAAACTGTGTCGAAAATATGTACATCTATATATACATATATTGACCATTCTACAGAATTGGTCCAAAGTCAGAGTTGCAAACGTCTTGAAAAAAACTGGTCTTTTTCCAAAAAATTTGTATGTATGCAAATTGTATAATATCCAAGGTACACATTTCTAGTAATTGTGCAGTTAATTTTCATATTGTATTTTCAGAAAGTTTTGGAATATTTGTCCTCTCCTCAAATTTGTTACTACCGAAACAAAGTAATAATAATTTAATTAGAAGCGTTATATTGACATATTAGGATTTTGTTTACATCTACATTATTTTATTAAAATAACTTCAGAAGTAAATAAATATTTCAAGTGTGATTTATGAGATTTGTTGTATTTTGAATCCAAACGTTGAATCCAAAAAGACGATCATACTGATTTCAAAGTTAAGGATTCATTAGTTTGAATATACACTGAACCAGAAACTATCATAACATCTTAGTTGATAATTCAGTATACTTAATTTTTGACAAAACATCCTATGTTTTGGTCGTGACTGCACATTTTTGGTAGTGACAGTAATGCTTTGGTAGCAACCACATAACATTACAGAAATTTACCTAATACTAAAACACTACTGAAACATACTTCAACCCCAATTCCAGAGAAGTTGAGACATTTTGTAAAATGCAATAAAATCAAGAATCTGTGATTTGTTCATTCTCTTTAACTTTTATTTAATTGACAAAAGTACAAAGAAAAGATTTCCAAAGTTTTCACTGGCCAACGTAAATGTATTTTGTATATATGAATAAATTTTGATTTTGATGGCTGCAACACACTCCAAAAAAGTTGGGAAAGAGGCATGTTTAACACTGTCACATCAACCTTCCTTTTACTTACAATGTTTCATTGTTTGGGAATTGAGGTTCCCTTTCAGTCAGTCACGTTCGACGTTATGTCGACTGACGTTAGGGGTCTCACTCGGGAGCCCCAATCACCTCTGAGCTTTAGAAGAAAAGGCCAATGAGAGTTGGTGAGTGGAATTTTCATGCCAAGCCACTCCCCCGTACATACGGGTATATAAGATGGCGGCATGCATCCACGCATTCAGATTTTTGCTTCAGAGCCAATCGCTTCGTGAGCGCTGCTTCTCTCAAAAAGAAAGAACAAAATAAGATTTCATCGAAGCTGCAGGGGTTTCTCTGGTCGAGTTTCACCACCCATGCATTTCAGCGGAGAGATCACCCTGCTAGAGCACAGATAAATTATGTGGTCCAATTATGCAATGTCTACCCAGCCCAGTTTGTCGGGTCGTAAAGACTCTGTGGCTGCGTTGGTTAGGGACAAGGGTGACCTGAGGATCACAGTCAGGAATGACCACTGGGGTGGCTGCTCAGTCGGAGTCTGAGGCTGAGTTGACGGCCATGCTCCTTTTCTGCGTTTCTACAGGCAGGAGTGCACTTGGAACAGGTGTCGAGGCATATTATTGTCACTACAGATGCCTCCAAGATGGGCTGGGGTGCCGTATGCAATGGGCATGCAGCACCAGGCTCCTGGACTGGACCTCAACTGCAGTGGCACATCAATTGCCTCGAGTTGCTAACAGTGCTGCTTGCTCTTCGCTGGTTTCGACCGTTGCAGCAGGGCAAGCATGTATTTGTCCGGATGGACAACATGGCGACAGTATATCAACCACCAGAGTGTCTCATGTCACAACTCGCCCGTCATCTCCTCCTCTGGAGTCAGACACGGCTCAAATCACTGCGTACCATTCATGTTCCTGGGAGAGCTCAATCGTGCAGCCGATGCGCTCTCACAACAGCTTACCCTTCCCGGAGAATGGAGACTCTATCCTCAGGTGGTTCAGCTCATTTGGAGTCAATTCGGGGAAGCCCAGGTGAACCTGTTCGCTTCCCGAGACTCCTCCCACTGCCGGCTGTTTTATTCCCTGACCGAGGCCCCCCTCGGCACAGATGCGCTTTGCACACAGCTGGCCCTGTGGTTTATGCAATTACGCCTTCCCTCCAGAGAGCCTCCTTGCACAGACCCTGTGCAAGATCAGGGAGGACGAGGAGCAGGTCCTGTTGGTTGCACCGTTCTGGCCCACCTGGACCTGGTTTGCCGATATCATGCTTCTTGCAACAGCCCCTCCCTGGAGGATTCTCCTGAGGAAGGACCTTCTTTCTCAGGGGATGGGCACGATCTGGCACCCGTGACCCGATCTATGGAACCTGCACATCTGGCTTCTGGGCGGGACGCGGTAGACCTCTCAGGCTGTGATAGATACTATCACTCAAGCTAGAGCCCCTTCTACGAGGCAGGCCTATGCTTTTAAATGGTGTCTATTCATTGAGTGGTGTTCTTCTCACCAAGAGGACCCTCAGAGATGCTCGGTTGGTGTGGTGCTTTCCTTCCTGCAGGAAAAGCTGGATCTGAGGCTCTCCCCCTTCACTTTGAAGGTGTATGTCGCTGCCATTACGGCTCACCACGATACAGTGGACGGTTTGTCCCTGTGGAAGCATCACCCAATCAGGTTCCTGAGAGGTGCGAGGACGCTAAATCCTCTTAGGCCCTTGTGTTGCTGTGTCAGGTCCGTGCCTTGCGTATTTATGTGGAACACATCTGGAGCTTCAGATGCTCCGAGCAACTCTTTGTCTGCAGTGGAGGACAGCAGAAGGGGATGGCTGTCTTCAAACAGAGGTTGGGTCATTGGTTGGTGGATTCCATCACCTTGGCATGCCAGTCCCAAGGTGAGCCTTGCTCCCTAGGAGTGAGGACTCATTTCCTCCTCCTGGGCATTGCACACGGTACCTCTCTTGCAGATATCTGTAGAGCTGTGGGCTGGGTGACACCTAACACCTTTGCAAGATTCTATAATCTTCGGGTGGAGCCCATGTCCTCCCGTGTGTTGGGTAATATCAGGTAATCAGGAGGCTCTGGGTCCTTCGTTGCCCCGCAGTTGCAGAGAAATCTGTTACTGCATCTGGTACAGAGTTGTATTCTCTCCAGGCCTGGCACTGATGTCTCAGTTCTGCAACAGTTGGATTCCACCATGTTCCCCTTGTTTCCCTTCATTTTCCAAGTTTTCCACAAGACCTTAGATTCTGTCATTGTGATAACACACCCCTGGTGGGCCTTCTTATCTGGCTTACAGGGTGTTGGGAAGGTTACGAATTGAGATACATTTGTTCTGACATGCTTGCCTGTCAGCATTTGCATCCTCAATTTACATAACACAGTTCAGGTTGTGGCGTTTTCCATAGGGTCCCCTAATGTCAGTTTCTCATGCCACGACCTCAAACTGTGCTGTATTTCGGGATGCGTCTCACCTCCTCACCACAAACCTGAGTGGATGCACGCCGCTATCTTATATACCTGTATGTACGGGGAGTGGCTTGGCATGCAAATTCCACTCACCAATTGACCGTTCACCAAGAGCTTGTTTGGCAGGTGATCTGACCAATCAGAATGCGGATATTATGTGCCGCCGCTGCTATCCTCCATCTTGCCTGACAGGTACGGTCTGTCTCCATAGAAATACATGTTAAAATGGGGTAAAAAATATTGACTGAATTGAAACATTTTCAATATAACTAAATATAAAAATGTGCGGAGGGTGAAGCTGTACTGTTGTTAGCTGCCACAGTAACAGCAATAAGCTAAGGTATTCCTTTTTAAAGTACTTGTTTTGCGCACCAGAAAATGTGTCATGTCATCCGGCCCTGTATGCATAGCTTGCAGCACTTAAATTAAATACTGAGTGTTAAACAATAAAATAATATTTTAAAACGTGTGCTCTTATCATTCTGTGGACAAAATCCCATGAACTTCACCTCGATCGGGAGCTGTATATGCACATGTGCGCTCATCTGTTTTCAATGCAGGTTAACCGCGACGCTTCATGCCATCTTCCCACTCATTAAAATATGACAGGTCCTTTACTGCAAAAAAGTCACTGCGACACTCTAAAATGATGAAACTATGGCGCTATGTATTTTTTTAAAACCATTTTCATAGGTTTCACATTATGTTGTTGGCTCGGAAAAATATGTAAATGCACATGCCCAGGTGCCGCAGCTGTATCCCTTCTAGCCTTAACCACAAATCAGACAGGAGAGTAGATTAACTTCGGTGGACTTAAACTTGAAAAATGGTGTGTTCCGCGGTTGAAATAAAACACTTTCTAATGTTTGTTCATATTCATTTCTTTAAGTAAATATGAAAAGACGATCAGTTCATGTGTTTGAACTGAGGCGATACAGCAATCTGTCATGACGACACATTGAAGAGCCACAAAGCGGTATTTATTGTTTGAATTTCTTTAAAAATGACAACATTTTAAGGCTGAGGTTCCTGAGACCTTGATTCATATCAGAAGTAACCTGCTCTGTCTTCTCTGTTGGTGTGTTGTCAGTTTCCTCTTTGCTCTGCGATGCATTTTCAAAGACTATAGAATACCCTTAAAGGGACTTTGGCATTTTTCACTGTATGAGTACATGATGTGTAGTGTGAAAGCGGCATTGTTTGTCAGTCATGGCAATAGTAACTAAGGAGAAGGGGGTCTTTGCGAATGATCAATTTTCATTGGCCTTTTCTTCTAAAGCTCAGAGATGAATTTGGCTCCCGAGTGAGACCCCTAATGTCAGTCAACGTAACGTCTCCATTCCCTCCTTCAGGGAACGAGGATTACATGCGTAACTGAGACGATACTAATTATTAAAGTATTGCAAGCAAACTTTTTGTCCAGTCTCGCTTGATACAAGACTTCAGAAGCTCAGCAGTCTGTGATCATCATTGTCTGCTTCTCCTTTTCATACATTTTCAATTGGAGACAGATCTGGACTGCAGGTAGGCCAGTTTAACACATTCACTCTGTCTCTACGAAACCACGCTGTTGTAGCACCTGCAGAATAAGAGCTGGCATTGTCTTGATCTAGTAACCATGGACTTCCCATGAAAGGCATCATCCTGATGGCAGTATATATCTCTGTACAATTCCAATATATGCCTCCATGTCAATAGTACCTACATATGCCAGTCACCCATGCTGTTAGCTCTGCTGCACCCCATACCATGACAGACCTTTGCTTTTGCTTCTGTCACTAATGAAAGTCTGGATGGTCCCTTTGGTCTTTGGGACTGAGAACTCCATTTTTCCCGGAAACAAGTTGAAATGTGGACTCATCTGAGTACAGCACACATTTTCACATTTTCATCTGAGCCGAGCTCTGGCCCAGAGAACCTGGCAGCATCCCTGCATAGAATTGATGTATAGCTTTCTCCTAGAGTAACAGATATTCAAGTTGCATTTCTTGATGCAACAGCAGGCTGTGGTAAATGACAGTGGTTTTCTGAAGTACTCCTGAGCCCATGTGGCTATATTTAACACCTCAGCATGACGGTTTCTTATGCAATGCCATCTGAGGGTTCAAAGGTCAAGCACATTCAACTGAGGTTTCCTGCCTTGCCTTACATGTATAGTACTGTGATTTCTCTGGATTCCCTGAATCTTTTCACAATATTATGTATTGTACTTGGTGAAAGACCTAAATTCTTTGCAATTTTGCATTGTGATTTTTGATTTGTTTGACACTTCTGTTGTGAAATTTGGTACAAAGTGATGAGCCATGATCCAGCTTTGCTTGCAAAGACTGAGATGCTCCTTTTATACCAAAACATGATACCTTGAGCAATTCACCTTGACCAATTCACCAATACCTTGACCAATTCACCAATTCACCTGCTTACTGTGAACTGTTTCAAACCAGTATCATGTGGATATTCTATAACCTTTTCACTTTAATTTTGCCTCTGTCCCGACTTTTTTGGAATGTGTTGCAGTTGTCAAAAACAGAATTTGCAAAATGCATTTACGTTGGTTAGTGAAAATTTTGAAAATCTTTTCGTTGTACTGTAGCATCTGCTTAGGATCATTGATTGTTGTTTACACTTTATGTCTTAAGAGACCCTTTTAGCCTTTTGACATTTGCATATACAGGTGCTGGTCATATAATTAGAATATCATCAAAAAGTTGATTTATTTCACTAATTCCATTCAAAAAGTGAAACTTGTATATTATATTCATTCATTACACACAGACTGATATATTTCAAATGTTTATTTCTTTTCATTTTGATGATTAGAGCTTACAGCTCATGAAAGTCAAAAATCAATATCTCAAAATATTAGAATATTTACATTTGAGTTTCAATAAATGACCATCCCTACAGTATAAATTCTGGGTATCTCTTGTTCTTTGAAAGCACAATAATGGGGAAGACTGCTGACTTGGCAATGATCCAGAAGATGAACATTGACACTCTCCATAAAGAGGGTAAGTCTTAAAAGGTCATTACTGAAAGGTGTGGCTGTTTACAGAGTGCTGTATCAAAGCATATTAAATGCAAAGTTGACTGGAAGGAAGAATTTGGGTAGGAAAAGGTGCACAAGCAACAGGGATGACCGCAAGCTTGAGAATACAGTCAATCAAAGCTGATTCAAACACTTGTGAGAGCTTCACAAGGAGTGGACTGAAGCTGGAGTCAGTGCATCAAGAGTCACCACGCTCAGACGTCTTCAGGAAAAGAGCTACCAAGCCACTTCTGAGCCAGAGACAACGTCAGAAGCATCTTAACTGGGCTGTGGAGAAAAAGAACTGGACTGTTGCTCAGTGGTCCAAAGTCCTCTTTTCAGATGAAAGTAAATTTTACATTTCATTTGGAAATCAAGGCCCCAGAGTGTGAAGGAAGAGTGGAGAGGCACAGAATCCATGTTGCTTGAAGTCCAGTGTGAAGTTTCCACAGTCAGTGATGATTTGGGCTGCCATGTCATCTGCTGGTGTTGGTCCACTGTGTTTTCTGAAGTCCACAGTCAATGCAGCCATCTACCAGGAAATTTTAGAGCACTTCATGCTTCCTTCTGTTGACAAGCTTTATGGAGATGCTGATTTCATTTTCCAGCAGGATTTGGCACCTGCCCACACTGCCAAAGGTACCAAAAGCTGGTTCAATGACCATAGTGTTACTGTGCTTGATTGGCCAGCAAACTCGCCTGACCTGAACCCCATAGAGAATCTATGGGGTATTGTCAAGAGGAAGATGAGAGACACCAGACCCAACAATGCAGAAGAGCTGAAGGCCACTATCAGAGCAACCTGGTCTCTCATAACACCTGAGCAGACTGATCGACTCCATGCCACGCCGCATTGCTGCAGTAATTCAGGCAAAAGGAGCCCCAACTAAGTATTGAGTGCTGTACATGCTCATACTTTTCATTTTCATACTTTTCAGTTGGTCAAGATTTCTAAAAATCCTTTCTTTGTATTGGTCTTAAGTAATATTATAATATTTTGAGGTACTGATTTTTGACTTTCATGAGCTGTAAGCTCTAATCATCAAAATTAAAAGAAATAAACATTTGAAATATATCAGACTGTGTGTAATGAATGAATATAATATACAAGTTTCACTTTTTGAATGGAATTAGTGAAATAAATCAACTTTTTGATGATATTCTAATTTTATGACCAGCACCTGTAAATTACAGACCTGGCCCCACCGTCTACATTTATATATGGGTGCTAAATTTAAATGGTTTTACTACTATCAAGAAGAGACTAAACAGATCAGCTCTCTCTGGTCTCACCATCAAACTTCAAACACGTTCCAAAGAGGAGTAAATGACCCCCCCCCCCCCCCCCCCCAGTCATAAAACATGCAAATGAGATGTCAAGTGGGACAAAGAAACACTTTCTCACTGAAACTATGTGCCTTGTTATTGGTCAAACTAACCAAAATGGGTGTTACAGGAAAACCAGATAAAACTTCTCCCACACCCAAAAGTGGGTCTTCACTTTACTTTCGGTTCCCGGGAGACACACATATCACTTTGGAAATCTCACGACTCCCCTTCCCGGGTTTTAAGTTCAGTAACTTTGTCGATTCATTCCGGACCAATCAACCCATGGCTGGAATGACAAAGTTTCCACTCCTAAAAGAATTCATCAGAATCTACGTATTATACATGCACCAGGACACTTTACTCAGCACCAACAAAACAAATGCAAGTAACCGCTTGTTAACAGTTTAGATGCGCTTCTAGGTTTCGACCCCTTTTAATTAAAGTGATGTGATTCTCTGATGGCTCTTAACAGGTTGTGGTTAGCTGATGTGTAAATACTGCCATTACACTCTACTCTCTTACGTGCGAGCGCTCCCCCTCTCTCTTTCTCTCTCTCTCTCTCTCTCTCTCTCTCTCCATGCTCTCCTTGCGTTGGCATCTATGTTTAATGTGTGTAAGTTTGTATCTAGTTGGATGTTGCATGTTCCCCTGTAGTGTAGATACATAAACATCCATATGTATTCACACTTGGTTGTCTGTCTGCTGCTCACAGAACGAGGTTACTTTAACGTTCCAGTTTTGTTACATGCTCTGAGTGTCAGAGAGTCACTGTCACCGTCGTTACCAGCAATCACCAGATCACAGTCACCTAAGTTCTAATCACCTGCACCTGCTCACCCTCATCAGCACTCCCATAAAGCACCCACACTCTCTGACATTCATCGTCCGGTCTACGGTTCACATGCGGAACAGTAACCTGGCTCTCCCTTACGCTAACCTGTGTGTGTTTGCTCTCCAGCTACTCAGCAGTCATTCTCCCTTGTCTCTCCAGCGACTCCCGTGACAGACTACTAAGCTCCTTGGTTATCTATTGGAATATCATCTGTTATCCGAAGACCCAGTTCATCCCCTTTACGGACTTCACTCACTCACGCTCGTTATTATCCTGATCATACCTTCTGCAAATAAACATCTCTGTTCACCTCTCACTCTTGGTTCACGTCTCTGTTTGTGACAGAAGACCGGACCAACACCGTCACCAGCATGGATCCCCGGTCCTCGTCACCCTCGGAAATCCTGGAGGAGCTGGTCAACACTCTGCGGGCCTCATTACTACCACCGCCAGCGCCCCAATCTGCCCCTGCCAGTCCCATGGCACTGCCAGCTGCCTATGCGGGTGATTCGGCTGAGTGTGGCGGCTTTTTACTCCAGATGGCTCTCTACTTGGAAATGCAACCATAAAAGTTTCCCACCGAACGCTCCAAGGTAGCTTTTTTAATTTCCCTTCTCTCCGGTCAAGCATTAAATTGGGCTAGAGCCATATGGGACGCCAATACTGCCATAATTAATTCCTATGAAGCAATTACTCGTCATTTCAAGGAGGTGTTTGGATCAGCTACCGGAGCGCTCTCGGTATCAGATCAACTTCTGCGCCTGCGTCAGGGCACTTCCTCTACTCAGGAGTACACGCTACAATTCCGCACCCTGGTGGCCTCTAGTGGATGGAATGAGACGGCACTCATCAGCGCTTATCGTCAGGGTTTGGAACATACGATTCGCAGGCAGATGACAATTTATGACGATTCATTGGGACTAGAAGGATTTATGCAACGAGCCAACCGAATCTCCCAACGCCTCTCCGCCTGCGATATCCCCGAAGCCGCGCACCGGCCAGACTCACCCACCTCTATGCCTCCAGTTCCAGAGCCGATACTAATAGACACAGCCCGTCTCACCAGTCGAGAACGAGGACGCCAGTTAACATCAGGCCTGTGTCTCTATTGTGCATCAGCAGATCATTACATCAAGGCCTGCCCCATCAAACCCCCACGTCCTGCGGTGAGTACACTTCATATGAATCCCCTAATCTCCAAACTTTCTGTGATCACGGTACAACTACTCACCCCCACTCAATCCATTCCAGCCTCTGCCTTGGTCGACTCAGGCTCCTCGGGCAACTTGTTTTCCCAAGACTTCGCCGATCGTCTCTACTTGTCCCTCCAACGATGTACCAAGGAGCTCCGAGTCGAAACGATCAATGGAAAGCCACTAGGACGTGGGCACATCAAGTATGAAGCTCCTCCGATGAAGCTCAAGATCGGAGTTCTACATGAGGAGGAAATCAAGTTTCTGGTACTGGAGGGCTCCACCGTGGATATCATCCTGTGACGCCCGTGGCTCATGCTCCATTCTCCGGAAATCAGATGGGATTCAAGTGAGGTAACTCGCTGGAGCGAATGGTGCCATCAACATTGTCTCAAGGAAGTTCCACGACCTCCTCTCAAGTCCTCCGAGCTTCAAGTCGCCTCCACGCGGATTGAAAGTCCAGATTCTGCTGAAGTTCCCACAATCCCATCTAATTATAAGGCATTCCAGGATGTCTTCAGTAAGCAGGTAGCTACGCAGTTACCACCACATTGGCCCTGGGACTGTGCCATAGATCTGCTGCCTGGGTATAAACTCCCCAAGGGTAGAGTATACCCACTGTCCATCCCGGAGGGCAAGGCTATAGAGGAATACATCCAGGAGGCTCTTAAACAGGGGTACATCCGGCCATTCAGTTCTCCAGCGGCATCAAGCTTCTTCTTTGTGGGTAAGAAGGACGGGGGCTTGCGGCCATGTATTGATTACCACGCTCTTAACTCCCAGACATTCAAGATCCCCTATCCACTTCCCCTGGTCCCGGCCGCTCTCGAGGAACTCCGTGCGGCCCGCATCTTCACGAAGCTGGACCTGAGCAGCGCCTATAACCTTGTTCGGATCAGGGAGGGTGATGAATGGAAGACAGCCTTCATTACACCCTCTGGTCACTGCGAATACTTAGTGATGCCATATGGCCTTGCCAACGCCCCTTCTGTGTTCCAGGGATTCATGAACGAGGTGTTCTGGGAGTTCCTAAATCACTTCGTCATAGTTTACATCGATGATATCCTGATATACTCCCAGAACCTGGCCGACCATCGCCATCACATTGCGCAGGTCCTTAAGAAGCTCCGACAACACCATCTATACCTCAAGTTGGAAAAATGTGAGCTCCATCGCCCCACGGTACAGTTCCTTGGTTACATCATCGGTAAGGAGGGAATCCAGATGGACCAGGGGAAGGTGACAGCTGTCTCCAACTGGCCCATCCCTCAAACAGTCAAAGAGCTCCAAAGATTATTGGGATTTGCCAACTTCTATCGCTGTTTCATAAAAAAATTCAGCATCCTCACAGCACCACTCACCACCCTGCTCCGAGGAAAGCCCAAGTCCCTGTCCTTTGACTCCAGCGCCCACAAAGCCTTTGAAAATCTCAAGACCGCCTTCAGCGCGGCCCTCATCCTCCGCCATCCCAACCCTTATCTACCATTCATAGTGGAAGTGGACGCTTCCACCACCGGAGTTGGGGCCGTGCTGTCCCAGCAATATGGTGAGCCTCCCAGCCTCCAGCCTTGAACTACAGTCGTGGCCAAAAGTTTTGAGAATAACATAAATATTAGTTTTCACAAAGTTTGCTGCTAAACTGCTTTTAGATATTGGTTTCAGTTGTTTCTGTGATGTACTGAAATATAATTACAAGCACTTCATACGTTTCAAAGGCTTTTATCGACAATTACATGACATTTATACAAAGAGTAAGTCAAGTCAAGTCACCTTTATTTATATAGCGCTTTTACCAATACAGATTGTGTCAAAGCACTTAACAGTATCAAATTGGAGGACAGAGTGTCAGTAATATACAATAAGATTAAACATTTAATTTTCAGTTAAAGGCATTTCATTATTGAATTCAGAGATGTCATTGTCTAGCTCAGTTTAGTTTAAATAGTATATGAGCAATCAAATCGGCGATAATCGTTAGAAATTAGGTGTCCCCAACTGAGCAAGCCAGAGGCGACAGCGGCAAGGAACCAAAACTCCCAGAATGGAGAAAAAAACCTTGGGAGAAACCAGGCTCAGTCGGGGGGTCAGTTCTCCTCTGACCAGACGACACCCACAGTTCAAAAGTTTCAAGTTCTAACAATAGTAGTATTATGTAGTTAGGTATTTTATTATATTTTTAGTTATATTTTTTAGTTTTAGTGTATTTTAATCGAGGTCTCTGGGGGTCATCTGGGTGTCCTGGTCTCCGCTGACGATCAGGGCTGCAGACATCATCTCTTGGTGCCGATCCACCATCTGATCATAGGAAAGAAACAGACAAATATTAGCGTAGATGCCATTCTACTTACGATGTAACGAGTACACCGTGTGTTGTGGGAAGTGTTCCCGGTTCCGGTTGATCTAATTAATGCAGCCTAACAATCCTTTAACGGATTTGAATAATAGAAGCGTATTAGTGTGTTATGTGTACGCCAGGGTAAAGAGATGGGTCTTTAATCTAGATTTAAACTGACAGAGTGTGTCTGCCTCCCGTATTTGCATTGTTGGCCGTTCTTTTTCAGGACCTCTGCAATTTGACTGGGCATGCTCTCAATCAACTTCTGGGCCAAATCCTGACTGATAGCGACCCATTCTTTCATAATCACTTCTTGGAGTTTGTCAGAATTAGTGGGTTTTTGTTTGTCCACCCGCCTCTTGAGGATTGACCACAAGTTCTCAATGGGATTAAGATCTGGGGAGTTTCCAGGCCATGGACCTAAAATTTCAACGTTCTGGTCCCCGAGCCACTTAGTTATCACTTTTGCCTTATGGCACGGTGCTCCATCGTGCTGGAAAATGCATTGTTCTTCACCAAACTGTTGTTGGATTGTTGGAAGAAGTTGCTGTTGGAGGGTGTTTTGGTACCATTCTTTATTCATGGCTGTGTTTTGGGGCAGAATTGTGAGTGAGCCCACTCCCTTGGATGAGAAGCAACCCCACACTTGAATGGTCTCAGGATGCTTTACTGTTGGCATGACACAGGACTGATGGTAGTGCTCACCTTTTCTTCTCCTGACAAGCCTTTTTCCAGATGCCCCAAACAATCGGAAAGGGGCTTCATCGGAGAATATGACTTTGCCCCAGTCCTCAGCAGTCCATTCACGATACTTTCTGCAGAAGATCAATCTGTCCCTGATGTTTTTTTTGGAGAGAAGTGGCTTCTTTGCTGGCCTTCTTGACACCAGGCCATCCTCCAAAAGTCTTGGCCTCACTGTGCGTGCAGATGCACTCACACCTGCCCGCTGCCATTCCTGGGCAAGCTCTGCACTGGAGGTGCCCTGATCCCACAGCTGAATCAACTTTAGGAGACCAAAGTTTTGAGAATGACACAAAAACATCCTCCGAGAGCAACTTCTCCCAACCATCCAAGAACAGTTTGGTGACGAACAATGCCTTTTCCAGCATGATGGAGCACCTTGCCATAAGGCAAAAGTGATAAGTAAGTGGCCTGGGGAACAAAACATTGAAATTTTGGGTCCATGACCAGGAAACTCCCCAGAACTTAATCCCATTGAGAACTTGCAGTCAATCCTCAAGAGGCAGGTGGACAAACAAAAACCCCCAAATTCTGACAAACTCGCAGCATTGATTATGTAAGAATGGGCTGTCATCAGTCAGGATGTAGCCCAGTAGTTGATTGACAGCATGCCAGGACGAATTGCAGAGGTCTTGAAAAAGAATGGTCAACACTGCAAATATTGAGTCTTTGCTTAAACTTAATGTAATTGTCAATGAAAGCCATTGGCACTTATGAAATGCTTGTAATTTTACTTCAGTATACCATAGTAACATCTGACAAAAAGATCTAAAAACACTGAAGCAGCAGACTTTGTGAAAATTAATATTTATGACATTCTCAAAACTTTTGGCCACGACTGTACTATTCGAAGAAACTGACCCCAGCAGAGCAGAACTATGACATCGGCAACAGGGAGCTACTGGCCATTAAGTTAGCCCTAGAGGAGTGGCAGCATTGGCTGGAGGGAGCCAACCATCCCTTCACTGTTATTACAGACCATAAAAATCTCCAATACCTCCGTGAAGCCAGACGGCTCAATCCCCGACAAGCCCGTGGGGCCTTATTCTTCACTAGGTTCCATTTCACCATCACCTACCGACCCAGAAATTGCAATAATAAGGCTGATGCCCTCTCCCACCTCCATTCATCAGATTCGCCCTCAGATCCGGAACCTATTCTCCCTCCAGCCCTA
This sequence comes from Acrossocheilus fasciatus, assembly GCA_036784905.1. NCBI lineage: Eukaryota > Metazoa > Chordata > Actinopteri > Cypriniformes > Cyprinidae > Acrossocheilus > Acrossocheilus fasciatus. The sequence goes on from CM071944.1 coordinate 33,391,831, forward strand.
ATTGTTAACCCCATTGTCTGGGATATAGATGACGACATCAGAGCCGCCACCCTCACTGAGCCTGCTCCGCTGGGAGGCCCAGAAGGGAAAACATTCATCCCAACTTCCCTGCGGCAATCCCTTCTGGGCTCAGTGCACTCTGTACCGGGCTCTGGACACCCAGGCAGACAATGGACCCTCTCGCTCCTCCAAGCTCGGTACTGGTGGCCCAGTATGTCCCGTGATGTCACTAAGTACATCCGCAGTTGCTCAGTCTGTGCCATGTCTTCTACTCCCTGACAACTACCTGTGGGCAAGCTCATTCCTCTCCCCATTCCACGTAGACCATGGTCCCACATAGGAATTGATTTTGTATCCGATCTGCCTGACTCCGATGGGAACACATGTATCCTTGTGGTAGTTGACCGTTTCTCCAAAGGATGCAAGCTTATTCCTCTCCCCGGCTTGCCCACAGCAATGGAAACAGCAGAACACCTGTTCCACAGTGTCTTCCGGAATTACGGGATACCCGAAGACATTGTGTCTGACCGTTGGCCTCAATTCATCTCCCACGTATGGAAAGCATTCTTCCGCCTATTGGGAGTTACAGTGAGTCTATCTTCAGGTTAGATCCAGGAACTCGGACGGTACCTCCGGGCATACTGTCAAGAAAATCAGTACAGCTGGAGCCGTTTCCTCCCGTGGGCCGAGTATGCACAAAATTCCCTCCGGCAGAACACCACTGGCCTAACACCATTCCAGTGCATACTCGGCTACCAACCACCGCTCTTCCCGTGGACGGGAGAGCAATCAGAGGTTCCAGCTGTAGACCACTGGTTCCGGGTGAGTGAGAGAGTGTGGGACTCAGCGCACATCCACCTGCAACGGGCAGTGTGGAGACATAAGGCCTTTGCAGATGCCCGCTGCGCTCCCACTCCCATTTACCACCCAGGGGATTGGGTATGGCTTTCCACCCGAGATCTGCGACTCCGCCTGCCCTGTAAAAAGCTGAGTCCCCGCTACATCGGTCCGTTCAAGATCCAGAGGCAGATCAACAAAGTCTCTTGCCAGCTCCAACTCCCCCCCCCCCCCCCCCCCCCCCAGGTATCGAATTCACCCCACTCTACACGTTTCATTACTAAAGCCTTGTTCTTCTCTTACCCCAGACCAACACGAGGTAGTAGACGTGCCTCCTCCTCCAGAGATCCTTGAGCAGCCTTCCATCTACCAGGTTCACGAAATCATTGATTCGCGGCTACGGGGAGGCCGACTGGAGTGCCTAGTGGACTGGGAAGGCTATGGACACTGTGAACAATGTATCAGTAAAGAAATTGTTTTTCATGGCCAGAGAATCAATAGATGATTAAAACTGTCCGTACTCCGGACAAACAAATCATTTTATTGTACTATCAATGCTACAGTTAATTTCTGAAAATTAATATAATTGATAATAACCCATTATGATTAATTATGTTCATCTCACATTGAGCTAATTTGCTACAGTACCTTTGTCAATTAAATAAAAGTTAAAGAGAATTAACAAATCACAGATTCTTGATTTTATTGAATTTTACAAAATCTCCCAACTTCTCGGGAATTGGGGTTGTAAAATACAAAAAATTAGGTCAATAAAGTTTTAAGTCAAAACCTTTTTTACATAAAGTTTCATAATTTACAAAGAAAATATAAAATAAATATGTTTTTGGAACTTTTTTTAAATCATTTAAAAGATATTTTTAAAAACAACAGTGGAAAAAAACAAATTCAATGTCATTTTCACACTGACTCTTCACATCCTCATCCTTTGTAAGCTCTATAAATTAGGTTCTACAGAGAAAATTTGCTTTTGCAACACAGAAAACAGTGTCTTACTGGCATGTTGATAACAACCAACTAAAGTGTTTGAGGGCAGGTCGAAGTAGACATTGTTTGCGGATAATCAATGAAAACCACAAGGTGGCATTATGCTAATTTCTTACTTCCATAGTTAAAGGTGCAGTAGGAAATCTTGGAAAATGCTAACTTTAGCCTGATAGCACTGAAAGCGAACGTTCCACCCTCCCTGCAATCGCCATCCAAAGTTACGCCCCTGAACGCATACACTCATTACTACATCAGCGGTTCCCAATTCCAGTCCTTGCTAAACTTCGGATTTCCCCTGCTCAGGGAGTAAGGAGCAAAGAACACTGTGTAGGGAGCATGTCAATCGGAACACAGTTCATGTAAGTAGCTCTCTTCTAACGAGCTGGTTATCTGATTCAGGTGTGTGTTAACTAAGCAAGACATGCAAAATACACAGAGACGGGGGGCGCAAGGACTGGAATTGGGAACTGCTGGGCTACATCAGGTGTCATTCACTGGTGAGAAAACTTTATAGTACAGTTAGTAAAAGTACCACAATACCAGTAATGAATAGAGTACCTTGCAATAGCGTACGTGAATGTGCTATTGCTGCAATAGCGTACGTGTCTGCAATAGCGTATGTGAACGCGCTGATGACGCATCTTGTCTGCGCGAACCTGGTGCGCAGATGTATGCAAATACATACGTTGACAGGCAGGTAGGAAAAACAATTAAAAAGCTTGGGCCGAGGGTTTTGATTGGACGAACATTTCTTGGTCCTATGCCTTCCACAGAATATATACTGTAAATACAGATAAATACATTTAGACCACTTAACTTAATGATTGCTATCGGGATGTGAAGAGACTTTCAACCAGCATAACAAAAAGTGTTTCTGCAGACAATCACCTATTGCACCTTTAAATTATAGAAGTGATTCTGAAATTACTGGAGGCTCGTTTTGGCAGTTCAGAATCAAGTCTTTCTTAAGAGACAGTCAATTTATTTGTCATGCACTTTGATCTTTAAAACGTTGCTTTCCTTCTAAAACCTTTCTAAAAACATTTTACGTTGTCACACAGCAATATTACACACTTTATGTAAGGTAATATTCGAAAAGCGTAATGGGGCATTTTAACTCTTATTGTAGAAAATGACCTTAACACATAGTCAATCTCTGGCCAAAAGATACAGTACTGTTCTTCCCCACAAAAGTGGCTTTTTTGAATTCATTATATTCAGGGTCATACAGTTAGAACGCAAATTAGAATCAAAATGAATTACAGATCAAAAAACAATCATAATCTGGCATTTGCCACTTTTATCACTGAATGTAATGAAGACTTTCCAATTTCAATAATCTATATCTTCTGAAGAATAAACTTGGTCGGATTAGTGCTCCCTGCCTCTCTATAGTATCTAAGCTTTTCTAAGCTTCAGGAAAAGGCATCTAGATTTTGAAGTCACTTTCCTTCTCTCTATTAAATGTCCCCATTTCAAAAACCATTCTCTTTTTTTCACTCTTAAATATGAATTTTGTAACATCTGTCACTCCCCTGCTTTTATAAAAAATAAAATAAAATAAAAATATTAGAAAAGCGATTATGAAAGTATGAGGTGATTTTGTCAAAGCCAGATGTTATCATGGCTGAGATCAGAGGCTCTGATGATTAGGGGGAAGTCATTTACCCATTCAGTTATTTTCGTCCACACCTCCCTCTTAATTCAGGATTTAATCTAGAGGACAATTTAGATTCATTTGTTCCACTGCTCATGTAACTTATTTACATTCCTTTAAAGGCAGGGTAAGCTGATTTGGTTCAAAAACATTTTTTGTTATATTGGTTGAAAGTCTCTTCAGATCCCAATAGCACTCACTAAGTTAAGTGGTCTAAATTTATTTATATGTATTTATATCGTTTGTGGAAGGCATAGGACCATAAAATGTTTTTCCAATCAAAATGCTCTATCCGAACATTACAATAGGCTGTCCTACCTGCCTGTCAAAATATGTATTTGCATACCCTGTTTGCACAGACATGACATATCATCGGCATGTCAAGAATGAAAGGAGTTATTATTTTTTATCAACTTTTTTTATTTATTTTCACACACAACATCATAACAAAACATCCATTCAAAACAAACAAAACAAAACAACAGACATATAATCAATATTTTAAAAGTCCAGTCAAAAAGGAGAGAGAGAGGGATGAAAAAAACAAACAAAAAACAAGTCATGAATGAATGATATATGTAGTTAAAATTTGGTTGTAGTTTCATTTTGAATCTTTTGTAAGGAATTATGTATGCTCTATGAATGACTTTGAAGTGAATAGGACAATGAGCCAAGTTTTTAGATGTTAAATTGAGGTTAGACCACACTCTCTGCCAGTTGACCCGATAAATTAAGGTCAGGTAATTGCCTACTCCAAATAGATTTAATAGAAAGAGGTTTTGTAATGCAATCAATAATTTTATTATATATTAAGGAAACAGATGGCCGACCAGAAGATGGTGCAATCCAATCCCGCATAGGATGAGAGGAAATGGGAGATGCCCAAGGAACTCCATATGCTTTGAGAGCAGAATGTAATTGAAGAAAGACAAAATATGCAGATTCTGATAAACAAAATTTAGTTCTTAAAGTCTGAATTGAACAGAGGCCCTGGTTATCATATATATCACCGCACGTGTTTACGCCTAAAGAAGACCAAGAGGGTTGGACAAACAGACGATTTCCGCATACAAAATTAAAATTGTGCCATAAAGGTGTACTGTTACAAAATTTGAAGGGTCCTCCTATCAGACGTTCAACTGTTTTCCAGATTTTAATAGAATTGGCCACACCCGGACCAAATCTGACCTAATGACCTGTGCCAGTAAATAAAATATCTTGGAGTCTATTTGGTTTAACCTTGTCAGCTTCAGTCACTCTCCATGAAACTTTCGATTGAGGATCAACCCAATTATAAAGAGCCTTAAGTTGGAACGACCAATAATACAATTCAAAATTTGGTACAGCCAGTCCTCCTGCACGTATAGGTTGTATTGTGGTAAGTTTGATTCTGGGGCATTTATCATTCCAGATAAATTGAGAAAGTATGGAGTTGGTCTCCTTAAAGTAACTTGGAGGGGGAGAAAGTGGTAGCATAGAGAAAAGAAAGTTAAATCGAGGTAACAAACTCATCTTAACTGTGGAGATTCTAACTTAAAGAGAGACTTTAAGATTCTTCCATCTTTAATTTCATTTTTGACCTTAACTAGAATACTATAAAAACTGTTTCTGGCAATCTTATGGATGTTTTTATATATGGTAATGCCCTAATAGATGAAAGATTCTTTAAGAGGGATAAATGAGGGAATAGAAGAATTAACCTTAACATTGTTAATTGGCATTAAAGCAGATTTGCTCCAATTTATTTTGTATCCTGATAAGCTACTAAAATGATCAAATTCCTTAATTATACTAGAGACTGAAACATCAAAGTGGTCTAAATATAGAATAATATCATCAGCGTACAATGAAATACTATGATTATGATCATGAATCTTAATCGATACACTTCAGCTTTCCTGATGGCTAAGAGTTCAAGAGATAAGCAAAACAATAAGGGGGAAAGCAGACATCCCTGCCTCGCTGTAAAGGGAACGGGGGGGAATAATATTACCAGTCAAGACTGATGCTGCAGGTGAGTGGTATAATGTCTTAATCATAGAAATGAAATGTTCACCAAAGCCGAAACATTGCCTTTTCTGTATCAAGTGAAAAAAATGCACAAGGGCTCAGATGAGAGTCTGCAAAGTCAAGAATATGAAAGAGTCAAAGCATATTGTCAGATACATTGTGCCCCTTGATAAAACCAGTTTGGTCCTCCTTGATCAAACTATGAATTACCTTCTCCATATGAGAATCAAAAACTTTAGCATAGATTTTTAGATCACATGGGATAAGTGATATCGGTCTGTAGCTGGAACAATCTAATGGATCTTTCCCTTTTTTAAGAAGTAATGATATCAAAGATGTTTTTTGATCTGTATGAAATACACCGTGTTAAATTGCAAAATTAAATTAAGCATAAGTGTCCCTACCAAATCCCAAATATGATTCAGGGGGGAGACCATCTAGACCCGGCGATTTGCCCTTTTGAAGGCTTTTTAGAGAGACAAGGAGCTCCTCCAACTTAATGGGCCTCCAAAGATTCTTTATCCACCTGTGAGATCCGAGGCAATTCCAATTTATCTAAATACTGCTTACAAATTGCTTCATCAAAATATGTTTTGGCTTTTTACAGATATGTATAAAAACATTTATGTCATTAATTGGTGCAGGTTTCGTGGTGACATGACCATCCGATGATTTTATTGCGCTAATATATGCCTTAGACTCACATTCTTTCAGCCTAAAGGCCAATAGGAGACTAGGTCTCTCTGATTCTGAATAATATTTTTGCCTAGTCCTATGTGAGATAAATTCCGCCTTTGAGTGTGAAAGTAAGTCATATTCTTCTTTTAAAGAGACTGTGTAGCCTGTTGCTCAGTAAAATGTTGTTTTTGTAGGTTTTGTAATGAGTGCATTTTATTTTCTAATTGTGTAAACTGGTGAATTTTCGCTTTGGCAAGAGTAGAAGAGAAAGATATACAGAATCCTCGCATAGTACACTTAGTTGTTTCCCACAGTATTTGAGGATCCACATCAGAGGGCATATTAATTTCAAGACATTGCTTTAAATATTCTTTTAGAGAAGTAATGAAGGTCTTATTACTTAATAATGATATGTTAAAGCGCCATCTAGGGGATTTGGCTTTAATACCGGCAAGAGGAATATTGCATAACACAACAGAATGATCAGATAATAAAATTGGAAATATAGAGATAGAGGAATTAGACAAAATAAAAGATGGGCTAAGAAATATGTAGTCTATCTTAGAGAAAGTCTTATGTCTATTAGAAAAAAAAGTGAAGTCCTTAGATTTAGTATTCTGAATTCTCCAATGATCGATTAATTTGAGCTCAGTGATAAATTTATTCAGTAATTTAGAAGATGGATTGACTGTTGTATCAGATTAATATATATCCAAAGCAGGATTTACGACAGCATTAAAATCGCCACCCACCACTAATGGGCAATCACTATGCTCAAGTAGTGTTTTGTAAATATTTTTAAAGAATTCACTGTCTGTCTCATTCGGATTGTAAATAGAGACCAATGCTAACCTATTATTATGTATCTTGCAATGGATAAAAACAAATCTACCCTCCTCATCACTTCTCACAGGAAAAGGCTGCAAATTTATAATACTTATTCTGGAAACGTGCCATGTCAGATTGCTTTAAATGTGTCTCTTGTATCAGTGCACAGGAAATCGATTTACGGTGTAAGTATTCTAATACACAAGTACGTTTAACAGCAGAATTTAGGCCATTCACATTCAATGATAAAATATTTAGAGTGTGCATTGAGTATTCATAATCCCAAAACTGTATTCAGTAAATGAAGAAAAGCAAAAGCACTTCCATTCTGTAAGTAACATGTAAATGCTGGTGTGTGTTCTAGATACCAAACCACCTAAAAAAATCCTTTTAGAAATAAGGTAAAATATTAAAAGTATGAATGTCTGTTGTAAAAAATAAAAGCAACACAGAAACAGGAACAACAAACAACTATAAACAAGAAACAACTCAGACCGCACATTACCAAGAACATAGGACTGATTGAGCAACAAAAAATGGTGATGATATGTGACTGGTCCACCTCAATGCAAGACATGTCCCTAAAAAGCCCACAAAAATTATTGTAATTAAACCTACTCTCCATTAGACCCCTGCAAAAAAAGGGGTGTTAGTCTTACCAGTAAAGAGACAGTTGTGCCGGATAAATAGGGACAATATCCCAGAAGAGGAGAGAGAGAGTGTGAGAGAGTGTGAGAGAGAGAGAGAGAGAGAGAGAGAGAGAGAGAGAGAGAGAGAGAGAGAGAGAGAGAGAGAGAGAGAGAAGAAGAAGAAAAAAAAAGATTTAACAAGTGTCCATGTCCACCTTGTTATTATTCTCGCCTGGGCAGCTGGAATTGCCTTCATCCCGGTCATTAAGTTCTTCTCGCTGGGCCGAAGAGATAGAGATGGTGGCTGCTGTTTTCCCGTTGCTTTGTAGAGCTGCAGCATATGTCATCTTCTGTGACAGTGAGCTGATAAAATCCTCTGCTTTCTGAGGAGAGTCGAACATCATCTGCTCACCTTTGTGCCGTAGTTTAATTACCGCCGGATAGGTGAGAAAGGGCTGGAGGCCAAGTGCTGTCATCTTCTTCAAGACTTGATTAAAGCTCTTTCTCTTGGTAGTTGTGGCGGGACTAAAGTCGGGAAAAAAATAGTAGTGTGACATTGTCCTGCGTATATTTCACCGGATATACCTGCCGAGCACCGTTCAGGATCGCTGATCTGTCATGCCATCTTAGTACACGGAAGATGAGAGTACGCAGCCTTTCATGGAGAGTTTTTCCTTCCGTCATACACGCGATGGGCCCGGTCAATCTCGATGTCACGGCCTTTCAGTGAAGGGATCCACTTGGAAAGATTAGCTCTGAGGAAGCCAGCTGCATTATTTCTTCTGCTCCGGCAACCCCACCCAGTTGTATGTTATTTCTTCTGCTCCTATCTTCAATGTCCGTCATCCTCTCATTGAGTTGCTCCAGCTCATTTCTTAAGTTTGTGACTGTCCTCCTATCCTCACATGCAGCTGCTTGAATGGAATCGACCCGATCACGTGTCTGCTTCGCCGTGCTAGCTAGTCCCTCAAGCTCCGCTCTTAGCTCTTGGTTGCATGTATTTCCGCAGGCAGGTCACGCAATGCTGGGGTCAGTACAGAGTCTACCGCATCTCTTACTGTCGAGGCCACAACCGAATCCAAAGTACTTTGATGCTCTTTAAGTGCTAGCTTGACACCGTTAGCGATAGAACCGTCGAGATCCTCTCTGGAGATGGTGGAATCTTTGAATTTTTTCTTTATTGGCGATTGCTCAATCTCTCTTTTCCGATTGTATTTGACTGTTGAAGTACTTATGATGGGTCAAATACAGAGTGGTTTGAAATTTACTGACAGGATTATACAATATTTGACAGAGTGAGCAGAGCGAAGGACTATGCGTGCATCGCTGTCGAAGGGTCACGTGATCTCTGAAAGGAGTTATTATTGTAACATTTTGCGCTTTGTACTGTAATGTTTTCTTACTGGTGAATAAGGCGTGAGGAAATCTGACAGCATTGCATTCAATCATCCACCACCAATGCCATCTTTCATCGTGTTGCAGGTTAGTCTCTGGTCTGTCTGAGTGCCTTCATGTGTTTTGGAGGAGGTGTGGCTTTGCAGCATGATTATGCAGGGAGGGTGGGGGTCTTGCTTTGAAAGCTAGCTTGCTATCACGAGCCTTTCTGAAACCACCTACCCTACCTTTAACTTTGTGAAACCTTGAAAGCCATTACTGGGTACAGTACTTAATAGCCACAAATAGCAGTGTGTGTGTGTATATATATATATATATATATATATATATATATATATATAAGTAAATATATATATTAAGTGTCAAAGTGTATTTTATATATTTCAAACTGATTTTATGTCTAAACAAATCTGTTCAGGTCTAAAAATTTGTAAAACTTACATGTATGTTTGTGATTTATCAATGTACAAAACTGTGGTTTTGGTGAAAGATTATCAAAAAAAATTTACAACTTAAAATAATGTTTCCCAAAAAGCTGTTTTTAGCAGATTTCTAAAATGGTTCAAGTCCTTTTTTTTCTTTAAGAAAATAATGATGCTTTACTCTAACATGGTAGTACTCTGTAGTATATAGTGTATTTCTCCTTTCCAGTTAGACAGATTCAAAGAGCCTCCGGCATATGGACCAATGTGTGACTTGCTTTGGTCGGACCCACTGGAGGACTTTGGCAACGAGAAAAGCCAGGAACATTTCACACACAACACAGTGAGAGGCTGCTCCTATTTCTACAGGTACCAAAAGCCCATTTAAAAAAATGAAACCAGAGAACACTTTACATAATTACATTTTTAAGATTAAACACTATGCAGTTCTATACAGAGGAATAAATTGTAAAAAAAAAAAAATAATAATAATAATAATAATAATAATAATAATCTTGCAGTGTGTTATTTGAGCATGAGATAAATGGCTGAATTGACACTTACCAATAGACTGGCATGTTAAATTAAAAAGATTTGGTATATTAAAGGGGACATCAGATGCCCATTGTTGGTATGATTCTTTAGGGTCTTCATGAATAGTCTATAACATGCTTTAGTTAAATGGTAGTGTAAAACAACACCCTTTTTACCTCAAAAACAGCTCTGTTCACAGCGACCCATTTCGGTGCATGTTCCTTTAAATGCTAATGAGCTACTGCTCACCCCGCCCCTCTCTTCCGTGGGGTGAGCAGTTCTCTGAGAATGTAAAAAGTCACATTCATAGTGGAACTTGCTAACTAGCACGTGAATAGGAAAGGTGATTTGCAAAGATTGATTAAAAAAAAAAAAACAACCTTATACTCACTTTTTCTGTAGGTGAAGCTGGATCACAAATGATTGATCACAAACATAAATGCATTTTGGTAGATTGGGGGCACATTCCCTTCAAAAGCAAAAGTAATCCACTTTGTCTTTAGAGGTTGGGAGTAAGTGATGATTGCTATGTTCGTTATTACAAACCCGATTCCAAAAAAGTTGGGACACTGTACAAATTGTGAATAAAAAAGGAATGCAATAATTTACAAATCTCATGAACTTATATTTATTCACAATAGAATATAGATAACATATCAAATGTTGAAAGTGAGACATTTTGAAATGTCATGCCAAATATTGGCTCATTTTGGATTTCATGAGAGCTACACATTCCAAAAAATTTGGGACAGGTAGCAATAAGAGGCTGGAAAAGTTAAATGTACATATAAGGAACAGCTGGAGGACCAATTTGCAACTTATTAGGTCAACTGGCAACATGATTGGGTAGAAAAAGAGCCTCTCAGAGTGGCAGTGTCTCTCAGAAGTCAAGATGGGAAGAGGATCACCAATTCCCCCAATGCTGCGGTGAAAAATAGTGGAGCAATATCAGAAAGGAGTTTCCCAGAGGAAAAATTGCAAAGAGTTTGAAGTTATCATCATCTACAGTGCATAATATTATCCAAAGATTCTGAGAATCTGGAACCGTCTCTGTGCGTAAGGGTCAAGGCCGGAAAACCATACTGGATGCCCATGATCTTCGGGCCCTTAGATGGCGCTGCATCACATACAGGAAAGCTACTGTAATGGAAATCACAACATGGGCTCAGGAATACTTCCAGAAAACATTGTCGGTGAACACAATCCACTGTGCCATTCGCCGCTGCCGGATAAAACTCTATAGGTCAAAAAAGAAGCCATATCTAAACGTGATCCAGAAGCGCAGGCGATTTTAAAATGGACTGTGGCAAAGTGGAAAACTGTTCTGTGGTCAGACGAATCAAAATTTGAAGTTATTTTTGGAAAACTGGGACACCATGTCATCCGGACTAAATAGGACAAGGACAACCCAAGTTGTTATCAGTGCTCAGTTCAGAAGCCTACATCTCTGATGGTATGGGGTTGCATGAGTGTGTGTGGCATGGGCAACTTACACATCTGGAAAGGCACCATCAATGCTGAAAGGTATATTCAAGTTCTAGAACAACATATGCTCCCATCCAGACGTCGTGTCTTTCAGGGAAGACCTTGCATTTTCCAACATGACAATGCCAGACCACATACTGCATCAATTACAACATCATGGCTGCGTAGAAGAAGGATCCAGGTACTGAAATGGCCAGCCTGCAGTCCAGATCTTTCACCCATAGAAAACATTTGGTGCATCATAAAGAGGAAGATGCAACAAAGAAGACCTAAGACAGTTGACCAACTAGAAGCCTGTATTAGACAAGAATGGGACAACATTCCTATTCCTAAATTTGAGCAACTTGTCTCCTCAGTCCCCAGACGTTTGCAGACTGTCATAAAAAGAAGAGGGGATGTCACACAGTGGTAAACATGGCCTTGTCCCAACTTTTTTGAGATGTGTTGATTAGGGGTGGCACGGTACATGAAAAAACACCCGAACCGTTCGGTTCGCTTGTCCCGGTTCGGTTCGTGTGCATCGCACGGTTCGACGCATGCGCAATGTAGCCCCGTGCTCAGACAGTTTTGCCTCAGACAGTTTCGCGCAAACATACAGTGACTATGTGCTGATTCTGAACGCGTCTCTCATGTTGACTGACAAGGGAGTATACTTTAAAGGCTTGCGCACTCAACTGTTTGCGAAAAGGAGCTTTGTGCTCGAGTATCCTAACGTTACCTCTCTCATTCGGCACAAATCCAAATATTGCATAATATTTCCATATTTGCGATGTAACATATCTGAAAGCGAAACTATACTTTATTATGTAAATGATAAGCTTTGTACTTCAGTTGCGTTCCAACGGTGACACAGAGGCGCGCGCGCTGATGTTTGGCTCAATGAATTTTATTTTGATAAAGTACCAACTGCGTTGTCAAGTTAGCAATGCTGGAACGGATGTGTTAACTGTTTCCTTATACCAGCAGAATCAACTTTAAACACATATTGTCTTATTAATAATCACTGTATAAAGGTCTGCTTTTATTTGTGTACACTCACAATGAAAACAAAACAGATTTTATATATATATATATATATATATATATATATATATATATATATATATATATATATATATATATATATATAACATGTAATAATATTTAGTATTTTCACATCTAAATGGAAAAATATTGTAATTTGCACTACTGTCTGTTCAAAATAAATGAAAAGAAACTGAGCATAGTAGATTCTCGTCACAGTGCACACAGCAGGGAGGAACGAGGAGACGAGGATGAACTCAAAATACAGTCTTTAATAAATCCAAAACAGATAGGGCAAGACAAGGCAACCCACAGGAACACTGGGGAGTAACGAGTAGACCAGACAAAATCTAACTAAACAGGCAGGAACTAAATACAAATGATAATTTGACATAATTAGACAAATGTAGCTGAACGAAATAAACTGATAAGCACACTTAACAAGGACAGGAACATGACCAAATAAGGACACAAGAGGGCAGGAAACACAAGACACACGACAGAGGACTGACACATGCATACTGTAAATGAAGAAAGAGTCATTATACAGGTGCACTGTCTTGTTTGATTCGCAAGTGACTGTTACATCAAGATGATTAATGCTCTATGTTTGCTTTGCCTCAAAAAGGAGGACATATCATGCACCTACTAGGGCTGTAAAAATAAATTGATGCATTGCAAATCTAGAAATGATTCTGCATCGATTCTGAGATTTTCTGAATGCATCACGATTTTCTCTGGAATCAATTCTGAGCTTAGTTTTTAACACCAGATGGCACTGCATGCTTAAGAAACAGCCATGATCTGCTTGCTTCCTGTTCCTTACGCACTTGAAACTAAAATAATACAAGGGTGTTCACAGTGGGCTGTGTTTACATTAATCTCATGTCATAAAAGCATTCTGAGCCGAGGTGAAATTACATGACTCAACCGAACGCACAAGCACTCTTCAGTGCTCTTTTTCGTGAGCATTTGAGTGTGCTGTTAAAAACTAGATTAAAGCGCCATCTGCTGTTAACTAAAACTAAGCTCAGAATGCTATGCATTCAGAAAATCTCAGGACTCGATCCACGAATCGTGATGAATTGATTTATTGTCACAGCCCTAGCACCTGCCTGTTATAGAATGGCTGCAGAATTAAGTGAAATCAGATGATATGAGCTATTTTTGAATAGCCTAGCTAGTTTCAATGGGTCTAAATGGGATTTGGAAGCTTCATTTGACCTTTAGTTGGCGATATAAAAGATGTTGCATTAAATGCAAGTGAAGAATAGCCAGCTTATCTCTTACAACCCGAATTCCGGAAATGTTGGAACGTTTTTTAAATTTGAATAAAATGAAAACCAAAAGACTTTCAAATCACGAGTCAACATTTTATTCACAATAGAACATAAATGTTTAAACTGAGAAATGTTACACTTTTATCCACTAAACCATTTCAAATTTGATTCCTACTACAGGTATCAAAAAGGTTGGCACGTGGGCAACAAACGGCTGAAAAAGCAAGAAATTTTGAAAAGATTCAGCTGGGAGAACATTTAGCTAATTAAGTTAATTGACATCAGGACTGTAACATAATTAGCTATAAAAGGTATGTCTTAGAGAGGCAGAGTCTCTCAGAAGTAAAGATGGGCAGAGTCTCTCCAATGTGTGAAAGAGTGCATAAAAAGTTTGTGGAATACTTTAAAAACAATGTTCATCAAGATCAAATTGCAAAGGCTTTACAAATCTCATCATCTACAGTGCGGAATATTATCAAAAGATTCAGAGAACCTGGAGCGTAAATCTCTGTGCATAAGGGACAAGGCCGAAGACCTTTGTTGGATGCCCGTGGTCTTTGGGCCCTCAGACGACACTGCATCACTCATCGGCATGATTCTGTCATTGACATTACTAAATGGGCCCAGAAATACTTCTAGAAACCACTGTCGGTAAACACAATCCGCCGTGCCATCTGCAGATTCCAAATAAAGCTCTATAATGCAAAAAGGAAGCCATATGTGAATATGGTCCAGAAGCTCATTTAAAATGCACTGTTTCAAAGTGGAAAAGTGTTGTATGATCAGACGAGTCCAAATTTGACATTATTGTTGGAAATCACAGACACTGTGTCCTTCGGGCTAAAGAGGAGAAAGACCTTCCAGTGTGTTATCAGCGTTCAGTTCAAAAGCCAGCATCTCTGATGGTATGGTGGTGCATATGGTATGGGAAGCTTGCATGTTTTGGAAGGCACTATGTATGCTGAAAGGTATATAAAGGTTTTAGAGCAACAGACAACGTCTGTTTCAAGGAAGGCCTTGTGTATTTCAGCAGGACAATGCAAAACCACATACTGCAGCTTTAACAACAGCATGACTTTGTAGTAGAAGAGTCTGGGTGCTGAATTGACCTGCCTGCAGTCCAGATCTTTCACCTATAGAGAACATTTGGTGCATCATTAAGCGAAAAATACGTCAAAGATGACCACAAACTCTTCAGCAACTGGAAATCTATATCAGGCAAGAATGGGACCAAATTCCAACACCAAAACTCCAGAAACTCATAACCTCGATGCCCAGACGTCTTCAAACTGTTTTGAAAAGAGGGGATGCTACACCATGGTAAACATACCCCCGTCCCAACTATTTTGAGACCTGAAGCAGGAATCAAATTTGATATGAACTCATTTTGTGCATAAAATTTTAAAATTTCTCAGTTTAAACATTTGTTATGTTATATCTGTGTTCTATTGTGAATAAAATATTGGCTCATGTGATTTTAAATTCTTTTAGTTTTCATTTTATTTGAATTAAAAAAAAAATGTCCCAACATTTCCAGAATTCGGGTTGTACAACTGACGCCCACACAACGACACTGACTAACTGGCTGATTGATTGATTGATTTTCTTTCATGTTGATGATTATTTAACTTGTGAATACATTTTCTCAATTCATTATTCACTAGTCATTTGCACCCTTGTCCAGTAT
The DNA here is from genome assembly GCA_036784905.1 of Acrossocheilus fasciatus. NCBI lineage: Eukaryota > Metazoa > Chordata > Actinopteri > Cypriniformes > Cyprinidae > Acrossocheilus > Acrossocheilus fasciatus. Next base: position 33,407,301 of record CM071944.1, read on the forward strand.
TTTTATTTTTTTAGTTGTCCTCTTACATTGACAGTTTATTAATGAATATATTTTTATTTAATATCAGTCTTGTAAATAACATTTCTGATGGGGCGCACGGGTAATTGACCAAGACAATTGACAATGGGTTTGAAAGGTCTAGCTAACTGTTCAGACATTATTGTACTGCCCCATCTGAAAGGCTGCTAAAATTACATAAAATCAGATTTTGCCCATTAGGAAAAAGTAGTTTGGGTAGAAACCTGTGCACTGCCCGCTTTACTGCTTACTTAACTGAATTCTCTCTCTCTCTCTCTCTCTCTCTCTCTCTCTCTCTCTCTCTCTCTCTCTCTCTCTTTTAATTGGATTATTGGATTAATGCCTCTGATTACTTAAAGCTGCAGTCCGTAAATTTTGCCTCTTTGTCACCATCTCTGTTTGAAAACCTGGAATTGCAGCTGTGCGCAGAATTATCTCGCTTGCGTGGGCTGTGTTTTGGCACGGCTTTAGTGCGGATTAATCTAATGTTTTGAGGTGAATATGTAGCTGTCAGTCACCGCACCGGTGTGGATGTTTACTGTACTCCGAAATCACAGATTCTAGCCTATGTCTTGGAATATATGACCCAAATAAGAATTTTCACCGTATATTGTCATCTGAACAAGTAACAAGTCTGCCACGTTTGTTCTGACCAACTGAGGAAAAAAGCATTACCATAAATTGTGCTACCAATGGTGATTTAATCTAAAGATCGGTTAGCTCATATCACATCAAACCGTGAAAAGTATTACTTACATTTGAATTAATCATTTGGTACAATGCGCTTATTGTGTACATACATGTTTTTACATTGTACTTATATTTTTAAAAATACTTATATGTAATTACATCTGTAATAAATTTCTGTAATTACAATTATAATTACACTGTTGACCCATCCCTTACACCTTAACCCACCCTTAAACTTACCCATACCACCAAACCTGTCCCTAACCTTACCCGTATCTGTCACGAATCTGGTCTGCACTCCCGTTCATTCACCACTAGAAGTCACCCGCTCACCACATGGACTTTCACAACACACATCACATGGACTCCAATTCCCCTCATCCAACACTGATCACAGCTGTCACCAATCACTCATTGCACCAATCACACGCACACCTGATCCCACGCACACACTTATCACACACTCTATATTACCCTGGACATTCTCTCCCTCGTGGCCGAGTATTGTATGCATCATCGCTGCCCTACAGAGCCCCGTTAGTTTTCCTTGCCTAGCCTAGCCTAGCCTAGCCTAGCCTTGCCTTGCCTTGCCTTTGTCGGATTGTGTTTTCCCCTGCCTGGACCATCGCTGATGTTTTTGGATTACCTCTCCCGTCTCGCCCCTTTGGATACTGTTCGCCGATCGTCGACCCACGCTTGTCTCTGTTAACTCTTTGCATTACCTCTGATATAGCTGTCTGCCATTGTTTGACCCTGCCTGTTATGACCACGTCTTTCTCTAATAAAAGCTTGCACATGGATCCGCACGTCTCACTTCTCGTCAGCCCCGTAACAGAATACTCGGCCGCACAAGGATCCAGCGGCTTTTCAGATGGACACTGGCCAGGTATGGACATAGCAAAACTGCTATTAGCGCTCAAGCAGGAAACTCGATCCCTCGAGAGCTACATTCTAGAGTACTTGGCGATCGCTAATGATTCAGATTTACCTGACTGTTTGCTAATAGACTTTTTTTGTGAGGGCATTAACCAGCCGCTCAAATCATGATTAACCCTTGAAGGTCCCCGTTCGTGTCTGTTGGTTCAGTGTTCACTGTGGGTGTCGCGGAGGATTGCGACATTGCACTCACTCATGTAATGGCAGCTACGCTAGAGCACGCTTACAAAATGGCGGTGACAGCGGAGCCCGTTCACAAAATAGCGGCCACAACAACACCCCGTCATGTTCCAGCTGATCTTCAGGAGTCAAGCCAAGTCACAGCTGATCCTCATGAGCTAAGTCAAGTCACGGTTGATGTCAGAGAGTCAAGCCAAGTCACAGTTAATGTCAGAGAGTCAAGTCAAGCCACAGTTGATATTAAAGAGCCCAGTCAAGTCTCAGTTGATCTTCATGAGTCAAACCCAGTCAAAGCTGATCTTCACAAGCTAAGTCAAGTCACAGCTGATCGTCATGAGTCAAGCCAAGTCACAGCTTCTCTTCGTGAGTTAAGCCAAGTCACAGCTGATCTTCACGAATCAAGCCAAGTCACAGCTGATCTTCACGAATCAAGCCAAGACACAGCTGATCTTCACAAGCTAAGTCAAGCCACAGTTGATGTTAAAGAGCCCAGTCAAGTCTCAGTTGATCTTCATGAGTCAAACCCAGTCAAAGCTGATCTTCACAAGCTAAGTCAAGTCACAGCTGATCGTCATGAGTCAAGCCAAGTCACAGCTTCTCTTCGTGAGTTAAGCCAAGACACAGCTGATCTTCACAAGCTAAGTCAAGTCACTGTTGATCATCATGAATCAAGAAAAGTCAGAGCTGATTTTCATGAGCCAAGACAAGTCACAGCTGGTCTTCACAAGCTAAGTCAAGTCACTGTAGATCGTCACGAATCAAGTAAAGTCAAAGCTGATCTTCAAGAACCAAGTCAAGTCACGGTTGATGTCAGAGAGTCAAGCCAAGTCACAGTTGATCGTCATCAACCGAGTCACGTCTCAGCTGATCCTCCAGAGTCACAGCAGCACGTCATGGCTGTACGTCCAGAGTCACAGCAGCATGTCACTGCTGTTCGACCAGAGTCACAGCAGCACGTCTCAGCTGATCTCTTAAAGTCAAGTCACATCACGGCTGTACGTCCAGAGTCACAGCAACACGTCTCAGCTGATCTCCTAAAGTCAAGTCACGTCACAGCTGTACGTCCAGAGTCACAGCAGCCTGTCACGGCTGCTCATCCAGAGTCACAGCAGCCCGTCACGGCTGTTCGTCCAGAGTCACAGCATCACGTCTCCGCTGACCTTCCAGAGTCACAGCGTCACGTCTCCGCTGACCTTCCAGAGTCACAGCGTCACGTCTCCACTGACCTTCCAGAGTCACAGCGTCACGTCTCCGCTGACCTTCCAGAGTCACAGCGTCACGTCTCCGCTGTCCGTCCAGAGTCACAGCGTCACGTCTCCGCTGTCCGTCCAGAGTCACAGCACGTCACGGCTACCCGTCCAGAGTCACAGCACGTCACGGCTGCCCGTCCAGAGTCACAGCACCACATCTCCGCTGACCGTCCAGAGTCACGTCACGTTTCCGTTGACACACCCAGATCATCAAGGTCAGTCTTCCACTATCCCAGTTTGATGTCTAGTTTGAGGGATGTACCGCTGGTGTCTGTACGCACGGCTGGTATCCCCAAAGCAACTCATTCTAACTCTCCTGTTCTTATGCATATTCCCCTGTCTGAGGCACTTCCCCTGATGGGAATCGCATTGTGTTGCATTTGGGCTGCGTACACCACCGCAGAACTGCCCAAGGTGGTGGCGCCCGCTGCAGCTTCTCCAGAGGTGGCAGTCCACGCTGCAGAATCTCCAGAAGCGGCGGGGCTCACGTCGACCCCTTGTATGGTGGTGGCACCCAGCAATGAGCTCTCCCTGTGTCCTGAGTTTACCACTGTAGAACCTCCAGAGGTGTCAGCGGTATCTGTCAATGAACTCTCATTCTGTTGTGTTGCGGTCGAAGAGACCATTACTGAACTCTCCCTGTGTCCTGTGTTTACCACTGTAGAACCTCCAGAGGTGGCGGCAACCCCCGCAGAACCTCCAGAGGTGTCAGCGGTATCCGTCGGTGAACTCTCACTCTGTCCTGTCACGGCTATGGAGGCCGTCAATGAACTCGCGTTCTGTCCTGTCACGGCTATGGAGACCGTCAGTGAACTCTCGTTCTGTCCTGTCACGGCTATGGAGGCCGCCAATGAACTCTCCTTCTGTCCTGTCACGGCTGTGGAGGTCGTCAATGAACTCTCGTTCTGTCCTGTCACGGCTATAGAGGCCGTCTATGAACTTTCTGTGTTCCCTACCCCAGTCCTTGTGTCTGTGCATGTTCTGTCTTCTCTTTGTGTCTCCGTCCTCCCTAGGTCCCAGGCTCTGCTGTGGGTTCCTGATCCGTCGTGGTGGGCTCCTGCTCTATCTGCTCCACCGTGGTGGTTTTCGGGTCCATCTGCTCCGCTCTGGTGGTCTTCTGCTCCACCTGTTCCACCCGCTCCGCTGTGGTGGTCCACTATCTGGCTCTGGTGGTCTTCTGCACTACCCTGGTGGGCTCCTGCTCTATCTGCGCCGCCGTGGTGGTCTGCTGTCTGGCTCTGGTGGTCTTCTGCACCGCCGTGGAGATATTCTGTCCCGTCTGGTCCACCCTGGTGGGCTCGAGTCCCGTCTGGTCCGCCCTGGTGGGCTCAAGTCCCGTCTGGTCCGCCCTGGTGGCCTCAAGTCCCGTCTGCTCTGCCCTGGTGGGCTCGTGTTCCGTCGGCTCCGCCCTGGTGGACCCCAGTCCCGCCTGCTCCGCCCTGGTGGGCTCCAGTCCCGTCCGCTCTGCCCTGGCTTCCTACTCTGCCGGCTCTACCTCGGTCCCAGATCACTCCGCTGCCACAAGGACCTGGCCCTCCATCCCTCCCCCTGTTCCGCCTCCACTCCACCTCCCTCCTGATTATAGACTGTGTGGAGCGTCTGGAAGCCGCTCTTTGGGGGGTGCTCTGTCACAAATCTGGTCTGCACTCCCGTTCATTCACCACTAGAGGTCACCCGCTCACCACATGGACTTTCACACCACACTTCACATGAACTCCAATTCCCATCATCCAACACTGATCACAGCTGTCACCAATCACTCATTGCACCAATCACACGCACACCTGATCCCATGCACACACTTATCCAACCTGATCTCACAGAATTCCGTGTAATGTTCACAGACTTAATTAACCTCCGAATCTGTGGTGGCATCACGGAATTGCCGAAAATTCCGTGATGGGCTCACAGAAGGCATCAGCCATGGTCCATGCACGGATTCACTGGTTCAACACCAGCGCTGCATCGGACCCCGTAAAAAGAGTGACTCCGATGCAGTTATACTTTCACTGGAGTACCTGACCCCACCCCTACCCTAAACCTGCCCAGTTCTGAACAATAATGACGACGATAAATTTCCCAGTATCGCGTCGGCATATTGATGCTAAGGGTTTCCATGCGTAAGTCAGTGACGGCTGATGCCTGTCACTGACTTACATTGGTATCACTTCTGTGAGCCCATCACGGAATTTTTTCTGTGAGCCCATCTCAGAATTTTCGGCGATTCCGTGATGCCACCACAGATTCGGAGGTTAATTAAGTCCGTGAACATTACATGGAATTCTGTGAGATCACGTTGCACTTATCACACACTCTATATTACCCCGGACATTCTCTCCCTCGTGGCCGAGTATTGTATGCATCATCGCTGCCCTACAGAGCCCCGTGTTTTCCTTGCTATGCCTTGCCTTGCCTAGCCTAGCCTAGCCTAGCCTTGCCTTGCCTTTGTCGGATTGTGTTTTCCCCTGCCTGGACCATCGTTGACGTTTTTGGATTACCTCTCCCGTCTCGCCCCTTTGGATACTGTTCGCCGATCGTCGACCCACGCTTGTCTCTGTTAACTCTTTGCATTACCTCTGATATAGCTGTCTGCCATTGTTTGACCCCTGCCTGTTATGACCACGTCTTTCTCTAATAAAAGCTTGCACATGGATCCGCACGTCTCACGTCTCGTCAGCCCCGTAACAGTATCACACCTCAATAGCAGCAAAAGTGTTTTGTAATACAGTATGAACACTATAAGTACATTGTACTTATTTTTTGATGTAAGTACATAGTAGTTAAGGCCACTTAATATAAAGTGTGACCCAGTCTAATATCTAATTGTTATACCATTCAAATTTTATATTAAGGAGTTCTTTTAAACCAAAAAGCAAACTATGCTCCCTTCGAACTGGTTTTCTTTAAAATACAAATCTTTTGTAATCCCAGGCTATCTGTAATCAGAAGCACATTTAAAACTGGAATATAATTTAATTTCATTCACATGTGTTTCATAATCCTTTCTGGAGTATAATCCACCATCAAAATGATACATTTAATTATTCTAGCTGCTGGGAGAAAAGGCTATAAACACAATACCATGCTCGAATTTTAATTAAGGTCACTCACAAACACAAACAAATGATCAGTATTCATAAACATATAATTAAATAAAAGGAAATCAACAATTTTGTTCCCCATTGATGCAATATGTGTACATTCCGGAGACACATAGGCTACTTTGGCCACCTTTTACATTTCCTTCCTGAGACTGTAGTAAACAGTATCTTAAACATCAAAGTGAAAATGCACCCCAGAACTAAAACTAGTAAACAAGTTAATTTGCCTTCAAGCTACATATTACAAATTATTTTCAACTTCTCTTTCCTCTTTCTTCTAGTTATCCTGCTGTGTGTGACTTTCTACAACACAACAACTTATTATCTATCATACGAGCCCATGAAGCACAGGATGCTGGGTAAGTCTGACACAAAAGCATGCGTCTTAAATTTTCTTTGTTGTCAGTATCAACTGTTTAAGTTTCAGTTTCAACGCATTTTGAAATGATCTTTCATAAGATTTGTTTAATTATGGTCGCCGGAGTGAGATTATGCTCTGCTGCGATAATTGAATAAACGTAATTGACTATTTACACCACAGCATTAAAGCTTAAAGCATCAAAGCTGAAATTGATGCACATTGATCACAATTTTGTTGTGCTGTGCTTTTTTTATGTGAAGAAAATCATTTTAATAGTTTATAAAGCATTGCATTATGCATTTTCCACCTGTGAATGGGCCTTTTTGCTTTTGACTTGTTGTCCAATTTTGTTGAGTCAGACTATTGGAGCTTTCAACTTTCACTGATCATTGTGGAGTCATTGTTTGACAGGGCTGTACTCTGCCAGTCTCTTGGTCCCTGATTATAGCACCAGGGTGATAAAAATTAGGGCAACCCCAATAGAAGTTATATTCTGATTAGTATACATTAGATTCAGGGCTACTTGTGCACTAATTGCAGGAAGAGTCCCTCTAGATCAGGGGTCCTCAAATAGTGGATCACGGTCCAAATGATAAATAAATATATGTATATGTGGGTGTATATATATGTCTATATGTATATATACATACATATATGTGTGTGTGTGTGTGTGTGTGTGTGTGTGTGTGTGTGTGTGTGTGTGTGTGTGTGTGTGTGTGTATGAGACCATGACCAAAAATATTGATCGTATCGTTCAAAAATATTGGTAAATATGATCAAAGAAAGCTGTGAAAATTAATCTGCATTGTTAATCCTTTTGATCTTTTATTTAAAAAAAATCACAAAAATCTAACCTTTCAGTGGATAATAAGAATTTAAAATGGGGGGAAATATCATTATGAAATAAATGTTTTTCTCAAATACACGTTGGACACAATTATTGGCACCCCTAGAAATTCTTATGAGTAAAATATCTCTGAAGTATATTCCCGTTCATATTCACAATTTTGAGCACTCCAGGGTTTATGATTATGAACATGAAATTATCCAGCCATGGCTTCCTATTTCACAGAAATATAAATAGGAGGGAAAACAAAGCCCAAATTCCCTTTATCATCCATCACAATGAGAAAAACCAAAGGATATATTTATGATGTGCAGCAAAAGATAAATGAGCTTCACAAATTAGTGAAGTGGCTTTAAAAAAAGCGCTAGAGCCGTGAAAATTCCCATTTCCACCATCAGGGCAATAATTAATAATTTCCAATCAACATAAAATGTTACAAAACTGCCTGGAAGAGGATGTGTGTCTATATCGTCCTAATGCACGGTGAGAAGGAGAATTTGAGTGGCTAAAAACTCTCCAAGGATCACAGCTGGATAATTGCAAAAAATAGTTGAGTCTCGGGGTCAGAAAACAAAAATATAATTGTCAAATAGCATCTATATCACCACATGTTGTTTGGGAGGGTTTCAAGAAAAATTCTCCTAGCTCATCCAAAAACAAACTCCAGCATATTCAGTTATCAGACACGACTGGAACTTCAAATGGGACTGGCTTCTATGGTCAGATGAAACTAAAAAATGAGCTTTTTAGCAGCAAACACTCAAGATGGGTTTGGTGAACACAGGGATAAAAAGTACCACATGTATGCAATGAAATATATTGCTGTATTTTTGATGTTGTGGGCATATATTTTCTCTGGAGGTCCTGGACATCTTGTTTAGACACATGGCATCATGGATTCTATCAAATACCAACAGATAAAAAAAATCAATATGTGACTGATTCCGTTAGAAATCTTATAATGGGCCATGTTTGGATCTTCCAACAGTACAATAATCCAAACACAAACCTCAAAAACAACACAAAAATGGGTCACTGAGCACAAAACCAAGCTTCTGCTATGGCCATTCCAGTCCTCTGACGTGAACCCTATAGAAAATAAGTGGGGTGAACTGAAGAGAAGAAGCACCAACATGGAGCTGGAAATCTAAAGGGTCTGGAGTGATTCTGGATGAAGGAATGGTCTCTGATCTCTTGTCAGGTGTTCTCTAACCTCACCAGGCATCATAGGAGAAAATTTAGAGCTTGTTAAACTGGCAAATGGAGGTTTCAAAAAGTATTGAATAAACAGGTGCCGTTAATTTTGGCCAATGTGTATTAGAGAAAAACATTTATTTCATATTTTTTTTAATTCCCCCATTTTAAATTCTTATTATCCAATGAAAGGTTAGATTCTTGTTATTTTTTTTGGTTACACTTTATTTCGATGGTCCACTTTAGACATTCTACTAACTATAAGTAACTTTGTAACTACATGTCAACTAATTGTCATTAATTTGCAACTACATGTCTACTAACTCTCAGTAGGGTAGGTTTAGGGTTAGTAGAATAAGTTGACATATACTTGCAAAGTTTCTAATACTCCGTATGTTGTATGTTGTGGACCCTTCAAAATAAAGTGTTAGAAGATATTAAGCAGACAGTCTACTAATACTAAAGTTACTTACTGTTAGTAGAATGTCTTAAGTGGACTATCGAAATAAAGTGTTACCTTTTTTTTTTTAAATAAAAGATCAAAAGGATTAACAATGCATATTAATTTTCACAGCCTTCTTTGATCATATTTACCAAGGGTGCCGATATTTTTGGCCATGACTGTATATTAGGGCTATCAATCGATTAAAAAAATGAATCACGATTAATCGCATGATTGTAATGAGTTAACTCGTGATTAAATCGCAACTTAATTGTGCATTTTCATTTGTTCTTAATGTACCTTTAAATAATACTTTTCAAGTATTTAATACTCTAATCAACATGGGCATGGACAAATATGGATGCTTTATGCAAATCTATTAGACTCATGAAAAAGAAATACCAGGTTCCCATTACTTCTCTTTCTATGGACTGAGCAATTTACTTACACAAACCTGTTTACATTTTTGCATAACAGGGCAGCTCACTTCTTCTGAACATGCAAAACACATTTATTGTTTATTATTAGATTTGTTTGCCTCTCTATGCCCACATACTGTATTTTGATGCAGCTAAATTTTCAATAAAATTGTTTCCAGTTTTATATATTTTACTGTTTCTGTTGTCAGACAATGGAATGAATAGGAAATAGTGACTGAAACCCCACCCATTGAGACTACATAACCAATTTTCTCTTCCAAGATGTTAATGTGCACACAAATCCTGATAATCGAGCCGTCAGCTGATGAAATCAAATACACATAAGATAAAGACAATAGCTGTGCTGTGATTTCAGCTATACTTGCATGTAAAATTAGAGAAGCAACATAATCTGTGTTTAACTGAAAATGCTGGTCCTCTCCGCCACTTGTTGAACAATGCAGACGGATAGAGAGAGAAAGGTGTGTGTGCTGGGAGAGCAAGACCTCGCGCTCGCACGGCAGTACCAGCGAGTCTCACAAACTAAATGTTTGGGCAAACCCTAAAGATTTATCGCTAGGTGCTTTTTTGAAGAGAGGGAAAAAAGTTGCTAAAGGGGTCTGCAAAGTCGCTAAATTGGCAACACTGTGCATCTCCATTTCTCCAACTATGGGCTAGGCCTAGGGTCAAAAAGAAAATGCACGCTGCGTTAATCACACATTGCTAAAATTAGTGCTGTTAAAATTAATTTGCGTTAATGCATTATTAACGCATTAACTTTGACAGCCCTGATATATATATATAGATATATATATATATTATGTATATTATGTATGTATATGTACAGTATCTCACAGAAGTGAGTACACCCCTACATTTTTGTAAATATTTTATTACATCTTTTCATGTGATAACACTGAAGAAATTACACTTCGCTACAATGTAAAGTAGTGAGTGTACAGCTTGTATAACAGTGTTAATTTTCTGCCCCCCCCCCCCCCCCCCCCCCCCCAATAACTCAACACACAGCCATTAATGTTGGCCACAAAAGTGAATACACCCCTAAGTTGGCCACAAAAGTGAATACACCCCTAAGTGAAAATGTCCAAATTGGGCCCAATTAGCCATTTACTCACCCCCCCCCCCCCCCCACCCCGTCATGTGACTCATTAGTGTTACAAGATCTCAGGTGTGAATGGGGAGCAGGTGAGTTAAATTTGGTCTTATCGCTCTCACTCTCTCATACTGGTCACTGGAAGTTCAACATGGCACCACATGGCAAAGAACTCTCTGAGGATCTGAAAAAAAAATAATTGTTTCTCTACATAAAGATGGCGTAGGCTATAAGAAGATTGCCAAGACCCTGAAACTGAGCTGCAGCACGTTGGCCAAGACCATACAGCGGTTTAACAGGACAGGTTCCACTCAGAACAGGCCTCGCCATGGTCGACCAAAGAAGTTGAGTGCACATGCTCACCGTCATATCCAGAGGTTGTGTTTGGGAAATAGACATATGAGTGCTGCCAGCATTGCTGCAGAGGTTGAAGGGGTGGGGGGTCAGCCTGTCAGTGCTCAGACCATACGCTGCACACTGCATCAAATTGGTCTGCATGGCTGTCGTGCATGACATGTTCGTGTACTGTGGAACATGTCTGTAGTGCTGCCAACATGTACTGTGACATACTGAAGCAGAGCATGATCCCCACCCTTCGAAGACTGGGCCGCAGGGCAGTATTCCAACATGATAACGACCCCAAACACACCTCCAAGACAACCACTGCCTTGTTAAAGAAGCTGAGGGTAAAGGTGATGGACTGGCCAAGCATGTCTCCAGACCAAAACCCTATTGAGCATCTGTGGGGCATCCTCAAACGGAAGGTGGAGGAGTGCAAGGTCTCTAACATCCACCAGCTCCGTGATGTCATGGAGGAGTGGAAGAGGACTCCAGTGGCAACCTGTGAAGCTCTGGTGAACTCCATGCCCGAGAGGGTTAAGGCAGTGCTGGAAAATAATGGTGGCCACACAAAATATTAACAGTTTGGGCCCAATTTCGACATTTTCACTTAGGGATGTACTCACTTTGGTGGCCAGCGGTTTAGACATTAATGCCTGTGTGTTGAGTTATTTTGAAGGGACAGCAAATTTACACTCTTATACAAGCTGTACACTCACTACTTAACATTGTGGCAAAGTGTCATTTCTTCAGTCTTGTCACATGAAAAGATATAATAAAATATTTACAAAAATGTGAGGGGTGTACTCACTGGTGACGATGATGTGTGTTTTTTTTTTTTTTTTCTGCCCACAGGTATCGCATGTACAGAAAGAGTCAAACTACAGGCTTTCCCTCTCTCATCACTATCTTCTCAGCTCCCAACTACTTAGATGTCTACAATAACAAAGGTATTAAGCACACATCTCTTACATTGTGTATTACTAATGTGTGTTAGCATACTGTAGGCCAGATGTCCATGTGTGGCCCTGCTGAGCTGCAAGATGGACAGACCCAAGTTAGTCAGCACTTTCAAAGAGAAAGAGAGAGGGGGTGATTTTGCCAGGCTGCACTTTTGTCCATTTGCAGATAATTAAAAGGCCAAAATGGATTAAGCCAGGACATTGCAGAGTATATTCTTTCACTGAGCAGAACACCCACATAGACAGGCAGACCTTGATGTGAATAGGACTTGTGTCTATTGCCAGCTTCTGCATTTTCTTCTCCTTACGTGTAGATTTCATTTCACATTCTCATATTATTCTCTAATAGTTGTTTTTATACAAAATGCTGAACCATTTTGTCCACTTGATAAAGCGGAAAAAGAAAGTAGTATATGTAGAAGTAAATTTGTGAATTGTTTTTTGTAAACCCATTTTGCTTTCATAATGTGAAATTTTCCTAGAGAAAAGGATACAGAATGTTCAGCAAGAAACGTTGGCGGTACTTGATTTTATCCATCAGGAATTGACTGGATTGAGAAAAGTGGGTGTTACATATTAGAAAGAAGTGAGTAGCATACTATATTTGCTACTTGACTTGTTTGACATTATCAAATAGCCCACATGGCCTAAGTTTCATCAGCAGAAAAGGAAAGTCATTCCACATGATGAATAAATGTACAAAGGATTTCTTTTTCAACCAAATAACTTTTAGAATGATCATTCACAAGAAGATCGGGGTTGGAAGAAAATGCCTCTTTTTTGAGAAAAGTTTATATAATTTTATTCCTGGCACTTTATAAGTTGTTTACTGTAGACTCACTAATATTAAAATTAAGGCACTAAAGATACACTGCTCCATTCCTGGGCTGTTTGATTTTGTATAACCCTCAGTAACTGTCTTTATTTAGAGAAATGATTTAAGGACTTTTTGACTAGTTGTGTGCATATTCTTAAGGGTTTATTATTATTTTATTTTATTGTACATTATATTTATGGGTAGAGATCACTTAAATCAGGGGTTCTCAAAGTCTACATTCAAAGGTCCAACTCTGAATTTTCATCATTGTCAAAGGTCTGGACCACACTGTTAAAAAAAAAAAAAAAAAGGCATATTGCAGGTTAAAAAATTTTTTCCAATAAATATATAACCTTGTTTGAAAATATCATATGAACCGTTATTGCAGGGTTTGAAAATGTTTTACAAGACCTGAGGGCACAAATTTAGAAGAAAAAGTGACGCATTCCTTGACAGTTTTGAAAAAGCGCTTTTTTTTCAACATCGCGTCATATTACGTCACGAGAGGGAGTCGTGTGGCGCGCGCTGTTGATATTCAGTGGGAGTGGGCGCGAGTCAGTGTGTTTTAGGTAGTTATTTTTTCGGTTTATCATCGTCATGTTAAATTATTGTGTTTGTGGAGGTTGCACAAACTCCAGCCTGTCAGGACATCGAGTCCACAGGTTTCCTGACAAGAAATAGGACGGTATCTTCCGAGCCTCGGCGCGTTTGTGCAGCTGAAGAGACGGGACTTCACTAATGCATCTGCTCAAACAACACGGTGGTGTGTAATTTAACGATCACTATATACCGGAAGATTATCATCCCGGTGATATGATGCAGTTCTGCATGGGATATCAAAGCAAGAAGCGAGTGAGACTCGGAGCTGGTGCGGTTTCTTCGGTGCACACAGCAGCTTCATCGGGTCCCGGTCAGTCAGACTGTGGTTCGGCCGCCGGCGGAGACATGATGCTCACGGATCCGTCAGAGATGCTGCTCCACGAAAATGTCAACTATGAAACGTAAGACTTGATTTTTAACATTTGCTAATTACCAAATCAGTGAACATAATTATTTAAATAATGAGACGCAACGACATGTAACGTTATATAAGTTGTTGTAAAGCACCACAGCTAGCGTGTAAGCATTAGCAATATCGTAATATTTTTAAAAATCGTGTAAAAACGTTACCATATAAGAATACATAGCTGGTAAATTAACCTCAGTTTGCTAATATTATAACCATCAGGTCTAGTGACAGCTTAGTAACATTGTTTGCACAGCTAATTGGTCATTTTTTTGTCATGTGGTGTGTTTATAAGGCTTTGGATGAAGGTCTGAAGCAGTGAAGTCCAGCTGTTATGAACCACCTCTGCTGGACTGCAGCTTCCGCTCCTGATGGAGATGCAGATGTGAAGGAGGCCGAGTGGAAAAGCATGGTCAGCAGTGAATGCGATCTAAACGTTTGCTTGTTTCTCCCAGCATATAGGTCAGGCCTCATGGAGTCTCTGAGAGTGTTATACTGCAGGTCACCACCGGCTCCACGAGAACACAGCACTGTCTGTCTCCCACTACACCTGCTCCTCTTTCCAGATCCCTCCAGAGGATCAACAACATCAGGCTGTTGGCATCTATCTAGCACAGCATTCACCATTTAACACTCCACTTTTAGTTGGGTATTAACAGTGCTATGAAATAACCTTTGTTAAGATTTAGTGCTGTATAAATAAAACTGAAATGAATTAACCATAAATGCATATCTGCTTGATATATATCTAATGTAAACTTCATAAACAAGTTTTTATACAGTAAGACAACCTGTGATTGTGATTATTTTTTATTGATGGTCAACAAAATGGGGCCATTCAAAACCTCCTTCCTCTGTAAACAGTCTTGTCTGACTCAACACGTGCAGGTGAGGGCTGCTCAGAACACCACAGGCCCAGCGGACCTTATCTGTATGCTGCCAATACTGATTGTCTTGTACCAATGACATCAAAAAGTGTGACTTACAGGTAGTTGTGACCTACTTGAATATAGGCAACTTGTAATTGAAGAAGACAAAATTATTCAGATGGTTTTAAAATGGTTTTCAAATCTTTAATATACTATGTATTTATACATGCAAGTATTTATCTCTGCCCTAAACACACTCATGTCTGCTGGCCTGGAGAGGTCCATGCTCCTGTCTATACAGGCATCTGTAGCACATATGGGTTCAGACAGCAACACTGCACATCAAGTGTGGGGATCACATTCTCCACTAAAGCCCAGTATGTATCTAACTCCCTGCAGCACAGACTTTCCTCAGCTGTGACCATGGCCTTGCATTTACCACACAAACACTTAATGAAACAAAAACGTGTTCATCTCTTTCTCTCTCTCCCGCGGTGATGAGAAGCCGCTGTGTCACGTAACGTTAGTGTCGGATATTAACGAGCATGACACGCCTGATCAATGCTTATTAGTTTATGTTGCTGGTAAGTATCAATACTCATAGATGAACAATACTAGCTTTGCTATTGCCTGATTACATATCGTTAGTTAAGGTGTGTGTATATCTGTAAGCTAACACTGGTCTCTCACCAGGACACCTGCTATTCTCCTCACACGTCAACTCAATCTGTCTCCTCTGACCGTTGTTCTGTCTAATCCTGACCTGTTCCTGCTCTCTTGGCTGCATAGCAGGCTCATAATTTTATCTGTGGTCCATCATACAAGTGTAAGTAAGCATTTAAAATTTCCTCCGCGTCCGAACTGTCGTTGCGATCCATTGCTTTCCTATGGTTAACATGGGCCGCACTCCCTCTCGTTACGTCACTTCCGGTTTTTGGCGGTTTTCAGATGCGGAAGTAAAATTCTCTCACAAAAACGACTCCAGAAGCCTTAATAGTGTATTTTAAAGTATATTTTAAAGAAAATCTAGTTCCTACATTATTTTTCTATACATCGACTCACTGGAGTCTCTAACCTGGAATATGCCCTTTAAGTGACAACTTAAAAACTTTAGTTCATCTAATGAATAAAAATCAGTCTACTGAGTGTTAAAAGATCTGTCAGAGCAACCAAAGATTTTTTTTAATCTAATCTTTTTTAACAATCCTCTTTCTTTTAGATTTATGTTTATTTTCAGAGCCTTCTACATAATATGGGCAGTATTTGCCTCTTAAATCTAAAGGCAAACATTTATGCTGACAGACAAATGTATTAAACAAGTTGCAATGAGATGCACATATACAGTACCTCAGCACACGATTCTCAACCATGGTGAGGATCATCACATTTTAAAACAGTAAAAATATTAAGTCTGATCCACATGACAGCTAACTGACAGTGACAACAGCAGCAGCATAAATTAAGACAATTAAAACAATGATAATATTTTAATAATAAATGACATGAAATGTTTTCAAACTGCATGCTGGAAACTTGTGTAATATTGTTCAATGTAAATTTGTTTGTTCAGATGAAAAGTTGGGAGAACATTTGGATATGTTGTGAACTCATACTTGAATATCTAAGTAAGGTAAACAAAACAACTTTTGCTAGCTACATGTTTAGAGTATTTTTGTTCAGTTCACACAAAAAATTAAACTGACTTCTACTAAAAATTCTTTGTTCAGGCTACTTTTTTTACATTGGTTAGTAGAACTTTTCCAAAGTTGGATTTTTTACAGTGTGGAACAATTGGTTATTACAAAACTTGTTTTTAATAAACATAACATGCATAACAAATAAACAATTTTTTTTTTAAAAATTGCCCTTTGCATTCAAAATACATTAATAACAAGTGCAAAAGTGGCAAAACAATTAATTTGTGTCAGCAATAGAGGTTGAATAAGGGGTTTTCTCTGGCCGATGAAGATATTTAGAAATCAGCTGATGGCCGATATATGATGCTGATTTTTTGGCTGATATGTTGGCCGATTTTCTTTCTTTTTTCTTTTTTTAGCTCATAAAAGAGAGTTTGATTAAATGATTATTGCAGGGTTCAAGATAGTAATAGTAGTAGTAGTAGCCTAATTCATAGTAATAATACATGGCTCAAAACTTAAATACCTCAAAACAGTTCTGAAGCATGCTTTTTGTTTATGTTTGCTGACAGACACCAGTGAACTTGCAAATGCAAATTCATTCTCTGCCAGCAGGAGGCGCTGCTGTAGCGGTTTCCTCTGTAGCGGCTGTAATCAAATTAGCGCTAGCCTGTGCTCACAAACGATACTTTATCAGGCATTACAGGAAAGACGAAACGAAAATGAGATCGAAGCTTTTCTGAAGAGGGTCGGTTCTTTTCAAAGATGCATTATTATAAAAACACATTTTAATTTTGAAACATGCAGTGCTTAGTTTATGCAACAAAGTAGCCTATAAGCCTTTTGGAAAATATATTTGTGGCAATGAGTTTTGATATTGTGACGAGCCGCCACAAATAACTCAATGTATGGGAAACACTGGACACTGCAGTCAAATTTCCTTAATTTAAGTGATGAAAAAAAAAAAATACTCATATTAGCTGTGAAATGTCGCCCGATTATGTCAAACTTAATACGCTCACTGGATGTCATGACAATTGTCATGAAGGAAAAGTTTCAATATCTCCCCTTCACTTTTCGGACCATCTCCAAAAAGACATTTAAAAAACTAAACAAATGATTTACAAGTTTAACATAAGTTCATCAAAGTTGGAAATATAATTAGTGCTCTTGAAATACGAAATGGAGGCGAGTCCGGATAGAATTCCCTCTGTGTCCAGATCCGGCCCGGAGTCCGGACTTTGAGAAGCACTGACTTTTGACTGACTGATTGATAATTTTGTTATAAGGTTCATGGTTTGACTACACATACACTACTGTTAACAAGTTTGGAGTTGTCACTTATGCTCTTATCACTTGCCCACAAAATAATATTGTGTAAATTACAACTTTAAATATTAAATTCTGTTTTACTATATTTTAAAATGTAATTTATTCCTGTGTTGGCAAAGCTGCATTTTCAGCAGCCATTACTCCAGTCTTCAGTGTAACATAATCCTTAAGAAATCTTTCTTTCTGCTGATTTGGTGCATAAGTATCATTTCTTATTATTATCTATGTACAGACAAGGCAAGGGCTAACGAGACATAATTAGTGTCTTGTAATTAATTGTAACTAGCATCCAGTAATTAAGAAGTAATTAGTAAAAGACTACAAAGGGACTACAAAAACAAACACAGGAAACAAAAAACACTTCAACATAAAAGTAGCTAACCGAGACTTGTGATAGAACTTGCATATTATTGTTCTTTTGTTGGGTTTGATTGCTTCTATTGTCCTCATTTGTAAGTTGCTTTGGATAAAAGCATCTGCTAAATGAAAAATAAAAGCAATGTCAATGTAAAAGTCCAGACAGGAACTTATAACAGCTTTTGATCTGTCATTTTCCTCTCTGATGGCCAGTTGGACCAGCAAAATGTCAATTCTCCACTGGTCTAGCATAATTTTCTACCATCATTGAACATGCAACCAATACACAGAAAGCAGCAGGGGTACTTTCTGCTGGCCTGCTAAGATCATTTTGAGTATTGATTAAAACGCAGTGGGTTCCTTCATCTATAAATTTTGCAGTATTGACAAGCCCAAGTGAGATATGATTCCATTAGTATTGCTTAAAGCATTTACCCATGCTTTTGTGTCCACAATTCCATATAGGCCACATTACCAAGACAACATAGTTGGTCATGGGTGACTGGGAAAGCCTGGTTTGGCCTGGTATGGGCAAGGTTTTGGGGTTGTTGTGGCTAGTGTGGAGGAATTAAGTGAGGATGCCAGATGGGAAAGAGGAGAACTTTCCTCCTCAGTCATGTTATGGCTCTGAAGTGAGAATGCCTCTCACCAGTTCTGAAAAAGAAACGATTTCAGCAATCCTGTTTTAATGAAACTGTGTGGTGAACAACCCAGTGGCGGCTGGTCAAAAGTGGGTGCTGGGGAGCCGCCCCCATCCACTTAGCCAGGGAAGAAGCCTACTTCAAAATGTTTAAAATAAGTTAAATATATATTGCAAAATAATTACGAAATTGCATTGTTTAGTCATACTATTCGACTGGTAGTCATGTTAGCACCCATTCAAAACTGTATTTTGTTTGTTTTGTGAGCGTAGGTTTCTGGAAAAATGGGTGTCTATTTGGTCAGTAAACTTTTGAAATGCATGTGACTTAAGGCTGAACTCTAATTGGCTTGTTTCAGATTGTCCTCGGGGCGCAGAACACTGAGACCCAGGCCCTCCACTTTTGATCTTAGCGAATCAATATTGTTTTTATATATTTTGTCCCCATGTGATTGGACCATTCTCAGCTGTCAAATAGGCACAATATATATTCCGAGATGAAAGTAAATTTAATCTTAACAAAAAATAATTCAAATGAGGAAAAAAATGGCGTTCAAATGAGGAAAAAAATAAAATACAAATAAAAATCATGAAACTTGGATGGAGTTGGCAGTTTGTCCTGTCACCGAAGCACTGCAGGCAACAACACAGAATGTAACTGAAACAATGCAGTTTAACTTGAGGCGATCATCAGGGTCCAAGCACATTGGCTTGTGTAGATGAGGTAGTTATACATTGGATACAACTTGAATAATATATTGTCAATGCCATTAAAAGTAAGATAAATAATAATGGTCTATAAGTGTTTAGGGGATTACAGTTTTTGCATACTTATTACATTGGGCTTGGGCTTTATTAAATCTTTTGAAAATATAATAAATTTATATATATTTTTTTTAAGTCAATTTTATTGAACCATTTTCAGTCTTTATCTTGAAAGATTTGCTATCCTGTGTCTCCCTACTGTGGACAACATTATCTCTGAATTACATTAATATAAATGGCTAATATTTTTTGGAATGATTACAAATGTTCAATGATTACTTTACTGATAATACACCCACATAAATCTCAAATTCACTGATTTTTTGTCTTATTTCATACATAAACAGTTACATTTTCAACTTATATTTTAAGCAGTAGTGACTCATTATTATGTCACTTGTTAAATGGTTATTTAACAATTGCATTCAGTCATGCTGTCACATTAACAGTGTGATTCAGTTTGTTTGTGCCCACCCCCAAAAAAAACATTTTTTAGCACCAGCCGCCACTGGAACAACCTGATGATTTGAAGGTATGTTGATCTTATATGACATACATAATGTGGAGCTTAAATTAAGTCTTCATTTCCCTTTAAATCTCATCATGAAAAGAAACCTGATCATGTGGAATTAATATATATGGCCATCCAAACATGACATGCTATATATCTGTCTGTAGATTTCATTAGCCATGGAAATCTTTCAGTGATGTACACTCACCGGCGACTTTATAAGGTAGCCTACACCTTGCTAGTTAGTACCAAGTTGGACTCCCTTTTGCCTTCAGTGCTGCTTTAATTCTTCATGCCATAGACTCAACAAGGTGCTGGAAACATTCCTCTGAGATTTTGGTTCATTCTGACATGATAGCACCAACAACCATGCCACATTCCCAGTCACTTAAATCGCCTATGAACTTGTCTTAATGCATTCAGTTGCTGCCATGTAATTGGCTGATTAGGTGTTTGCGCTAAGGAGCAGTTTAACAGGTGTACCTAATAAAGTTTGTTCTTTTCAGGCTACATCCACATGAAGCCAGAGCTTTCCCGATCCGATATTTTTTTCTTTTTTCCTCATCCCAAGAAATATCTGCATACACACAAAACCATGAAACCAACACAAAATGATTTAGCATTCATGCCAGACTAGTATGTGCCGCTGTAATTCTGCCACTGAGATACACTAAAAATGGAGAAGAAGACTTGGACTATGCGCATAAACCTTGCGCGCGGTGTACAAACGAACATGGAACAATACATTAATTAATCAGTGTTAATGTTAGTTAATAAAAAGACAAACGGTGTTTGTTCATGGGTGAGATACAGGGTGGCTGTACACACAAAAACGCAAGGGCTTCATTTTCCGATTTATCCACTCTGGGACCCAGTTTCAAAAAATAGCCGTTTCACGCTCCCAAAACGCCAATCCGATACAAAATTTTTGCTTATACAGCTAAACGCGTCTCTGTGTGGACGGGGCCAAACTGTCTGAGGCCCCGTCCACAACCAATAATCTTTTTATTAAAACCTACTCTAGGTTTTCATTTTGTTCGACCGCTTTATCAGTTATTTAGTTTGTTCACTTTTGTTTCCTTTGTTTTTGCCTTATGTTAGTCTTAGTAGCTGAGACTTTTCTGGTTTCATTTAATATTTTTCTTCTCTTATTATTTTCTAGTTATCCGGTACTCTAGGTTTTTATTTTGTTTGTCCATTTTATCAGTTCCTTAGTTTGTTCACTTTTGTTTCCTTTGTTTTTGTTTTGTTTCTTTTGTTCTTTTAGTTCTTTGTTTAGCTTTGGTTTTTTACTGCTTGTCTTGATCGTCTTGTCTCATGTTCCTGTTGAGTTGTGTCCTGTTCTATTGTGAGTGTTCCCTGTCCCAGGCCTTGCCCGCCTCCTGTCTTTCCCTGCCTGCTGGTTTCCTCTGCCTGCCTGCTTGACCGGTTGGCAGTCGGCGTTCCTCTAGTGACAGATCTCTGCCTTAGTGCCTTGCCTGGCCCACATCACCATCTGCGTGGCCCTGCCACTCTCTCTGCAGTTCTCCCACCTTTTGCCTTCTGAGGCTGGTTTCAGCGGTCATCCCAGGCAGTCCTGTCCCAGTATCCCCTGTGGTTTCAGTTTCACAGTTCACTAACCCTCTTGTGCCCTGTCTTTGTGAATAAATCCCTGTAACTGCCATTCTGCGTTTTGGTTCTTCCTCACAGATCTTGACAAAAACTTTCTTATAAAAATGTATTTGCGTGAATGCATATTGCTGATTCACTTAAGTTAATGGTGTTTGTGGTCACAGTTTCATTCGTGGATCCTTTATGTCAGATAAGATTATTGACTAGCCTAAAGCTTGGATAAGTTTTCTAAAAGTTTCGCACTAACAGCACACATGACAGACACTGATGCACAAATGCGGATATGTTCTAAGGTATACAGAAAAAATAAACCAGTCTTATAAACTCCTTGATTTCACTTAAGCAACTTACAATCTGCATGCACAATAAACTATAGCAAAATGTATTTTATATCTCTCAACAGAAAGGCTTTTGCAGATTTAATAAAATGTTATCTAATAACAGTAGTCATAATAAGCATATTTCCAGTACGTGCCTCAGGCTTACACAATATCATCGACTCACTCATCAGAATCCTCGGTAATACTCGGCAAACTTCAGCAGTTGGTTGAACCAGCTCATTCGGTTATTTTTGAATCAGACGTGCTACTTTGGATGTGTGTCTTGCATCACCAATCCGGAACTAAAGTTCGATTCTGTTTGATTTTTGTGTTTTTTTTTTGTTTGTTTGTTTTTTTTCAAAAGAACAGTTCGTCCAAGAATCGAACATCACTAAAAAAAAATCAGTCAGAAGCTTTTTCCATTATTAGTGAATATAAATTATAACCCAAAACTTTGATAAATCATTTAGATCGATTCATAAACAG
The DNA here is from genome assembly GCA_036784905.1 of Acrossocheilus fasciatus. Lineage (NCBI taxonomy): Eukaryota > Metazoa > Chordata > Actinopteri > Cypriniformes > Cyprinidae > Acrossocheilus > Acrossocheilus fasciatus. The sequence continues at coordinate 33,429,505 of CM071944.1, forward strand.
AATGGGTTTCACTATTATAAAAGTGTTTTAGAATGTAGAGGGACATCTAGTTGGTAGTGCATGCTTAATTTTCTTGACACATTTTTCTTTTTGCCCTTTACCTCTCAGTTATTTTAATTAGACTGTTAATTAGAAGTTTGTGTTTGGAGGGGAGTTAAGTGTTTCTCTCTCTCTCTGTCATGCACAGCCTCTGCTGTTTATGTGGGAGGACTTTATGGTCAGCTTTTATTAATTCATTTATGGTGTGGACCTAATTATAGACTTAGTAAAGAATATTTTATGTAATTAACATACTGCATTTTTTTTTATTACACGTTCCACTAGGAAGTATGTGCAGTGAATGACATTTAAGGTGTGTTTATGTTCAGTACACAGCATCTGCAGGTCTTTTATGCCTGGTATTTGACATAATTGACACCAGCTAGCCATGCACTCCATGTTTGACGACCTGCTATTCTCACACCACTAAGAAAATTGGACAGGAAAGTCCCCCTCCATGAGTTGTAATGCATGGTGTTGTCTTTCGACAGATCTAGGGCACAAACACGTGGGTCACCATAGGAAATAAGGCACCTTCAGGAAGTTTTCATGAAAATACACAATAGGATTCATATTCTGGTTTGTCAAACTGTATGTAGAGATCTTTAAAGTCGTGTATAGAAACAATGAAGCTGTATAGCACAATATATATATATATATATATATATATATATATATATATATATATATATATATATATATGCCACCTGTGTTACTTTATTTCTATATTCATATACTATAGCATTGTTTAAACATTGTAACATGTCCCAAAATGGTAAAGCCATGGTACTGTGTTTATTATTTTTGATCAAACTGCTAATTTTGTTCAAAAGTCAAGCAGGATATATTTGAATTGTGTATTTAAACATTTAGCAAGACAAAAGAACTGGCAGTTTTATTCCAGAAATGTTTTATGTCATTTACTCCATCGTCATTACCGCCACACAGAATTTTATCAATCACAATAAATCATTTGAAATGTGGTGAAAATGACACTGGGTGATTGGTTGTTGATTTGTTTTTTTTAGAAAAATTAATTCCACTAGTGCATGATCTCCTCCATTGGATATTTTAGTGGACAAATTAAAACCAGTGAGCATGTGAAAATGCAGGCAGCTGTTGGAAGGGAGAAATTTCACATGATTGCCTCTAAATTGAGATGATAGACTCTTTGAGGAAAACTGACCATTTAAAAAGATGCTTTTGAGTGTGTATTGCTCATCTGAGACAATGTTGAGTTCTGATGCAAGTTTTGACAGAATCCATTATATTACTTTCCTTTACATTACTTTCCCGCATTCTCTACCGTCTCTTTTTATGCTTTCACTTCTTTCTTATCTTTCTTTTACAGCTGCTGTCCTAAAATATGAGAATAATGTCATGAACATTCGGCAGTTTAACTGTTCTCCTCATCCTTACTGGCTGCCTAACTTCATGGATGTCTTCACTTGGTCCTTGCCTTTTGTTGGGGAGAAAGGTAAACCATTTGCCCACAACAGTTTTTATGTGACATAAAATCTTATGTACGTAGAGCAAATAAACTCTCTCTTTCTTGTTGCTGTAGTGACTGAGATGCTAGTGAATGTCTTGAGCATCTGCTCCAATGATGAGCTGACCACAGATGAAGAGATAGATGGTAAGGAATTCAGACTTGCACAAGCACTCATGTAATCATCCAGCATTTCTACAACTGTACAAGAGGTTTGAAAATAAAGTGCATGATGATTTTCACAAGGAGGCAGCCTCAGTCTTTCTGGGGCTCTATTCACAAAACATCTTAAAAATCCCCCGTACTGAAAATCAAGTTTTTTATGTTGTTTATTTGTCTATGTAGTGTTTTTAATTTTCTTTTAGACAAACCATGTGCTAATCCATTAATCAACACCATTGCTGAGCATTTGTTCCTTAAAACTGTAGTTTCCCAATGGCAGTCCATTTGAAACGCCATTTGAAACAGCCCTTGGTTTGCTACGTCACAAAATTCAATAACAAATCAAGTCAAGGGAATGATTCCTAGCATATCCCTCTCTCCGTTTATACAAACGCGGGGCGCATAGAGATCATAGCATAGATTGCATGTAAAATATACCAATAGGATTACCAGCACAAAACCAACCCAACCCGACCAGATTTCTTGCGATGCAGGATTAAATTCCCAAATAAAACACGGTATAGCGGTTGGTAACTGGTGTAATTTGAACGGGAACGGACGGTCTAACAATATCCTGTTCCTGACGCCCTTTCAGAACAGCATATCTGCGCTTTATTTTCATTGACCACGGTACAGCCTGCACCCAGGACCATAGGCGTAAATCCCGGGGGGGATGGGGGGGACAGGACCCCCCCCCATCTGAGGGTTGACCCCCCTAAAAATATCATCACAAGCAACTCTGTGTATTGAAAATAATGTAATAGACATATACTTAAAATAACTGTGTGAGTAGTAAAACAAAATAAACGCAAAAAAAACGGTTTTAAGTTCAGAAATGTTTTGATTCCCCCCTCCCTTGCCTCACAGTGGTTTGGTCCACGGCCTGCTTTCCTCTTTTACCGATACACACACACAAGTCCGGTCACTCCAGTGGGAGAGAGCAAGTTCCTCAGTAACAGTTAGTTATGTGAAAGTAACTTAGGCTGTCAAGGCTATTTTATTCTCTTTAAACATCGGGTGAAATGATTCTTTCTCTTTAATACAGATGATGCCGGATCATTAATAAATTGGTCATGACAAAAAAAATTATGATTTTTCTATGAGCGATTATTGGTTAACAAGCTTAATACTGTAGCTTGTCACCCACTACAACTAACACGGGGATAATTTTTGTACAACCTACTTTTTTTTCCTCTGTGACACTTTTTCCTATGTTGTAAATGTTAAACGAATTGTATCCTGATAAGACGAATAAAAATAAGACACAATTTTGAGCAGACTACACTTTTATCTGTTAGCCTATCTCTCTTTCTTTTAGTAGCTGAAATTTAAATGTGAGATTCTGGAAACGAGATCTAAATTTAGCGGGAACGGTCGGGTCAGAAAGAAAATTATTCTAAGCAGACAGCGGGTGCAGGGGCATAAATTTCATCTAACAGTAGGGGGGGACAATAAACATAAAATTTCTCAAGAGCAATTTTTTAAGGGGACACAAATAATACAGCCAAAATTGTACTTGTAAGGACCAGACTCGTGTGTGTGTATCGGTAAAAGAGGAAAGCAGGCCGTGGACCAAACCACTGTGAGGCAAGGGAGGGGGAATCAAAACATTTCTGAACTTAAAAAGTTTTTTTGCGTTTATTTTGTTTTACTACTCACACAGTTATTTTAAGCATATGTCTATTATATTATTTTCATTACACAGAGTTGCTTGTAATGATATTTTTAGGGGGGACAACCCTCAGATAGGGTTGCTTTCAGTTGTCTCATGCAGTCTCTATGAATGGAGTGCATCACAACAATGAACCAGCTCACAGACATAAGAAATAAATATGCAGAAAGCTGCTCGAAGCTGACTTCCGGAAAAGGGGAAGTAACCAAGGGCGTTAGAGATAACAATTAAAACAGCAAGCCCCGCCCCACGACTGACAAAAATAGAAGTGTTCGCGCGAGCAGGTGAGAGAAGATCGAGCGCGAAGATGTGGGGGATGATCACGCGCACCCGAGGGCTTGTATTGTGCGCAGAGGACAAGTGAGGCTCCCGTTTCCTTGCGTGTAGATCTGTTTTCCTCTCGCGGAAGTGATTTACCGCGCACGAGTGGTGCGCTCGGTTATTAATGGCATAGATTTGACTCCATACAAGGGTGTAGAGTTACATTCAAGCTAGTTTAAGGCATGAGAAAATTATGCCTATATATATTTTTTTGTCACATTTAAATTGGTTGTCATAGTAACGACACAAATCCACAAATCCCCAAAAAAAAAAAGATTCCACAAATCTGAACACATTATGCCTATTTGTAAATTGACTGTTAAGATAAAACATTTTGCACAATTTATTATCTATGATACCATTATAGCCAATGGATGCCTGTATATAGCTCTATGTAACAATCCCTAGTTGCTAAGAAATTGTCATCACACATAAATAAATTTTATTACATTTGGATTTGGATACATTTTTAGATATTATCAATGGCTACTTTTTGACTTTATCTTTTTTTTTTTTTTTTTTTTTCAATTGTTTTGTTGTTGTTGTGTCAGCTATTGCAATGTTATTTCAGTCAAACCTATAAAACCCTTTGTTACCCCAAACTACATAGGCCTATAAAAGCCTGATCAGTGGCATAAAAGTAATCAGAATGCAGCTACTTGTTCTTTTATTACTCATTGACATGTGAACTTCCCCATTAAATAACGTGATGCTCTGCCCACTATATGTATGATGCTGCTCTCTTTAAGCACCGTTGGAAGCTAATTATTTTTTGTTTTTTTGGAAGCAAATTAATTGACTCAGCATTTCGACACTTCCGTAAGGATGCATTAAATTTGACAAAGCGGTTTAAGTATGTATTGATCTTAATTGTATTGATTTTAATTGGCTTAAGATTTATATGGGAATATTACACAACACACTGAACCTTTAACTATGCATTGGTGCAAAAACACACACCTTTAAACCAGTTTCACATGAAACATGATTTCTCGACTGCCACAAATACTGCCTAAACAAAATACTGGTTTTGTGCACTTTTTATGTACCAATATTTTAAATTGGTCTTTGAACTTGCATGGCAAAAAAAAAAAGCCTTAGTTTCCAAAACACGGACAGAACCCATTGATCTAATGGCATTGTTGAGTGCTCCAAATCCAAATGCAAACTTTGCATGCAACAAACAGAGGCAGCAATTGACATCGCTCTGATCCAATGGCATACAGGCATTGTCAGAATGACAATACTCTAGCCCAATGATGTTGGGGGATCCAGTGGGGGCGGCAGTCATATTTCAGGCTGTCCGTGCCACTCTTGATCACAACCCTGTTAAAATGTAGTGGCAGTACGTGCGCTCATTGGCGCCCCTCCAGCTGGTGGCACTCTAGGTGACTGCCTAGCTTGCCTATGCCTAGAAACGGTACTGCTTTAAGGCTAAAATTAGCTCCTAACTTGCCGATTTAGGGAAAAATCTGTAAAATAATAGGCATGTCAGTCCTATTTTAGGACTCCTAATTTTTTTGGAGTTTCACAAAGTGTTTTAGTGCTAAAATCGGTTCCAAAATGTATGAAAAGTTAGGGGTAGTCAAGGTTCCAAAATGTATGAAAAGTTAGGGGTAGTCAAGAGGACGCCTAAGTCACTAAGACCAAGTCACAAACAATATGGCCTAATATGGCTCTCACCTCAGATAATTTTAGAAACATTTCACAATAATTTATTTTTATTTCAATTATGTCCTCCTTTTCATGTACAAGTTGGGCAAGAAGTAACAGCTATTCTTGAGTCCAGTTTGATTCTCTTTTAGGTTTGCACAACGTCATACTATCAGCCATGGTTGTTCTAGTCTGTTAATTAAAAAGCTGTTTATATCTACTTATTATTTACGAGATGCAGATGTGTAAGAGGTTGAATTTAGCTGAACATGTACTTGTTTAATAAGTGACACTTAAACTACATTTTAAACATTATTTGAATATGGCAACATTTTTATTTTAAAATCTTTATATTTAATGTCAACATGATACCACGCTCTACAATATTTCTGTGATTAAATCACTGACAGAGACCCATCCCTATCAGCCAACCACTGTGGACATAATTAGTAAGCTTGCTGATATCATCATTCCTTAGTAAAAGCAAAGTCCTTTTTAGGTAAGTCATGTCAATTGGCCATCTTTGAAACGCCTCTCAGGCAACTCCTATCTCTTTGATTGGGGAAACATCAAATTCTCCAAAACTGTTCACTAAGCTTATGATTAAATTTCATATTTGAAATCACCAAAGAAATCTGACAACAACTGTCAACAAATGTAGTTTTTGCTCAAATAGCGTTAAAAAAAATCGTATTTCTAAGGCTAGACTAGCCAGTGCGCATACGCAGTCCTAAGTGCATGTCTCAGAATGCTGACTGTTTCTATAGCAACCAGGACTTCTAACGCTGACTTTACCAATTAGCGATTGGCTTTTTCATTCAGAAGGTGGGGCTTTCTGCGATTGAGCGTTGCATTTTCAAAACTATACAAGTGACACATCATGGGTACTCTATAGTCTTTGGTAAAAGCTGGTCTCATGAATAGGTTTTAAGAGGAAACTTTTACTGCTATTGAGGAGAACTCTTAGTGGTAAGATAAAGTGTTTTGTTAATTTTACTTGGAATATTACTGGACCTTTTTGTTTTGTTTTGTTTTGTTTTGTTTTACCTTTTATCTAGATGCTGCTGGTCTTACAATTCAAGCAAGTAAGCCTGATTATTTTACTATCACCATGTTGGAGAAGGGTTTTGTCTGTAAGCACTACAATTGCTCTTCAATTAATGTGCTGTCATTTATTATGGTAAAAGTGTAAATGAAATTATAGACAGTAGCTAGCTGATGTTTAAATCTTGTGCAGACTAGGACTGCACGATATATTGCATGCGATTGTCATGCGCATCTAGTCAGTAAAGCCAGTTCTGTGATTAGCGCTAAATCTCCATCACCTGTTTTCAAATGGCATTTAATACACAGAGCCGTAGTTCACTGACAAGCAACGCAATATCACGTTCAATATCGCAGGCGATTCATCTGCGATCCTGAGCGCGAATTGCGTAGTTTGTCAGTGAACTACGGCTCTGTGTATTAAATGCCGCTCCATTTGAAAACAGGTGATGGAGATTTAGCGCTAATCACGGAACCGGCTTTACTGACGGGATGTGCAAGACTATCGCATGCAAAATATTGTGCAGCCCTAGTGCAGACCATACCAACATGATATTAGACCAGAGGTGGGCGAACTGTGGCCTGCGGGCCATATACGGCCATATACGTGAGGCAGTTGGTCCAAAATGGCTAATTTGATGCAATATCAGTCAAATCCAATAGATGGCGCTGTAGCCTGTAGTGCAGTATATAACCCCTGATTTACACTGTCGTTGACGCTCCGACACAGTCACCGGAGCTGATCGCATCGTGGCCACTCTAGTCAATGCTTGTGTTGACGTCAGCTGCTCTGCGGCATGTTTCAGAAGCGGCTCTCCACACCAGTGTTGCCACGTCCGCGGGTTGAGGCGACCTCAATAATGTGATATTTAGCCCCTGGAATGCGACTTTTACCAGGGGAACCTGCCAGAAAATGTGTATTTTAACCCCCGGAATATGATATTTACCAGGGGATCCCCCCCCTGAAAAGCAATTGACCTATCGGTAAACCCAAACCCCCTTAGTTACTGTTGCTCCCTCGACAAACAAACCTCGGAGTTGCTCACTGTCTTACAATGAGAGGTACAGTGTGAAAACCATGTCCCACAGTGTTTTTGCACAATTTTGGCCACCGAATGGGAATTAAATATTCCATGGAGGGATTTATAAAATATTTTAAAATAAATATGGTGGGTAACTCGAAGGAGGGTTTACAGATCACAATGCAAGCGGGAGAAGTCTCATATTATGGTCGGTCATCACGATCGCGGATGACAACATGCAGGTTCAACAACTGTTCATGTATTGCAGGGTATGATTAAATTAATGTACATTTAACCAGTTTAATATGGAGAGGCACTGAAATGTAGACCTTCGTTTATGTTTTTTTGACCTACACTGTACAAGATGCGAGAACAGTCCACTATTTAGGTTTGTACATTAGCATGGACTCACTAATTTTAACGTTAGCTAGTTTTAGCCAGAGATACCTTGCTAAAGCACAAGATAACATTAACGTTCTGCTTGAGCAGATGAAAATTGTAACTTAATGAGTGTATGACAACCAGAAAATGAACGTTTTTGTCTTCATTTGTATTGGGGTGAATACTTAGGGACATTTGCTGTTTTGTTTGGATTCAGGAAATGTAATAAAATAAATTATTTTGCCCATCCTCTCAGGATACCTAGAATCAGTGTCACAAGTATCCCAGGCACATCGTTTTTCCTTTTTTGAAGCATAAACCCCATAAAACCGATGCCAGCTACGGAACTTCCAATGTTTCTCTATGGCGCTGAAACCTAAAGATGTCCGAGTCTGCTCCCCGTGCAACTGATACTCGACTGCCATTGGCTAGCCTGCGTTTGAGGGGAAGGGCTTAGCGGTAGGTCAATTGGGTTATTTTTGGGCTAGTTTTGAGTAGCAATTGGGCGGGTTTTGCTGAGAAAACCTGCTCCACACCGCTTTGCTAAAAATAGGCACCTACACAGTAAATTTACTGTGTAGTCTATTTTTAACAGACAGTGCCTCCAAGCCACACAGCTCTTACAAAATAAAAAGTCAAACTATATACCCTACCAAACTGCCACAATTGTAAATGTTTACTAGTAAATATTGCTTGTATAATTGTAAAGTTACTTGTGTTAAAAATGTGAAAGTGTTCATTTGTTTTGAAAAATGCCTTGTATCGGTACTGTTTTAAAAATGCTTAAAATGCTCTGTAGACTTTCCAGTATCAGAACAAATGCCAGTGTTATCCTCCTGGTCACGGGCACTGTAATTTTGTGAGGAAAACATGGAAATAATTTGACGTTTTATCTTGCAAAGAATGCTTTCTTCTTCTGTTTTCCACAGACACTTTTATGAAAATGGATATAGTACTGTATTTTCTGGATTGTAAATCGGGTTGTTGTTTTTTTCATCGGAAACGTGCTGTGATTTCCAAGGTGACTTATATAAGGCAATAACGTCAAGCGCAAAGTGCGCACATTAGGGCTGGTGACGAACGAGAAAAGGCAAGTGAGTTTGTATTGAGTTCATATTGTTTTCAGTTTCAGTTTGGCATTAAATATTTAAGCAGGATGTTTATAATAAATGTTCATAGTGAATGCCACTATAATTTGTGTTTGTTTTTTACTTATATTTTTGTTCCTTTTTCTGTTCAGAACACTGCTAAATTTACAGGATTTTTTGTGGATTGAGGGGAATATAAATACATGTTTCTAATGTTTATAAACGTTTTGTTTATTTTACATTAATTCTGAATTGTTTGAAATGTTAAAATGTGTGTTATACATCAATCGACTTGCACACCAGTGCAACTCATCTTGTGTGTCATAAAGTGCTCATAAAAAATAAGGTGGAGATGGTGTAAGAATAGAACTGCCATGTATTTACAAGTATATATAGATCTTTTTCTGAACGCGGAAGTCTCCCCTGATTAGAACGGTGCTTTACATTTCCGGTTTCTAGTCACATTTACATATTTTCAGAGCCGATAATATAATGTGAAACCTATGAAAGTCATTTTAAAAAATCATGTGGTGCCATTGTTTCATCACTTTATAGTGTCACAATGACCGTCTTTTTGCAGTAAAGAACCAGTCATAGTTCAATGAGTGGGAAGATGACATGAAGCGACACGAGGTTAAGCTGCATTGAAAACAGATGAGTACACATACAGCTCCCGATCGGGGTGAAATTCATTGGATTTTGTACAGAGAATGATAAGAGCAAACATTATTTTAACATATATTATTGTTTCACACTCCGTATTTTAACTTAAGCGCTGCAAGCCATATATACAGTGCCCGACAAGACAGATCTTCTGTTACGCAAAACAAGTACTTTAAAGGAATTCCTTAGCTTACTGCCGTTACTGTGGCAGCCAACAACAGCACAGCAACCCTCCGCACATTTGTGTATGTAGTTATATTGAAAAAGTTTCAATTCAGACTATCTTTTTTTACCCCGTTTTAACGGATTTCTATGAAGACCGGAACATGAGAGCACCCAAACGGAAGTTAGAATCCGTCATGGCGACGCTCATCGGTTATTCAAGAAAAAGGTCTATACAGTACAGTAGTAAGTGAGTGTCAATTTAGAATAAAAAAATCAAAGCTGCATCTGTCATAAAAATGTTAGGCAGCCCCTCACTTGATGTGGCCCTCAAGTCAAAATGTTTGCCCACCCCTGTATTAGACAGTAGTAGACTCACCCATACACATCAGCAGGAAATGACATTTCTCTCCATATGGAGTGCCTTTCAGTTTTGCTAACAGCTTTTACGTCAAATTGTCAAATTTTAAGATATAAAACACATGAAATGCAGTAGGACAAATGGTAAAACAGGAACAGAATTTGATCATATTTAGTATGTAATAAATACATACAGTGTGTTCCAAATATCTGCTATCAATAGTGATACTGTTTTTAATTTGAATTTTATTTATAGATTTTATTTAATATTCAAACACACAGGCACTGCTATCAGCAATGCTTACTCTGCATTGCCTCTATCCTCTAATGGCATCACCAGAAAGAGAATGAGCATAGATCTTGTCACGATTTCTACCTTTCACCTTTGTATGATGTCAGCCAATGTGCATACTGTAATTGTTACCTTTAATAAGAGCACACAATATTCTTTTAAAATAAAGTACCCCATAACAAATAATTGTTAAAACATAAAATTTGTAATCTGGTCTAAAAACACATCCCTGCTACATTAGCTCATATGTAAAGAGTTGTATAATGCTTTGTTAACAACTTATTATAAATAGTTCTCACTTTTAGATTAGGTCACAAAAAAATAGGTAAATGTCATTAAAATGTCATCTCCATAGGCGTAATGGATTTACAAATTGTATCCCCTAACCTTAAACCTTCCATTAAAGGGGTAAGGGGACAGAAAATACAGTTTGTACAGTATAAAAACTATTACTCCTATAAAGAGTCCCTATACATACACTGTGTGTGTGCACCTGTTTTTTTATTCAGGTGGGGAACTAAATTGAGGTCCCCACAGGTAAACAAGCTAATAAATCACACAGAATGAAGTTTTTTGAAAATCTAAAAATGCATAAAGTTTCCTGTAAGGGTTATGTTTAGGTGTAGGGTTGGTGTAGGGCAATAGAATATACAGTCTGTACAGTAGAAAAAGCATTACGCCTATGGAGAGTCCCTACAAGGATAGCAAACCAGACGTGTGTGTGTGTGTGTGTGTGTGTGTGTGTGTGTGTGTGTGTGTGTGTGTGTGTGTGTGTGCGTGCGCGTGCGCGTGTGTGTGTGCATGTGAAATACACTTATATTTGTAAACATACAACATTCAAAGAACACTAAATATAAATGCAATTAATGTTCAATAAAGTTTTGTTTAAAACACCTAATTAATGACAATTTTTTTTTTCCATTTTCTGTGACCTAATCTAAAGCAAGAACTATTCACTCCTTATACCCAATTAACAATTTCTTTACTACAAGCTAATTAAAAAATAATAATTGTTAATTACAGGAACAGTGAATGAAGAATTTTATTTATTTATTTATTTTTGGTGTTATTTTTTCAAACACATGCACACACACATAAAAAACATAAATTGTCAGATGACAAATAATTGATGGACCCGTTCAAGTTTTGGTAGAGCACATACATATAAACACTAACAATCTCAATTTATGCTCTGATGCAGCGTTTCCCAATCCCAGTCCTCGCCCAGTTTCTTCTTGAAATAAAAACAAAACAATTATTAATGAATAGAATATGTCTTTATTATTAAGAACAGGTACTTTTTTGTGTGCCCATTTTTGCCAACAGGATGGTAAATAATATACAAATTTTGCTCAAAAACATATATATGCTGGTAATGCTCCTCACCTCACAAAATAAGACAAAGGTATGCCAAACATTTAATGTTGCTTTCAAATTTTTATTTAAAGGTCCCATGACATACTGCTTTTTGGATGCTTTTATATAGGCCTAAGTGGTCCCTAGTACTGTATCTGAAGTCTCTTTCCTGAAATTCAGCCTTGGTGCAGAATTTCAGCCATTGCGAGCCAGTCCCACAATGATCTTTCCTTAGGACGTGCCAATATCTGTCTGTAGCTTTAAATGCTAATGAGGAGGAGAGAGGCGGGGCAAGGTGGAGGGTGGGTGTGTGGCCTTAACCAGCTTTTCAAAATCGAAACACAGTGTGTTTTTTTTATATCACTGTAGGAAACCGACTGTTTTCAGAAAATTTGGGATGTCAATTTCATTTCATCTTGCATGTAATGTCTGATAAAGCAGCGTTTGTGAGCAGAGCTCTGCTTTGTGTACAGCGTTACCATGGAAACCTCTATCTCTGCGCTCGAAAAGCGCCTCCCGCTGGCAGAGAATGAATTTGCATATATGCCGCCACAAATAGAATCCAAGTCTGTGGGAAACACTGTACACATACTTCGGTGTTCATTTGTACATCCAAACACTGAGCAACTGCCATGCTTTGCGCGTTTGCAAGCCATGATGTCTCTCTCTTGAAAAAAAAAAAAAAAATATTGCGCTCGCCTTGCACGGTAGGAGCTCATTTTCTCATGGGCGTGCAAAGCAGAGAAAGGGGAGGTAACCTTTCCCCGTATGATGACATAAAGGGAAGATTCCAGATTGGGCCATCTGAGCTTTCATTTTCTCAAAGGCGAAGCAGGATACCCAGGGCTCGGTTTACACCTATCGCCATTTCTAGCCACTGAGGGACCATAGGCAGGCTAGGGGAACACATATTAATGTTTAAAAAACCTCATAAAGTTAAATTTTCATGCCATGGGACCTTTAAAATTACTTCTAACAGGGTGCAATGGAGCATAACAGGGTGGAACACCAATGTTGACAGGTTTTAACAGCAAATGAGCTTTCTGTCATTGTCCTGCATGGTTTGCCATATGTAATGTATGGAACTGCAAAACAATACAAAAAATGAAATCCAGATTTTCTTTGGGGGATGGACACAACAAATAGCTCTGTGGTTCCTTAACACAGTCAATCATGATGACAAGTGGCAAAACAAATCTCTGTTTTTGTGGCTAGAGAAATAATAACAAATTAGAGAGGACAGACATAAGAAATTATTATTTTTTTTATTTTTATTTATAATTGATAAAAATAAAGATGCAGTAATTCATTTTGATTAACTAGATTAACAAACAAAAACACCAAAACCATCACAAGAATGAACATATTTGTTACATTTGGCTACATTTGTTCTTCTATGTACCTCCATGTTGCCTGGTCTACCTGTAAAGACCTTTTACTGAGGGCCTGCGGTTCTTTGATCAGGCACACTATCTGATTGTCAGCATACCAGCTGATGTCTTTTCTTGGGCCCGGCCAGAAGAAATTATTGATGCCATTGTGATTTTTAATGTTTTTAAAAGAAATCTTCTGCTCACCAAGGCTTCGTTTATTTGATCAAAAATACAGCAAAAACAGTAATATTGTGAAACATTTTTACAATTTAAAATAACAGTTTCCATTTGAATACATTTTAAAATGCAATTTATTTATTTTGACAAATTGGAATTTTCAGGATCATTACTCCAGTCTTCAGTGTCACATGATCCTTCAGAAATCATTCTAATATGCTGATTTGCAGCTCAAGAAACATTTATTATTATTATTATTATTATTATTATTATTATTATTATTATCAATGTTGAAAACAGTTTTGTACAATTTTTTTTTCAAGATTATTTGATGAATATAAAGTTCAAAAGACCAGCATTTATCTGAGAAAGAAAGCTTTTGTAACATTATCACTACCGTTCAAAAGTATTGGGGTCAGTAAGAATTTTTCTTTCTTTCTTTCTTTCTTTTTTTGGAAAGAAAGGAATATTTTTATTCAGCAAGGATACATTAAAGTGATTAAAAGTGACAGTATATACATTTATAATGTTGCAAAATCTTTCTATTTCAGATAAATACTTATCTTTTGAACTTTCTATTCATCAAATAATCCTGAAAAAAAAAAAAAAAATTGTACCCAACTGCTTGATCTTGCTGATCTAAAACTTTTGAGCGGTAGTGTACGTATATACAATTGTATTCATGTACATTACCACTCAAAAGTTTTATGGAGGTAGATTAATTTGCAGTATACAATAAATATTATTTATTCTATTAGAATTTCCACCCTGTTAGTTTCACATTCCACCCTGTTAGGTGGAATGGTGGAACATTTTGAGCTAAATTAGCTGTAGTTTTTTGAGTGAAAAACATCTAGCTCTCTAACCTTCTACAGATGAACATAACTTTTATAACTATGTCAGATATGTTTTTTATATTTTTTTGATCAGACAAACATTCTCCATAATATAGCCTAACAGGGTGGAACTTTAAGAGTGTGACAAGCAGGAGAACATTTCAAAAACTTAGGAGTGAGATTTGACACTTACCTCCATTTGTACAGTTGAATTCCAGCGGAAAAAATAAACAATATCACTTCCTGAAAATGATCTCAGTGGAATTGTAGTCTATTTTGGAAGGAGAGGGAGTACATACTAACAGGGTGGAAGATGACTTTAGGGACACGGTAAATGAAGAAAATTGTAAAAAAAAAAAAAAAAATAGTTTCACATGATTTATATGTATGATTAGATGAAGTTTAGCCTAGTCCATAACATAATTTAAAAATATTTTGAGATTTTTATCATTTCATTGTTTATATTTCTAGTGGAAGTTGATTACTTTGCACTGAGGACATGATAAAACTGAACGCATATATCGATAAATATTTTTAATGTCTATTATCTCTGTTTAAGTGATAAAGTAGACCTAATATGTATAATTTAAGCAATTTCTTATAAATATGAGGCTATTTTAGAGAAAATATGAGTAAGTATATCATAGAGACAGAAAAGTCACTGTATAACAGAAATGACCCATAATCTATAAAGAAATAACATTTTACTTCTTTGTAACTTATATGGCCACTCAGACCGCTGACTTGTGAGATAATGCGCTTAAGATAGCGCTGGATGGTTTCTATTCTCCGTCTCCGGCAAAGTCCCTTTTTAAAATAATCTTTGATCTCCGGTACATTTGAGCGTATTATCTCAATTTACTCAGTCACTTCCCTCGAATCACCACATCATGATAAATTACTTAAAAATGACAACACGTATGACCAGATGCACATTTTTCCAAGAATACATTAAACAATTCTCAGTCTGGTTGAAGCATTTTAAACTCGAACAACATAATCCCGATAGAATAGGAACAAATCCATGAATCCGAGTCCTCTCTTTTTTAATATTTATTTCCCAGGGCACCTTATACAACGTATGTTTATGCCATCACATTAATAATGCAAAAGAGAGCAAGTAGAAAATACATTACTTTAATAATAACAATAGCGGGGGGAAAAATCACGTGGAGAGTCATAATGCACAGCCAGTACCAAACGGACAGAATGGCAAAGCTAAACTAAACTTGTATTTGTGATGACCCAGCTGACCAAACAGTTAATTGTAAAATGTTTGTGCTTTGTAGAGTACAGTACCGGCAGTTCATATGATCTAATTTGTAAAAAAATAATAATAAATAAAAAAATTTAAAAGACTTTGATTCTTCGATTCATTATTGTTAAGTAATAATGCCGCTGTTGTCACCGGAAAAACTTTTACCCTGCAAGCGCCAATCCGGAAGCCAGGAACGCTGAAGTGTGAAAACGGCTAATTCGGATAACCAGCTTGTTAGAAAACAGCTACGTGCATGAACTGTGTGCCAATTGATATGATTCCTACACAGTGTTCTTTGCTCCCTACTCCCTGAGCAGGGGAAATCCGTTGAACATTCATTCACGGATTTGCGCAGCACAGCGTCTTCACACACAGACGAAATTTACTAGAGAAGTGTGTGATATACCTCTGTAAATAAATACAATTTAAATTCACGGCTCGCACACTTTAATGCCCTTTGAATGGAACATACACCCTCATTTTGAACTGGAATCACGGCGGAATTTCCTGTGATGTGCACTTCGTAGGGCACTTGCGGGCGAATACAACAAAGGGGGGGGGGGGGGAAGGGGGGAGAAGGAAGGGGAGGGGGGATCACTCTCTGATGGTACACTCTCACTCTGAATGTTTTTTTTTCTTTCCCCATTATGGTTTATCACTCATTTTGTCCATATCTCTCCCTCTCAAGTATTACTTCTGTTGCTTAATCTAATTAATCTCTTTCTCTTTTTTCAGATTTCTGTAAGGCATTTCTTCCCTTTTATTTTTTTTAATGGATGTGCTTTTTTGCCACATTTTGCCATTCTTTTTCTCTACCTGTCATTCTTCAGCCATCCACTGATCATTCTTCTGTTCTTTTTCTGTTTCTTCTGGGGGTGTATCTTGAGAAGGACAGCTAATATATGGGCCCAAGAAAGGTACAGCCTCCCACAGTCCAATGTGGTGTGCAGCCATGCCTCTTGTTTGTACCTTTTTCCAGTGGGTTTAATGAGCTAACACCAAAGATTCACTAATAAACTTGCTTACCATATCCATAGTTACTAAATCTTATGTTACATGCATCCTGATCAGCATAACTAGATGAATTATTGGCATTCAATACTTTATACTTTTCAAAGGCCATTGCTAGTATGTGATTTGCTTGCAGTGTTTGAAAAGTCACAAATTGTATTTACTAAGTTGAGGAGTATACCATTGATCAGGCAGACCACTAACATTGTTCTCAAATTACAACATTCCAGTTTTTAAATAAATTGTACTTGTGACTATACAAGTATGCAGAGCACTTCATAAATTGTTTTGCAGTTCTCAGAACCTCAATAGTGCCTTCATCTTTTAGGGCATCTCTCACACCAATATACCATCCTCCCACCCCCCCACCCTCGTTTGGATAAGTTCAGTGATCCCAAGAAGTATTTTGGGATCCCAAGAAGTATTTTGGAAAAAACAACTAGTCAGTGGGTTGCCTGAATGACTGGTAAACTAATTGGTATTAAAGACGCTCTGGATAATTGGGGTGGTCAGACATGGTTTTAGGAGACCTTTACGTAAGTTCTCTTATGTAAAAAAAAAATAAATAAAAATTGCTGGACAGAGCTCAGAAGAGTGTAACAGAACGCAGGGGTCTCAAGATTTTTGAGAACTCTTATTAACTTGACACAGTAAAGTTAATTAAAAAAAAAAGCCTAAGATTTTTAAAGTGCCACATTCATAGCATTAGACAAAATATCAAACCAAGTAGCTTTATTTTATATGAATTAATAAGATTGTGCATGTAAAATGTAAAAATACTCATTGTTGATGTGGTGAACTACACAACTTAGAAACTTAGAAACTGAGAAACAACTTAATGAATCCAGTTAAAATAACTTTGAGACCAGCTGGTTAACAGTGATAAAAAAGTAACAAGTTCTGAGAAAATGTATTGTGTTATTTGTTTGCAAATGTGTTATAGTTTGATTTTGTGTGTGTGTGTGTGTGTGTGTGTGTGTGTGTGTGTGTGTGCATGTGCATGAGAGTGAGACAGACAGAGACAGAGAGAGAGAGAGAGAGAGAGAGAGAGAGAGAGAGAGAGAGAGTCAAAGAGAGAGAGAGAGAGTCAAATAGTTGTAATAGTGTTCACTTAATACTTAAGTGTCCAAAAAATATTTTAGGTCAAACACACAAAAAAAAAAAAAAATCTCTAGGCTGCAAACTATTCATACGCAAGACCTTGTACAGGTATTGTTATTTTCTCATCTTAGTGTTGTCTATAATTTTACCTTGAGGAACTAGACATAATCTCAATTAAAACCAACAAGGTTCTTCTCTTTAGCATCTGTATAGGATGGCACTATGATTAACCTCACCATATCCATGACTGTAAAGCTCGATAGCAGGCTAACAAATGCTTAGCATGCATTTCAGTCCTGAGGTGTGGAGGCGTGGGCCACTGTGAGGAACTCTATTGATCTGCCCTTAGTGTGCTGAGACAGCATATTCTGCCAACTGAGTTTCCCTTACAGTCAACAGTCTGGGTAATTATACTCCTACAGAAGTGTTCACCCAGTGTAGTCATTTGTCTTTCTGGACATTAAAGTCAGAATGTAATTATGGCTGGTGAACTTTTAAAGTTTAAAAAACGTTTAAAGAGGTTTAGAGATGAATTGGCCACATTTTAATGAAGTGTCTCTTCAAACATATTTGTAAAGGTTGTTTTTGTTTGTATACTATGATACGACACTGACACCCAAATATATGTTTGTTTGTTTGTGTGTGTGTGTGTGTGTGTGTGTGTGTGTGTGTGTGTGTGTGTGTGTGTGTCACGCAGGTGCCACGGCTTCTGCACGCAAGGAGGTAATCCGAAACAAGATCCGTGCCATTGGAAAGATGGCTCGGGTTTTCTCAGTTCTTCGGTAAGATGACTTTGTGTACTTGTGCAAAATGAACACATGCCAAGTGTCAAATGGAAGTAGAATTGTGCTTAGATAGTTAGCCAGTAGATGGTAACCTTATAAGGAACTGCACAATTATACATGGTTTAAACTGAATTGTAAGAACAATAGTCTGACTCTTGCTTATGTAAGTCAAAAACATGCAAACCATTTACTAAAGAAAACATCTGTCTTAACTTATACCATTGTGAAAGCTTTGAGTCGCCTTTTCTACTATCTCTGAAAAACAGGTACGATTGTCGCATTTCAACCCAGTTGCATTGAATTTTGAAACTGTTGGTAAATCAGCCATTACCCTTAACTTATTTTAAAAAACATGTTTGAGAGAGAAACACAGTATGTTTTCTATGGTTAATCAATGTTAATAATGTAATAATTATAAAATAATTAATAGTTATGAAATAATTCATAAAAATGGTTATGAAAATATTGGTCATTCTCACCTTGTGCTCAAAGTTTGGGCAATGATTGCAGAAGTTCTAATGTCAAAAGTAAAAATATTTCAGCACAGCTTAAACTTAAATCGGATCCAAAAATTCTGCAGATGGTTGGAACTCCTTTGGAAATGAATGACTAAATATATTTGTTGGATACAGAGGAAAAGGCAGCTTTTTTATCATATATTTATGGTTGTTTTCATTTCTCTTAAATACATACATACACTCATACATACATACATACATACAGTCATGGCCAAAAATATCGGCACCCTTGGTAAATATGATCAAAGAAGGCTGTGAAAATGAATCTGCATTGTTAATACTTTTGATCTTTTATTTTAAAAAATTCACAAAAATCTAACGTTTCATTGGATAATAAGAATTTAAAATTGGGGATAATATCATTATGAAATAAAAGTTTGGTTACACTTTATTTCGATAGTCCACTTTAGACATTCTACTAACTATAAGTAACTTTGTAACTACATGTCAACTACATGTCAACTAATTCTCATTAATTTGTAACTACATGTCTACTAACTCTCAGTAGGGTAGGTTTAGGATTAGTAGAATAAGTTGACATGTACCTGCAAAGTTTCTGATAGTCAGTATGTTGTATGTTGTGGACCCATAAAAATAAAATGTTAGAAGATATTAAGCAGACAGTCTACTAATACTCTAATGACTGCTAGTTGACATGTAGTTGCAAAGTTACTTACTGTTAGTAGAATGTCTAAAGTGGACTATCGAAATAAAGTGTTACCAAAAGTTTTTCTCTAATACACATTGGCCACAATTAATGGCACCCTTTTATTCAATACTTTTTGAAATCTCCATTTAGAGTTAGAGTTATACTTTATTGTCCTTTACAGGAAATGTGTCATGGACTCAAAGCTGCAGCAATACACACAACAACCACACAAAAACAACAACAACACTTGTTAATTTAAAAAGCCATCACAGTTACTACAGTTTACCATTTAAAATCCTAATGGATACCAGTATAAAATAATTCTTATAGCAATTACTTCTACATAATGGAACTCTATTACGCCTCCCTGATGGTAGTCATTGATATGTTGAAAATAAAACATGGCTTGAATCACTTACTATTGCTTGCGCGTTCTGAAAAACCAACGACTCATAAAAGGACTGAAGTGATGTATACTCTCTTACACCTATGACTTTCATGGCAACTTTAACAAGACGTACAAGCTGCGATTTTGATTGAACTGTAAGATTGCCGTACCAAGTTGACATTCCATAATTTATTAAACTTCCCAAAACTGCTTGATAAAACAACAACATGATTTCTTTACTTACTCCAACCAACCTAAGTCTTCTTAAAAATATAGTCTTTGCTGGAATCTTGATCAGAGATAATCCATTTGCCAATTTAACAGTTATAAATTTTCTCTTATAATGCCTGATGAGGTTAGAGAACACCTGACAAGAGATCAGAGACCATTCCTTCATCCAGAATCACTCCAGACGCTTTAGATTCCCAGCTCCAGGTTGGTGGTGCTTCTCTTCAGTTCACTCCACTCATTTTCTATAGGGTTCAGGTCAGAGGACTGGAATGGCCATAGCAGAAGCTTAGTTTTGTGCTCAGTGACCCATTTTTGTGTTGTTTTTGAGGTTTGTGTTTGGATTATTGTACGGTTGGAAGATCCAAACATGGCCCATTATAAGATTTCTAACAGAGTCAGTCACTTATTAATTTTTTGTCTGTTGGTATTTGATAGAATCCATGATGCCATGTGTCTTAACAAGATGTCCAGGACCTCCAGCAGAAATATAGGCCCACATCATCAAAAATACAGCAGCATATTTCATTGTACACATGGGGTACTTTTTATCCCTGTGTCCACCAAACCCATCTTGAGTGTTTGCTGCTAAAAAGCTCACTTGTTAGTTTCATCTGACCATAGAAGCCAGTCCCATTTGAAGTTCCAGTCATGTCTGATAACTGAATATGCTGGAGTTTGTTTTTGGATGAACTAGGAGAATTTTTCTTGAAACCCTCCCAAATAACATGTTGTAACGGGGCAAACAAGACGTGAGACGTGCGGATCCATGTGCAAAGCTTTATTTAACAGGGGCGTGGTCAAAAACACAGGCAGGGTCAAAACATCAGCAAACAGGTATAACTCAGGTAAGACAAAGAGTAATCCTAGGGCAAGTGTGGGTCTTTGATCGGCAAACAATATCCAGAGGGTTTGAGAAGAGGGGTAGTCTAGAGGTCTGCGCGGGACTGTTTTTTAAGTTCCGCTCCCGCCCGCTCCCGCGAGGTTATATCCCGCACCCGCCCGCTCCCGCGATATATTCACTCTTTGTTCACCCGCTGTCCGCTTTGAATAATTTTCTTCCCGACCCGACCGTTCCTGCTAAATTTAAATATTGTTTCCAGAATCACACATTTAAATTTCCTCTACTAAAAGAAAGAGAGATAGGCTAACATATAAACGTGTAGTCTGCACAAAATTATATTTATTTTATTCGTCTTGTCAAGAGTCTTGAAGTTATTGATAGCAAAATGTTAAACGAATTTTGTGAGACACGAAATTCGTTTAACATTTTGCTGCCAACACAGTAGGAAAAAAAAGTGTCACTGAGAAAATAAAAATGTACAAAAATAGTATTCCTTGTTTTTATTCATCTTGTCAGGACACAATTCATTTAACCTTTACAACACAATAAGAACAAGTGTCGCAGAGAAAAAAAAAAGTATGTTGTACAAAAATGGCCTATTATAATTTTATTCGTCTTATCAAAATACTAAATTCGTTTAACATCTTGCTGTAAACACAGTAGCTACCCAGATAGCACACGTACATCTGCAAGATGTCTGTTAAAGATCTGTTGATCTGGAAAGCATCTGCTGTCTACAGACGTCTGTAAGATGTCAGTTTTACATACATTCTAAATCATAAACATCTTAAAGACATCTAATAGACGTCTATTTGACATCTAAAAGGAGACGTCCAATAGACGTATTGCAGATGAGCAAACACTCTAAAAAATACGTCTTGCAGATGTAAATGCAGATGTCAAATAGACGTCTCCTAGATGTACGTGTGCTATCAGGGTAGCCTAGGACAAGTGTCGCGGAAGAAAAATAAATAAATAAATTCGACATCTGTCATTTAAAATTATAGGCTAAGCAAAATATAAACAAAACCGAGTTGAGCGCTCTTCAAGGACAGCGCACCCACACTTTGCTCCATCTTTATTCTTCTCTGTGACTCATCGACAACCTGCCTGTTCTGTCTGCGGGCCGTATATTCACTGGTAGGCTAGCCTGCTCTGAGCATCGTTATGCACATGCTGTGCACAGACACTGGCAAATAAAACGAAGCACTGTTTCATGCGTGCAGCGCGTGCAGGCTGTACCGGTGCTTGAATAAAGTGCAGATATGTTGTTCTGAAAAGACGTCGGGAACGGGATATTGCTAGACCGCCCGCTCCCGTTCAAATTGCACCAGAGTTACCGACCGCAACCGCGTTTTATTGGGGAATTTAATCCCGCGTCGCAAGAAATCTGGTCGGGTCCCGCGGTTCCCGCGGGACAGCCACGGGAATGCAGACCTCTAGGGTAGTCCAATAACAAGAGCAATAATCCAAACGAGGTATAAACAGAGTCCGAACGGCGAGACAAGGGTTAATCCAAGATACATGGGCAGGAATCAGGAAACGAGGCTATAAACCAAATAAAGTAAACATAGACTTAGAAAACACGGAAGGGCTCTGTAATGTAGCGACCACTAGGAGAGTGATAAATGTTAGACAATACTGGAACTAAACAAACACAGAATGGCTCGGTAAAGCAGCTATCACTAGGAGAGTGATAAATGCAGAACAATACTCTGAGCTAAACATGAACACGGAATGTCTCGGTAAGGCAGCTAACACTCGGAGAGTGCTAAACACAGAACAATACTCGGCGATCTGACTGAGGAAGTCCTTGGTAAAGCATGTGATGGGAATCAGCTGTGTGACCAGTGCAATCAGCTGTGTGTATGTCGTCAATGCAATGGATGATGGGAATTATCATTGATAGTGATGTAGGTGCTGTTTTTCTGACCCCGAGACTCAACTATTTTCTGCAATTATCCAGCTGTGGTCCTTGGAGAGTCTTTAGCCACTCAAACTCTCCTTCTCACTGTGCATTAGGACGATATAGACACACGTCCTCTTCCAGGCAGTTTCGTAACATTTTATGTTGATTGGAAATTCAGTCACACTTTATATTAGGTGGCCTTAACTACTATGTACTTACATCAAAAAATAAGTACAATATACTTATTGTGTTCATACTGTATTGCAAAACAAATTTTGCTGGTATTGAAGTGGGGTACGGGTAAGGTTAGGGACAGGTTTGGTGGTATAGGTAGGTTTAAGGGTGGGTTAAGGTGTAAGGGTTGGGTCAACTGTGTAGTTATAAATGTAATTACAGAAATGAATTACAGATGTAATTACATATAGGTATTTTTAAAAATATAAGTACAATGTAAAAACATGTATGTACACAATAAGTTCATTGTACCAAATGATTAATTCAAATGTAAGTACATAGTAGTTAAGGCCACCTAATATAAAGTGGGACCGGAAATTCTTAATTATTGCCCTGATGGTGGAAATGGGAATTTTCATTGCTCTAGCTCTTTTCTTAAAGCCACTTCACTAATTTGTGAAGCTCAATTATCTTTTGCTGCACATCAGAAATGTATTCTTTGTTTTTTCTCACTGTGATGGATGATTAAGGGAATTTGGGCTTTATTTTCCCTCCATTTATATTTCTGTGGAACAGGAAGCCATGGCTGGATAATTTCATGTCCATAATCTCCATGGAGTGCTCAAGATTGTGAATATGAATGGGAATATACTTCAGAGATATTTTACTCATAAGAATTTCTAGGGGTGCCAATAATTGTGTCCAATGTGTATTTGAGGAAAACATTAATGATATTTCCCCACATTTTAAATTCTTATTATCCAATGATATGATAGATTTTTGTGATTTTTTTAAATAAAAGATCAAAAGGATTAACAAGGCAGATTAATTTTCACAGCCTTCTTTGATCATATTATATAAACAAGAAAGCAAAGCAAATAAATAAGCTAGCCACAAAAACAAATAATCAGCTAAATAATTCCTTTGTACCTGGGTCAAAAATGTATTTTTCTGCTGTAAAACACTATATATATATCAGTGGGGATTTCTTTAAGACTGCAAGGGAAGCTCAGCTTCCTCTATAATGTCAAAAAATTAATGGTCAAATATGTACTATTGTGTTAACATTTTATTGACTAAAAATGTGTTAGAACACGTTCATCTCGAAGACTAGCTCGTTCAGGATCAGCTACATACAGCAGGTCGGCTGACTCGATTTCCCTCTCATATATTCCCGTAGTGTCAGTGTATTTCTCTGTTGAAGCCGAGCGTCCATTGACTGCAATGGGGCTGCTTCGAACAGTTTTTTTCAGTCCCTCGAAACTAGATGGTCATTGGATAAATGCTGCAATTATGTCCCGCCCACGGACGCTCAGCGTCTCTGGGGGTGAATGGAGAAGTGGGCTGGCCTGGACTACAGGCCTCTGCGTGATGATTGGAGGGTCTGCATCTCCTTTTGATTGACAGCGATTTTGTCCTATAAAAAGTCGCTGACGCTGAAGTTATTCGAGCTCAGTCCCATAGCAGTTTTGCACTTGGTTCTTATCAATCATTATATATATTTTTTATTCATTTATAATGTTATGTTTTAATATACATGCTGCTAAATCAGAAATTTCAAGATATGCGAGCAAAAAATGCTCCTGACACTTAGGCAATAAGACACGAGCAAGAGTGCTGTTTTTGTTTCGTGTCTGTGTTCGAATCCAAATCCACGTTGATTTGGGCGAATCACTGATTCACGAATCCATTCATAAAAACAGTCATTTAATTCACTCCTGAAGGATTCGGCCGTTTTGAAAGAATCATTTGAATGACTCAGTGATTCAATCACGAACTTCTGCCACCTGCTGGCCATTTTTAAGTTTCCCATCTAAATGTAGGCGTATTACATTATTTTCCAACATATTTCTATATTCAGAATTTAGTATTTAAAACATTAATCTCATAACATTATTTATGCAATTATAAATACAGTCTAAATGAATAAATGCCACATCTAAATGTCACTTCATGCAGCTTCTGTGCAGTGCTAAGATGAGTTTTGTTTAGATCATTTCATGGATAACAATAGCCAGTCATTCATTCACATTAATTAAGTATTCAGAGAATAATATTGTCTGTTTTCACTTACACTTATTAAATTTTGATTCATTTTGTAGAACTGAATTATAAATTAAGCTGGTATAGTTTCGTAAGACATTTTTTATGGTATCGTGACAACCCTATTATACAGCACATTCCTTGTTTCAGTTTAACCTAATCCCCACATTTCCTCCGTCGAGTTTAATATATATATTTTTTTTTAGATTGTTTGTTCATTCATTCATTCATTCATTCATACAGTAGGCTAGGCCAGTGTCACTGGAAAGGACGCTTAGCTGGTACGACAGGGTCACAGAGCATTTTCTTGAAAAGGAACGTAGGGCAGAATTTACGTATAAATAAATGGACAATTTTTATGATGTAGGCCGAAATGAGCTTCCCCTCTTTGAAAGACCAGCAGCCGCCACTGATATATATATATATATATATATATATATCTGTCATGACAGCTCTCGGAGGGATTGGCATGGTAATGTACATGACAATGTTAATGTATTTGGTCTTGGCGGAATAGATCTGCTACGCTGCTGCTGTTGCTACTGCTGCGGCAGAGTAAGTACCGATACTTGCTACTGCCAACACACCCACAACATGCTGCTGTGAGCATATAGGAAATACTGTTGCTGCACATATAACACATATGAATAACCCCATATAGCATACATGAATCACCTCGTAGCAGATCTATACAGGTGGAGCTGGGGAAGGTGGAGGGTTTCTGAAGTGCACTGCCAAACTGCTACAGCAAACGAAAGCAGGGTATTTGAATATTGAGCAATGAGCTCATTGGCAACTGATACAGGAGAAAACCAATCAGCTGAGCCATATGATAATGATGATATTTCTGTCATGAAAACTCTTGGAGGGATTGGCATGCTAATGTACATGACAATCTTAATGTATTTGGTCTTGGCAGGATAGATCTGCTGCGCTGCTGCTACTGCAGCAGAGCAAGTACCGAGACTTGCTACTGCCAACACATCCACAAGATGCTGCTGTGAGCATGTAGGAAATACTGCTGCTGCACATATATGAATAACTCCCCACAAAGCAGCAGACACAGAACACTGTGGCCTATGGCTATGTGAGCCTTGGCTACCACACCGACCAGCTTAACACTTGTGGCCTATGACTATGTGTGCCTGGGCTACTATGCCGACTGTCTTAACTCTAGTTAGACGTGCACTATGTGTAATGTTAAAGGGGTCATGATGCTTTTTTAAAGATCATTATTTTGTGTGTTTGGTGTAACAGAAGATGTTGACATGTTTTAATGTTCAAAAAAACACATTATTTTTCAAATATTTTAGTTCCTCTATGCCCCGCCTCTCTCAAATGTGCCTCTCTCATTTTCTACAAAGCCCCTCCGTCCGACAAGCAGACACAGTGCATTGTGATTGGCTGAACATCACAAGTGTGTGTCGGAAATGTAACGCCCCTTACCATAATCACAAGCTTTAGCTTTCAAAGTAAATATAAAGACAGTTATTAAAGTCCTTAGTTTTACCATCAGTTCAAGCCCGAAAAGGGAACAGAGTTGCGTGACAGTCACAGTGATGATGCTCGTATGTATTTGCAGTACACAAGCCACGATTAAGACAGTTGACTCCACTGTGATGTGACCCTGTCTCTCTCTATCTCTCTCTCTCACACACATAAACACACACACAAAATGCATTACTCTACACTGCGCATATCTCCGCATTTGAATAGTCAATAGCAAATACTTAAACTAATAACAAAACATACTTGCAGTCGCTGATTCAGAAGCGACAGATTGTCATAGCAAATTCGGAATTTACCTTTTTTTTTTTTTTTTTTTTTTTTTTTTTAGAACTAGCCTTTGTGCAAAGCCAGCCTTGTGCTCTCCTAGGTTCACAAAACAGTCGTCCATAAAATGCGTTGCACAATTCCAACATTTGGGTTGTGCTGTTCTGTTGTAAACAAATATTAAGCAATGATTCCTAATTGAATCTGCTTTCGGAAGGCCAATTAAAGTGCTTTTGCTTTCGCATAGAAACACACAGCGTCTCCCTGACATGGCTGCATCAACACTACTGCGATTACTGAAACCACGCCACCTTTCTTTGCGTGAACATTTGCGTGGCATTACGCAAATATTTCCACATCGACATGTGGGGGGGGAGTGTTTTAATGTAGCGTTTTAGCCCAGTCTGGATCAGCCTTCTCTTTTAGACTCTGCAGATCGTATACTGTACATGCACAAACAGCAACATAACACACTAAAGAAAAGGAAAACAAGAAATCGCATCATATGACCCCTTTAATTAACATCAATGGATATATGTTGCAATCCGATAGATAAGACCCCAGCATCCACCTGAGCAAATATCATAATTTAGTAATTTGATATCTGCTGTTACTTTCTACACTTCATCAGTCCTAGCGGCAGCGTAACAGCTCGTTAATTCATGTTCATGCAAGAAGACGGACAAAGTTAGCCAATGCGTGCCATTTACTCTCTTATATAGATAAAAGTTATCATGGTTACAGTGCACAATATTCCTGGGTGGACTGACTTGAATGAACTGAAATAAAGCAGAATATAAATGTTCTTTATCCGTTTCCTGAACTACACAGCACAGCTAGAGCACGTCACACAAGTACATTTCCCTACATAATTTTTTAACAAAAAAGTGGTAAAATACTAGGTAAAATATTTAGGAGTCTTAGACCTTTCCAACGATATATAGTTTGTCATGAATAGATTAGGATTTAATTGTAAAATAGTGAAGTAAACTTAAGCGTCCCATAGGGTGGACGGTGACAGTTAAGAGGTTAAGAGCTGTAGCTGCTGAACATGATGCGGATCTGACACGAATCATATTTTCTATAACTTTATAACCTTAAAGTCTCTATTAATGAGCTGACGAGTTGAATCGGGTGTGTTAGATGAGGGAGACAGTGCTATGCTCCAGGACAGTTTTGAAAACCATTTCAGAGACATGTTCTTAAATGTAACTCATATAAAATATTACATGCATGCACAGTTTTTAGGCAGCTTTAATCGCCTTTTTGTTAACTTCATGACTTAACTGACCACGACATTGCATGCACGTAGTTTATTTCGTGCTTTGATATGAAATGATGCAGGCATGCGCTGTGAGCACAGTACCGTTTCCGCATTCCACATCTGAAACGTCTCCTGTTTGATGTGGTCATAAAGACGTTCTGTGACTGAATAAATGCACTTCTTGTCAAGAGAAAAAGTGACAGAAACAGCAGCTGTGAGAGGGGTGGCCAACCCTAGCCCCGCCCCTGCGTTAATTGCGTTAAATATTTTTAACGCGTTAAACTGAAAAAAAATAATCGCCTGCGTTAACGCACTAATTTTGACACCACTAATATATATATATAAATATGTGTGTGTGTGTGTGTGTGTGTGTGACGTTGGACCACAAAACCAGTCTTAATTCGCTGGGGTATATTTGTAGCAATAGCCAAAATTACATTATATGGGTCAAAATTATCGAATTTTCTTTTATGCCAAAAATCATTAGGATATTAAGGAAAGATCATGTTCCATGAAGATATTTTGTAAATTTCTTACCGTAAATGTATAAAAACTTAATTTTTGATTAGTAATATGCATTGCTAAGAACTTCATTTGGACAACTTTAAAGGTGATTTTCTCAATATTTTGATTTTTTTTTTGCACCCTCAAATTCCAGATATTCAAATAGTTGTATCTTGGCCAAATATTGTCCTATCCTAACATCAATGGAAAGCTTATTTATTCAGCTTTCAGATGATGTATAAATCTCAATTTCAAAAAATTGACACTTAAGACTGTTTTTTTTGGTCCAGGGTCACATATATAAATAGAGCTTTCAAAAATAGTGTGTTAAAGCAGGCAATTAATTTTTCTAGTTTAACAGCATTAAAATATTTAACACAGTTAACTTGGGGCGGGGCCCACTCACAACTGCTGCTTCTGTCTCTTTTTCTTGACAAGAATTGCATTTACTTAGACACAGAACGACTTTACGACAACATCAAACAGGAGATTTTTCACATGTGCACTCCAACTTCACCTCAGCATCGGGCGCTAGTCAAATGAATGTGGAAATGGTACAGGTGATGAGGCAGCTTCAGTGGTACATCAGTGAACTGCGGTTAGATGAGATTTTGTTAGGCTGTATGTCAGTAAAAACTAAGTTTCATGTCCTGTCAGCTGTTACACTGTGCTCATAGTGGGTGCTTTTCAATTACACACACAAATTCGGAGGCGTGCACTGTAGCCTGTATCATTGCATATTAAAGCGACCATGTGTTAGATCCATATCACGTTCAGCAGTGGCAGCTCTTAAAGTAATACCAGCAAAATAACCTAATAACCCAACATCTGTGATGTCTGTTAATCAAAAAAAAAAAAAAAAAAGGAGGAAAGTTTTAAGGATCCATCTACAGTTGAAATCAAAAGTTTACATACATCTTGCAGAATCTGAAAAATGTTAATTATTTTATCAAAATAAGAGGGGGGGGGGATCTGCTCAGTTTCTTTTCATTTATTTTGAACAGATGTGAAAATACTAAATATTATTACATGTTATATATATATAAACTGTTTTGTTTTCATTGTGAGTGTACACAAATAAAAGCAGACCTTTATACAGTGATTATTAATAAGACAATATGTGTTTAAAGTTGATTCTGCTGGTATAAGGAAACAGTTGAAGTGATCGCGCCGGAGCGCGCGCACGCACACACACACACACACACACACACACACACACACACACACACACACACACACAAAACACATCAGTTCCAGCATTGCTAACTTGACAAATCTGTTGGTACTTTATCAAAATAAAATTCATTGAGCCAAACATCAGCGCGCGCGCCTCTGTGTCACTTTTGGAACGCGACTGAAGTACAAAGCCTATCATTTACTTAATAAATTATAGTTTCGCATTCAGATACGTTACATCGCAAATATGGAAATATTATGCAATATTTGGGTTTGTGCCGAATGAGAGAGGTAACGTTAGGATACTCGAGCACAAAGCTCCATTTCGCAAACGGTTGAGTGCGCAAGCCTTTAAAGTATACTCCCTTGTCAGTCAACGTGAGAGACGCGTTCAGAATCAGCACATAGTCACTAGCTGTGTCTGAAACCGCTCCCTATCCACTATATAGTGCACTATATCGGGTGTCAGCCATTTTGTAGTGCTGTCTGAATTCTGAGTGAACGACTTCATTCCCTACATTCGTTCACTACTTTTTACCCACAATGCATTCTGATTTCGAGTGTACAACCGATGTACACTCGCTGAAGCACTATTTCCCACAATCCAATGCGGAGAACCGACGAGCTGTTAGAGCAAGCGGGAGCGAGCGAGTTTGAACGGGAGATGCCGTTTAATGTGCAAAAATGAGGAATTTGGTGGATTTTAAAAAATGTTCGTTGGTAGTGTATTCATTCTGATGTCAAATTAACGATCGCCTGAGGGCGCTCTATCTTATTTGAGTGCAAAAACGCTGCTCGGGAGAGTTTCAAGATACTACAAACAGTAAATACATACAATTTATTAATATGTGCTGATGTGAGTTTATTTTTGTTGACAATATTTTAATAGTATTTAATGATTATGACCATATTACAGAACAAATGAATAATATACCATCAATGAAACCACAAAGCTGATTACAATAGTCATTTTAAGTGTTATTGCTATTAATATTATTTTCTAAATTGAGGTACATGAAATATAAAAGTACATCTAAGATGTTTTTGCAACAGCCAAGTCTCACGCGCAGTGTACACGTCACCGTCCGAATCCGTTCACTTCATTTCGTTCACTCCTTTCTAATATAGTGCACTCAACTGCCTTACACTATATAGGGATTAGTGAATGAGTGAATGAGTGAGCGATTTCAGACACAGCTACTGTCTCGGGCAACATTATCTGTCTGCAATACCGGATACCGCACTTTCAGGACTGCAGTTGTAGGACCGCACTTCTAGGATCCTAGTTTTTTTGTGACAGCGCCACCTACCGAGCCGGAGAACCGCAGTCCCAGGAACGCATTTCCAGGACCCTAGTTTTGGAGGACTGAAAAAAGTGCCACTAAAGCAGTATTTCCACCCAGTTTTAACTACATTAGAATTTTAGAGTTTTTTTAAAAGTTTTATTACACCCAAATACTACTTTCTTTATTGCAATTAAACCTGGTTCCTAGGAATGTTGAGTAATCATTGGGTCTAAGTAGCATAATATAATAACTCAATAATATGATAATTATAATATAATTATAATTTATGTAAAATAAACAAGGAATCATGGTATAGTCTTTTCAGTCACTAGATCATCCACATTTTCAAGTACAGAGGGAAGACACAAGGATGACTCTGGGGTAGATTTAAGATTGTGTATATTTTATAAAATAATAACTTGAACACACACAAAAATTTGTTCATGACGTGAACCACATATAAAGAACTTCATGGATGACGTCTTCACTGACTCCTAAGAGAGAGAAAGAGAGAGAAGTGAATGAAATAAGGAACATTTAGTTGAACATGTTCTACTCTCTAATTTTAAATTTCATATTTAAAAGATCTTAGTTACCACAGAGCACACACACATATACGATCCAAAAATAATTATATCAATCTTCATACTAATTAATGTTCATAATACTATTATTGCATAGCTACTGTTCAAAGATTTGGAAAAATTTTATTTTGATGTTGTGGGAACAAAGGTTCTTGAAACATTCATGTCAATAAAGCCCATCTGAACTGAGAAAAAAAAATAATAGAGAGAGATGCAAGAAATCTGAATAGAAATAACATATTATTGTCACGAATCCAGTCTGCACTTTCATTCACCCTCCACCAGAGGTCACTCGCTCACCACATGGACTTCACACCACACATCTCAATGGACTGCATTTCCCATCAGCCATCTCACCAATCACACGCACACAGCTGTCACCAATCACTCATTGCACCAATCACACGCACACCTGATCCCACGCATTACTGATCACACACGCTTTAATAGCCTTGGACTTTCTCTGCCTCTCTGCCGAGTATTGTATGCGTTTACCGCTCCCCTAGCCGTAGCAACTCTACAGAGCCCTGGTAGTCTGCATTTACCGCTCCCCTAGCCGTAGCAACTACAGTTCCCCTGTTAGTCTTCCTAGTTTTTCCCTGCTAGTTTGGATTGTGTTTTTCCCTGTCTGTTTGGATTGTTTTCCCGTGTTTCCTGGATTATCTCTCTGCCTAGCCCCTCTGGACTCTGTTCGCCGATCGTCAACCTTTGCTTGCCCTAGGATTACTCTTTGTCTTGTCTCTGCCATACCTGTTTGCCATTGCTGGACCCTGCCTGTATCTATGACCATGCCTGTGAATAAAAGCTTGCAGATGGATCCGCATGACTCACGTCTCGTCAGCCACGTTACAATTATTGACATGACTTTAAATATTTAAAGCACACGTTGCAGCAGCAGCACTACCTACCACCTGGATGCTCTCCCCTCTTTTCTCAGTTGTTTCTCTATCACCCTATTAAATTCTTCCACTTCACTGAAATAGTAAATGGAGAACATAATCACTGCTAGGTTAACAGAAATACTGTTAACGCTTAAAAAAGATACATTGGATATTGTGTAGAAACAATTCCAATACTTTTGTCATACTATTGCCTGCCCTGATCTGTGTCCTTGAAAGCACTTCATATAGAGTACAGTACACAGTAAATGACACAATCTAAAACGTGGTATTTTAACAGTCAGTTATTATGAAGGCCTCTCTGCTATGTCTGACTATTAAAATGTCATATGTCTCAACCAACATTATAAAACCATGTCCATGAAGAGACGTACTCATAACATGTATTGTGGGGTAACTTTAAATATGCTGAATGAGCACGTGACAGTTAAAACATTAAGATTATTTTAACTTAATTAAAATGGAAAAACAATGAGTAATTAACAAGCTTTCACAACGAACGTGCTACAGTTTATTGTGCTGTCAATAATTCAACAGGCTTATCATGCTAACAATTCATTTTACAGCATTAGAGACTAATATATGATGACTATTTAGCAAATCACGATCACTTCGGCTACGTTAACTTTCCAATGAAATGCATCACAATTGTTTTTAATGTTAAACAAATAAAAATTTATTCACATTTGATACTCACACTCTGACTGTCATCCATCTTCGCTGGTCCTCTAATTCGGTAGGTGGCGCTGTCACTAAAAACCTAGGGTCCTAGAAATGCGGTCCTAGGACTGTGTTCCTGAAAATGCAGCCTCCGGTTTTGCAGGCAGATGCTACTCGTCTCGGGGGCTTTGTTTTCAAATGCGCAGCTCATGGCATTCGCTGTTCTCCTGCTGGCGGTTATCAAACAGCGCTGTATTACTGCGGGCACCCCCTTCTGGATTGGGGGTGAATTGCCTGTATTTGTTGTGAGGCCTCATGCACCGAACCGAGACGCCCGTACCGTGACGGTTCGGGACGAATACATGTACCGTGCCACCCCTAATATATATATATATATATATATATATACAGGTGCTGGTCATATAATTAGAATATCATCAAAAAGTTGATTTATTTCACTAATTCCATTCAAAAAGTAAAACTTGTATATTATATCAATTACACTGATATATTTCAAATGTTTATTTCTTTTAATTTTGATGATTATAACTTGATAATTCAGTATCTCAGACAATTAGAATATTACTTAAGACCAATACAAAGAAAGGATTTTTAGAAATCTTGGCCAACTGAAAAGTATGAACATGAAAAGTATGAGCATGTACAGCACTCAATACTTAGTCGGGGCTCCTTTTGCCTGAATTACTGCAGCAATGCGGCGTGGCATGGAGTCGATCAGTCTGTGGCACTGCTCAGGTGTTATGAGAGCCCAGGTTGCTCTGATAGTGGCCTTCAGCTCTTCTGCATTGTTGGGTCTGGCATATCGCATCTTCCTCTTCACAACGGTTAAGGTCAGGCGAGTTTGCTGGTCAATCAAGCACAGTAACACTATGGTCATTGAACCAGCTTTTGGTACCTTTGGCAGTGTGGGCAGGTGCCAAGTCCTGCTGGAAAATGAAATCATCATCTCCATAAAGCTTGTCAGCAGAAGGAAGCATGAAGTGCTCTAAAATTTCCTGGTAGATGGCTGCGTTGACTGTGGACATCAGAAAACAATGGACCAACACCAGCAGATGACATGGCAGCGCAAATCATCACAGACCGTGGAAACTTCACATTGGACTTCAAGCAACATGGATTCTGTGCCTCTCCACTCTTCCTTCAGACTCTGGGACCTTGATTTCCAAATTAAATGTAAAATTTACTTTCATCTGAAAAGAGGACTTTGGACCACTGAGCAACAGTCCAGTTCTTTTTCTCCACAGCCCAGTTACGACGCTTCTGACGTTGTCTCTGCTTCAGAAGTGGCTTGGTAGCCCTTTTCCTGAAGACGTCTGAGCGTGGTGACTCTTGATGCACTGACTCCAGCTTCAGTTCTCTCCTTGTGAAGCTTTCCCAAGTGTTTGAATCAGCTTTGCTTGACTGTATTCTCAAGCTTGCGGTCACCCCTGTTGCTTGTGCACCTTTTCCTACCCAAATTCTTCCTTCCAGTCAACTTTGCATTTAATATGCTTTGATACAGCACTCTGTAAACAGCCACACCTTTCAGTAATGACCTTCTGTGACTTACCCTCTTTGTGGAGGGTGTCAATGTTCATCTTCTGGCTCATTGCCAAGTCAGCAGTCTTCCCCATTAATGTGGTTTCAAAGAACAAGAGATACCCGGAATTTATACTGTAGGGATGGTCATTTATTGAAACTCAAATGTAAATATTCTAAAATTTTGAGATACTGATTTTTGACTTTCATGAGCTGTAAGCTCTAATTATCGAAATTAAAAGAAATAAACATTTGAAATATATCAGTCTGTGTGTAATGAATAAATATAATATACAAGTTTCACTTTTTGAATGGAATTAGCTAAATAAATCAACCTTTTGATGATATTCTAATTATATGACCAGCACCTGTGTATATATATATATATATATATATATATATATATATATATATATATGTGTGTGTGTGTGTGTGTGTGTGTGTGTGTGTGATATTTAGGCAAAATAAGAAAAACGTTCATTCTGTTCAAAAGGTTTCTGCATCGTTTTTCCTTCTGGCACATCAGTGAGCGTTTGAACCTTCTGTAATAGTTGCATATGAGTCCCTCAGTTGCCCTCAGTGTGAAAAGATAGATCTCAAAATCATACAGTCATGTTGGAGAGGGTTCAAATATACAAATAAGTTAAATTTACCCTGATCTTTAAATTAAAAAAGTTTTCACCCCCTGGCTTTTTTTCTGAGATTTTTCTGAAGAACAGCAGGCAGTTTAGTGTAAATATCCTCTGCCATCAAGGCGGGCTATTTGCACTTGTGTAAATAGACACTCCGATATTTAATATATAATACTGCAAATTCCCTTTACAGTAAATAACTGTAATGCATCATGGGAATTTTCAGTGATGTCAAATATATAGAGACTTACTGTATTTTTGTTGTATACTACTTTATTTGCCTTAACAGCCTCTTTGGCGCCATTTTATTGAGGTTGTTTTATTTTCCTCATTTCTTATATTTGGATGGACTTGATTTGCCCTACAACGCTGCAACAACTTGGGACTGACTACACTGGATGTGTTACATTGCTTGTAATGATTGGAAAGTCCGTTTGTACTTTATGTCAGACACAGCGCGAGCGCTTGGAGTACTGTATGTCAGAAATATAACGGGGCATCACTTTACAGTCAGCATCCACTGTAGACAGTATAATGCGTTCTATGTTGTCTTTTCGATTCGCGCCGCGCCACTCGCGTCCAAGGAAGACACGGATCCAGCGGGGTTTTGCCCGGGGATGAAACCGCGAGAGTGGAAGAGTTCCGGAGAACATCTGCGCTATGTCGGTGCACCTTACGAGGGAATAAGACCTGCAAGCAAGGTAAAAATATGTGTGCGTTTGTCTGTGTGTTTGTGTCATATTTTTGCACACCAGTTTAACCTTAACATTTACCCGTCAACATGGCGGTAACAAACTTTACTATGGTAAACAGCGTTTTTATAGGGCTGCACGATATATCGCATGCGATATTTAATGCGTGTCTTGTCAGTAAAGCCTGTTCTGTGGTAATTTCCATCGCGTGCGTGATTTCACGTGGAGCAGCATTTACTACACAAAGCAGTTGTTCAGTGACAAGATGCGCATTAAATATCGGAGTGTCTATTTACACAAGTGCAAATAGCCCGCCTTGATGGCAGAGGCTATTTACACTAACTCCGCCCACCAACACGTGATTGGGATGTTTTTTTCTTTTTTTATGCGCTTTATTGATTAAGTGCCACAAGAACAAGAGGTATTACATATCCACATAATCAAATGAACATTAGCTGCCAGAGAAAGAGAAAAGAAAGGAAAATAAAAAAGAGCAAAAAATAAAGGAAGAAAATTACATAAATTCCAATGCTTTCAAAGCATTACATGTTTTCAGTGCTTTTTTGTTTTTTGATTGTTCCAAGAGATTTACATATAATTTAAAGTCATTTATAAAATGTGCAAAATTTGGTTTACGTTGAGCCCACTTATTTTTATGTAGGCCTATATGGAATTTTCCTAACAAAATAAACAAATGTATAATATGTTGTTCTTTACAATTCAAATTTTCTTTTTTCTGTATAAAAAAGAACATCAAATATACAAATTTCTATCATACACTCCATTTTTCTGTTAACATAAAATTCCAAATCCTTCCAAAATAATCTTGAGTAAAGACAATGAAAAAAAAACCTTGACCACAAAATTCACAGAAATATGAAATATTAAGCTTAGCAGGATAAATTCTATGAAGTATTTTGTAAGACACTTCCTTAATTTTGTCTTATTTGTCAGTTTCCATGCTTTAACCCAAGAGATATTACCAAATAAAGAAGACCAAAAAAATCTTGTTGCCGGTAAGG
This sequence comes from Acrossocheilus fasciatus, assembly GCA_036784905.1. Classification (NCBI taxonomy): domain Eukaryota; kingdom Metazoa; phylum Chordata; class Actinopteri; order Cypriniformes; family Cyprinidae; genus Acrossocheilus; species Acrossocheilus fasciatus. The sequence continues at coordinate 33,466,534 of CM071944.1, forward strand.
ACAAAGAACAAAGAGCATTCCTTATAATCTTATTGCTACACTGTTGTTTTAAAACATCAACATTTTCAATGAAAATATTTCCAAAATGATTAACCATGCTGATTTTTTTTAAAAAGTAACACCACACTCTTTGGAATTGCGTCAAAAACAATAGCAAATTATCTTGGTTTAACTGCTAATTGAAATTTCTGAAGAAATTCAGTATATGACAACAACCCATGGGAATTAACTGTCTTACTAAAAGAATACCTTCCTTGAACCAAGTATGAGAGAATAAAGATTTGTTTTTAAATAATATGTCCTTGTTATTTCATATGAAATAGTTGTGGGGTGAAAAATTGTGCTTATACACCAATTTCCATGCTAACAGGGCTTGTCTGTGAAAACCGGCCAATTTAACAGGAATTTTGTCAACAGAAAAATTACATTTCAAGAAAAAGTCTATGCCTTCAAGAGTATTAAATATATAATTAGGAAATGCATTCCAAGGACTTTCTCTATTCTTCATAAACTCTATCAACCATTTAATTTTAATAGTGTCATTGAGAGTATTATAATCTAAGACCTCCAGTCCCCCTTGCTCTTTAGGATTAAAAATTACCTCAATTTTTTTTCCTCCAAATAAAGTTATAAAGAATCTCATCTAAATCTTTAATAGTCTTGGGAGGCACCTCTAATGATAATGACATATAGACAGCTCTAGATATACCTTCTGCCTTTGACAATAATATCCTCCCAAATAATGAGATGTCCCTCATTAACCACAAATTAAATGTATTTTTAGTTTTCTCAATAACTGGTTCAAAATGTGATTGGGATGGTCAACATTAAAAAAGGTTATTAACTGTCGTCAGCTCTGGTGGCGCAGATGGTAAAATAATAATAATAATAATAATAATTTATTTTATTTGTGGGCCCCTTTCAAGACACTCAAGGACACCTTACAATAATAAAATACACAATTAAACAAAGAGAAGAAACAACAACACAAACAATAATACAAAAAATCAATACACAATAACCTAAATAAAATCACTCAGGATAGGCTAATCTAAAAAAAAAAGAGTTTTAAGACGCGATTTAAAAATTGAAAGACTAAGACTATTACGTATATCTTGAGGTAATGTATTCCAAAGTGTCGGAGATGTATTCCAAAATGTGTGTCGTACACATTTTAAAGCGATCAACACGGGTTCAAATCAGCCTTTTGGCAAACTTTTTTTTCTCCATTTTCAAATTTCAAATCACATCAGAAAAGCATTTATTTTCAATAAAAATGAAGGAAATAACCAAAAAGTTGAAAATAAAGTATCGAGTAGCATAGGCATAAATCCCGGGGGGGACGGGGGGGAGAAGACCCCCCACCCCCATCTGAGGGTTGTCCCCCCTAAAAATGTCATTACAAGCAACTCTGTGTAATGAAAATAATATAATGGACATATACTTAAAATAACTGTGTGAGTAGTAAAACAAAATAAACGCAAAAAGAAAATGTTTTAAATTCAGAAATGTTTTGATTCCCCCCTGCCTTGCCTCACAGTGGTTTGGTCCACGGCCTGCTTTCCTCTTTTACCGATACACACACACGAGTCCAGTCACTCTGGTGGGAGAGAGTCCCTGAGTAACAGTTAGTCATGTGTAAGTAACTTAGGCTGTCAAGGCTATTTTATTCTCTAAACATATAATAAACATATAATTATAATAATATATGAACCATATGAACCGAACTCATATTTAAACACAGTCCATGCTATGTGCATGCTGTGTACACATATCTATTCTTACAAGTACAATTTTGGCTGTATTATTTGTGTCCCCTTCAAAAATTGCTCTTGAGAAATTTTATGTTTATTGCCCCCCCCCCCACACTGTTAGAAAAAATGTATGCCCCTGTCGGGTAGGTGTAGGGAGGGCTTCGTCCCAATAAGGTGGCATCCATTTAATAATTTGAATGAAAATTAAAATTAAAGATCGCATGCAATATATCGTGCAGCCCTAAATGACTTTTGTCAGCTTATTGAATTAAGTTACCGAAGTAAGTTTATCTTATATTAACATTGTTAACTAATATGAAATTTTGTTCAGGTGTTACTAGTTAATGTTATCCTATAGCCTATTGAGAAAATACAATTGTATGTTAGCTAGGTTAAACAGGTTTTATGGCTAGTTGCCTTTCTAGTTTTAGAATTAGTTTGTTATAGTTTTTAATAAAATTTAAGATTTACTGCATTTTGTGTGTGTGTGTGTGTGTGTGTGTGTGTGTGTGTGTGTGTGTGTGTGTGTGTGTGTGTGTGTGTGTGTGTGTGTGTGTGTGTGTGTGTGTGTGTGTGTGTGTGTGTGTGTTTTAAAGGCAACTGCAATGAAGTATCAAGAAAGACATGAGCATGCCAGCCATCCTGAGACTGATAATTCATGGTAAGAGAACAACTATGGTTTTGAGAGGTTTGTGTATATGGGTTTTGCCTTTTAAAAGTGTGTCTTTTCTACTTCGTTTTTCAGAGAAGACATTTCTGTCAGTAACAAAGTGGATGGTGAGCAAAGGTGGTGGCCATGTTTTGGAGCAGCATCTGGGTTTTGCAGATGGCTATGTATTTTTGTGAGGATAAATCCAGAGGATACAACATAATGCACTGCAAAATGTCCTAAGACAGAAGAAATGGTGAAGGTGCCCTGTTCCAGCATTGGAAGACTGTATTTTTAAGTGTTACACATGCAATGTTTTAAATAAAGAATTTGATATTTTGTAATTGTGTCTGTTTTAATTGAATGCCTGTAGTATATGTAAACTTCTGAACGGGGTCATTTTTATACATTCAGCTATTATTTTCTCTTGTGGACTATATGTAAACATCTTTTATGTCAAATATCTTATTCAGGTCAGTACTAAATAAACAATAACATGCATTTTGTATGATCCCTCTTATTTTGGTAAAATAATGAACATTTTGCAGATTCTGCAAGGTGTAAATACACATTTCTGTGTATTTCCTACTTGCTGAAGGGCACAGGTATGACATAACAGGTTTATTTGAAGATTGTTTTAAATTTACTTAAATTATATAATAAATGTTATTTTTTAAGTCTAATACATGTTAAAAATTATAGGGTAACACTTTATTTTGATGGTCCCTTTTGAACATTCTGTTGACACTAAGTAATGTTGCAACTACATGTCAACAAACTCTCATAAGAGTATTAGTAGACTGTCTGCTTCATATCTACTAACTCCTAATTGTGTTGGTCTTTCAACAGATATTCTACTGACTATAAGTAACTTTGCAAGAACATGTCAACTTAATCTAACCCAAACCCTACCAGTCAACTAATACACTACTAACACTCTAATGAGAGTCAGTAGAAATGTAGGTGCAACATTATTTATAGTCAATAGAATGTGTTAAAGGGACCATCAAAATAAAGTGAAACCAATTATAGCTCTCAGTTATACTGTAATGTTGAATGGCTATATTCAATGGTTAAATATTAGGGAAAAAATAACAATTTCCTAGAGACATCAGTAGTATTGGTATCAGTGATATTCGCCTTCAGTTATGAATAAGATGACATTAAACAAATATTTAAAAATTTAATACAAGTGTGTGTGTGTGTGTGTGTGTGTGTGTGTGTGTGTGTGTGTGTGTAAAATAAAGAATTATAATTATAAAATAAATAGTACAGCTGGTAAACTGTCTAAATTATTACATCATTGGCAGTTATTTTGTATGTATGTTTATATATTTTTGTGTTCATGTTTATACGTAACAACATGTACAAAATGTTCTGTTATAGAGAGGAGAGTGAGAGCGTTTTGACGTTGAAGGGTCTCACTCCAACTGGCATGCTACCCAGTGGCGTTCTGTCTGGAGGCAAAGAGAAACTCCAGAATGGTGAGATACACACACACAGGTCTTGTGGTCAGGAATATGTAAATCACTTAAAGCTAACTCTGATATCATATCTCTTGGCTGATAATTTTACAGTATTAAGCAGCACATTTTTATACAATTTAATTTGAATTTGTTCTGTTACAGACTGATAGTAGATTTCCCAAGTTAGTGTTTTCAGACTTAGAACAACCTTAACACATACAACTACAAGTGTATCTAATTGATATTTAATTCAGTGTATGCTCTGTGCACCCCCTGGTGGTTGTTTTATGAAACTTATATTATTTCCTCTTTGCTTCCTTTCCTTTGGCCTCTCTCTCTCTCTCTCTCTCTCTCTCTCTCTCTCTCTCTATGTCTTTTCAATCTTTGTCAAATATTGTATTCTCTTCATTCTCTTGTCTCCCTAGAAACTGCAGGTATAATCAGTTGTGCAAGTATAATTCAGATCATCTGTTCTTAAGAAACACAGTTTCACTCTTTGCCACCATTTATATAAAGGAGCCCCAAAGGAATTAATACAAATGCTTTTGTTCATGATAGAGTCATGACTCAAGGAACATGCTCTCAGTTTATTTTTAATCTCAGATTCACTGTGTCCAGTATTTTTACCACTTTTTGGTGGATAAGCTATCAGTAAGTAATCTTAAAGCTTTCTGAGAATACTATTGCAGGGAAATTGACTACAATTAACATAAGGGCAAAACTAGCATTTAAATGTATTGATTGCTTTATAGGAATAACAAGATGTTCACTTGAAGGCCCCATGAAATTAGTTAATGAACTTTTTTTAAGCTGTACTATCACAAGAAAAATTTAATTTTATATATATATATATAAAAACAAATGAAAAATCTGTACATGGATTATTACAGACAAGGGTCTGAATGAAGGTTGGAAATAATTATTTTTGCAAATGATTTTTTCCAACCTTCATTCTGACCCTTGTCTGTAATGATCCATTTTAAGGGGGTAGCTTCCTTAAAGCTTGTCAGTAAATACCCACTGTTAGAATTGTCTAACATTTATTGCATAGGAAAGAGTATCAGTGCCCCACCCACATTTACATATACTTAAAGTGTTATAAACAGTATCCATACAAAACCTGATTGTGTCATTTAGACACAAAGCATTATGAAATGCAGTTGGCTGCTTCATTTTTCAACAAAAGTTTCTAATATGTTATCATAATATCAAATTTTCATATTATCTATCATTTGGTGTAAAAAGGTGTCGGACATTACACTTACATTTAATCATTTAGCAGATTTTAATGGTACCTCTATATATCAAAAGTGTAGTGAATTTGCTTTCACTATTTTGAAATAGTGTAGTGATGGGTACTCGCGTCACCAATGACTTTATGATTTTTGGATCACGTGTCACTTAAGGTGTGGTTATGAGTACATTACATAAGAAAAATTGGTGGGATCTCTAAAGGACATTGCACACTGAGTCTGAAATTTTTGCATGCGTTTTTTTCGTATTCCTCATCCTTTCCTATCAAAATGCATGCTACGGATGCGAAAACACAGAAAATCGAACCTGATCCGAATTTTTTTATGACAGACAAAAGTTTCGGAGGCATTGTGTAAACGTGATTGACACAACGTGAGGTCATATTTATTTTTTTATCGTGCAAAAATTTCAGACTCAGTGTGCAATGACCTTAACATGTAGAAGCTCTTTCTGTATCATCAACACAAGGAAGACACAAGTGTAATAAAATAGATTTATTAGCAAAAGATAGACAAGAGTAATCAACAACTACTAAATGAAAACCATGAATGAAAAAGGAATAATATGCATAAGATGTGTAAAATATTATGTTGGGTGTTGCAATGTCAGAGCTATGTCTGGAAAGATAAACTGTTGCTACTCTGAAACAAATAAAGTAAAGAACCTTATTATGCATCAAACAAATACTTAAAAGATTATTTGTTATCAACTGCAATCAGCTATATAATATCTAATGTAAATTAGAAAAATCATATACTGATAATATACAACAATGCCAAGTTCTCTGGAGGAGGTTTGGATAAGTGATAGTTACATTCTCTGTGGTTGAGTGAGTAGTCCGGTGGCGGTGACTTCATCCACTGGTTGTGCTGGCACAATGTGGGGAAAGGAGCAGGAATCTGATTTAACAGTCTTGAACACGAAGCACTGTAGGATGCTGATGTCCAGGAGCACCAAAGGGTCACGCAGATATGGCCCTGGAGTAGGTGCAGAAGGTCCTTGCCTAGAACACGCAAGCAAAATTACCTTGAAGTGAAGGTTTGTTCGCCGGAGTTTAACCTTGTTGAAAATGTCTGTGTGTCTTCTGCCTCTGTGGGCTAGAGACTCAGAGCTTGGTCAATCTGGTTTGTCTCTCTAGGATGGAGACTCAGGACATGCTGCATCTGTTGATGAACACCTCTGGTGTGACTTTAAATACAGATCTTGAGCCAAAAACTCTTTACCAAACACCAATGACTTGTACATATGGGTACACTCATTTTAGACCAGGGGTCTCCAACACGTTGCTTGCGAGCTACCAGTAGCTCGTGGCCTGATTGGAGGTAACTCGCCAAAAAGATTGCAATTTGTCACTTTTCCATTTCTATGCTGTGATTGGCTGTTTCCATCAGAGTGGGGAGACACCCTTCTTTCCTCCTGGGGAACTTATTTGCATAGTCCAAACACACATTTAGAAATGTGTCACTAAAGTTTTACCAATGCATTATTCACTTACCAAACGTAAGATGTGTGTATTGTAGTTTGTGCCTAAAGGGTCCATTTTGGTACCTTAAAGGTACATATTAGAACTTAAAGTGTAAATATTTGAACCTAATAGGTACAAAAGTATACCTTTTGAAAAGGTACCGCCCCAGTGACAGCTTTTGTACCTTTATTTCTGAGTGTTGGGGAAAAAATTATTTGATCCCCTGCTGATTTTGTACCTTTGCCCACTGACAAAGAAATGATCAGTCTATAATTTTAATGGTATGTTGATTTGAACAGTGAGAGACAGAATAACAACAAAAAAATCCAGAAAAAAAACGCATTTCAAAAAAGTTATAAATTGATTTGCATTTTAATGAGTCAAATAAGTATTTGACCCCTTCGCAAAACATGACTTAGTACTTGGTGGCAAAACCCTTGTTGGCAATCACAGAGGCCAGACGTTTCTTGTAGTTGGCCACCAGGTTTGCACACATCTCGGGAGGGATTTTGTCCCACTCCTCTTTGCAGATCCTCTCCAAGTCATTAAGGTTTCGAGGCTGACGTTTGGCAGCTCGAACCTTCAGCTCCCTCCACAGATTTTCTATGGGATTAAGGTCTGGAGACTGGCTAGGCCACTCCAGGACCTTAATGTGCTGCTTCTTGAACCACTCCTTTGTTGCCTTGGTCGTGTGTTTTGGGTCATTGTCATGCTGGAATACCCATCCACAACCCATTTTCAATGACCTGGCTGGCTTTAATGCTTTGGCCCTGACGGTACATGGCCCCGTCCATCGTCCCTTTGATGTTGTGCAGTTGTCCTGTTCTCTTAGCATAAAAACACCCCCAAAGCATAATGTTTCCACCTCCATGTTTGACGGTGGGGATGGTGTTCTTGGGGTCATAGGCAGCATTCCTCTTCCTCCAAACACGGTGAGTTGAGTTGATGCCAAAGAGCTGGATTTTGGTCTCATCTGACCACAACACTTTCACTCAGTTCTCCTCTGAATCATTGGCAAACTTCAGACAGGCCTGTACATGTGCTTTTTTGAGCATGGGGACCTAGCGAGAACTGTCAGATTTCAGTCCTTCACAGCGTTGTGTGTTACCAATTGTTTTCTTGGTGACTATTGTCCCAGCTGCCTTGAGATCATCGACAAGATCCTTAAGTGTAGTTTCCTCACTGTTCTCATGATCATTGAAACTCCAAGAGGTGAGATCTTGTATGGAGCCCCAGTCTGAGGGAGATTGAAAGTTATTTTGTGTTTCTTCCATTTGCGAATAATCGCAACAACTGTTGCCAGAAATATTGCTGATTGATAGGGGATCAAATACTTATTTGACTCTTTAAAATGCAAATCAATTTATAACTTTTTTTTTAATTTGTTTTCATGGATTTTTTTGTTGTTATTCTGTCTCTCGCTGTTCAAATAAACCTACCATTACAATTATAGACTGATCATTTCTATGTCAGTGGGCAAATGTACAAAATCAGCAGGGGAAATTTTTTTTCCCCACTGTAGTTATGAATGGATTTGGATGGAACTCTGTGATCTGTCTTTGTTTCACCAAAACTTAGGAAACAGTCTCAAGGTGGGTGAAGGGCAGAAACTGCATTTTGACCAATGAGAAGTCCTGTCCTTCCTGGGCTCTGTACCAAAGGTTGTCTTCTTGCCCTTTTGTCCTGGCATCTTTTTCTGATTAGTCCACCAAGATCCGATCAAAATGTAGCAATCGTTTGTCCACTATTGTGGTCAGAGAGGGGCCCCACCGTAAACTGGGCCCTGGAATGTGCTGTCCACTACAAAATATCAGGGACCATTTATGTCATGACCTTTTTAAAATTGTAAACTTATTTTGCAATATTACTGTTTTTACTGTACACTCTTAAGAAAAATGGTTCTAAACAGTACCAGAAAAGGGTTCTTCAGCTTGTAACAATACCCTTTTTGGTGCTATATAGGACCTTAATGGTCTTTTTAATGATAGTTTATTTTCATTAATATTAGTACATTAGTATATTTATATCTTTAATAGTATTATTAATATTATTTGTATATATGGTTTATTAATATATTTTTCACCTCTCTATCTGCCTGGTCTTGTATTATCTTGTAGCCTCTATTAGGGTTTTTACATAACAAAACAACAACAATAGCATATCAATTAGGTACTTTTATTTATTTATTTATTTATTTTTAACAACATGCTAAATTGTAACAAAAATGGCAGTGCTCTAACAGCAGTTATTAGCAGAATACATTAAAGAATGACAATTGACAACGAACAAGAATAAATACACAAAGTAAAACTAAATAAAAACAAAAAATATATGTGATGAAGACCAAGTTCCAGCGAAATATCTTCATATGCCTTTAAGTCCATCGTTATGGTGTGACTGAGTGACAGTTTATCTGCAGATGATGAGGGTGTGGGATGTAATGCTTCTGGAATACACAACTGAGTTTAATATTAGAGTGTGTCCATTTGTTTATGTAAAAACAATTGGTAACACTTTATTTTGATGGTCCCTTTTGAACATTCTGTTGACACTAAGTAATGTTGCAACTACATGTCAACAAACTCTCATAAGAGTATTAGTAGACTGTCTGCTTCATATCTACTAACTCCTTATTGTGTTGGTCTCTCAACAGATATTCTACTGACTATAAGTAACTTTGCAAGAACGTGTCAACTTAATCTAACCCAAACCCTACCAGTCAACTAATAAACTACTAACACTCTAATGAGAGTTAGTAGAAATGTAGGTGCAACATTACTTATAGTCAATAGAATGTGTTAAAGGGACCATCAAAATAAAGTGAAACCAAACAATTATGTTCACGAAGGCCAAAAGTAGCAAAAAAGGGACAGTATGTGAGCCTTTCACAATCTTAAAAGAAAAAAAAAAGTGATATGAAGTCATGGGATAGCTTTATAAAACCAAGTAATAATTACAAAAATTCTAACAGTATGGATTATAAATTCAATATCTCAGTTACCTACTTAGTGGAGAAGAAGTGAGAAACATCGTCAGCTTAAAAGAGCTGCTCACACTCACACGTGACCAAAAAACTAAAAAGAGAAAAGAACATGTTTGTTTGGAAACCAGTTAAAATTTTAAACTAAAATTGTATTTAAATTTAAGAATGAAATCATTTACTTGTTGAGAGTGTGTTTGACAGTCTGTGTAGTTGTATCACTGAACTCCAGAAAATCAGTAATGAGGTGCTTTGACAGTTACAGATTTGAAAAACAAAAGGGCAGGAATGAAGAACCCTGAACTCTAACACAAAGAACCATTTCAGCATAAAAGGGTTCTTTGGGATGCTATGGTTCTAAAACCGTTACTACATGTAAAGAACCTTTAAAGAACCATCTTTTTTTAGAGTGTATTTTTGATCGAATAAATGCAACCTTGAGCGTAAAAGAGTAAACTTACTGACCCCAAACTTTTAAACAGTAGTGTAATTTTATGTTGAAACTGGAATTTGGGATATGTACTTGTCCCTTTTTTATTTTTTATTATTTATTTATTTATTTATTTATTTATTTATTTTTTGCTTGATACCTAATACAGTTACTTTTTTATGTCAAACCAATAAATCCATGATTGATAGTCATTGCAGGTGGCATTAGGCAAAGGGGACATTTTCACTCTAGAGAGCATTTTATTTACCACAAATTTAAATAAGCAGAGTGCAGGGTTGGTTACCAGTATTTTTGTTCCAACTTTCCTGAAGAGAAAGACCGAATTTTAATTGTGTATTTTAATTATGCTGAAGGTCACTTTTGGGAACTAGCATAAAGACAGCATATTTGTGCACTAGCACATGCTAACAGACATGAACTAAAAACAAAAAGCTGCAGCTGATTTCATCAGCTGATTGATCCTTGTAATCGTTTAATGAGGTGGGAGTGTCATGATGCTGGACATAGTGAATCAGAAAGGAAAGAATGTTCCTAAAACACACAAAATACATTTTCGGTGCTGTTTTCTCATCATTACACAAAGTGGCATGAACAAATATGTCATTTTCAGCACACTATAAAGTGATACTTTATTGAGGCTTATCTTGCATCAGTAATGTCATCCCTTTTACACTGAATACACAAAACTGACAAACTGTGAATGAAAGAGGATAATTGAATAATTGCTCTTGTCATTCTCAAATCAAGGCAGAAATCAAGCTTGCTCGCATCATACTGACATGTTCTGTCCATTACTTTATTTGACGAGACTTGATCCTAAACAGTAATTTCACTGCTTATGTTTTCCTTGAAGTTTAGCTTTATTTTTTAAATACAATGTTTACTTAAACATTACACTATGTTACCCAAATTTGATATGAGTGGCCATGTTTGCATGTGGCTAGCTGGTTTGGGAACATGCCAGATGTAGAGTGATGTCAGCAATGTTCTGCTACAGCATTGATAGAATCACAAAAGATGCCCAATCCTTATCTCTACACGTACATCATTGTGCTTCTACTGCAATGTTGTGACCCCCATTACTGCTGAAGTCTTTATGTGTGTGCGTCTGCATTGCTGTTTTGTAGTTTTTACAGCGTATTCTTGTAGTTTTATATGATTACTTGTGATAATTGTGCTAAGTGTTGAATGTGGATTGTGTTGAAAATAGACAATGCGAGGATGGCGGTTTGTCAGATTCTGTTAGCAGACACTTTAATGAAGACCAAACACACACACACACACACACACACACACACGCAGTTGCTGATCCAAGTTGCTGTAAAAACCCTTGAAGTTTTTGAGTATTTCTTCCTCTTGGTTACCAGTCATGATAAATAATGACATTTTGTTCTCCTGGTACATTATGCAGATTTTAACCTAAAGCAATGAAAGACACAATCACTGATCTCCTTTATATCACTTGGATTGCTTTGACTGACCATTAAGTCTGACGTACTTTCACTTCCTCATTAATTTCCAATTTGTATCATGACTTTTTGTGTCCCACAACCATTGCTCATAGTGGGAGTCAAATCTGTTTACATGTCACGTTGCTTCATCTGAAACTAACTACCCATTGTTCATGCTACTCTCTCTACCCTCTAATATCCCCCTGTCTTGGACCCGTAGTGGGCCTAGTGTATTTAATGATATGAAGATGTTGTGTGTCCATTTGGGCTCTTTTTTCTGTTCATCTGACTGAATAAATGTAACATGTTCTGCTCACCTCTCTTACTCGTTTTGCAATTCCCCTCTTCTTCTCTTCAGCTACTATTGAGGCTATAGAGGCAGATAAAGGTAAATAGGTCCACGGCTCCTTCCCCTCTTTCTGTTGCATTTGTGCAACAGTTAAAGGGTTCCACAGGGTTAATCCATGTCCACGTAGTTTGTGTAGTGTGTTGAGTGTTTGGCCTGATTACACTTGTGCTGTTAGTGTGCTGAGCAGAAGTAAGAAAAAGAAAAGACAAATCACACACACACAAACAAACAAACACAAAAACTATGATTATTTTAAAGGGGATCAAAGAGTTCTGGACAAACTATGTTTACCCGATGGAGCTATGACCAATTAACTCATGGTAACATAATGCAGAGAGAATGTACAATAGTCATATTTCAAACACACGATGTGCCAGTTGACAATTTCATTGTATTTACAATAAGAATGTATTTTCTGCAAACATACAGAGTGCTTATTTGTGGCACAAACACAAAGTCCTATTAATGCAAAATAGTGTTTTCATCATCCTAAAACTAAAACTGCCTGGACCCCTTTAAAACAATAAGATGATGTAATTGTCCTTTGTTCTTGCACGCATTTTCCATTTAAATTGCTTAATAGCAGCTCTAGACTCAAAACACACACATACATTTTTGGGTCTCCCTTGGTTAAAAAGAATGAAAATCTCAGCAAGAACAATGTCCGCTGCTTGCCAAATAGCAGGTTTGTAACTGCTATATACAGCCTACGTGTTCTGTGGTTGTTCCTGAACATTTCTCTTAGAGGAAGAGGTGCCAACTGTGTTGATACTCTTGCCCATTATTTTCTTTCACTTTGTGGTTACTCTGTGACTGTTTTGTGTCCTTGTGTTTCTCTTTGTAACATTGCTAATAACCTGTGTCTGCCCTGTGCTATGCAGCAACACAGATCTTGTTCATTGTGCATACAAGGCCCTCTGCTAAATAGCTGGGGAACAAAAAAAATATATATATATTTGTTTTTCCCTGTAGTTTGCTGCATGTTTTAAACAGGTGTAACATGTGGTTAGCTTAGCACCAAGTTCCTTGTCTGTGTTATATTAGTGTATGTTTGCCATCATTCATTTTTGTTTGGCTATTCAGATGATTTCATCCTCTAGCTTCATCATTGAACTTTTATTTTTGAATGTGGTGCGAAGCTCTGTTCTAGATAGCCAGAGAATGCTCAGGTTTGTGCAGGATATCTTGAAAACATTTTCAGTGAGTGATGCAGGGAACACTACTTCATTCCAAGGCCCTCCAGAACCGAGACCGCCCAGCACTGCCCCAGTAGTCCTACAATTGGTGACCACTGTGGAGATTTTGTTTCACCTTATATATGCTTTATAATACCTTGCTTAAAGTACTTTGCAAGAAGTGTTGTCTATGTGATACACAGTGCCCTCCAAAAGTATTGGAACAGTATAGACACAATTGCTCTGTTGGCTGTGGAGTCAAGACATTTACAAATATGATTAAAAGATGAATATGATGCAAAACTACAGAATGTCACATTTATTATTGAGTGATTCAACACATAGATGTTTTACCAGGTAAGAAGTTCAGCACTTTTCGAGTTTCATCTCCCTATTTGATGTGAGCACAAATTGTGGAACAGTTGCCTCACAGGTCTTTCTAAGTGATCAGCTGTGTTCTGTTTCATTAATTCTTCAGATAATAAAAGCAGGGAGTGTGTCGTATCAGTTATATCAATTACTTCTGCATTCTGAGTCTTGCATTCGATGATGACACACACAAACCAGGATGAAGATGAGGGAGCTGACTTTGAGAGAAAAGCAAGCAATTTGGATGCTAAAAGAAAAGAGGAAGTCAATTAGAGCTATAGCAAAAACAAAGGGCATGGAGAAATCAAGAGTTTGGAAACCACCAGCGACACCAGGAACCAACAACTACCTGATCGGCTGAGAGAACAACAGTAGTTGATGACAGACAAATCATAAAAGTTGTGAAAATTAACCCAAAAAGACGTGTCTGCAAAATCACCAACAACTTCCAGAAAGCTGGGGTGATCCTCTGACAATCTAATGTCCTCAGGAGACTTTGACTCAGAATTACAGATGCTTCACAGCAAGATACAAACCTCTGACCAGCTCCAAAAATAAAAAGGCAAGATTAAAGTTTGCAAAAAAGCACAAAGGTAAGCCAGAAGAGTTTTGGAACTGTTTATGGACTGATGAGACAAATATGAACCTTTATCAAAGTGATGGGAAAGCAAAAATGTGGAGAAAAACAGTGAACTGCAATGATCCAAGCATACAGCCTCATCTGTAAAGCATGGTGGAGGTGGTGTCATGGCATAGGCATGCATGGCTGCCTCTGGAACAGGCCCTCTCAACTTTACTGATGACTTAAGGTATGATGAAAGTAACAGAATGAATTTGGAAGGGTTCAAAACCATCTTGCCTACCAATATTCAAGAAAATGCCACCAGATTCATTGGGAAGTGCTTCATATTGCATCAGGACAATGACCCAAAACACCCTGCCAGTTCAGTCAAGGAATTTATAAGGGCAAAGAAATGGAAAGTCTTAGATTGCCCAAGTCAATCTCCAGATTTAAATCCAATTGAATCTGGAATTTCACCAGCTGGAGAGGAGAGTAAAGGCAGAAACTGTCACGGCGAATGAGACAAAAGGATTCAGGTGCGGTAAATAACAGTTTATTGACTGAAGTCAAAGATAAGCAATAGTTCACAAGGGTTCGCTGGTGGGTAGCGCAGGGATCTCAATGGGCAGCCAAGCCGGACGAAGATCATCAGCCGGAGAACAAGAGATGAAACTGGAACAGCGTGTGGATCCAGGAACACGCGCCAGCCGAACCCAGGGACAAACACAGAGGAACTGACGAAGACAAGACAGGTTAGCGTGCCATAAATAGCCAGAGAGATACGAGCCGCACCTGACTCCAATCAGCTCGTATCTAAGACACACCCACCACTTAAACACACACATACCACAAGCAAGAATGAGATACCGAACCCATGAACCGTGACAGTACCCCTCCCCCTAGGAGCGCCTCTTGGCGCTCTGAGCCAACCTACCCTGTTGATTGTAATCATCAATAAGGGAGTGATCTAATATGTCCCTGGCTGGTACCCAACTTCTCTCCTCTGGACCGTAACCTTCCCAGTCCACCAAGTACTGGAATCCGCGTCCCCTCCGTCTCGAGTCCAGGATACGGTTTACCGAATAAGTAGGTTCCCCGTCTACGAGACGCGGCGGTGGAGGAACCGGGGTAGGCGGATTAAGGCGAGAATGAAAAACGGGTTTGATTTTGGATACATGGAACACGGGATGAATTCTCCTGTACGCAGGAGGGAGTTGGAGGCGGACTGTCACTGGACTAATGTTTTTAGTGACAGGAAACGGGCCAATAAATTTGAAACCAACTTATTACAAACGGATCGGCGAGTCTTCTGGCCGCCTCGCGTCCAGTCACGGCACGATCGAACACAGACCTCATCTCTGTAGACAGGCGGTGGAACGAGGAGCAGCACGGATGTTGGTTCTCCCACACCGCCGTACCCCATAGTGCAGCTTTACCGGTCAGGAGTGTTAGAACAAACGCCACCTTCGACGTCTCTGTGGAGAACGTAAATGGTTGGAGGGAAAAGAACATCGAACACTTGGTCAAGAATGCTCTGCACATGTTGGGTTCCCCATCATACCTCTCCGGAGTGGGTAAACGTGGTTCAATCTGTGTAGAGTCAGGTGCTGGTCTCGGGAATAATCGGCGGCGTGGGTGGCGCAGCGGGTAGTCTCAGCTGTTGTAATTGCGTGGAGAGCTCGGACACCTGCGCTACCAGCTCTTGAACCGCCCGTCCAGTCAACCTGATCTGATCATCCTGAACGTCCATACGAGAAGTAGTGTTACCCAGGAAGTGTTGAAGATCGGTTGCTTCCTCTGAATCCTGCATGGTCAGTTCCTAATGTCACGGCGAATGAGACAAAAGGATTCAGGTGCGGTAAATAACAGTTTATTGACTGAAGTCAAAGATAAGCAATAGTTCACAAGGGTTCGCTGGTGGGTAGCGCAGGGATCTCAATGGGCAGCCAAGCCGGACGAAGATCATCAGCCGGAGAACAAGAGATGAAACTGGAACAGCGTGTGGATCCAGGAACACGCGCCAGCCGAACCCAGGGACAAACACAGAGGAACTGACGAAGACAAGACAGGTTAGCGTGCCATAAATAGCAAGAGATACGAGCCGCACCTTACTCCAATCAGCTCGTATCTAAGACACACCCACCACTTAAACACACACACACCACAAGCAAGAATGAGATACCGAACCTATGAACCGTGACAGAAACTCCCCAAAATAAGCAACAATTGGAATTGGTTGCATTAAAGGCTGGGAAAAGTATTTCAAAAGGATGAGACCAAGAGTCTGATGTCTATGGGTCACAGACTCACTGCTGTGATAGTGCGCAAGGAATCTGCAACTAAATAATAGCTTTTAATCTTTTATATTTGCCTGATGTTCAAGTGTCCCAATACTTATGCTCACATCAATGAGTGGGATGAACCCTAAAAGTGCTGTTCTTTTTATTTGGTAAAACATGTATGTGTTGAAAGGGCTAATAATAAAATGTGACATTCTGTAGTTTTGTCTCATATTCATCTTTTCATCATATTTGCAAATGTCTTGGCTCCACAGCCAACAGAACAATTTTGTCTTCACTGTTCCAATACATTTGGAGGGCACTGTATATGTGTATATATATATATATATATATATGTATGTGTGTGTGTGTGTGTGTGTGTGTGTATGATAAACAGGGCTTGACATTAACACCCGCCAAATGCAAGTGTATTTCAGCTGTGGCGGGTAACATAGTCACTCCCACTAGCCACTTCGGTGGGCTGAATTTTATATATAGTAACAGAGATCGACATTAATGCTTGTCAACAAGTAGATTTTTTGAAGGGACAAGTGAAAGACAATTTGTTGTCCGACCAGACAACAAACGTGATTAATACATCTAATAAGGGAATCACCAAAATTTCAGCAAGAATGATTCTGATTTTATTACATTTAGTGCAAACAGCAATTTATAGTGGATAATATACTGCCAGTGACAAGGTCGTGCAGTAGAGGCTCACGCAGCCTGTCTGTGTGTGAAAGGATCTGCATTTATTCATTTGGCAGACATTTATTCATTTGAAAGATTTTATCCAAAGCGACTTACAACTGAGGAATACTACAAGCGATTTACCCTCAGATGGCAATGAACACGAGAAGTGCCTACAGGGTTTCAGTCATTGGTCAAGTGTAGTAAAAGCTAGGACAAGAAAGGA
Organism: Acrossocheilus fasciatus; assembly: GCA_036784905.1. Taxonomy (NCBI): domain Eukaryota; kingdom Metazoa; phylum Chordata; class Actinopteri; order Cypriniformes; family Cyprinidae; genus Acrossocheilus; species Acrossocheilus fasciatus. The sequence goes on from CM071944.1 coordinate 33,483,654, forward strand.
TAAGGATAGTGAGAGAACAGAAAAAGGAATAGATTTTTTTTTTTTTTTTTTTTATGAGGAGGCAGTAAGATGCTCATGGAAAAGATGAGTTTTCAGTTGTTTCTTGAATATGGTGAAGGATTTGGCTGTCCAGATGGAGTTGGGTAGGTCATTTCAGGTTATGGTGAAAGAGAATGTCCTGGAGAGAGATTTTGTGCATTTTGAATCTTTCGCAGAGGTCTGATTGTGCATGCTGGGTGTCCAGCCAGAAGAGCATTGCAATAGTCCAGTTTAAACATATTAGACACAGTCAATGCTGTTTGTTCTCGATTTAATGAAAATAGTTTCAAACAAAGATCACAGCATTAGTCGCACATGTATGAGCAGCATGCGCAATGTTTCGTTACCAAATGATTCAGTGTATCGAATGAATCATTGATTCAATAACCCATTCATAAAGACAGGTTGGTTCATTCTTGAATGAATCAGCTGTCTGAACGAATCATTTGAGTGAATGACTCAATGAATCACTCAATAAGACTGTCGCTTGCTGCCACAATGCTGACAGTTTACTTTCATATTTAAAAGTATTTCATATTTGTATTAAAAAAAAAAAAAACTTTCTGATTCTGATTTCATTTGTTTGCTAACAGTCCTATAAAGTCTCATTATATTAACTGTAATTATTAGTAAAATGTAACTATTTAACGTGAAAATTATGCATACATTTAATAAGGTTAATAAAAAGACTGTCTTTTATATAGGCAAATATGACCTGGAAATAAATTTAAGTAAATTTTAGTATGCTGTCATGAACTTATCATATAATCATATAAAATATAATTTCCCAGCAACAAAATTATGGCCGGTGAAAATTCTGAGTGGCTAGTAATTTTGAAAAACCACTAGCCACAGTGGCTGGTGAGCAAAAAGTTTAGTGTCAAGCCCTGATGATAAATATCATACTACTAGTTCTCTGTTACTTCAAGCAGTTAAATTCCAAAATAAACTAGGGAGTGTGTACTTGTTATACCATCTTTCTTTCTTTCTTTCTTTCTTTCTTTCTACCACAGCAATTAAAGGCTTCTCACCTCAGCACAAGATCAACAGCTTTGAGGAGGCTAAAGGGCTGGACCGCATCAATGAGCGAATGCCACCCCGCCGTGACGCGATGCCCTGTGACGCCAGCCTCAACTCCCTTAATAAGGCTCTGTCATCAGAGACCAATGGTACTGAGGGCAAGGCCTGCAGCGGCAGCGGTAATATCCAGTGATCCCGCACTGTTCCTGCACGGTCGCCGCAGCGATTAAGCCCCTCCCTATCTTTTTCCATGCCATAGTTGATGGAGGGAAAGGAAAGATTTGGAGTGTAGATTTAGAGAAAAGGAGAAAGAGAAGAAGGACAGGAGAAATAAAGGAGAGAAGAGGTGAGGGGGAGAGCAGTATTTCAAACATAATTCAGAGTGACACTCACTAGTCTGGATATGCCTTTTTTGTTCTTCTTTTTTTGGCTTAAAAACATGAAAAGTTGTCATAAATTCACTCTTTTCTGATTGATTTGGGAGGGGGGATGATCTTGATTTCGGCACAGGGAATTACAGCAGGCAAGAGATTTTATGTGAAAAGACCTTTATTTACTGGATATAGGATTTTTTTTCTCTTTTTGTGTGTAACTTCTTGCTAACTATTGTACGTTTACATAAATACAGCACTAAAAATGGACAGAACGTTAAAAAAAAAACATTTTTAACAAAAAGGGTGTACAAACTGAGTAAGGACTATTTATTAATACCTTTTTGCTACTCTTATAAACTAGCTCTAGAGTAAATTAGGCAGTCTTAAAAGAATGTTGCAACATTGTTATAATGCCAAAAATGGAATGTTTTATGGTTTTGTACAGATTATGCTTACCTCAGGTTTCTTTGGTGTGTGCTTGGATCCTGTTTTCTGTATTATTACAAGCTAGCTTGATGAATATGTATTTTCTTGGAGTTTAAAAACTGGAATTTACCTTATTTACCTTTTTTTTTTTTTGCATACTGTACGTATGTCTTTGTTTTATTTGGGTGGCCTTGGGGTGCATTTATTGTGGCTTGCTGGAAGTTCTGTGATTTTTTTTTTCCTTCCCCTTTTTCAAATATTGAGAATAAACCATATATATGCTACATATATATAAAAAGAAAAAAAAAGAAAGAAAAAAAGAATGAGAAGGAAAGTGAGAAAGAAAAAAATATTAATGGAAAATATCTGCCTATGCATGTTTTGTAAGACTTGACTAAGAATATTGAATTACCTTGGCTGCCAAAGCCTGTTTTTACCTGTAGTGTGCTTAGTGGAACAATCCTGAAAATGTACCACCATTTTTAGCTATAACACTTGGAAAAGCTTCAGGCTTGTTTTGTTATCAAAGCATCTACTAATAATATGGATGAGGAGTCATGATTTTAAACAAATGCTTGTATGTACACCAGTAGTCTGAATTAGCATGTTTAGGTGTTAACTTGAAATAAGTTTGTGGTTCTCTGATGTCAAACTCAAAATGCATGATGCTGTTAGTGTCATACAAGGTTTAGATTTTTTTAAGGTTCCACAGACAAAAGTGTAATTTCCATATTATTATTATTAATAATAATTCTGCTTTGTATATCAGTTTATTATTGCTAAATACTTTACAAAACACAAACTCCATCAATGTTTTTCTTTTTTTTATTATTATTATTATTATTATTATTATTATTATTATTATTATTATTATTATTATTATTATTATTATTATTAACAAATGCTTAAGTGCCCAAGTAATTCACTACACAAAACGAAGCCTTGCTTTTATAATTTTACTTCTGAACTGTTGGCAGATGACGCATGCACTTGCAGCTATGAAAAGGTATTTTATATTACTGTTGAATAAAATGTGCATGAAATTCAGTTTCTCAACTTTTTTCTCTCTCTCAAGTAAGGGCTTGTGTGAGTATACTTGGAACGAACAGCTTATGATTGTGAACTTTTGCCATGAAAGCATTTCTGTGATTTGCAAAAACCTAACCTTTCGCTGGACAATAAGAATGGGGGGGGGGGGATCGTATTATGAAATAAATGTTTTTCTCTAACACACATTGGCGACAATTAATCATACCCTTTATTCAATATTTTTTGCAAACTCAATTTGCAGCTCTGAGTCTTCACCTATAATGCCTGAAGAGTTTGGAAAACATCTGACAAGAGATCAGAGAGCATTCCTTCATCCAGAATTAGGGGTGCTCCAATCAGGATTTTTGAGAGACATCACCGATCTGAAGGGAGGGGGGGCGACCTTTTTTTTTAGACATTTTTCAAAAATATATATTTATCTCACCTAAATGTTTGACCATGCACTGCATTTTTGTTTTGATAATCGTGCAATTGTTGCACAATAGCTTACACACAGCACAAGCCTGATTTTGTGAGCTGTATGTGAGGCGGCCTTTTACACCAGGTTCACACATACTCCGTTTGCGGTGCGTATGCAGTCCATGTGTGGTACGGAATGTGCTTTCACAAAGGAGTCTGCAACTGATCCATGGCTGTTTACTACAAACACAACATTAATCTATTATTTTGATTTCAAATCCAAACATTGTTTACTTACTTAAAATGCTTTTTCAGCATTGTGATTCTTTTTTTACACATTGCAGTAATAGAGTGGGGGAACTATGATGTCACTTTGTAGGGGAAAACCCGGAAGCAAGTTAGCATTTTAGCACTTCCGGTTCCATCGTCCCAGAGTCAATGGGTTTTTTGAATGGGATTTTAGTTAAATCCCTAAAATAAGGTCTGTGGTTCACATGGGCTCAAGATACTTTCACATTTTATTCTACGACATAAAACACACCAGTTACACCCCACTCGTGATTTTTTTAAGCTGTTAAGTTTCTTAAAAAAGACGGTTGCTAACAAGCTGCTAAATGCGACTACAGGCGCTGTCGGAGACATTCAACGTCATCACGCCGAACAGTTTATCAATTTAGTATTTTCCAGTTGTAGTATAATTTATAATACAATATATTTTTGGATAACCAATGAATAGTTTACATGGTTTGAATATTTTATATTGTTGTTCGACAATGTTTTTTTTGCCTTAAGTCTTCGGATGGAAGAAGCTCTTTTTATGGCTTACTGATGCAGAGACTCTGGGTTCGTACCACAAGGTAAACTAATATGATGATTATTACATGTAAACACCACATTTACACCACATTTACCACCACATGAAACTTTAGTGATGCATAGTGCTTAAAGTCACGTTAAAATTAAATGTGTACTGCTTCATGAAGCTGTTAGAAAGAGACTGTAGAAGCAAGGATAAAATAATATTTTGTGTCCCCACCCTAACAAAATGATAGCTGAAATGTGGTACTTTGTTCACTAAAATAAGTTTAATCTTACCATATCCAAAGACTCCCTCACTCTGCTGTTATTTAGTAGATTAAATATGCGGGGATATGTTTTTAATTAAAATATTCATATTAATCAAGGATTTATTGACTTTTTTATGATTATTTCATTTATTCACTATACTATTTATTACTAATGTCTCATTTAAGTTTTATTTTGGCTCTAATTTTGTATTTATTCCAGTTTATATGAAAAGGTTCATGTAGTGTGGATTAAAATTCATATACAGAGTAAATACGTTTCACTGAACATGTTAAAAATAAGTTTGAAACAGTTGTCGAGAGCGCGCTGGTGGTGACGCTGAAGACGAGCGACCGTGGTGCTGTAGTTCGTTTATAGCCTAAGTTTAACTTTTCAATTTTGGCGCTTTTATTTAGGCTTCAAAATTCATCAACGTTATATTATTTTGTGAAGATTATCTTGATGGACAAAACGTGTAAATTTCATGAACTATGATTGAACACAGAGCTTTTTTTTTGCGATAATCCAAAAGCCTATGGAAAAATCCCATTGGCTTTTTGTCGAGGGAACCAGTTTCATGCTAACAGCCGATCCGCCTACAAAGTGACGTCATAGTTCCCCCACTCTATACAATCTTTCATAGATGTGTTTATGTGTTTAAACGCAATAAATATAAGAAACAGATTATTCAATGCTTTTTACTTTTGCATTTTCTTCTAGATATAAGTTGCTCAAGCAAGTGACAAAACATTTAAACTACTTTTCTTACATTATCATTATACATTCTAAATTACAACTTGACAGAAAGTCAGCACTGCTGTCTTTTATTTGGCATTTAAGTCTATTATTGCCAATAATATCATCTATTATTGCCTTGTTTATCTAAAAGTGCTCTTTTCCTTTAAAACTAGCCAATAAGCCATAGCCTATGTGTTGACTGTGAAACACAGTAGACTTTAATTATATACATTTATTACTATATTTACTACAATTACTACATTTGCATGTCAATCCATGTTCATATTTACCGCAAACAATGTGCTGTCACTTTAATTCAGCGCTTGCGCAGAAAAAAATAGACTCGGCGTGAAAACGCTGCAGATGCACCGCTCCTGGGACGTACTGCCGGACTGCAACCGTGTGCAGGGTGAACACTCAAATCCGTTAACATGACCGCAGAAAAAAAAATACACACCGCATACTCAATGCAAATGGAGTAATGTGAACCTGGCGTTATGTGTGTGCGCTTTGAGTGTGCATGAGCGCACGGTCTCCAGGAGAGCACGCGAGCCCTGAATGGTTTAAACACTGGCAAGAATTAAAAAGAAATGCAATTTATAAACTAGTGATGATGCGACACTGCCTCAACTGTGCAATTAACAATTCCTGTGCAGCGTGCAGCTTGCTTTTAGTGCAGACGTGATTTGATTTGAAGAAGAGAGAGAAAGATAATTTTTTTTCATTTTCAACACTCCTTTATTACAATTATCAACAACAATACACAATCAACTTTACACACACAAAAATCATTCTAAATACAAAAATCAAACCAAAAATAACATAACACAAATTAATAAATAAAAAAAACTCTAAATCCTCATTAATAACTTCCACAGAGCCATTTTATAACACCAAATTGTTTCAAAATGCATAAGATCTCCCATAGCCTTATAATACCGGAAATCAATCAAGATTCTAGATTTCACAAGATTAAAAAACAAAGTTTGTAAATTACTCCTTGCATTTCATTCAATCATTAATTTCCTGGTATCATAAATTGCCATTTTTGCCTGACCTAGAAGAAAATTCAACAACTGGAATCTCTGTTTCCAAGTGTATTTAAAACCACAAATAAACACTTCCCAAGAGAAAGTCTCATCAAAACGATTAAATAACCCAGTTAAAACTTGAAACAGTGAATCAAGCCTATTACAAAACAAAAAAGTATGATATACAGTCTCCTGAAAACAAAAAGGACATTCATCACTGCTACTTGGATTTATAATTGAAACAAGGGCATTCATAGCTATAGCGACATAAATAATTCTCCACTGTAAATCTCCTACTTTCTTTGACAAAGGTGATTTGTACAAAGCTCTCCATTCCGGTTTAACATTCTCTCCTAAATGGAGGACAGCACGCCAAGGAGTATCAACTCTATTATGAAGAAAATTCTTATTTAAGGATTTCACACAACTCTTATATACAATTTTTCCAGATACAAAATTAGGTACCATTAAAACCAAAGTACTTTCTTGTAAAAACACCTTCACACTCTTTAAAATCAGTTACCAAGTACAAATCAGGAAATGAATCATTACAATTTGGGGCAATTGCGCCTTCAATATATTCAACCAACAGTTTGACTTGTTCAGGTACAAGAGCTGACTTCTATTTTCAAGCAATTTGGCCACTATACTTTTTGACTTTACCCCCAGACAACTGGAGACAGCATCAACATTCTTAAAGGCCAATCCAGCCAGTTTAAACAGATGTCCAAATGTTAAAACTCCAGCATTGAAAAGTATCTTGTTGACAGAAGGGAGAATCCCCACATTTTAAGTCCATACATGATCCATAAATTAGAGGTTCTTGGAACAACCAAAATAGAGAAGTTGTAATGTCATGTCTCTGTACTTTAAACAGAGACCAAACTTTGAATAGAATCCTATAAATCAAAATAAAGATCTCTCAAAGTCCAGGCCTCTGAATCCTCGCAAAATGGCACAAGCAGCAAACTTCCAACTTGAGTCTACAGGGCCAGTCAGCAGTCTTTGAATAAATTGAATTCTGAAGGCCGCTATTCTGCTCTGCACATGCATCAGGCCATGTCCTCCTTCTTCTTTGGTAGGTACAAAACAAACTTTGGTATCCAATGCATCTTATCCCAAAAGAAGTCTACTAAAATTGATTGCAGTCTTGGCAGCAAATCCCGTGGAGGATCCATACAAATTAATCGATGCCAAAGAGCAGATGCAATTAAATTGTTAATGATCAGTATTCGCCCTTTATACGAAATTTTAGGGAGCAAGAACTTCCATTTAATAAGGCGACCTTTGACCTTTTAAATAATATCTTCAAAAAATTTTTGCATGAACATTTCATTCCCCAAGAACATTCCCAAATACTTAAAACCTTCTTTGGTCCAAGATAACCCTTCTGGGAGCTTTGGCTCTGCATTAAGCCAGCTTCCAACCAATACTGCTTCACTCTTAGACCAAGTTACTTTTGTGGCAGAAATCTCCTTTTCTCATTCAAAATTTCCAACAACATGTTCACATCCCTTTCTCCATTTATTAAAACAACAACATCATCCGCATAAGCAGACAGTCCAAACACATTTGTACAATTCGGAATGGTTAGTCACATTGTACTGCTATTATTTTGAACAATACTGTATATGTATGTATGTATGTATGTATGTATAAATATATATATATATATATATATATATATATATATAGTTGTATGCTATTTTAATGATAAAGCGCTAAAATAAGTAATAAATAAGGTTAGCCTATATATTGCTCTAATATGGTTATTATATTTTATTGGCATATATAACAGTTATCTGTATAAATTATAAAACACTATGTAAATGTAATGTTTAATTTATTATATTAGCCTATATACAGTATATATATATATATATATATATGTATTACATTTTATATTATCATCTCACACATGGATCAGCATTTTCTATAATGTATTTCTATAATAAAAATGCATATCTGATATGACTTAATATATAATTAGCATCAAACAAACAATATAATTCTTATTCTCAAGGATTAAAAATTAAACTGAAAAAAAAAATAAAAATGAATTCAAAACCATCAATCAGGTGGCGATATGCACTAAGCATAAGGCCTACATGACCTTTGAACAAAAGAAGAAGAAAGAAGCAGCATGGTGCGCTTATTCTTAGCGTCCGTTTCCATAGTGACTCGTCGATTCGTCTTGAGTCTTAACCAGGAACATACTCTGAGTTGAATGAACTTACTCCCGGACGCGTTTTTGGAACCACATACCTCGAGTAAGCAAGGTTTGGGGTTAATCAACTGAAAGTTCAGGGTTTATCTGACGGTAAGTTAACCATGCTTTCTGGAATACACCCCTGCATTTATGGTTAATTCAATTCAGATTTATTTATACAGCACTAAATCATAACAAATGTTATTTCATAGCACTGTTAATATCCAACTAAAAACAACATTGCAGCTGTTAATTAACACATATACATATACACACACACACACACACACACACACACACACACATATAAACATATAGATGCACAGAAAAATATACCATCTGACCCATTTAAAAACATTTAACAATCTTTCGGTCTGGGTATCACACTAATATGTTGTTGAAGTGTGTTAAATCGTGAATGATGTGCTAGATACACACTAACAGCCTGATCTTGTTGATCCTCTGGAGTGATCTGGAAAGAGGAGCAGGTGTAGTGGAAGACATGACAGTGCTGTGTTCTCGTGGAGCCTGTGGTGACCTGCAGTATTCGTCTCTCAGACGGCATATGTTGGGAGAAGTAAGCAAAAGTTTAGATCACATTCACTGCTGACCATGCTTTTCCACTTGGCCTCCATCACATCTGCATGTCCGTTAGAAGTGGAAGCTGCAGTCCAGTAGAGGTGGTTCATAACAGCTGGCCTCCACTGCTTCAGATCTTCACACTCCCGTCTTCCAAAGCCTTATAAACACACCACATGACAAAAAATGACCAATTAGCTGTGCAAACAATGTTACTAAGCTGTCACTAGACTTGATAGTTATAATATTAGTAAACTGAGGTTAACTTATCAGCTATGTCTTCTCATATGATAATGTTTTTACACTGTTTTTAAAAAATATAAAGATATTGCTAATGCTTACAAGCTAGCTGCGGTGCTTTACAACAACTTATATACATCTCGTTGTGTCTCATTATTTAAATAATTATGTTCACTGATATGGTAGTTAGCAAATGTAAAAAAAAAAAAACAAGTCTTATGGTGCACAGTTGACATTTTCGTGGAGCAGCATCTCTGACGGATCTGTGAGCATCATGTCCTGCCGGCGGCCGAACCGCAGGCTGATGGCGGACCGAAGAAACCGTACTGAGTTTCACTAGGCTCTTGCTTCAGCATCCCATGTTGAACTGCATCATATCGCCGGGATGATAATCTTCCGGTATAAAGTGATCGCACCACCTTGTTGTTTGAAGCAGATGCATCAGTTAAGTGTCGTCTCTTCAGCTGCACAAACGCACCGAGGCCCGGAAGACACCGTTCTTGTTAAGAAACCTGTGGACTCCATGCCCTGACAGGCTGGAGTTCGTGCAACCTTCACAAACACAATAATTTACCAAGACCATGATAAATTGAAATGAAAATAACTACAGAAGACACATCGACTCGTGCCCGCTCCCCCTGAATACCAGCCTACCACGGCACACGACTCCCTCTCGTGACGTAATATGGACGCGATGTTGGAAAAAAAGCGCTTTTTGAGAACTGTCAAGGAAACCGTCACCCTGCAATAACGGTTCATATTATATTTTCATACAAGGTTATATATTAATTTGAATTTTTTTTTAAACCTGCAATATGCACTTTGAAAGGCATTGCGCAGGCAAATAATCGAATGCAGAACTTTTATAACGATCAACCAATAGTGGCATAAAGACCGCCTTCTCTGATGCTTGATAGACACCCTCTCATTAGCATGCTGAGCTGAGGAAAAATAAATACTGAACTACATTCAAAAATGAATAAACGTTTGAAAGGGAAAAAAAAACTTTCAATTTAGCATTACCTTTAGCAATTTTTTTTTGCAATTATTTATCTCCTTGATCACCACATTTAATTATTTATATATTTATTTATGCAGGAATATGTTGATTAATTAATTAATTTATTTATGTATTTATTTGCACATTTATTTATGTATAATTTTGTGAATGTATTTATTTGCGTATTTATTTATTTATTGTTTTTGCAGGTTTGGTCCTCCATATAAGTATGGCAGGATTGGCATTCCATAAATATAGGCCTACAGAACAGAAAATTACTGATTTACGAAACACATTTTTCGACGTTGTTTACGGCGTTACAATGAAATTACAGCACCTGGCAAAACAAATAAATAAATACATCGCCCATTTTGTGTAAGAGTTGCAAAATCCGCAATGTCACTGGTCCGAACCACTGATAGAGATCAGTGTGGTCCGAACAACAAAACACGAAGCTGATTGGCTAGTTTACTAGGCGAGAGTCCCGGATTTAGAGGCGGTTTATATTTTTAACACACTGAAGGCGCGTAACTGAGTTTGAATTTGGTGAGGATTGGTTTGTGCAGGTTCACCTCAAACAATCGACATTCAGAAATTGCAAAATGGTAAGTATTTTCCTTCTGTGTCGTGTGTTTTGAACTATTCGTATTTTGTATATATGCCTAACAAATTAAACATACATTTAAAGTGATTTCTTAGTCTCTAGTGAATAATACTGTGCAGCTAGTTAGCTGTAGCTCGTGTGCTAACTGGCATTCTATCAACATGAGCCCGAATCTTTAATGTTATTTTAACGTGGTCTTGTTCGTAATGTTAAATGAGAACTTAAGACCATTTACACTTAAAACACGATGAGTGAATGTGGTTCTGTTGGTTGCAGGCTGGAGGTAAAGCAGGAAAGGATTCCGGGAAGGCGAAAGCAAAGGCTATTTCGCGCTCACAGAGGGCTGGACTGCAGGTCTGACACCACCTTTAATGAACAAAGGCTCTTAATTCAATTCGTTTAGAAATTTTTCTTATGGGAAATGGCATGCTTCGAGACAGTTTTGTCTGTTCATTAACTTATTCGTGACGCATCTTTGTCAACTTTAGTTTCCAGTGGGTCGTATTCACAGACACCTGAAGTCCAGGACCACCAGCCACGGGCGCGTCGGAGCCACCGCAGCAGTGTACAGCGCTGCTATTCTGGAGTATTTGACTGCTGAGGTAAGTAAAAAGAGAGTTCTTTGAGGCAGAGGTTTATCAAACCTGTGAGTTAATGTGCCTGTTTTTACACCAAGGTACTTGAGCTAGCAGGAAATGCATCTAAAGATCTGAAGGTTAAAAGAATCACCCCACGCCACTTACAGTTGGCAATCAGAGGCGATGAAGAATTGGACTCACTCATTAAGGCGACTATTGCGGGTGGTGGTAAGTTTTCTCATATATGTGGTGTGTGTGTGTGTGTGTGTGTGTATATATATATATATATATAATGAAGAGTTAATTTGCAAAAACTGATAAAAAAAAAAAACCCTGATATTTTCAGAAATCATATCAATCAAACTGCAATTGGGTTGTTTTGATTAAGTAATAATAACTGAAACATATATAGGTAATTAAAGTTCATTGAAAGTAGGGCTGGGCGATATGAGCAAAAATTAATATCTTTTTTTTTTTGGCTAATTTGTGGTATATGGTATATCTCTTTTTTTCTATGCTTTTGTATTTGGATTAAACAAAGTGAATGTAAACATGTAGGCATATATTATGTGCAAAAGGGTTAAAATCACATCACATTACATTGCAATCTAAAAACAAAATAATGGTTTTAGAGCAGAAGTTAAACTTACTAAACTAAAAATGAAAATGGTAAAGCAAAGGCTAATTGAGTAAAAAGGCTATTTTGATTACCCCATTACAGTTACTTTACAGTCAGTGTTATACAAATACACTTGCAGGTTTAAAGTTCTACATATGTCACATTCATTGTTAACTACAATTATTTCAGCAAAATGTATATTTTAGTCAGAATTATTGCGCTCATTTAATTGAGCTCCGTCTGTTTGGCTCACATGCACACGGTGACGCTCGTTCTAAATGAGGTCTGTGAAGTTTAGCAGAGAAGAGCAAAGCAAGAAGGCTCATGCACTTCTGACTTCAAAATAGAAAGCCATGGAAATATTTCCATGGCTTTCTAACATTTACAGATGGAGAATATACCTGTGAAATGTAAGTTATGCATTTTAGGAAAACGGCACATCTCAAACACATTAAACAGCGCATCTCTGTCAGTGGCACACTCAGCCTTTCTTTCAGAGCCGCTTTAAACTGAAATGATAAACTATAGGCTACTATATCTTATGAGTTTTTTTTTTTTTAAAGGCCTTCATATAAAGCTTGATACATGTAGAACAAATTGTATGATGCACTTTCTCCGCAGCAGTTCAGTCTGTGTCCTCCACTATCTATATCTATATCTATATATATATATATATATATATATTTCAGATGCCCTCGTATCAAGCTACTGTATATTCAGTGTTTCCCATATGTTGATTTATTTGTGGTGGGCCGCCACATTATCCACATCAACTGCCACAAATACCCACCGCCCCCTTCCATCAGCTCTCGCGTCTCACACACAAGTGCAACTTCAGCACTATATTTAGCAACTTTTAGACCCTTTTAGTGGCTTTTTTCCCATAAAAGGTACATACTGACAAACCTAGCAACTTTTTTAAAAAATACCTTAGCTTTCATGCAGTTGGTAGATGTTGCTAGTACTGCCGCGTGAGTTATGACTCTCCTGGCCCAGTGTCTCCTCTCTCTGTGTCTGTTCTGTGCAGTGAGCAGCAGAGAAGCAACGCATTCAGTTGACCATACTGCAGCAGACTCGTCAATAAATAGCGAAAAAAGTACAAAATAGCGTTTCCAAGCACCTTTCGCTTAATGAGTGTTTGGACTTTTAAATATGAACATCATTTTTCTGCTAATATGCTTGTTTGTTAGTTTGTTACTCGGACGCAGGCAGTGCGCTGAATGAGACAAAACAGTAATATAGCCAAACCCACCGAATTCGCTTTTAGTGTAGACATATGATGTTTGTTTTTTTATCAGACCATTTTGCAATTATAAATCAGGATTTAAGGAGTATAGTGAGAGTGATTCCTGGTTAACATGTAGTATTAATGGGTTGTGTAGTCACTATTTATACTTGTTTAATGTATGACAACAGAAAATATGTAAATTTTAACCGCTTCATTGGGCATTCAGTTGTGTATGACAGTATGTGACAATTCAGAGAGTAGGGCTGTGGCGGTTAAGGAATTTCCCTTGCGGTAATTTTGAGTGGCTCAATAGCGCGGTTTTTTTATATATATATAAATTGTGTATAAACAGTTATTTCTGATCCTCGAATCTGACTGACAAGAGACTTTTCTGTTGATATTTCACCTGCGTGTTCTAGACGGGCTGTCAGTCAGTGCAGTTTGTTATGCCACAAGGTAGCGTCAATTGACTGTCTTTGAGTGAGTCTTTAAACCGTTCATTCAACTACACGTTCAAAAGTGCTGATTCATTCAAAGAGATACAGTGGGGCAAAAAAGTATTTAGTCAGCCACCAGTTGTGCAAGTTCTCCCACTTAAAAAGATGAGAGAGGCCTTTAATTTTCATCATAGGTATACCTCAACTATGAGAGACAAAATGAGAGAAAAAAAATCCAGAAAATCACATTGTAGGATTTTTAAGGAATTTATTTGCAAATTATGGTGGAAAACAAGTATTTGGTCAATAACAAAATTTCATCTCAATACTTTGTTATATACCCTTTGTTGGCAATGACAGAGGTCAAACGTTTTCTGTAAGTCTTCACACACTGTTGCTGGTATTTTGGCCCATTGCTCCATGCAGATCTCTTCTAGAGCAGTAATGTTTTGCGGCTGTCGCTGGGCAACACGGACTTTCAACTCCCTCCAAAGATTTTCGATGGGGTTGAGATCTGGAGACTGGCTAGGCCACTCCAGGACCTTGAAATGCTTCTTACGAAGCTACTCCTTCGTTGCCCGGGTGGTGTGTTTGGGATCATTGTCATGCTGAAAGACCCAACCACGTTTCATCTTCAATGCCCTTGCTGATGGAAGGAGGTTTTCACTCAAAATCTCACGATACATGGCCCCATTCATTCTTTCGTTTAGTCGTCCTGGTCCCTTTGCAGAAAAACAGCCCCAAAGCATGATGTTTCCACCCACATGCTGCACAGTAGGTATGGTGTTCTTTGGATGCAACTCAGCATTCTTTGAGTTTTTGCCAAAAAGTTATATTTTGGTATCATCTGACCATATGACATTCTCCCAATCCTCTTCTGGATCATCCAAATGCTCTCTTCAGACGGGCCCGGACATGTACTGGCTTAAGCAGGGGGATACGTCTGGCACTGCAGGATTTGAGTCCCTGGCTGCGCAGTGTGTTACTGATGGTAGCCTTTGTTACTTTGGTCCCAGCTCTCTTCAGGTCATTCACTAGGTCCCCCCATGTGGTTCTGGGATTTTTGCTCACAGTTCTTGTGATCATTTTGACCCCACGGTGTGAGATCTTGCGTGGAGCCCCAGATCGAGGGAGATTATCAGTGGTCTTGTATGTCTTCCATTTTCTAATAATTGCTCCCACAGTTCATTTCTTCACACCAAGCTACCAAGTTCATTTCTTCACACCAACCCAGCCTGGTGCAGGTCTACAATTTTGTTTCTGGTGTCATTTGACAGCTCTTTGGTCTTGGCCATGGTGGAGTTTGGAGTTGGACTGTTTGAGGTTGTGGACAGGTGTCTTTTATACTGATAACGAGTTCAAACAGATGCCATTAATACAGGTAACGAGTGGAGGACAGAGGAGCCTCTTAAAGAAGTTGTTACAGGTCTGTGAGAGCCAGAAATCTTGCTTGTTTGTAGGTGACCAAATACTTATTTTACCAAGGAATTTACCAATTAATTCTTTAAAAATATATATTTTTTTTGTCTCATTTTGTCATAGTTGAGGTATACCTATGATGAAAATTACAGGCCTCTCTCATCTTTTTAAGTGGGAGAACTTGCACAATTGGTGGCTGACTAAATACTTTTTTGCCCCACTGTATGTAATGAAACATGTTGTTGAAATCATTTTAACTATGAGCGCCACTTTTAAAGGCTCAGCTGACCAGCAGAGCGTCGATGCTAAGACCGATTTCGCATTCCTTGGACATGACAACTAGTTTTCACAAATGACTCTGCTTGAAGGACAGATGCAGGTAATCGCACGCGATCAGTCTCTCTCTCTCTCGTTGTCGCTGTCTGTTTAGGCTTGTTAAGTGCAAATCCGCATTATACGCATTATCATTACTAATATTCAGTACACATGCACGAAGTGTAAAACGAGGATGGCATAACCTTACGAAAAAGAAAACACGGAAATATCGCGGTTGTTGCATTCCTCTGCTGTTATGCTCGTCAATAGCGCGGTATTGTGGTTATCGTGACAGCCCTATTATGGAGTAGTAAAGATCTGAAGTGCCAAAACCCAAAACTTGTCTCAGTGCAAATTGATATGACGTCACCTGCCGCCACAAGTCTCACAAAATCCTGTGGGAAACACTGATATTGCTGTAAATGATATTGCCTCATACCAAAGTATGTATGTTTGTTTTTTTTAAATATTAAAAGTTTGTTTTATAGCAAAAGCAGATAACTCCAACCGTCGTTTCTTGGCAAAAGCAGATAACTCCCCATTTCTTGTTTTAGAGTTAAAAAAAGAACAAAAACACTTGTTTAATCTGAAGCAGATATCACCAGTTCATCAAGTTCATCGAAATTATCCATCCTCAATCACTTTTAGTTAGCTTTAGCCTGATTCGGATGGTAATTGTTTCTCATATGGACGTCTGTAAAAATTAGTTTACATATCACCTCAGTGATAAAACTCAGATTCAGAAGAAAAAATAAAAACTAGGATTTAGATGGCGATTTTATTCACAGTGGAGTTGAAATCTGTGATCCTATGAACCCGGGAACGCGCTGCTCACGTGGCCAGTCACATGGTTTTATTTACAAATTTATTCTTATTGTGTAAAATGTATTTAAAAAATACTAATGTAAATGATAATATATAATCCTATTTATTATTTGATTATTTAAATCTCCTGTTTAAAAATGGGAAAATAGACGTGCTATAGAATTATACGAAATAGTTATGTATATATCCGTTTATAATACACATTTTAAAGTTGTATTGCATACCTGCTGCTGCCTAATAAAGACCCATTTCAAATGTTTACGTGCTTTTCATTTCTTTCTGCTCCCAGTTGCTGTGGTGGAGCAGTTATGAAGTAGCCTATTGTTCTCTTAAATACTAGCATTTCAGAAATAAATATGTATGCATTACACCGAAGTACAACAGTTACTGTACGGTGTTCGGGAGTGCCCAAAAAGGGTTTAAACACTGATTTTTGAATCGATTTCTTCTCGTAAACTCAGAGATGTGGATTTGGATGGCAATTAAATTACCACACGACCTTGGTGTTTGTCAAAAAAACAGTAGGTAATTTGGCCGGGGATTTTTACAGGGGTGGTGAGCGATTTAAACATCGACATTCTGGATTCGGACGGCAATTAAATCACCGACTACCCCCTGTAAATGGTGAAAATCACTTACGTCCCCATGAGAAACCATTACCGTCCGAATAGGACTAATGATGAAACTCCTCAGCTAGCACGTCTTTTCAAATTGAAAGTAGCCTTGTCCTCTGACCTGAATACAGCGTGCTGATTTGCTAAAATGGACATGTTGGCTTCTGTTCACAAACAACAAGGGCGCTTGTTGGCTTCTGCAGTAAAACGTGAACTCGCGATTCCTTGAAAGTGGACAATACCGGCTTTTATGACAAAACGTGTTTAGGGTTCAGATCGTGCTATATGTGGAGAATAGTGCACGGCGATCGACCCCCCCCCCCCCCCCCCCCTTTTTTTTTTTTTAAACTTTAAGCGTTTTATTGGTTTTTGCAAATAAACTCTCTTCATATATCTTTTTTTTTTTTTTTGGGGTGTCTAATCCAATTGTAAAATGTAATTCTTGTTTTCTTTGTTCCCAACCCCCGCAAACCTTATAGGTGTTATACCCCATATTCACAAGTCACTTATTGGGAAGAAGGGCCAACAGAAGACCGTGTAAACAACACTGTTTGCTGTCTCAGGAAATGGACGTGTCGAGCTGTTGTTGGTGTGGTGGTTTTTTTTTTTTTTTTTTTTTTTTTTTTTTTCTTTTTTTCTTTCTTTGCTTGTAGATTAGAATTTTGAAAATTATTGTCCAGTTTTGCATTTCCTCATTTCTGGGGTATTTTCAAACATGGCTTCAGAGAAGCTCCCCCCCTTTTTTTATAATGTTTGGCTAGTGTTGTGTACCCTTTTTAATTTGCAATGTGCCATTTGACTTTTGAATTTGTGGCGTTTCAGGATTTTATTCTAATAAAGCTCAAATTGCCAGTAAATATAAAGGTCCTGGTCATTGTATTAAAAAGCAGTAAATTGAAAGTGATAAAGTTCCTTTTGATGTATTTCTACTATTCAGACAGGTGTGGAGAAATGCAAATGTTTAAAAATGATTAGAGAGTGGACTACAAGTGGTTTGTTTTTGTTTTGTTTTTTTAAAGAGAAGAAAGAGCTTTATTTCCAAGTGTGCTGGCACATGTGAGGAGTTTACCTTGGTATTGATAGTTTGCCTGTTGGGCAAAACAATGCTATCTTCCGCTGCCCGCCAACTGAGTGATTTCTTTCATTTAGCAAAAATTCCAGATAGTTTTGTGCAATAGGATGTACCAACCAAAGATGAGACAAGCCTGGGCTATACTTATATTGAATCCCGTCCGAGAAAGAAAATCCAGAGTGGAGGGATTTGTGCCATTAAATGAGCTTCTGTCCCCGGGGAGGGCAAACATTGGCAGCCATCAAAGTACACTCGTATTTGCAGTGAACACTTCATCAAAGGTAAGCTCACATAAACATTGGATATAAATCATATAATTACGTAATCTTCTTACATGTTTGTTTTTGTTGTGGACTGAGGCAACAAAACTACAGTGGCTTTGATTAGTTAAGTTAGCATTAACCAAACTGTTTGCTAAACTTTAAAGTTGGGATGCTTTTAGATGTTAAATAAACTGAAAATGCAATGATTTGCAAATCCCGTTGCGCCTTTATTCAATCATATGTAGTACTAAGACAATATATACTTTTGTTCAGAAAGATAAACCATTTTTCAATAATATAAACTCGTGCTGATTTCTTTTTATACACATTTTACATAGCATCCAGATTTTAAATTGAGGTTGTGATGAGATCTAATTAAAGAAAAGGTTTACATTTCAGTTTGAATAGATATCAGCAGTTGCTTAAGGGAGAGATTGTTTAGCCAGTTGGTAAGAATGGTACTCATTTAATTTTTTTCCCAACTTGTTGCACAAACTTTATTCAAACTTTATCACTCTAGGTCCCAAATCTGATGACCCGTTGTCCCCTGACTGGGTTCCATCAGTCTTCTTACACACACCAGCCACAAAGAAGAGGGAGAAAGACCTGGATAGGTATGAGTAGCACAACAGAATGAAGAACAAGGAGGGTTGAAAAGAAGCAAGATGCACTGGATGATCTAGGATTGTCATCAGTGCCTGATGCTGAGCTGGCACCACCTGCTGTGGATGAACAACAGTGTGACAACAGACAATGCAAGGAAAAGTTTGAAAGATTGCAGAGGGAATGTAATGACCTTAGGGAGGAAAACCAAAACCTGAAAGACAAAATTAAATCAGGAACTTTTGATGAACTAGCTTTTGAAAAAGACAATGAAAAAGTAAAATCCCCACATATTCCAAGTTACAAGTAGTTTTGACATTTGACATTGATAATTTTTTTGTAGACGGGTAAAAACCTCTCTCAGCAACTGCTGTTAAATCTTTTGAGGCTGAGAATGAACCTTTCCCTTTCATTGCTCAGTTGTATATTTAAGATCTCAATTCCAACTGCCAGCAGAACATTTCGGAACATGATTGAAGTGTTAAATGCGAGACTTGTGCCGGCACTTGTGTTTTGGCCAAATCAAGAAGAGCTTCAGCTCTCAATGCCTATTATATTTAGACAGGGTTTTTTTTTTCGCATATGACCTAAGCAAGAGCACAGACCTACTGAAAATACAAACATCACCATACCATGAAATACCTAATTGGTATAACACCACAAGGAACAGTTTCTTTTACATCAAAAGGATGGGGAGGCAGAACATCAGACAAATACTTGACTGAAAACTAGGTGGAGATGATCTAAAAATATAGGTGATGTGATATTGGCTGATAGAGGGTTTGATGTAGCAGACTCCGTTGGTCTGTACAATGCTGAGCTTAAGATCCCAACTTTTACTAGAGGGAAAAAGCCAGGTCCAGTGGAATTGGAGTCCACACAAGGACTTGCGTCGGTTTGGATTCATGTTGAGAGTGTTATCGGTGAGGCAAGTAATTGGTACACCATACTTCAAAGTACAGTAGGAATTCAGATGTGTGAAGCTGAGCATCCCAAAAGTCTAACGCCTCTAGATAAAATAGTTCACGTGTGCTGTGCACTGACAAATTTGGCTCCAGCAGTTGTTCCTTTGGGCTAAAAGTGTGATGCACAATGGATTATTTCCTTCAATTAAATAATGACAATGACAGATTAATTCATATTTATTAATTAGAAATAACTAATTTGTCAAGAATGTGAATGGAACAAATATTGTTGAATAAAATGCTTCGAACTTATCCTGTTTTTTTTTTTTTTCTTCTGTTATCCTGCTGTTTAGCTATTTCCTGCTTAGTCACTGCATTTCCAACTTGACATTTTTAAATGTGTGGTGTCAAGTTTTAAACAACTTTTGTGAATGTACGGTCTTTTACATATCCCGGACATCACATGCATGTGTGAGTCATGATAATTATGAAAATAAATCTAGGAATTATTTGATGGATTTTAAATCTGTGGGGTTGAGGCATCAAAAGTAACTAAACTGTTTTATGGATGGTAACTGTAATATTATTACTGAAATCTTATTAGTAGCCCAACACTGCTCCTCAACTACTTTACTCTTGTGTTCAGTTCCCCATCTGGAAACAGGAAAAAAAAATAAAATAAAATTGTACACCAAGTATCAAATGATAGTAGGCTAATTAATGACAACCACAACAATGTACATTATCACAGATGAGGTAAATGGATATAAATTACAAAATGATGGGAAGGTAAACCATGCTGATGTGCAGAAATGTTTTTCATACATCTTTAAAATTGTTAAACACTTTTCTGCACATTGCCATGGTTTCCCTCCCCATCACTTCTATGGTAGCTTTTGTCCTATTTGGTAATTCTGATTTTTAGTATTTGTGTTTTGCTCTCATCTAGTATAAAGTTAATATGCATACCTGAGAGATTGTGGTGTGTTGTTATTTGGGTTCTTGTAGGCCACAGGATAGCACAGCTTCTTCAGCAGGGAGACAGCAGGATTGTCTGTGTTAGTGTGGCAGGCTGCTTGTTTGACACTGTCAGCCTTCCAGCCTTCTGATCAAATCACATGGCACATTTTGACTGTAGTCTTGTCTCCCTTTCTATCACACAGCACTGCAAAGTTGAGTTAAGTTTGTAATTTGTGACGACATAAATGGTGATAGACATTATTGAATAAACATCAGAAAAATAAAACATTGTTTAATTTTGTAGTGAACTTGTTTTCTGCACTTGAGCTATCCTAAATACTTGTGGCTGTTATATTCCTGACATTCATATGTCTTCAGTTTTTTAAAATCTATATTTACTGACTGACCTATATTTTTAATGCGCTTCAAATAAGCATGTTGGGAATACAAATGTATTATAAACATACTACTTGAATTTCAAGTATATTTTTAATACATTTAATACTATGTCTTTTTCACCTGATGTTTATTCAATAAACCCAGAAAAATAAAACATTGTTTAATTTTGTAGTGAACTTGTTTTCTGCACTTGAGCAATACTAAATACTTGTGCCTGTTATATTCCTGACATTCATATGTCTTCAATTTTATAAATCTATATTTACTGACTGACCTGTCCTTCTGTTATGCATAACCCTGTAAAGACCTCATCACTCTTTGCCTGCTGTTCTTGCTGTGACAGTGACCTGTACTCTGGCTTGTAAATCTTGCTTAGGGGTGCAGGGATGTTCAGTTGCGCGGCCGCGGTATGTACCTTTGCATGGCCAGACGTGGCGCTTTTTAATGACTGAAATACGGCGGTGGGCCTCCAATATTATCCGTCTGCAATACCGGATGCCGCAGTTTCAGGACCGCACTTCTAGGACCCTAGTTTTTTTTTTTTTTTTTTTTTTTTGTGACAGCGCCACCTACCGAGCCGGAGAACCGCAGTCCCAGGACCCTAGTTTTGGAGGACTGAAAAAAAGTGCCACTGAAGACAGTATTTCCACCCAGTTTTAACTACATCAGAATTTTATTACACCCAAATACTACTTTCTTTATTGCAATTAAACCTGGTTCCTAGGAATGTTGAGTAATTATTGGGTCTAAGCAGCATAATATAATAACTCGAGCAAAATAAACAAGGAATCATGGTAGTCTTTTCAGTCACTAGATCAACCACATTTTCAAGTACAGAGGGAAGACACAAGGATGACTCTGGGGGTAGATTTAAGATTGTGTATATTTTATAATATAATATATTACAACAGTTGAACTTGAACACACACAAAAAAAATTTGTTCATGACGTGAACCACATACAAAGAACTTCATGGACGACGTCTTCACTGACTCCTAAGAGAGAAGTGAATGAAATAAGGAACATTTAGTTGAACATGTTCTACTCTCTAATTTTAAATTTCATATTTAAAAGATCTTAGTTACCACAGAGCACAGACATATGATCCAAAAATAATTATATCAATCTTCATGCCAATTAATGTGTCATAATACTAATATTGCATACTGTTCAAAGATTTGGAAAATTTTTAGTTTGATGTTGTGGGAACAAAGGTTCTTGCAAGAAATGCAAGAGATGCAAGAAATCTGAATAGAAATAACATATTATTGACATGACTTTAAATATTTAAAGCACACACTGTGATGTATGCAGCAGCATACCTACCCCCTGGATGCCCTATTTTCTCAGTTGTTTCTCTATCACCCTATTCAATTCTTCCACTTCACTGAAATAGTAAATGGAGAACATAACCACTGCTAGGTTAACAGAAATACTGTTAACGCGTAAAAAAGGATACATTGGACATTGTGTAAAAACAATTCCAATACTTGACCAATTTATTTATTTATCTTTTGTCATACTATTGCCTGCCCTGATCTGTGTCCTTGAAAGCACTTCATATAGAGTACAGTATAGAGGTCTGCGCGGGACTGTTTTTTAAGTTCCGCTCCCGCGAGGTTATAGCCCGCACCCGCCCGCTCCCGCGATATATTCACTCTTTGTTCACCCGCTGTCCGCTTTGAATAATTTTCTTCCCGACCCGACCGTTCCCGCTAAATTTAGATCTCGTTTCCAGAATCACACATTTAAATTTCCTCTACTAAAAGAAAGAGAGATAGGCTAACATAAACGTGTAGTGTTATGCGCAAGGATCAGCGTGTCATGTAATATTCCCATATAAACTTTAACAGCCAATTAAAAATTATTGGTATAGTAAAATTCGCTAATTCGCAAGATCAATGCATCCTTTATTAAACCGCTTTGTCGAGCTTAATACATCCTTATGGAGGTGTTGAAATGCTCATCAATTCATTCAATTCTAACACAGCACTTAATGGCAGAATAGTCATACACATAGAGGGCAGAGCGTCAGGTTATTTAAAGGGAAAGTTCACGCCTTAATGAGTATGGAAGGATTAAGTAGCTGCATTGATTACTTTTATGCCACTGATCAGGCTTTTATATGTAGTTTGGGGCAACAAAGTGTTTTATAGGTTTGACTGAAATAATAATGCAATAACTGACACTTTAAATCAATGTTTCATGCAGCAACAACAATAAAATTGAACAAAATAGATAAAGACACAGTAGCCATTGATAGTATCCAAATGTAATAAAATTATTGGTAACTTTATTTTGATGGTCCCTTTTGAACATTCTGTTGACACTAAGTAATGTTGCAACTACATGTCAACAAACTCTCATAAGAGTATTAGTAGACTGTCTGCTTCATATCTACTAACTCCTTATTGTGTTGGTCTCTCAACAGATATTCTACTGACTATAAGTAACTTTGCAAGAACGTGTCAACTTAATCTAACCCTAACCCTACCAGTCAACTAATACACTACTAACACTCTAATGAGAGTCAGTAGAAATGTAGGTGCAAAATTACTTATAGTCAATAGAATGTATTAAAGGGACCATCAAAATTAAAGTGAAACCAAATTATTTAATTTGTGATTTGTGTAAATTATGTGCAATGTATTAGCTACTAGGGATTGTTACAAAGGGCTATATAGACATCTAGTGGCAACACGATATTACAGATAATTGTGTAAAATGTTAATCTTATGTCAATTTACAAATTTACAAATAATGCATTCAGATTTGTCTCCACAAATCAGTGCCGTTACTATGACAACCAATTTGAATGTAACAAGAAACTGGTGTCTGAAAAGAATATATATATATATATATATATATATATATATATATATATATATATATATATATATATATATATATATTTGAGGGGGCGCCAGTAGGGATTTCGCCTAGGGCATCAAATTGGCTAGAAACGGCCCTGATATTGATTATAAAACTATTATAACAAGGTAATGTTTATTTTATTCTAATATACTTACATTTTATTGACATGGATCTGAATTTTCTATTATTTCTGTAATAAAACATACACGATATTTCTTATTATATAATTAGCATCAAACAAACAATATAGTTATTCTCAGTGATTAAAAGATTAAACGAAAAAAATATGACAAACGATTGTACAACCATCATTAGGTGGCGATATACACTAAGCATGTAAATGACCATTGAACAAAAGAAGCAGCATGGCACGCTTTTTCGTAGCGTCCGTTTCCATGGTGACTCGTCGATTCTTCGCTCTGTTGATAATGTCTTGAGTGTTAACCGTGAACATGCTCTGGGTTTATTGAACTTACTCCCGGACGCGTTTATGGAACCAGCATACCTCGAGTAAGCAAGGTTTGGGTAAATCAACCGAGAGTTCAGCAGCTGGTAAATTAACCCTGCTTTCTGGAATACCCCCCAGGGGGGTGAGGTATGTGCTTGTGGATATGTGTGCGTGGAGAAGGAGGGAGGACGGGTGATTAGTCTGTAAACCTATTCTCTGATCCACACTCCGGAGCAGCAGGTGGCGATAATGCACTAATACGCTGTATGCCAACCGCCGTGAAGCTATAAGAAGAAGAAGGAAAAAGAGAAGGACGATCACAAATCACGGCGCTCATAAACATTATTGACTATATTTATCCTTAAGTTCTGACAGATTTCTGAAGAATACAAAGAAAATCATTGCGGAGAACCTGCGTCTGTTGAAAGTAAGTTTATTATTATGAAGAGAGACAAGTTGGATTTCTGGCAAAGTCTTCGATGAACACATAATAAGCCATGTTGTGTCTTCAGCTGGCTCCTCCACTGCCTGTTACGATGCCTGCTCTACTGGAGAGACCAAAGCTGTCTAATGCGATGGCCAGAGCCCTGCATAAGCATATCATGAAAGAGAGAGAGAGGAAAAGACAAGGTACACATGTGTTTTCACTACAGAAAATGAGTATCTATTTGAGAATATCACATAGAAGACTGGTCCTAATTTGTATAAATAGCAACAAATTCATTTGAATAATAATGATGTTTGAAGTGTTTATAAAGATGGTTTGTTATATA
The DNA here is from genome assembly GCA_036784905.1 of Acrossocheilus fasciatus. Classification (NCBI taxonomy): domain Eukaryota; kingdom Metazoa; phylum Chordata; class Actinopteri; order Cypriniformes; family Cyprinidae; genus Acrossocheilus; species Acrossocheilus fasciatus. Next base: position 33,508,760 of record CM071944.1, read on the forward strand.
CAGTGCCCTCCATAAGTATTGGAACAGTAAAGACAAAATTGCTCTGTTTGCTGTGAAGTCAAGAAATCTGTAAATATGATTAAAAGATGAATATGAGACAAAACTACAGAATGTCACATTTTGTAATTTTGTGTTTCAACACCGATGTTTTACCAGCTGAGAAGATCAGCACTTTTAGAGTTCATCACACTATCTGATGTGAGCATAAGTATTGGAACAGTTGCCTCACAGGTCTTTCTGAGTGACCAGCTGTGTCCTGTTGCATTAATTCTTCAGATATTAAAAGCAGGGAATGTGTCGTATCAGTTGTATATATTTGATGATGACACACAAACCAGGATGAAGACGAGGGAGCTGACTGTGAGAAAAGCAAGCAATTTGGATGCTAAAAGAAAAGAGGAAGTCAATCAGAGCTATAGCAATGACAAAGGGCATGGAGAAATTGACAGTTTGAGACCACCGGAGACATCAGCAGCCAAAAACGACCTGATCAGCTGGGAAAAACAACAGTAGTTGATGACAGGCAAATCGTAAAAGCTGTGAAAATGAACCCTAAAATACATGTCTGTGAAATCACCAACAACCTCCAGAAAACTCGGGTGATGCTCTGACAATCTACTGTCCGCAGGAGACTTTGATACAGACTTATCAAGATGCTACACAGCAAGATATAAACCTCTGACCAGCTCCAAAAATAAAAAAAGGCAAGATTAGAGTTTGAAAAAGCCAGTGGAATTTTGGAACAGAGTTTCATGGACAGATGAGACAAAGATTAACCTTTATCTAAGTGATGGGAAAGCAAAAGTGTGGAGAAAAAGGGAACTGCAAATGATCACAAGTATACAGCCACATCTGTAAAGCATGGTGGAGGTGGTGTCATGGCATGAACATGCATGGCTGCCTCTGGAACAGGCCCTCTCAGCTTTAATGATGACTTAATGTATGATGGCAGCCGCATAAAGAATTTGGAAGGGTACAAAACCATCTTGGCTACAAATATTCAAGAAAATGCCACCAGATTCATCAGAAAGCGTTTCACATTGCATCAGGACTATGACCCAAAACACCCTGCCAGTTCAGTCAAGGAGTTTATCAGGGGGAAAAAAAAGTAAAGTCTTAGATTGCCCAAATCAATATCCAGATTTAAATCCAATTGAACATGAATTACACCAGATGAAGAGGAGACTTAAGGCAGAAAGTCCCCAAAAAAAGCAACAGTTGTAATTGGCTGCATTAAAAACTGGGAAAAGCATTTCAAAGGATGAGACCAAGAGTCTGGTGATGTCTGTGAGACGCAGACTCACTGCTGTGATTGTATGCAAGGGATCTGCAACAAAATAATAGCATTTAATCTTTTACATCTGCCTTAAAGGGATAGTTCACCCAAAAATGAAAATTAGCCAAAGATTTACTCCCCTTCAGGTCATCCTAGGCGTGTCTGACATTCCTCTTTCAGATGAACACATTTGGAGTTATATTCAACATTGTCCTGTCTGTTCCAATCTGTATAATTGCAGTGAATGGTCCCCCTGTTTCTGAATCCGAAAAAAAAGTATCCATCCATCGCAAAACTACTCCACACGGCTCCGGGATGTTAATAAAGGACTTCTGAAGCGAAACGATGCGTTAGTATAATAAAAATATCGATTCTTAAAACTTTATAAACCGTTTAGTCCAGCTTCCGGTCTCTCAAGCAGGCGCGTTCCTGACAAGGCAGTTGAGCGTATGATGTAGGCGCCGCGAAATGTGCAACGTAAGCTCCAGGGAGAGGCGTGCAAAAATCTCAGTCTCCTCTTGCCTTATATCGAAATCCTCTGACATTTTTCACTTGAATCTTCATTTTAATAGTTACTGACAGGTGTTTTGTTTTCCTTTCTCCTCTGTGCTTCCATGTTCGTCACTCTCTCCCAGGAGCTTACTCTCGCGAGACTATGCGTTCCTTCCCAGAGCTTACGTTGCACATTTCGTGGCGCCTACATCATACGCTGTGCCATGACACTACCTCCACTATGCTTTACAGATGAGGCTGTATGCTTGGGATCATTGCAGTTCCCTTTTTTTCTCCACATTTTTGCTTTCCCATCACTTCGATAAAGGTTCATCTTTGTCTCATCAGTCCATAAACACAGTTCCAAAACTCTTCTGTCTCACCTTTGTGCCTTTTTACAAACTCTAATCTTGCCTTTCTATTTTTGGAGCTGGTCAGAGGTTTGTATCTTGCTGTGTAGCATCTGTAATTCTATGTCAAAGTCTCCTGAGGACAGTAGATTGTCAGAGCATCACCCCAGCTTTCTGGAAGTTGTTGGTGATTTTACAGACACGTCTTTTAGGGTTCATTTTCACAGCTTTTATGATTTATTTGGTTGCTGGTGGTTTCCAAACTCTTGATTTCTCCATGCCCTTTGTTTTTGCTATAGCTCTAATTGACTTCCTCTTTTCTTTTAGCATCCAAATTGCTTGCTTTTCTCTCAAAGTCAGCTCCCTCATCTTCATCCTGGTTTGTGTGTGTCATCATCGAATGCAAGATACAGAATGCAGTATGTAAGTAATGGATATAACTGATACGACACATTCATTGCTTTTAATATCTGAAGAATTAATGCAACAGGACACAGCTGACCACTTAGAAAGACCTGTGAAGCAACTGTTCCAATACTTATGCTCACATCAGATAGGGGGATGAAACTCTAAAAGTGCTGAACTTCTTAGCTGGTAAAACATCTATGTGTTGAAACACCCAATAATAAAATGTGACATTCTGTAGTTTTGTCTCATATTCATCTTTTAATCATATTTATAAATGTCTTGACTCCACAGCCAACAGAGCAATTTTGTCTTCACTGGTCAAATACTTTTGGAGGGCACTATATGTACACTGTATGTGTGTGTGTGTGTGTGTGTATATATGTATATATTAGGGATGCACTGAAATGAAAATTCTTGGCCGAAACCGAAAACTGAAAAAGAGGAAACCAAGGCCGAAAACCGAAACACCGAAAGAAATTATGCCAATTATTAGTACCATTGCATTTATGGCCATGACTGTGTACTAACTTTACTAAAATCAAGGCATTGCAATTGCATAAATTAATATTAAAGTTTCAAAGAATAAATCAATTACAAATTATGCAAATATTTATTTAGCACATTGCAACAATGCACAGTATACAATAAAATTCAAACTAAAATGTTTATCTTGACCCCACTCATGTGTACATTAAATAATAATGTACAGGCCTAATGGCCTGCTGAAAGGTTGTAAAATTAAAGGAACACTCCACTTTTTTTGGAAATAGGCTCATTCTCCAACTCCCCCAGAGTTAATAAGTTGAGTTTTACCGTTTTTGAATCCATTCAGCTGATCTCTGGATCTGGCGATAGTACTTTTAGCATAGCTTAGCATAGATCATTGGATTCGATTAAGACCAGTAGCATCGCGTTCAAAAATGACCAAAGAGTTTCGATATTTGTCCTATTTAAAAATTGACTCTTCTGAAGTTATATCGTGTACAAAGACCGGCGGAAAATGAAAAGTTGCGATTTTCTAGGCTGATATGATTAGGAACTACTCTCATTCCGGCGTAATAATCAAGGAACTTTGCTGCCGTAACATGGCCGCAGCAGGCGCAGTGATATTACGCAGCGCCTGAAAGTAGTCCCCAGCTAGGTAACTACTAGTTATAATATAGCTGGGGACTACTTTCAAGCGCTGCGTAATATCACTTAGGTCAAGTGCATTTTAAATTTTTCTCTGTAGGACTACTACAAGAAAGTGGATTCAGAACAAGTGCAACTGCTTAAAGATACAATAATATTTTCTCTGTAGGCCTTCAACATAATGGTATATCAAAACAAAGACTGCCATAGCCCATATGTTAACTTTTGTGTATGTTTATGCCCTTTGCCTTGACACCATCACTGAGAAACTAAACGTCCGCCACAGACGGAGTGGGCGTGCTCGAAGGCGTTTTCCTTTTCTGTGCCGCGTTCCTCTCATATTCAGCGTAGCGATCGGGATGTTTGGATTTCAGATAGGGCTGCACGATATTTTGCATGCGATAGTCATGCGCATCTCGTCAGTAAAGCCGGTTCCGTGATTAGCGCTAAATCTCCATCAGCTGTTTTTAAATGGAGAGGCATTTAATACACGGAGCCGTAGTTCACTGACAAACTACGCAATTCGCGCTCAAGAAGCGCAGATGAATCGCCTGCGATATTGAACGTGATATTGCGTAGCTTGTCAGTGAACTACGGCTCTGTGTATTAAATGCCGTTCCATTTGAAAAAATCCGTCCACACCGCAGACATGTTGCTTCAGACAAGCACGTTCAGGTCGCGGTTTCTGTTTGCGCCATCACAACATTTCGGCTGTATTGTTTCGGTGATAAAAGTCTTTCGGCCGAAAACCGAAAATGCACTTTTGGGCCATTTTCGGCCGAAAATTTTCGGTGGCCGAATATTCGGTGCATCCCTAGTGTGTATATATATATATATATATATATATATATATATATATATATATATATATATATATATATATTATACCTGTATATGTATAGGTGTGTGTATATGTGTGTGTGTTCACTCTGTCATACTGTAGAAGAGGAAGAAGTGGATAAGATGATGGAACAAAAATTGAAAGAAGAGGAGGAAAGGAAACGAACTAAAGAAATGGAGGAACGAATGTCTTTGGAAGAAACTAAAGAACAGGTGTCTACAACTACATTAGCTCCTCATGATTATACAATGGACACATTATACTAAAGAACTATTTTAGTTCCTTTGATGGGGTTATGAATTGCAATTTCAGATTATGTCTCTCAAGGTTAGTTTATAACATTTGCAAAATTCTTAATACCAAAAAATCTAATATATGTAAAAACGAACAAATAAATTTCATAATTTTCACAGTTAAAAATAAGGGCCTCTTAAAAAAACAAGTAAGCACCCACTGCTGTGATTGGCTAACTTCAACACACTGTATTCACACCCTCTATGTCGTGTTGTATGTTTTGATACTTGAGATGCCAAACACTGTGATAGAGCCATATGTTTGAGGCTGAGGCAGACAAAATTGAAACAACGTAAGTAGGGATGTGCAACAGTGATCGAGTACTCGGCCGTGACAGCAACGATCGATCATGAAAACGATGATCGTGTGGGTTAAAAAAAAAAAAATTCTGATTGGTTATAGCAGCACTTTGGGCAGCACCCTGAGCTTTGATCTGTTTTCTTGCCACAGTATGCGGTCCAAAGTATAGATGAGAAAAGAGAGAAGCATGGCTTTGAATAGGGGTGCTCCGATTGATCGGCTACTGATCACTATCGGCCAAAAATCACTTTGGGATGTTTGATCGGTGGTCTCTAAAAAGGCCGATCTCATAAACTGATCTAAAGCTTATGACGCGCCTGCCGTTTTCTTTCTCAACTGTTTACGTTAAGACATATGCCTAACCGACTGTGTTTACTAGGATATTCGCCAAAATTCGCATTTTGATGTAAGTCTGTATTTATTCATCCATGCATTAAAAAGTGGAAGAGAGCTCAATTTAGTATTCGCACGGTGTAGACGCGGCAGTCTATGTGCGTGCGCTTCAGATGTGTGCGCAGAAAACTTCTCACACAGCGCTCGACTGTTCCGCCAACAATCCCGAGGATCTTTTATGCTCGCCTTGTGCCTTCGGGCAGTCCTTATATCAAGTCCTGATACGTGAGTTTGAATGGCGCTTTTGCATATTTTGCAGTTAACACACTTTTTATGTTTATTTAGTGTGAAATGCTCCCACACCTTGAATGACTTGGGACGCACGGATTTCTCTGCCTCCGCCATGTGTCTCTCCTCTACCTCCGCTCGTTTGTTAAAATTTTTGCTCCGCCCTGTCTGTGAGGAGCAGAACTCTGCTAGCATCAGTGCGCGAGAGAGACCGAGTGTGTTCACTCCGCTCCGCGCTCAACTAAATTTTTTTTTTTTTGTTTTTTTTTTTTAAATAATCAAACATCTCCGTGTCGCGCGACACAATGAATCGATTATGAAATTCGTTGCCAACTCTTTTAGTAATCGATTTTTATCGATTTAATCGATTCATTGTTGCAGCCCTACTAGGATGTTGCTATGTGGTTGCTAGGGTACTTGGAGTGGTTGCTAGGGTACTCGGGGTGGTTTCTAGGGTACCCAGGATGGTTGCTAGGGCTGTTTCTAGGGTACCCAGGATGGTTGCTAAGATAAATGGGGTGGTTGCTAGGGTGTTGCTATGCAGTTACTAGTTGTCACAGATCATTACTATGGAATTCTTAGTTTGAATTAGCACTTAGCTATTAGCATGTAGCTATTCACTGCTAGCATGTGTAGCATGTTTGGAAGTCCTATTTGTTAGCACAAGTCAAAAGATCAAAAGTCTATACGACATTCTGATGCAAAGATATAGGACTTGATAAATGGTTGCTAGTGTACTCTGTTTGGTTGTTAGGAAGTGGCTTAGCAGCTGCTAGTGATGATACTCCAAAGGCTGTTTGCCAGTATGAATAATATTAACCAACCCCCATGTCTCTATGATATTCGGAATTAAAGATATGGCTGTTTGGGTTTGAGTTGCTAGGGTGCTTGATAATGGTTGCTAGCACGTGGCTAGAAAGTGTCTATGGTGATTCATGATTGGCTGTTTGCTGCCCAGAGTCAAACGAGCCCACCCCCATGTCTCTGTGACACTGTGATCCAAAGATATTCATCTGGGCTTTTAAAATGGCAGTCTATGGGATCTAGGGTGCTACAAATGGTTTCTAGGGCGTGGCTTGACAGTGTCACATTGATCCTGAGAATCTGATTGGTTGCCTGAGTAAAATGAGCCCACCCCCATGTCCCTATGACATTGTGATGCAGAGTTATGTTCAATGCAAAATTCCTATGTAAATTACCGTAGTAGGAAAAACGTGTGTTCAGATGCTGTTTCATGGGCCGTCCCTCACCATAGTATGTCTATGGGGCAAATTTGGGGGGCTCTTGCGCCCCAGGGGTACAACTTATACCCCATTGTGGGGTATGTTCTCGCACAGCTTGGTAGCTTCTTCAAATGTGGTGATTCACAAGTTTCTACCAAATTCTTGCTCTGAGCTACTACTCGTCAAAGTTGGCCGCAATGTTAAGTCTATGGGATTTTTCGACCGATTTTTCGCCCATTGTACAATTATCGTATGCCCGATCGCTTATAAAAGATATAGCACACCATTCCTCAATAAGCCGCACGATTTGACGCCTCATTCATGGGTCTGTGACGAACGGTGCAGGAGGAGTAGCGAACCGAAGTTTTGTCCAGAATAAGAATAAGCAGAAGAATAATAAGTATGCAAGATAACAATAGTGATGCCTTGCCTTTGGCAAGCACCACTAATAATAAGTTTAAATAGGATTTCAGTAAGTTGGCTGTCTCAAGCCAACTTAATAAGTTTAAGACGGATTTCAGTAAGTTGACTTTCTCAAGCCAACTTAATAAATGAAATAATCTTAACTTGAAAGCACGTATTTCTGTACATTTCGAAATAAGGTGCATTAAAAGTCAATAAATCCTTGATTAATATAAATATTTTAATTAAAAACGTATCCCCACATACTATTCAATAAAATTCCAGCGCATTTAATCTATTAAATAACAGCAGAGTGAGTGAGTTTTTGGATATGGTAGGATTAAACTTATTTTAGTGAACAAAGTGCTACATTTCAGCTCTCATTTTGTTGGGCAAAATGTTATTTTATCTTTGCTTCTAGGAAATCCACAGTGTAGGAGCCAATGTATTAATGTCTATGTATTTTGGGCTGTCACCACTTGGTGGCAGTATATGCACATAGGGTTTTTAAGTCGGTGTTTCATTCACAGAGTTAGTAGGCTTGGTGCAGGGAACATATACAGTTTTTATCACACTTTGGAAAGCTAAGGTGTCCACCATTCATCATTGAAAGTATGTATGTCCATTATGTTCAATAAAGTAATTTTAGACTGAAATTAGAAATGAAGACTGGACATTGGATGTGTGCGTAAAGCGTGTGTTGCTATTCCAAGCCTTCAGCAGTTAGCTGCTGGTACAAAAAGTAAAAACTGTGTTCCCGTTGGATTGCTCAACGGCGTTGAATGGATTATACAGGGAACGCTATTGGAGTGGATTTCCGTATAAACGCCAAAAGAGGAAAGTGAACGAGGAAAGGAACTTGCTCGCTTTGATTGAGTTTGCAACGCGGTCACGGAGCGGACAACAAGGAAGACCGGTGGGTGCTGTTTATGTTGTTTAAAGGCTTTGTGTAATGGAATGTGATGTTTTGGATCAGAACGGAGACATGCTGTGCTGATAGTTTGTGCTGGCTGTGTTGTTGTTGTTCATGGATGGAAAGGGAAATTCAGGGTGTGAAATGGTTACTGATGTTGATGGTGGAAAGGTTGTTACGGAAAACGTTACAAATGATGATGGTGCTGTTAATGAAAATGTGTCGCAAAAAAGAGAGAGAAAAATGACTGCAAAGGGGGTTGCTCTGCTCTTTGAAAATTTGCAAAGGTCTAGAAAACAGAAGTTGAATCAAGTAAACAAAATCAAACAAAACGTGAGTGATGTAATTTCTCTTAAAATCACATGTGAAACTGTACCAATTGTGGAAGAGCAAATGAAGATGTTTGTCAAATATTGTGAAGAAGCTGAAGATTTGCATAATTCGATTGTGGAAATGCCAATACCCCAGGATGAGTTTGATAAGCAAACCAAATGTTTCAATGCTAAAATGGCTGAAAATCACCGTTTTCAAAAAGAAATCACAGAATGGTTAACTGATGCTGGGAAAACATTGAGTGTGGATAAAACCTGTGAGGCTTCATCTGCAGTAAGCAGTGAAATAGGACCTGATGATAGTATTTCAAACGTGTCAGCCAACCAATCCCAATGCAGCAAAGTGTCAAAAGGTTCAGCAAGTACTTCAAGTTCAACTTCTTCTGCACGGATAAAAGCAATGGCAGAAAGGGCTGCATTATTACACCATGCTGCTGCTATGGAGAAGAGACATACTTTGGAGGAGGAAGAAGAGAGACTTCGCATTCAAAGTGAAAGACTCAAAAGACAAAATGAACAACTCATGATGAATGCAAAAATAGCAGCTAATGATGCAAGGTTGTCAGTTTTAAAAACCAGTGATGTTGGAAGCAGCAAAAGGGCATCATTTGATTATTCAAAAGGTAAAAAATCACACTCATTGAATCCTGATCCTGTACATCTTCCTGGTAATCCTACTCAAGTTGCAATGCATTGTACAACTGCACAACAAGCTGCAAGCATACAGGATGGCACAGCTGCTGTTCAAAATGATCCAGTCTCTCATTCCCAATTACAAGTTCATTCTTTGCAATCTCATGTTCATCCGCAAACCGATGTAGGACAAAATATTTTGTATAACATCATGCAGCAACAGGCAAACATAACAGCTCAGCTTGTGCATAGGGGGGACGTGGCTTCATTACCTCCTCGAGTAATTCCAATCTTTGATGGAGATCCCTTACAGTTTGCTGCCTTCATTCAAGCTTTTGAGCATGGAATTGAAAGAAAGACCACAAATGCAGAGGATTGCTTGTATTATTTAGAACAGTACACTAGAGGACAACCCAGAGAGTTGGTCAGAAGTTGTCGTCATATGTCAGCAAAACAAGGATTCCGTAAAGCCAAGAATTTGTTGAAGGAACACTTTGGTCACGAGTTGAAAATTACGGCAGCCTACATGGAAAAGGCTTTGAACTGGCCTGCAATAAAACCTGATGACATCAGTCGTTTGCAAGCATATGCTTTGTTTCTGAGAGGGTACTGCAATGTGATGGTAAACTTGCAGTATATGGATGAGATTAATGTTTCATCGAACCTTAAGAATATCATGATGAAATTGCCTTACCGACTCAGGGAGAAATGGAGAACCACAGCTTGTGAATTACAAGAACAAAATGGTTGTAGGCTCAAGTTTTCAGATATGGTGGACTTCATTGAACATCAAGTTAAGATTCTCACTGATCCTCTCTTTGGAGATATTAAAGATATACAAGCACCTATATCCCACAAAGTTAAATCTGTGCCTTATAGTGGTAGGGGGCGAAATTCGGCTACAGTGGCTGTAGTCAACACTGTTGAAGACTTTCAGTCTAAAGGCCACCCATCACAGCACATTTTTCCATCCTGTTGCTATGTATGCAAAGAAAATCATGTTTTGGAAAAGTGCCCTGAGATTCATAAAATGACTCGCAGACAAAAGATTGAATTCTTGAAGAATCATGGAATTTGCTTTGCTTGTTTGAAGTTTGGACACCTTAGCAAGGACTGCACGAATCGTCAAATTTGTGGTATGTGTAGTCAGAGGCATCCTACAAGTGAGTAATGCTCTTGTTACTTTGCAGACCTATGCTCATATTGGGGCCAGAGAACAGGATTGCTCTTTGTCCATTGTGCCAGTGCAAGTAAAATCTAAGCTTGGAGATTTTACAGTAACAACATATGCTTTCTTGCATCCAGGGAGCACTGCCACTTTTTGTACCGAAGGACTTATGCGGAAGTTGAAGATGACTGGGACAAAAAAGTGCATATTGCTTCGAACGATGGGGCACGAAAATGTAGTAAACACGTCTGTACTTACTGGACTGGAGATCTCAGGATTATCTGAGGATAAATTCATGGATTTGCCAGAAGTCTTTACTCAGTACAATCATGATTTCGATGAGAAATCTTCAGAGGAGGATTTCAAAATGTCTAGAGAAGATCAGAGGTTTATGGAGATAGTGGATCAGTCAATTGGTATTGAAAATGGCCGTTATTGTATTGACCTACCCTTCAGAAAGAATGATGTCATCATGCCTAATAATAGATGCCTTGCAGAACAACGTTTAAAAGGCTTGAAAAGGAAGTTCAGTTGGAATCAGGGGTTTCAAGAAGAGTAAGACTGCTTTTCTTACTGATGTTATCAACAAGGGGTATGCTGAAGCAGTACCACAAGATCAGTTACTTCGAGATGATGGTAAGGTGTGGTATATCCCACATCATGGGGTATACCATCCTAAAAAGAACACCATTAGAGTTGTGTTTGATTGCAGTGCAGTTTTCAAAGGAGTGTCCTTGAATTCACAATTGCTGCAAGGTCCAAATCTCACCAACACATTGTTGGGTGTTTTGACCAGGTTTAGACAAGAACATGTGACTTTGATGGCAGGCATTCAGGCCATGTTCCATCAAGTAAAAGTATCACAGAAGAATGTGGATTTTCTTCGTTTTCTATGGTGGCCCAACGGTGATATTACGCAAAAATTAAAAAAATACAGAATAAAAGTCTTTTTGGAGCTATTTCATAACCAACCTGCAGCAATTTTGCTTTGAGAAAACTTGCTGAAGATTACAAGGATTGCTTTTCAAATAAAATCTTGAATTCTATTCTGCATAACTTTTATGTAGATGACTGTTTAATATCTATGGGTCAAAGACGAAAATGGGGTTTCAAGCATAAAAAAAATAAAAGTGTAAAAGAGCTTTAAATTTTGGCTTTTTCACATACATTAGAATATGTCCTGTTTAACTTTATATTTTTCTGAGCAAAAAATAATTACTACCGTGCATTTTTACTTTGATTTTACAGAAGACAACCACTAAAATGTCATTCAGTGTAACAATATTTTTATGCAAAAAAATCTTATCAGACATTTTTAGAAAAACTATAATCTGATGACATATTACAGGACTCTATTTAAAGATCACAGTGCAGCCCCCAAATACTAATTTTTTGTCATTTTAAATCTTTATACTTCGCCAATATCCTTTAAACCATTAGGTTTTACCCATTTGTCAGCAAGACATTTTTGTAAGGAAGTGAAAATCAATTAAAATCTAATAAAATTTAAGAAGGAGCACATATTATTTTAATAAGTACAGCTCAGAATAAGTATATTGTTTCATTTTTACATAAATATATTGGTTACACCGAATGACCATGGTTTGTTAACTGAATGACATTTTGACAAAAATTGAGCAAATATTGTCATTGTTTCCATTATTGCAATGTTTTGAATATTATTTTGTATCATTAAATTCCTGAGCAAATCACAGAAGCTGAATCAAATAATAATTTTATTCCACAATGCATACATATCATGTATTTAATTTCATTGAGAACTTGGAACTTGATGGACAAACACCTTAACAATTTTGAAACAAACTGGTGGTAATATAATCAATATCCCTCATTTAATTGAGAACTTGGAACTTGAAGGACAAACAATTGTGAAACAAATGGTGGTAATATAATCAATATCCCTCATGTTTTCTTTGATTTTCCTGCCATTGCTTTCGCCTCTTCTCAGCTGCAGCATCTGATAAATTTCTGATTGACGGGTGATCAGGATTTGCAGCCAAGGCAGCTTGCTTTCTTCTCTGGTAGCTGAAATACAGATTTCATGCAATTATTGACAAAATTACTGACATGGATATGAACCGTGTTATGAATTAAAAATACTTTCTGTTTGGCAACATAAATGACATGTTATCAGGATTGGTATTATGGGCAGAGACTCCCCTCAGTAGCCTCTCTTGAACTTGTGGTATAGGTAGGTTGGGCTCTCTATCTAAAAACAGCAGTAATCTATTATTCTGCAGGGCTTGGCTTTGACACAAATTTCACGATTTGATTTGATTTCAAATCAATTTGATATTGATTAACATCAACTGAAAACAGCATAGACTGAAAGATCGATTCTTGGGATTTACAAATCCATATTGTTTCTTCAAAATGAGAATCAATAAAAAATCGAGAAATCTATCTTTTTAACCCAGCCCTATTATTGTGACATTGCACTCCTCAATACCTTTCTTGTCTCCTTGCTAAAAGCGCTGCCCTAGCTAATGGGTCTGCATTAACCTTTTGCCGGTGACTAGTAACTCTCTCTTTGTTTGTGGGCATCTAAAAGAAATCAGTAAAAAAAGACAAAAATGCATTAAAACATTAATATTTATAAAGTTTAATATATTTTTTTGTGCTAAACATCCCTCATTTATCTTAAATATCAATAAAATGCTAAAAATGTTATCTAAACAGTGACACTGTCATTCAGTGTAATGGGTGACACTGTGGTGTAACAGACAGTTTGCATTACACCGAATGACAAAACATTACCCTGAATGACGAGACTTCTACTTAAGCTAATATTGCAGGCTAACAACTAGCCACCTATATCAAACAGTGAACTTGACCAGAAAGGTTCATCATAATTATTCACAACATCTACTTATTTTTCAAAAAATCTAACAATAAAAGTGTTTTTTGGCATTTCACTGAATGACATGCGTTATTGTAACTCAAGATACCACACTATAAAAAAGGTGAAATTATCAAATATTTAAGAGCAATTTTTGATGATGTCGCAGACTGCTTGATGACTATTAGTTGTTTATTTAATTTCAAAATGGATTCCTGATCCTGTTACACTGAATGACCTCTGACAAACTGCATATTTGGGACAAAAGTCCCCTAGTTATTTCAATACTTAACGAAAAAAATAACACACAGTCCTTTTAATATAATACAGCCAACAGTTATGGTAACATGCCAAAGAAGCAAAATTTTTTTAACATGGTATTTTATGCGTTTATTTAAAAATGTATTAGTAAAATCATAGTCCGGACCATTACGCTGAATGACAATTTGACACTTTGGAGCATTATTTAACTCATATTTTGTCATTGTTTTTTCACAAAAGTTATTTGAAAAATGAAAGTAGACACTTTACTTGCATTTAATATGTTTATTTTGTATGTAAAATCACTTTTGTAAATTTAATTTGATGCGGACACAAAAATGGTGACGTCTCGTCTTTGACCTTCCTACAGAAGTGGAGGCACTTCAGATGGTTAAAGACTTAACTGCAGTCTGTTCCAAAGGAGGATTCCAGTTATCCAAATGGATAAGTAATAGCCGTAAGGTGTTGGCAAGTATTCCAGAAGAACGTCTGTCAAAATCAACGAAAGATCTCAACCTGGATAAGGACAACCTGCCCGTTGAAAGAGCGCTTGGGTTGTACTGGTGTGTGGAATCTGATGCATTCATGTTCAAGATTGCTATAAGTGAAAGACCACCAACAAGACGAGGCGTTTTGTCAGTTGTCGGTTCTATTTATCCATTGGGATTCCTTTCACCACTAATACTTCCTTCTAAGTTGCTGTTACAGGAATTGTGCAAAAGAAACATCGGATGAGATTATGAAATGCCACAAACCCTTTCACGTCAGTGGTTTGAGTGGCTGCTGGATCTCAACAAGGTAGCTATGGTAAAGGTTGACAGATGTATCAAGCCAAAGGATTTTGGAACAATCAGGATGGCTCAGTTGCATCACTTTTCAGATGCAAGTCAATGTGGTTATGGAACTGTCTCTTACTTGCGTCTGGAAGATGAAAACAAAAGGGTGAGACTTTCCTTCATGCTTGGAAAATCTAGGGTTGCTCCTTTGAAACAAATAACTATACCAAGACTTGAACTTGTAGCTGCTGTTTTAGCAGTTAGAATTGATAAGATGCTTAAGAAGGAACTTCAACTGGATCTAGATAAGTCGTTTTTTTGGACAGATAGCCAAACTGTACTAAAGTATATTGCCAATGATGCCAAAAGGTTTCATACATTTGTAGCTAACAGAGTGTCGGTCATCAGGGATACAACAGATGTTGTACAGTGGAGACATATTGGAACAAAATTAAATCCTGCTGATGCCTCTAGAGGCATGTCTATTGAAAACTTCTTGAAATCTAGCAGATGGATACAGGGTCCAAAATTTCTGTTGGAAGCTTCAGAGGAATGGCCACAGTCCTCTTTTGACCAAAGCCTTGATAGATGATCCTGAAGTAAAAAAGGATACAGTGGTAAATGCTGCCATTTCAAACTGTTCTGACAGTGCTACTCATCAACTCCTGAACTATTTTTCTGATTGGATAAAACTGAAAACTGCAGTGGCATGGATTCTAAAGTTCAAAGATGTTCTTCTGAAGTTCAAGCAATACAGAACACATATTCAATCCTCATTTACTTCTGGAATAAACAATTAACAATTCTACAGTAGAGCAGGACAGAGTTAATGAGGAAATGAGAAGATTTCGAACTGGATTCCATGGTCAAAGTCTTACACCAGATGATCTTTCTCAAGCAGAATCAGCAATTATTGGATTTTCTCAACATGATGTATTCAAACAAGAAATTTCTTCTTTGCAAAGTGGAACATCTGGAGTCAAAAGTTGTAGTAACATCTACAAGCTTGATCCAGTATTGATGGATGGTTTACTTAGAGTGGGTGGAAGACTTACTAGAGCAGCAATGCCTGAGGAGACAAAAAGACCAGTTATCCTGCCAAAAGAACATCATGTATCTAAACTTATAATGCAGCATGTTCATAGACAACTAGGTCATGCGGGGAGAAACCATATGTTGTCAACTTTACAAAGGAGGTACTGGATTATTAATGCAAACTCTGCTTGTAGAAAAGTAATCTCTGAATGTGTTGTATGTCGACGTTTTCAAGGCAGAATTGGAGAACAAAAAATGGCTGACTTACCAAAGGAAAGGATAATGCCAGATTTGCCTCCTTTTTCCAACACTGGTGTGGACTACTTTGGACCTATTGATGTGAGGAGAGGTCGCAGTGTTGTTAAAAGATATGGAGTTATGTTTACTTGCATGACCAGTCAAGCAGTACATCTTGAAGTAGCCTACTCTCTGGATACAAATTCTTGCATAAATTGTATTCGTCGTTTTATGTGCTGTCGTGGCCAAGTACTGCATTTAAGATCCGATAACGGCACAAATTTTATTGGAGCAGAGAGAGATCTTAGAAATGCTTTGAAGAGTTTGGATCATGATAAAATTCAGCGTACTTTCCTATCAGAAGGAATAAAATGGACCTTTAATACCCTTGCTGGATCACATCATGGAGGTGTTTGGGAGAGGCTAATTCATCTTGTAAAGAAAGTGTTGTACTCCACACTTCAACAACAATGCTTGGATGATGAGAGCTTTCACACTATTCTTTGTGAAGCTGAAGCTATTCTTAATGACCGTCCTATCACAAAGCTTTCTGATGATCCGAATAACTTGGAAGCTCTCACGCCAAATCATATCTTGCAATTGAGATCAAAACCATTTCTTCCTCCAGGACTTTTCGAAAAGGGTGATTTGTATATCAGACGTAGATGGCGACAAGTCCAGTATCTGTCTGATCTGTTTTGGAAGAGGTGGATAAGGGAATATCTTCCACTGCTTCAGGAACGACAAAAATGGAGGAAGACATGTAGAAACTTCACTGTTGGTGATATAGTGGTCATCATGGATTCAACTGCTCCACGTGGTTCCTGGTCATTAGGCAGAGTCGCTCGGACATATCCTGATAAAAAGGGATTTGTCCGTTCTGTACAACTGAAGACAAAAACAGGATTATTGGACAGACCTGTTTCCAAGATCTGCCTGCTGTTGGAAGAAAAAATGGACTGATCATCAAAGAAGTTCACATACACCCTTTTTTGGCTCCTTTGATAATTTAAGAGATAATTGTAGTTGCACACCAACAATTATGGGGCCGGTGTGTAGGAGCCAATGTATTAATGTCTATGTATTTTGGGCTGTCACCACTTGTTGGCAGTATATGCACATAGGGTTTTTAAGTCGGTGTTTCATTCACAGAGTTAGTAGGCTTGGTGCAGGGAACATATACGGTTTTTATCACACTTTGGAAAGCTAAGGTGTCCACCATTCATCATTGAAAGTATGTATGTCCATTATGTTCAATAAAGTAATTTTAGACTGAAATTAGAAATGAAGACTGGACATTGGATGTGTGCGTAAAGCGTGTGTTGCTATTCCAAGCCTTCAGCAGTTAGCTGCTGGTACACACAGTCTATATGCTTTCTAACAGCTTCATGTGGCAGTAAACATTTAATTTTAACGTGGCTTTAAGCACTATGCATCATTAAAGTTTCACATTCACCAAGTAAAGCAGACAAATGTGGTGTTTACATGTAATAATCGTAATAAGTTTACCTTATGGTCTGAAACCAGAGTCTACGCATCAGTAAGCGATCTGAAGACTTGTTGCGTTTCGGAGCAAAGCAAAAAAACATTGTCGAACAACAGTATAAAATGCGGGAAACTACGGTGCCCTCCAAAAGTATTGGAACAGTAAAGAAAAAATTGCTCTGTTGGCTGTGGAGTCAAGACATTTATAAATATGATTAAAAGATGAATATGAGACAAAATTACAGAATGTCACATTTTATTATTGGGTGATTCAACACATAGATGTTTTACCAGCTAAGAAGTTCAGCACTTTTAGCGTTTCATCCCCCTATCTGATGTGAGCATAAGTATTGGAACAGTTGCCTCACAGGTCTTTCTAAGTGATCAGCTGTGTCCTGTTGCATTAATTCTTCAGATATTAAAAGCAGGGAATGTGTTGTATCCATTATATCCATTACTTCTGCATTCTGAACCAGGATGAAGATGAGGAAGCTGACTTTGAGAGAAAAGCAAGCAATTTGGATGCTAAAAGAAAAGAGCAATTAGAGCTATTGCAAAAACAAAGGGCATGGAGAAATCAAGAGTTTGGAAATCACCAGCGACACCAGCAACCAACAACTACCTGATTGGCTGAGAAAACAACAGTAGTTGATGACAGACAAATCATAAAAGCTGTGAAAATGAACCCTAAAAGACGTGTCTGTAAAATCACCAACAACTTCCAGAAAGCTGGGGTGATGCTCTGACAATCTACTGTCCTCAGGAGACTTTGACATAGAATTACAGATGCTACACAGCAAGATACAAACCTCTGACCAGCTCCAAAAATAGAAAGGCAAGATTAGAGTTTGAAAAAAAGCACAAAGGTGAGCCAGAAGAGTTTTGGAACTGTGTTTATGGACTGATGAGACAAATATGAACCTTTATCGAAGTGATGGGAAAGCAAAAATGTGGAGAAAAAAGGGAACTGCAATGATCCCAAGTATACAGCCTCATCTGTAAATCATGGTGGAGGTGATGTCATGGCATGGGCATGCATGGCTGCCTCTGGAACAGGCCCTCTCAACATTACTGATGACTTAATGTATGATGACAATAGCAGAATGAATTTGGAAGGGTACAAAACCATCTTGCCTACCAATATTCAAGAAAATGCAACCAGATTCTTTGGGAAGTGCTTTATATTGCATCAGGACAATGACCCAAAACACCCTGCCAGTTCAGTCAAGGAATTTATAAGGGTAAAGAAATGGAAAGTCTTAGATTGCCCAAGTCAATCTCCAGATTTAAATCCGATTGAACCAGCTGAAGAGAAGAGTAAAGGCAGAAACTCCCCAAAACAAGCAACAATTGGAATTGGCTGCATTAAAGGCTGGGAAAAGTATTTCAAAGGATGAGACCAAGAGTCTGGTGATGTCTACGGGTCACAGACTCACTGCTGTTATAGTGCGCAAGGGATCTACAACTAATTAATAGCTTTTAATCTTTTATATCTGCCTTATGTTCAACTGTCCCAATACTTATGCTCACATCAATGAGTGGGATGAACCCTAAAAGTGCTGTTCTTTTTATTTGGTAAAACATGTATGTGTTGAAACGGCTAATAATAAAATGTGACATTCTGTAGTTTTGTTTCATATTCATCTTCAAGTCAAGTCAAGTTGAGCTTTATTGTCATTCTGCTACATGTGTGGACATATAGTGGAAATGTCGTGTCTCGCAGGACCACGGTGCTACGCAAATATAGGAAAAACAATAGAGCTATACAACAGTTTAACCATCTGACTATACATATACTATAAATACTATAACTACTATACCTAGTTGACTACACATACACAAACTGAGACTGTACAAGAACTTTACATAAATACTGTACATGAAATTGTGCTGAAGAGATATTTGTACATGAAATTGTGCAGAAAATATATATTTTGTACATGAAATTGTTCAGAAGAGAGATTTTGTGGGAAGCAGCGCATAGTGCAAAAGATTTAGAAGTGCAATGCTCAAGTAATCATTATTTTGTAGTGCAATATTCAAGTAGACATATATCATCTTATTGAGTCTTTGTAGCAGGGAGTGTTTATAGAAAGTGTCTAGTGTGCATGTAGTGGGACGAGTGCGTTACTACAGGTGGTTTGTATAGCCCACTCACCTGTGTGTAGCTAGTAGGGATGTGCCCGAAGCCGAATACCTTATTCGGAAAGGCACGGATAATGGCTTCAAAACGAATAACGAATTTATCCGAATAACAGAAAAAATGTTCGGCAGACACAATCACGTTGCTGGAACAGCAGTACATTAGTGAGGTCTGCGGTTGTTAAGATTTGTGCAGTAACAATGGCTAGTACTGCTTTGATCGCGTTTGACACAGTTTCGTACATTTAATATCATGGTGATCATTGTGTTTTTCTAACGAATGTGGTCTCCTCCGTAATAAACTATCCACGCGCTCCTTTTTTGATTGCTGCCTGTCGGCGAAGCAGTGTTGCCAGATATTGCTACAAAAAACAAAAACAAAACCAATCCCCTGAAAAATGCACCAAAGTAAGTTTCTTGTGTTTTGCAAATAGGATACAGAATCTCTAACCTCAACCTTCATCTTCCCACTTTATTAATGCCCTAATTACTTTAATAACGCTGTTACATTAAGTATTAAAACAAGTCCAGTGACTATTATAATAACTAGATCTGGCAACATGGCGGAGCGGAGGCTGCACTTGCGCTAAGCTCCTTCACTCCTGCGTTTCAGCGGTTTCAGCCACATGAATTTATTCAGCGACATGATTTTAAAATAAT
The DNA here is from genome assembly GCA_036784905.1 of Acrossocheilus fasciatus. NCBI lineage: Eukaryota > Metazoa > Chordata > Actinopteri > Cypriniformes > Cyprinidae > Acrossocheilus > Acrossocheilus fasciatus. Next base: position 33,528,600 of record CM071944.1, read on the forward strand.
TTTTCATATGTTTTCAAATTTTATTTTTGAACATGAAACATTTACGGAGGTCTGGACCTTATAGCTGGCTATGGGCCTGTGTAAAGTGAATGAGTGTAAACTATAGCCTATATGAATGAAATGAGCGCAAATCAATAGCCGCGTTGGAGTCTGTGCACGTCTCTGAGAAATCAGAGCTTTGTCTGGAGTTATATCAACTCGACAAAAAAATATTCTAAAAACGGTCTTCATACCTTTTCGAAATCCAACTGTAAAACCTTTTTTCGGTACTTTACGCTCTGTGTAATAACAAAAACATTTATTTGAAATAAAAATAAGTCCAAAACTCTCAATTTCAACATTTTGAACAATAGGGCCCTACAATTTTTTTTTCTTCCAGAAATTCTTGTTTTATTTTTTCTGATAATCAAATGAAGGCATGAAACTTTTTTTTAAATTTTTAATCAAATGAAAATTAAACCCTTTTATTTTTTGGCAAACAAACAGAGGTTTACTGTTGAAATTAATACATGGTAGAAAAATTGTGTGAATATTCCTTTAAAAAAGTTTTTTTTTTCTACAATTAAGTGGTTAATGTGGTTGTAATAATTATTTTTATCATTTAATTGTTTTATTTACATTTGTCAGTAAATAGAATATATAAAGATGAACATTGTACTGTACAAAAGTAATACAAGAGTAATATATTTCTGTTACATATTAAACTGCACATTTATTTTGACAGGTTGCCGTGAAGTTGCTGTGTGTATACAGTATGATATGATGCTGGTTTTCTCAAATGAAACAGTAAAATTCTCATGAAGTGACTCTCACAGCCTGTAAGTTCATGTGTGAGATGTAGAGTCCGAAAATCACCGCGAGTTCACATGTGCTTCAGTATTTGTGTAGTAAACAAAACCGTGTCTCCGCCATTCATACACATCGAGGCTAACGGAACATGCAGGATTCATATTTAAATCATCTTTTTGCATTTTAATATTCACATACACTAGTTCATATGGCGATTCGAATTAAGTGACAGGCCTTCTTTTATTCATCCAAAAATTTACGAATTCCGTGGCATTCTGCGCTATAGAGTAAATTCCGTTTTTATGAATGGACTCCGCCAACCTGTCCGCGTTTTCGCGGAAACCATATGACCCTAGAAATGTAAGCACACTTCAGAACATTTCGCTTTGCCCTGTGTGTTGTGTTTTATAGAGTTGCGGGGGTGACATGTATCTCTCTCTCTCTCTCTCTCTCTCTCTCTCTCTCTCTCTCTCTCTCTCGTATACACCTAAATGCGTTATCAGGTACCGAAATTTGGTACCAAATGATTTACATGTGAATTGGTACTCTGTAGTAGAGACGCAATTCGGTCCGTACCCTTACAAGTACAGAGTTCGGTACCCAACCCTATGTGTAGCACACTCAGAATTGCACTTAGGAAAATTGTCAATAGTTATTTATGAGTTGGGGGGCTGAGGTGTTCGTGGTTTCAGAAGGGGGACAGGGAGATTGGAGTTAAGAGCTCTCACAGCCTGGGGAAAGAAGCTGTTGAGCAATCTGACAGAACGAGCTTTGATACTCCGTACCTTTTTCCTGATGGCAGGAGCTGGAAGAGGTTGTGGGAGGGGTGGGTGGGGTCCTTCTTGATGCTGGAGGCCTTACTGGAGCATCGTGCAAGGAAAATGTCTAGGATGGAGGGAAGAGGGGCACCGATCTTTGCAGCAGTGTTCACTGTCCGTTGTAGGGTCTTGCAGTCAGCAGCACTGCAGTTCCCATACCAGACAGTGAAGCAGCTGGTCAGAACACTCTCAATGGTGCCCCGGTAAAAGTTGGTGAGGATGGGTGGATGGAGACTTGCCCTTTTCAGCCGACAGAGAAAGTAGAGGTGCTGTTGTCCCTTCTTGTTGATTGACGTGACGTTGGTGGTCCAGGTGAGATCCTTTGTGATGTGCACCCCCAGGAATTTAGTGCTACCGACTCTCTCCACGGTTGAGCTGTCGATGGTCAGTGGGGGGTGGGCAACAGAGTTTCTCCTGAAGTCCATCACAACCTCTTTTGTCTTACCCACATTGAGGGACAGGTTGTTGCAAAGTTCACATGTTGGTAGGTTTGCGTGGTAAAAGTCACCGGCTATGATGAAAAAGCCATCAGGATTATTTGTTTGTTGTTCGCTGATGGTGCTGTACAGTTCACGAAGCGCATCCTTAGCGTTTGCACACGGGGGAATGTAAACAGCGATAATAACAATGGCCATGAACTCCTGCAGCAGATAGAACAGTCGACACTTCACAACCATAAACTCCACCAGCGACGAACAGTATTTTGATACTACCGCAGCATTGTTACACCATTCTTTGATGTTATACACACACAAGCCACCCCCGCGAGTCTTACCAGACAGTGATGAATCTCTGTCCGTTCGGTAGCAGTTTAGCCCGTGCAGCTGACAGGCGGAGTCCTGGATGTTGTCCTTTAGCCCCTTTTCAGTGAAAACAAACACACAACAATCCTGTGCCTTGGGTCTACACAGCACTTTTTTTTCTTATCATATTTGCAAATGTCTTGACTCCACAGCCAACAGAGCAATTTTGTCTTTACTGTTCCAATACTTTTGGTGGGCACTGTATTTATTGGTTATTCTACAATTAATTGAATTACAAATTATACCATAACTGGAAAATACTGTAAATTGATAATAGGGCTGCAACAAACGATTATTTTGATAATCGATTAATCTAACGATTATTAGAACGATTAATCGACTAATCGTCAATTATTTCACTGATTAATCAGTAGACTTTGATTGATTATTCAGTTTTTTTAACTAGTTAAAAATATGAAGTTACACACATTCTAACATAAATAAAGGTCACTTCAGCTTTAGAAAAGCATATTATGTAATTACAATTATTATACAAGTAATTGGTAACACTTTACAATAAGGTTCATTAGTTAACATGAACTAAGAATGAACAATACTTCTACAGCATTTGTTAATCTTAGTTAATGTTAATTTCAGCATTTACTAATGCATTATTAAAATCACAAGTCGTGTTTTTTAACATTGGTAAATGCACTGTGAACTAACATGAACAAACAATGAACAACTGCATTTTTATTAACCAACATTAGCAAAGAATAAGAGTTAAATGTAATACATGCATTGTTCATTGATGTTAATTAATACATTAATGATAACAAATTATACCTTATTGTACAGTGTTACCAATTCATTATACAAATAGATGTATTTGGCACACAAAATGAGATGACAGACAGAGACACTCTCTCACCATTTAATTGGCTATATGAAAAAGTAACTGAATGACACATCTTTCACATTCTGCCTAACATCTCCTTTTGTAAGTCATATAGATAAGAAACAAAATAAAGGTAAGTGATAAGACGCTTTGGATAAACTATTTTATTCACAACATGTCTTAAATACCTTATAGGGTTATGATAACCAAAACAGTCCTGAGCTAGATCAAGCTTTGATCTCTGTAAACCAAACTATCACTTTAATGAAATTATTTTTTCCCCACTAATAAAAATATTTTATCATTAGCTAGCTTCACACTGGAGAGCTGCTTTACAGAAAATCAAGTTGTAATTCTAACTGAAAGCGACACTGACTCTGGTTTTTCATGTTTAATAGCCTTAATTCAAGCAGCTTTACGGTATCTATTGCATAAAGTACTATATAAATAAATACGATGTGACCGGACTTCACTGGAGTAACGTTACATTACTGAGAAGCAGAGCTCATTCAAACATCCACATCGTTGTAATCAGATGCATTTTTAACTGCTGCTTTTACACTGCTGACAGATTTTGTTGTGTTTATTTTGTTACTGAGAGGAAAGCGCGCAATATATATTTATATATTCATCAAACGCCGCTCAGGTTCGGGTGTGTCTTCTTCTCTTAAATTGCATCCAGGAGGGCTGAATTACAGTCTTGCGCTACAGTGCCACACTGGTCAAACCGCGGTATTGCAGGCTCTTACATTAGGTCACGTGAGATCAAACGATTACTCGACAACAAAAATATTTGTCGACAAATTTTTATTGTCGACGTTGTCGATAATGTCGACTAATCGTTGCAGCCCTAATTGATAAATTGTTTGGTGTGATGACGTTTAATGGCTTCCGACAGCGCCTGTAGTCCCATTTAGCAACTTGTTAGCAACCGTCTTTTTTAAGAAATGTAACAGTTTTTAAAAAATCATAAGTGTAACTGGTGTGTTTTATGTCGTAGAATAAAACATGAAAGTATCTTGAGCTTGTGTGAACCACGGACCTTATTTAAGGGATTTAACTAAAATCCCATTAAAAAAAACCATCATGGATGATGGAACCGGAAGTGCTAAAATGCTAACTTGCTTCTGGGTTTTTGCCTACAAAGTGACATCATAGTTCCACCACTCTGTTGTGAGCAGTGAAGAGCATAACCAGTTTTGCCAAGTCCGCGGTTTTCCTGCGGAACTGGGATACTTTAACGCTCTTTCAACGGGATGTTTTTCATGTCTGCGGGTTAAGGTGACCCCAATAATGTGATATTCAGCCCTGGAATGCAACTTTTACCAGGGGAACCCATCAAAAAATTGTGTATTTTACCCTCGGAATACGATTTTTACCAGGGGAGCCCCCCTGAAAAGCAATTGGGGTATTTTTGGGCTAGTTTTAAGTAGCAATTGGGTGGTTTTGCTGAGAAAACCTGACAACCCTGACCGTAACGAGTCACACGACCCCTCCTCCGGTTGGTGTGAGCAGTAGAGTATCCTGTGTGAAATAAGTAAAGCATCTGTTAAGTCCCTCTACACACTCCTGTACAGTAGGTGGCGATATGCAATAATTACAAGTTGCAAAAGCCAAGAAAAAGAAGAAGATTATGAGAATAGTGTATTAAATCTGTGCGTAAGTAGGGCTGTGACGGTTGCCGTGACAACCGCATCAGTTGCAGATTGTTTTATTTAGACTATAAATCTATGCTAATTCACAAATTACCTCAAACGCCATGCACGGCATTTCCCTTAGATTGGCAGGTTTGAGCGCAGGAAAATAAAGTTTATTCTGCATTCAGCAAATTTATTTCGTGATGAGCGATGGACCTTTATGGGAAACCAAATACTACATCGCCGATCTGGAATCATTTCCATTCATGTCACCCATCCGCGTTTGTATAAGTGTCTTCAAATTCTGATCGCAAACGCCCGGCTGGTCAGGTTTGTATTGGTGAAGCTTTCTCCAAACTGGTCAAATACGAACGAGACGGTGGTTAATGGAAGATGCAAGTAATATGGCAACACACACTGCGACTCCTATTCCACAGAGAGCGCGTGCAAATGAGGAGTTAACACGCCCGCTTGCTTGGTGGCGGAACAGTGAACCGTGTCTAAACCGTACGCCGGTTGAGTCTGTCTACACAGGACATTTGAACTTTGTGTCAGTACGTCATGAATAGGACAAGGCAGTTTACTGTGAGGGATTTGTCATGTCGTATCGCACCGCATCTAGTTTAGACAACATCGCTGATTATAATGGGTTCTCTCCGTGCAGCTCGTGTGAGGTAGACAGGGTGTATTTAAAGGAACACTCCACTTTTTTTGGAAATAGGCTCATTCTCCAACTCCCCCAGAGTTAATAAGTTGAGTTTTACCGTTTTTGAATCCATTCAGCCGATCTCCGGATCTGGCGATAGCACTTTTAGCGTAGCTTAGCATAGATCATTGAATCCTATTAGACCAGTAGCATCGCGTTCAAAAACGATCAAAGAGTTTTCCTATTTAAAACTCGACTCTTCTGTAGTTATATTGTGTACTAAGACCGGCGGAAAATGAAAAGTTGCGATTTTCTAGTCCTATTTGGCTAGGAACTATACTCTCATTCCGGTGTAATAATCAAGGAACTTTGCTGCCGTAACATGGCCGCAGCAGGCGCAGTGATATTACGCAGCGCCTGAAAGTAGTCCCCAGCTAGGTAACTAGTTATAATATAGTACTGTTATTACTTGTATTACAAAAAATGCAGTCTAATTAGGATTTTTTTTTTTTTTCCATTAATTTGCCAACAGTTTAACATGCATTTGGTTGCATGTTTCATGCTTAGTGGCAACACTATTTCAATATAAGATATTCTGAAAAAAAAACTGCGTTTGGAATAATTTACAAAACATTTTCTTGTGAAATGTGAAAAACAAATGAGAACTTTATCTTTTAGATACTCAGGCATGCCATTAAAAATAAACCTCAGCCATATATTTCTAATGCTAGGATCTTTAGGAAGGCTATGCAAAATTTTTGGAGTTTCTTTACATCCACTGACAGAACAATGTCAGAGTTTGATTTTGGACTTGTCTTTTGGTCACATATTTTGGTATCATCTTTATCCAACAGCAGTATCACTCTTGAGATTGACATGAGTTGTTCAGAACACACGTCCTCAATTACATACGACGATGTCATATGTTAAGGGGTGTGTCGAAAAGAATCATGGCATAACAATATCTGAATTTCAAATCCGGGAACTTCAAAATGATAGTAAAGAATAATTCATTTTTTAAACTTCTGAAGTTCTGAAACTTGCAGTATGATTTTATTGTAGAGTAACCTTGTATATGTGTAAATATCAAGAACATCTTAATTCTCCTTTTCACAACCACTTTCAATGGAGGAAAAAAAAAAGAACTCCAGAACCACTAAAGTTTGACATGTCTCCATGCATTTCCTCATTGCCTTATGTTTTCTATTAAGCTTTTAATTGTTTACTAGGTTCAAAAAATGGGGGAAAAATTGCAGGTTTTGCAAGAGGAGAAACATCAGCTCTTCTTACAGCTTAAGAAAGTGCTTCATGAGGAGGAAAAGCGTCGAAGAAAGGAGCAAAGGTAAGTAAAATTAAGACCCCCCCCCCCCCCGTTCTTTGTTGTGATCTCAATTATGCACTTGATCTTGGACAGTGTGCTTAATTATTGTGCTACAGTAATATAATTTTCGTACATTGTTCTTTGTATCTGTCAAGTTTATATGAATATTTTTTTATTTTTAGTGATATTACAACACTGCCCTCAGGCAGTTACCAGCCCAGCTTACCTCTGCACTCAGGACAGCATCTACTCAGCATACAAGGTGACATTTTAGAAGTTTGCAAAACCACAATGACCTTGAATGACTTTTAAGCAAATAATAGTAGCTATAAGTACAATGAAACACAGTTTTGTTCTTTTAATTAGACCATACTGTCATGCAGTGTTTAGAATGCTGTGTTTGTGTGTTTAAGGCAGTCCAGTGAGTCACAATAGAGCTGGTGCTCTATTAGGGGAGCGCAGTAAACAGCTGTTTCAGACACCTCTGATGCCTGTAAGTAAATAAATCTCGAGCACGTGTAACATGTTACACTGTGTGTTGTTTTTAACACCAGTAATGCCAAAAAATGGAACTGAGTTATGTTTCATGCAGAGAAGCTTCAATTTTTGTTACCAAAACAAATTGTTTTAAAAATTGTACCTTTGTAAGATCTGTGTTATCATATTCAGTGAGGTGTTCCAGCTACAATTATAATTTTTTTTGCTGTAATAACTACTTCATAGATCATATCTGGCACTTATCCATAAAGCGTTGTCTTGTGTAGGGCCATCACTTCTCCAGCCAGCCAGGTTTTCCTCCTGGTTCCTGTGAGCATGGGAAGTTCTCAAGTAGCACTGCAGTCCATGAGCCATTTGCTGTTACTCAGGCTCAGCATCACACCTCTTATGGACCTGCTGCTTCTGTGCCCATCAGTTTTGCAGGCACCACCCCAATAAGAGGTAACAATAAAACCTTATCATTGAGATGTTTTTTACATTAGTAAACTGCAGTCTTCAGGTGATACAAGGGTTATTTTACCTCAAACATTTGATTGCTTAAAGAACAGGTCATATGGTATTGTAAAGTGTCCTAATATTGTGTTGGAGTCCCCTACAACAGGTTTAAATGCATCTAAGGTCAGAAAACATTGTAGTTTTCTTAGAATATACATTTAATTTGTCAATGATTTCAGTTTGTTCTGTGTCTAAATCCCTCCCTTCCATAAGCCTACTCTGCTCTGATTGGTCAGCTGGCCAAGTCTGTTGTGATTGGTACAGAGAGGAGTACTTGAGCAGCGATCCGTTCTTAAAATAATGACATAAAAAAACATTTTGTTTAACACTTATGCAAGCGAATCATGCCCACAACTAAAGTTTAGATGCTAAACTGTAAACACATAACAAAACAGCAATGGTGGATATGTTAGCCGAGTGCTAACGTGACTAACTGATGAAACGATAGTTTGTAAACCAAAATATGTCTACTGTAATGTCTGAAGAATGACAGACAAAAGCAAAATAAACAGCAATTTCACAATGATTATAAAGTCTGTGCACTGCACTACATTCTTTATTATTAAAGGTGCCATAGAATGCATTAATTATAATATTTTAAATTGTTCTCTGATATCTACATAGAAGGTATGTGGCTTAGGTAAGGGAAAAAAATCTCCAGAAACGGTTTTACATGTCCATTTAAAACCCTAGGATTTGTCCCTAGAATGAAATGGTCTGTTATTACCTTATTTGGAAGGGTCATGAGTTGAGCTTTGCTCTGATTGGCTGTTTCACAGTGCGGCTCAATGTTGAGCTCTGCTCCGATTGTCTGTTTCACAGTGCAGCTTTCGATATAAGGACTGCCCGAAGGCACAAGGCAAGCATAAAAGACGCTCGGGATTGTTGGCGGAACAGTCGAGCTCTGTGTGAGAAGTTTTCTGCGCACACATCTGAAGCGCACACATCTGAAGCGCACGCGCACAGACTGCGCGAATACTAAATTGAGATCTCTTCCGCTTTTTTGTGCATGGATGAGTAAATACAGACAAAATTACATCAAAATGGGTGTTTTGGCGAATATCCTAGTCAACACAGTCGGTTAGGCATATGTCTTGTGTGAACAGTTGAGAAAGAAAATGCATGTGTATCAGTATATTAAATCTGTGCTTTCTTTCTTAAAGTGAAAGCAAAGTAATGAATCTAACGCTGTCAAAGAAAAATACAAGTGCTCACTGCTCCTGACTAAATAACCTTTGTAACATCAAAAATGATTAACCTATATTTAGTTTATACAGTGAAGACTATGCAGTTATTTTACATTTATTACATTTCTGTAGCATACCTGAAAATTTCTTTTAGAATGAGCTGAAAAACCTGAAAAGCACTGTTTATTGAACTTGTGTCTTTGCTCTATTTTATTTATTTTCTGCTGCTTGTAATTTGCTTATCTGTAGAAAAGATTTTTAGCACTGAGCCCACAGTGGAAGCTCGAATTGTTTTTCCAATTGTTTATTTTCTTTATTATTATATAAGCCTATTTTTTTTGTTGTGAATGTCCCAATTGAGACAAAAGAGGTTGTGATGGACTTCAGGAGAAATTCTGTTGACCACCCCCCACTGACCATCGACGGCTCAACCGTGGAGAGAGTCGGTAGCACTAAATTCCTGGGGGTGCACATCACAAAGGATCTCACCTGGACCACCAACGTCACGTCACTCAACAAGAAGGGACAACAGCACCTCTACTTTCTCCGTCGGCTGAAAAGGGCAAGTCTCCCTCCACCCATCCTCACCACCTTTTACAGGGGCACCATTGAGAGTCTGCTGACCAGCTGCATCACTGTCTGGTATGGGAACTGCAGTGCTGCTGACCGCAAGACCCTACAACGGACAGTGAACACTGCCGCAAAGATCATCGGTGCCCCTCTTCCCTCCATCCTGGACATTTTCCTTGCACGATGCTCCAGCAAGGCCTCCAGCATCGTGAAGGACCCCACCCACCCCTCCCACCACCTCTTCCAGCTCCTGCCATCAGGAAAAAGGTACCGGAGTATCAAAGCTCGTTCTGTCAGATTGCTCAACAGCTTCTTTCCTCAGGCTGTGAGAGCTCTTAACTCCAATCTCCCTGTCCCCGCTCTGAAACCATGAACACCTCAGCCCCCCAACTATAAATAACTACTGACTAATTTCTCCTAAGTACAATTCTGGGTGTGCTACACACAGGTGAGTGGGCTATACAAACCACCTGTAGTAACGCACTCGTCCCACTATATGCACACTAGACACTTTCTATAAGCACTCCCTGCAACAAAGACTCAATAAGATAATATATGTTTACTTGAATATTGCACTACAAAATAATGTTTACTGGAGCATTGCACCACTAACTCTTTTGCACTATGCGCTGCTTCCCACAAAATCTCTCTTCTGAACAATTTAATGTAAAAATATATATTTCCTGCACAATTTCATCTACAAATATCTCTTTAGCACTATTTCAGTATTTATGTAAAGTTCTTGTACAATCTCAGTTTGTGTATGTGTAGTCAACTAGGTATAGTAGTTATAGTATTTATAGTATATGTATAGTCAGATGGTTAAACTGTTGTATAGCCCTATTGTGTTTATTTTATTTTATTTTTTTCCTATATTTGCATTGCTGTATGTGTATCTCATGTCTAACTAATATGTAGCACCGTGGTCCTGCGAGACACGACATTTCGTTCCACTATATGTCCACACATGTAGCAGAATGACAATAAAGCTCAACTTGACTTGACTTGACTTGACTTGACTTGACTTGACTTGAGGTACAGGATGTGAAAATTTCATATTTATGTTCATGTTATATGTTTTGGTCGTGAATTAATAAAAATGTAGATGGTTGTTTAAAATAGGTATATAATATCATAATATCGAAATAATATCGAAAAATAAAAAGCTTATTTTTCAGGCTAGACCCGTCAATGCACATGTGTAGTTTCAATGCACTAATGACTGCGCATGCTGCTCTAGCCTCCAGTTTCTATGAGAACCGGAGCTTCTAACGGCCGCTGTAGTGACGCATTGACTTTAACAATCAACGATTGGCTCTTTCATTTTGAAGGCGGGACTATTCTGCCATATTGCAGTTTCTACCATTCGCAAGTATAGGAGTGAACATCTTTGTATTTCTATAGTCTTTGATTCTAGTGTGATTTATCAAAAGATAGAGCACATCACTGAATTCTTCCCCCAGAGTATTCTTAAAGTCTGTGTCAACCGGAAGTTGCTGCCCACTTTAACTATGGTGACATATTTCAAACTGAAACAGAATATTGAATAGAGGGTGTAATTTTATTTTTGCCCTCCTCCTCTCATCTCTCACTCGCAGCAAACTAATGGTTGGCGGGGTGTGGTTAAGCATATTCTGCCCAAACCGTCAAGCTGACATCAGAGAAGGAATGTAGAGCGGAAGAAAATGGTCAGATTTTAATTAAAGATTAACAAAACAACCTTTTTTTTTTTCAGTGGATTAATTTGCACGGATTAAAGCCCAATCCCAATTCTAATTTATACCCCTTCCCCTACCCCTCCGCCTACCCCTTCCTCTTGTCCCTTGAAATAGAGTGTCAAGGGGTAGGGGTGAAAATATTCCCCTAAGAATTGGGCAGTGTTGGGCAAGCTACTTGGAAAATGTAGTGAGCTAAGCTAACAGTTACTCTTCTTTAAATGAAGCTTAACTACACTAAAGCTACAGCCCTGGGAAATGTAGCAAGCTAAGCTACGGCAACATGGCAAAAGTAGTTAACTACATCCAAGCTATTTAAAAAAAAAAAAATTCTATTGAACCAACATCATACCAAGTCAATGCTCTCTCAGTGATCAATAAAACTGTCAGTCAAGCTGACAGACAGGCATCAGTTTAATTGTTTATTCAACAGCTGTTACAAACCAATTTGGCAACATAATCAGTATCAAATACAGGGCTGGATTGACCTCAAATTGTGACATAGGCAAAATAATTTTTTTCTGTCGGCCGGAAACCTCCTATTGGTAGTTAGTATTATGGCTTTATTGTATACAGATACATTTATATAAATTGTAACACTTCACAATAAGGTTCAGTAGTTAACATTAGTTAACTAGTGTTAACATGAACTAAGAATGAACAATACTTCTGCAGCATTTATCTTAATGTTAATTTCAACATTTACTAAGGCATTATTGAAATCGTCTCCGGTTACTATCGTAACCTCGGTTCCCTGTGAGCGGGAACGAGACATCACGGAGAATTTCTCCGTTATGGGAACTCCTTCCTTTCAACCTTTCCTGAAGTCCTATTGGCTCACGCCAGTCAAATGACTGGCCAATTGTCGCGAAGCATGCGACCGTATGCAAATACTGACGAGCTCTAGAGGCAGTATAAAATGCGGTGCCCGCGACAATTACGTCAGAATCGGATACTGAACGCCGCTTAGCTGGTTGAGCAGCGAGCACGGCGAACACCGTGATGTCTCGTTCCCGCTCTCAGGGAACCGAGGTTACGATAGTAACCGGAGACGTTCCCTCTCGAGCTTTCACGAGACGTCACGGAGAATTTCTCCGTTATGGGAACGATATTCAATCCCGCCGTGAGAGAGGCTACGAGCAGCCTGTACAAGTTACACACTCAGTGAAGAGAGAATACACACACATATAATTCCCACCAATAGCGACGCTTGTTAGGCGGGCTCGCAGCTGATAGGTGGAGGCAAGCCAATGAGCGTCTACACCCCAGGTATACAAAATTTGCATATCTGGTCCATAATATAGCAGGCTGCGCTGCAAACAGGGCAGAACAGATGCAACAATAGTATTGTAAGGGGCTGCATAGAGATAGCTGTGTTAAGCAGCATAAAACATAACATGATCATGGTAGCACTAGTGAATAGACACGAATAACTGGAGCTGCACTGAGTACAGGGCAGACAACAACAACGATAGCAAGAAGGCTGCGCAGAGCAATTACTGTGCGAGGCAGCAAAACACATGTCCCACAGTAGCGGTAGCAAACATAATCAGTCACTCACCGACAACACTTGGGAGGCTAAGGACTGAACGTCAAGCTTGTAAAACCTGGCGAAGGTATTTTGAGAAGACCAGCCGGCTGCAAAGCATATATCCTGAATAGACATACCTCTCGACCATGCCCAGGAGGAGGCGATAGCCCTTGTTGAGTGGGCCCTAATGTGCAGAGGGCATTCCAAACCTCGGCTCGTATAAGCAGCCGTGATAGCGTCCACAATCCAGTGGGAAAGCCTTTGTTTCGAAACGGCCCGGCCCTTCGCACAACCACCGTAGCACACGAAAAGCTGGTCAGATTGCCGAAAGCTGGCCGAACGGTCGATGTAAATCCTCAAAGCCCTGATGGGGCACACCGAAGTCTGAGCGTCCGCATCACACGAGGTCGATGACTCAGAAGACAGGGCAGACAACGAAACAGTCTGCGTTCTGAAGGGGGTAGATAGTGATTTAAGCACGTAGCCCGGTCTCGGCCCGGAGAGTGACGCTGTAGTCACCGGGTCCGAAGCGAATACAGTCGCTGTTCACAGAAAACGCGTGTAAATCCCCTATGCGCTTAGCCGAAGCGAGGGCAAGAAGAAGTGCAGTTTTGAGAGATAGCTCATTCAAATTAATGGATGCCAAAGGTTTGAATGGTGGCTGTGAAAGAGCTTTTAACACCACCTCTAAGTCCCAAGGCGGGACTGAAGGTGGACGTGGAGGATGCAATCTCCTCGCTCCCTTGAGAAAACTCACCACCAGCGCGTGCCTCCCGATCGATTGCCCGCCCAGCGGGGAATGAAACGAGGCAATCGCTGCCACATAGACTTTCAGTGTTGATGGTAGAGATCCACTATCCAGTTTGTACTGTAGAAACCGCAGAACATCTGACACAGAGCAAGTAGCCGGGTCGATATGAGCATGACTGCACCATTTCACAAACACTCCCCATTTCAGAGCATACAAACGCCTCGTAGAGGGTGCCCGCGCCTCCGTGAGCGTATCGAGCACACGAGAATGCAGGGCGCTCAGCTCCTCTGATATCCCCGAAGCAGCCATACATGAAGGCTCCACAACTCCGGGTTCGGGTGCCACACCGAGCCGTTCACCTGAGATAGCAGATCCTTTCTGATGGGGATTGGCCAGGGCGGCGCCACCAGCAGCTCTGTCAGGTCCGGGAACCAAGGCTGGTTCGGCCAGTTTGGGGCGACGAGTATCATCGAAGCCCCCTCCTCCCTGATCTTGCATAGCACCAGTGGCAATATCTTGATCGGAGGAAACGCATACAGCCTGGCTGCCGGCCAGTGCGATGTCAGAGCGTCCCCCATCAGCGGGGAGTGAGACAGAGAGAAGAACAGCAGGCAGTGCGCATTCTCGCTCGTGGCAAACAGATCCACCTCCGCTCTCCCGTAGCGAGTCCAAATCATCCGAACCGACTCGGGGTGCAACCTCCACTCTCCTTGGGGAATCCCCTTCCTCGAAAGCATGTCCACCCCGCGGTTCAGGAGACCGGGGATGTGCGCTGCTCTGATGGATAGAAAGTGTCAGTCCGCCCATAGCAGGAGACTCGCTGCCTGCTTGTACAAAGCCCTGGAGCGAACGCCTCCTTGGTGATTTATGTACGAGACCACGGACATGTTGTCGGTGCGAATCAGTACATGCCGCTGTTCCAGCTGCGGCCGAAAATCCTTTAGAGCTAAGAACACAGCTTCCAGCTCCAAGCGGTTTATGTGCCACCGGCTCTGAGGTTCTGACCACAGACCCGAAGCCGGCATGCCCTCGCACACTGCTCCCCAGCCGCGAGTCGATGCGTCCGTCATGACCACAACGTGCGACGTCACCAATCCCAGGGGAACCCCCCGGCTGAAGAGATCTGGGTTGCGTCACGGCCTCAGAGCTTCGACGCAGCCGCGGGAGACCGCGATGCTCAGACGGCCCAAAGTCCACGCCGTCGAGATTTCAGCCATAACTGCAGCGGGCGCATGTGTAGTAAGCCCAGATGACATACCGCTGAAGCAGATGCCATGAGTCCCAGCAGCCTCTGAAAATCTTTCAAGAGAACAGAGCTGTCTAGTCTGAAATGGCGCAGGTAAGACAAAATGGCCGCCGAGCGCTCCTGAGAGAGGCGGGCTCACATCTCCACCGAGTCGAAGCACACTCCCAGATATGTTATAGACTGACTCGGGGCAAGAATGCTCTTCTGCATGTTGACACATAGCCCTAGGGACTCCAAGTGACGAAGCAGCACATCTATATGGCTGATTAGCGTGTCCCGGGACTGAGCTAGAATCAGCCAATCGTCCAGATAGTTGAGAACGTGCATCCCGCTCGCTCTGAGAGGGGAAAGTGCTGCATCCATGCACTTCGAAAAAGTGCGTGGGGCCAAAGCCAGCCCAAACGGGAGAACCGCGTATTGATACGCTGTGCCCTCGAAAGCAAACCTCAGAAAACGTCTGTGATGCAGTGCTATCTGAATGTGAAAGTTTCACCTTTAAATCCACGGACGCAAACCAGTCCCCGGGGCGAATTTGCGCCAGGATCTGTTTCAGCGTTATCATCCTGAACGGACGCTTGCAAAGCGCCCTGTTGACGGGTCTGAGATCTAGAATCGGGCGGAGCCCCCCGTCTCTTTTGGGTACCACGAAATAGCGGCTGTAAAACCCGCACTCCAGCTCGCTCGGAGGGACTTTCTCTATCGCTCCTTTTTCGAGCATACCTCTTGTCTCAGAACCAGGGCGTTTCAAGGCAATGTTAGAGACCGCACCACGCCGTTGAAACTGGGTGGTCTGCGTCTGAATTGAAGGGTATACCCACGCTTTATCACACCGGGTAGCCAGCGCGAGATCCCCGGAATAATTTCCCACGCGTTCAGGAACTGGGATAACGGCTTTAGCAGCTTGGTCGATGGATGCGCCGGCGAGAGTTGAGCGACTATATCCTGTGTGGGCGGCAGCTTTGCACTGCTCTGAGGCGGGGCAAGCGGTGCCGCATTGACTGAGTGAGGAGGAAAGAGCTCTTTTTGTGAGAATGTATGCATTTTTATTGAATGAACATCCAACACAAAAACTTTTGAACACATGAACTTTTGGCGCTTGGGAGCTGGGCCGCTCGCGCACTCTCCTCCTCTCTTCAGACCATCAGGACGACGGCTTAGCAACCGGCGGCGGGCGAGAGTCACGTCGCGGGCTCCTCCGCTGGCCCTGGCGCTTCCTCCCGGGACCCCACGCCTTCCTCCGGACGTCCGGCTCCTGGCAAGGAGCAGTAGCAGTCACTGCCGCAGTCGCTGGCCTGGGGTTATCCCTTCGATGGGAAAAGCCAGGTGCCGATGAGGACCTGGATCGCGCCGTCTGCTGCTGGAAAACGCGCCTCGGCATGACGTGACTCATGGCTTTTGCGCGCTTTTGAGCCTCCGCGAAGCGTTCAATAATGGACTCCACGGCGTCATCAAAGAGGCCGGAGGGAGTCACAGGAGCGTTCAGCAGCACCTTATGGTCAGCATCCTTAAGATCAGCCAGGGTTAGCCAAAGGTGCCTCTGAAGGACGACCATAAAACCCATGGCCTTACCCACGGCCTGGGCCGCTTGCTTCATCACCATCAGCGCGAAGTCCGTCGCCGCGCGCAGATCCTTCACAGCCTCCGCAGTGAGAACTCCACCCTCCGCCGCCCGCAGGAGCTTCGCCTGAAAAACCTGCAGTACCGCCATGGCATGCAGCGCGGAAGCTGCCTCGCCATCAGAGGCATATGCTTTATTAGCGAGGTGGGCGGTGGTCCTGCATGGATTCGAGGGAAGGCTAATGTCAGAGCCTAGGGTCTTGGCTGCTGCAGGACAAAGGTGCGCAGCGACGGTCTCTTCGACAGGGGGAGAGGACTCTGGAGGACTCCAGGTAAGCTCCAACTCCTGGACAGCCTTTGACAGAACCCTCATGAGCTCCTCTTGGAGGTCTGGGGACCCCGAGCTGTCTGTCTGATCGGGCTCCGATCCCGCCCAATCCTCCCTTTCCGAGGCCGAAATGGACATAGTGTCATCCCCCTCCTCCTGGCCAAAGGACACAAACTCCCCAATGTTGGAAGGAGGGCGGAAGCAGTCCTCGGGGAAGGATACTGGGGAATGGGGGGACCGTTGGGTTTGGCGGAGCGGCAAGACGACGCTCCCGCCACCAGGAGAGGGGGGGTGCCACCAGTGGCATGCTGGCGGCAGTGTCCGCAGTCGGACTCGTCCAGCGCCGCCTCGGCGTGGGCCAGGCCCAGGCAGGCGACGCAGTGATCGTGTTGATCCGGCGGTTCTATTGGTCCCGCGCAGATCTTGCAAACTGTAGCCATGATGAATTCAACAGGTGAAGTAGAAGATTCTGACGTAATTGTCGCGGGCACCGCATTTTATACTGCCTCTAGAGCTCGTCAGTATTTGCATACGGTCGCATGCTTCGCGACAATTGGCCAGTCATTTGACTGGCGTGAGCCAATAGGACTTCAGGAAAGGTTGAAGGGAAGGAGTTCCCATAACGGAGAAATTCTCCGTGATGTCTCGTGAAAGCTCGAGAGGGAACCAAAGTTGTTTGTTAACCTTTTGAGCGGTACGGTCCCACATATGGGATTTAGAACGTTCGGTGACGTCGCATAACTGCCAAATTCAAACTGCGTTTTCGCGCGTTGACTGACGCTGAGATGCAGCTGCACTTGTCATAAAATCGCATCTATGCAGTGTTTTTAACCACATAATGTTTGTTTTATGCTTTAGACATTTAAATACACATAAGTACTAGTAAAACAATACATTTACAGTTCGTAAAATACACTCAGATGTTTATGGAAGCAGCAATAACAATCCATTCAAATATAATTTTCAGACGTGTTTTATTAATATCAAATACACATAGTGTACGTAACTATAAAGTTCACTCTATTCTTCTCCCATTTCACCCGCCACTTACTTGTGGCCGCGGTGTGTCACGTGACAATCATGACGCGTCGCCATGGAAACATTAAGGGGAAACGTTCTAAAATAACGGTCGCCTAAAAAAAAACTCACTCTGGGGGGACCGCTGGAATATTTTAAACTCATTAATGCACTGTGAACTAACATGAACTACCAAAGAACGACTGTATTTTCATTAACTAACATTAACAAAGATGAATAAATACTGTAACGAATGTATGTTAATGAAATCGTATTGTATAGTGTTACCAGATGTTTAGGCCTACAGATATGTTTATGTGCATCGTTGCATGTGTCATTAGATATTAATATAAACATTTCACCAAAATCAAGTTCAAATACGAAGCTTTTGACCAGCGAATGTTTTTTGTGTCCCGTTTCCTCCAGTTTTCTGTCATTATGTGGGTGTTCAGTTTTTTTTTCTGTTATTTGGCCAAAGTATCATATTATGAAAGATTCAGCGCTTCGCACGAGCTATTTGGCTGTGACTTGACAACAAATACTAGAGAGATCTTCTCCGCTCCTCAAAAACAAACAATCAAACAAAAAGCATTAGCCTTTATAAATAGTTTTTTTGAGTAAAGAAACCGCTGTACTTATTCAATCAAGTTATTTTATTACCTTCAGACTGCAAACAAGCTGAGATGCTCTAAACTGCACGCCGCACTTCATTGACGAGAGAGGCGGGAAGGAATAATGAGGTTTGACTGACAGTTTGAGCAGCCAAAGGCGTCACGAACTTTAGTGTCTGTGGCATCACGTACTGATCCAGGATCAGTGATCCGTAGCTGTTATATTTCTGATTTGAGCTTGAGTTTCAGACTGCTTTCTTTGGAAAATGTAACGTTAGCTTTTGTTGACGCTACCGCGCTACCTGATCAAAAAAAGAGCTTAACTACCGAAAAGCTATTTGATTCAGAAAGCAGTGACGCTACCGCCACGCTACTGAGAAATGTAGTTAAACTAGTAGCGTCACTACTTGTAGCGACGCTACTGCCCATCACTGGAATTGGGACACCACTACTATACTGTCATACATCGTCTAGCTCCTACAATAAACACACCTATACTGGTGTGCATTAGAGCCTTACCGTTCTATATTAATGCGCTGCTTACTGAGACACACATATCGGAGATCGCGCAGCTCACACACCCAGGAGCAAAGAAACTTGTCAATGCTGCCCCACGACTTTTATTAATAACAGGTTAAATACTGAATCGCTACATTTATATTTTCCAGCAACGAGAGGATAAAATCACTGTTTTTGAAGTAAACTCACTCATTGTAAAGCGAGACGCACAGACACGCATACACGCAACTTTCATCTCTCTCTCTCTCTCTCTCTCTCTCTCTCTCTCTCTCAGTTCAATTCAATTCAATATGTGCTTTATTGGCATGACAATTGTTATAATGTATTGCCAAAGCGTAGTGTTTACATAGTCTGTACCTCGTCATTTGTCTTCTTAATTTAGTCTTTCTCTGCACTCAGATATTCTGCAGTTGTGTAATCTCTATTTAGGGCCAAATAACATTCAAGTTTACTTTCTTTTTCTGTTGTTATATAATTTTCTTTTTGTGTTTTTTATAATTTGGTTGGGCTGAATTTTGTGGATAAATATTTCAGTGTCCTGATGCTGGATGTTGTTAGTCATGTTAGTTTGTGTTTGCAGCTTCAGGACAATCTGAATATGGGGACTTTTTTCAGGGTTCACTTCATGGATTTTAAGGGTTTTAAAATGGTAAGAGTTGGGGTCGCTCATTTTTAGGTGTTTCCAAAATTTGATGGCTCGTTTCTCAGTGCGCATTAGTAGAAGGTATTGGCCTAATTCTGCCCTGCATGCGTTGTTTGGTGTGTTCCTCTGTACTCCGAGGATACATTTACAGAACTCAGCATGCAGGGCTTCAATCAGATTTTTGTCCCATTTTTCAAATTTGTGATTTAGGAGAGGACCCCACACTTCACTGCCATATAATGCAATAGGTTCTATGACCGATTGGAATATTTTGAGCCAGATCCTAATTGGGATTTCAATTTGGATAGATTTTTTGATGGTATAAAAGGCCCTTCTTGCTTTCTCTTTGTTCATTCACAACCAAATTTAGCTTACCTTAGCCTTACATCCCACCCTTGAGTGAAGAATTCTGTTTGTTTATTTCCAGTTTTAATTGCGCATTGATTGTTTGAATACATTGTTTTTATAATATTTTGTGTTTTACCCCCAATACCTGATTCTAGAAGTTTAGAGAGTAGACCTTCATGTCAAATTGAATCAAAGGCCTTTTGGAAATCTACAAAGCAAGCAAATATTTTGTTTTTGTTTTGGTTAATGTATTTGTCAATCAGGGTGTGTTGGGTGAAGATGTGGTCTGTTGTTCTATAATTTAGTAAGAATCCAATTTGACTTTTGCTGAGGACATTGTGCTCTGTAAGGAAGTGTACAAGTCTTGTGTTGATGATATTGCAGAACAGCTTCCCTAGATTACTGCTTACACAAATGCCTCTGTAGGTTTCAGGGAAATGACCAATCTTAATTTGTGCTCTGTGTTCTTGAGCATTTTGTGGAGGATGCCATCTGGTCCACTTGCTTTTTTGTTTTTTAGGGCCTGGATTTTATCAATCAGTTCGTTTTCTGTAATGGAGTAGTTTAATGGGTTTTGATATTTACCAATTGTATGTTCCATATGAATCATTTTTTCATATTTTTGGGTTTGTTCTGGGTCTAAATCAAACCATTTTTCATTTTCTTGTGTGGTTTTATGGATTTTCGTAGAGGATGTGAGGTTAGATAAATTGGCCAAATGTTCAAATATATAATTTATGTTCTCTACAGCTAGATTGATACCATCTCGATTGTGAGGATAAATTCTGCCTAGAAAGTTGTCTATAAGCATACTTTTTGATGGCCATTTGCTGTCACATATTTTTCTGTGCTGTTTTGTGCCCATCTGTAATTAAGTTGGCTTGAAAAAGCCAACTTATTGATCTACTATATAAACTTATTATTATTATTCTTCTGAGCCAAAATTTAAATTGTATCTCCTCCTAGAGCTTTCAAGCTAGAACCACCAAACTCGGCCCAGACCTTCAGACTAGTCTGACTCGGGTTGCTATATCTCTTTAGACTGATCCGACCTACGGTTTTCCTAAAAATGAGGATTAAAACTGCGAAAAATCCCATAGACTTACATTGACGGAATGTTCAAATGAGCCAAGACCTTGCAAGCTCCAACTGACAAACATTCAAATGTAAACACACTGAAGCCTATTAGACTCAGTCAAGCTTCCCTTCTATGTACTATTTCTAACCCATTCAAACTCATATAAGCTTCCACTCTATCTAATACTATTTCTAATCTATCTAAATCATGCTAGCAACATGCTAGTAGCATGCTGATCATGCTTGAAACATGCTAACATCATGCTAGTAACTTGCTAATCATGCTAGCAACATGCTAGTAACATGCTAATCATGATAGAATCATGCTAGCAACATGCTATTAATTGCTAATCATGCTAACATGTTCAAATGAGCCAAGACCTTGCAAGCTCCAACTGACAAACATTCAAATGTAAACACACTGAAGCCCATTAGACTCAATCAAGCTTCCCTTCTATGTTCTATTTCTAACCCATTCAAACTCATATAAGCTTCCACTCTATCTAATACTATTTCTAATCTATCTAAATCATGCTAGCAACAAGCTAGTAGCATGCTGATCATGCTTGAAACATGCTAACATTATGCTATCAACTTGCTAATCATGCTAGAATCATCCTAGCAACATGCTAGTAACTTTTATAATCATGCTAACAACATGCTAGTAACTTGCTAATCATGTAAGCAACATACTAGTAATATTACTAGCGTAACATAATCATGCTAGAGACCTGCTGGTAACTTGCTGATCATGCTAAGAACATGCTAGTAACATGCTGATCATGCTAGAATCATGCTAGCAACATGCTAATCATGCTAGAAACATGCTAGTTACTTGCTAATAATGCTAGAGACTTGCTGGTAACTTGCTAATCATGCTAAGAAGATGCTAGTAACATCCTAATCATGCTAGAATAATGCTAGTAACTTCCTAATCATGAGCGCGATTTTTCCCCCCAAACCAGTTAGGCGCAAACCACGCCCCCTACGCAAAAACCCCACCTTAGCAACCACCCCAAGTACCCTAGCAGCCACCTAGCAACACCTTAGCAACCACTCCGAGTGCCATAGCAACCACATAGCAACACCCTAGCAACAACCCCGGTTACCCTAGCAACAGCATAGCAACACCTTAGCAACCGCCTAGCAAAACCTTAGCAACCACCCCAGGTACCATAGCAACACCCTAGCAACCGCCTAGCAACACTTTAGCAACCACCCCGGATACCTTAGCAACCACCCCAGGTACCATAGCAACCACTTATCAACACCTTAGCAACCACCCCAGTTACCCTAGCAACCGCCTAGCAACACCTTAGAAACCACCCCGGACACCTTAGCAACCACCTCGAGTGCCATAGCATCCACCTAGCAACACCCTAGCACCCACCCTGAGTGCCATAGCAACCACATAGCAACACCCTATCAACCACCCCAAGTACCCTAGCAACCGCCTAGCAACACCCTAGCAACCACCCTGGGTACCCTAGCAACTGCATAGCAACACCTTAACAACCACCCCAAGTACCCTAGCAACCGCATAGCAACTCCTTAGTAACCACTATGGGTACCTTAGCAACTGCATAGCAACACCCTAACAACTACCACAGGTACCCCAGCGATCTGTTCTTCTGATAGACTGTATTGCCTTTAAAACATTCAAACTTTAATCTATAAAACTATTTTATGTATTTCAAACTGCTTCAAACTTAAAACCTTCAAACTTTCTGGCTAGGCTTTTTCAAGTCAACTTAAAGTTTGTATCCAAACTTTACTATCTAGTTCTCTCTAATGTTGTACAGCTTACTGTGCTGTCAGTGTTTGTTCGTATTTTATAGAGAATTGGTGAGTTGGCCTCCTGGGTCACAATAAAACATTCTCTGTCTGTATTCTCAACTTCATATTCTCTGTCTTTCTGTGTAGGGGCATCACCATTCCAGAGCATGCCATTCCTGCCTCAAGGTTATGCTGTCCACAGCCATTTCACCACCCAGCCAGGTAAGGAAGCCCCCTTACATTTTTTTTTTTTACAACATTCATCACATTGATATTAAGGCGGCATTTTCTAAAACATGTCAGCTTTACATCTTTTCTGGCCAGAAATATGTCATACATTAGTATTGTGCTATTTTATCTCAACAATATTGATCCATCATTCCTTCTTTCCTCAATTGAACTTCACAGGATTCATCCCTAGTGCTAGTATCCCCCTCCAGAAACAGCTTGAACATGCCAATCAGCAGTCTGGCTTTACTGACTCAGTAAGTATTCACTGAGACTCATTTGATAAATATTGGGAAGCAAGGTCTGACTTCCATGAGAAAATGTATTGTTTATAGGGCCTTTCGCACCACAGGAACCTTTTTATAGTACCTGAACTAATTGTGGAACTACCCGTTTGGAGGAACTAATTAGCTCTTACTTCAGAGTAGGGTCTAAAACAGTTCTAGGAACTATCTGTGACGTAAGTGTACACTGATTGGCTAAACGGGTACAAAAACGCCCTCACCCGCCATGATTTAAAACACCGTGTAAACATATACTGTGTAAACATTGTATCATACTGAGCGCATTTATAAACGGCATTTACCTGAAGACTTTATCTATGGCATTTTGTGCTTCTATCAGCCTCAATGAAATGTAGCACTGCAAGTTGTCGTTGGAGATTCAACGTCCTCCTTTCCGTTCTTTCAATTGCTTGACGTATACGTCGAAATTCCATGTCCATTATTGTGAAACCCGCGAGACATAACAAAAACACAGCCCGATCACAGCATTCTCCATCCTCCTGTTGTTAACGTTGTTGTTCTTTGTTTATGTTGTTGAACGCCGTGTACAAATGATGTCGCTATCGACCGGCATACGTCACTTCTTAGTACCCACTGTCAGTGCGAATGCATCCCTTTAAATGGCACTGGGAAATAGTTTGTGCAAAATCGTCCCAGTACTTTAGTACTGTACTTTTAGTTCTGGAACTAAAGCAGTGCGAAAGGTCCTTATATTAGGGGTGTGCGATTTAAAAAAAAAAAAAAAAAAAAAAAAAAAAAAAAAGTCTCCACGCTCTGCTTTTGAAGAAATATCGTGCTACAGTGCACATTCTATCAGCTGCAGTTCTGGCGCCGCTGTATCAATATACTGTACAACGCTACATACTTTCACATCAGTGTTAACTGAGCAGTAGAGTTACTCTCACAGGACACTGCACTTATTCACAATCACAAAAGTACATATATAAATAAAGGTGACTTGACATTATTTGCATCTGCTTTAAAGCCTTCTGGTTAAACGTTTCATTCACTAAAAAAACCTGTTGAACAGCGCCTGATCACTGAACTAAGTTATCTTTAGCGCTAATATTGTCAAAACACACAAGGTTTATGTATACATTCAGTTGGTTATGTCTAAAATGAAAGTAAACAGCTGAGAGAAAACGGATGCATGCAAGTCTTAAAGGGACAGTAGCCTACTAAACATGCTGCTGCTTGTCATTAAAGGGATAGTTCACCCTGAAATTTAATTTCTGTCATTATTTACTCACTCACATGTTGTCCCAAACCTGTATTAATTTCTTTCTTGTGCTGAACACACAAGAAGATATTTTGAAGAATATGGGTTACCAAACATTTGCTGGTACACATTGAATTTGATAGTAGGAAAAAAAATACTATGGAAGTCACTGTGGACAAGCAACTGTTTGGTTCCCTTTCATAGGTTCACGTGCACAAAAAGTTTATAACTTTTAACTTTAATATGCTATTTATATTTGATTTGACCCTTGATGTAACTAAATGATGCACATTTTCGGTTATCTGAGAAAACATTTTTACAGTACAATACACTGCCGTTCAAAAGTTTGGGATCAGTAAATTTTTTTAAAGAAGTTTCTTAGGCTCATCAAGGCTGTATTTTTTTGATAAAAAATACTGAATATTATTTCACAATATAATATTATATATAAAAGTTTTCTATTTTAATATACTTTAAAATATAATTTATTCCTATGAAGCAAAGCTGAATTTTCAGTGTCACATGATCCTTCAGAAATCATTCTAATATGCTAATTAATAATCAGTGTTGGAAAAAGTTGTGCTGCTTAATATTTTTTGGAAACTGTGATATTTTTCAGGATTCTTTTGAGAAATAAAAAGTTAAAATAACAGCGTTTATTCAAGATAGAAATTTTGTGTTACAATATACACTACTATTCAAAAGTTTGGGGTCAGTAAATTTTTTCTTTATTTTTTTTATTAATACTTTTATTCAGCAAGGATGTGTTAAATGGATAAAAAGTGATAAAGACTTATATTGTTAGAAAATATTTATATTTTTAATTTTTACTGTTCTTTTTAACTTTTTTTTATTTAACTTTTAATTATTTATTAGGTTTATAATATAGGCCTAACATAATGTAATATCAAAACAACTGAAGTATTTAAAGGGGTGGTTTACTGCGATTTCACTTTTTTTCATTTTAAATAGTGTGTAATGTTGCTGTTGGTGCATGAACAGTATCTGCAAAGTTGCAGCGCTGAAAGTTCAACGTAAGTGGAGATATCGTCTTTTAAAAATCAGGAAGTTTAATGCCTACAAAAACGACTCATATGGGACTACAAAGAGATACTTCCCGGGTTGCATACGAAATAAACCCATCAACCCCTCCCTCCGGAACATGCAAAAAAGGGGGCAAGGCCATGTTCTGCGGCTTTGTTGAAGAGGAAGAGTTATAGTGGAGAGTTGTAGCCATGCCGTCGAAACGGTGTGATTTTCACCCAGCTGTCAGGTCTTCTGTGTTCGGGCTTCCTATGGACACTGTAGTTCGTCAACAATGGTTAAAATTTATGTTTGATTATGTTCCTGACAATTACAATCTTAATTTAGCTCTCTGTGCTGCGCATTTTATGGAAGACAGCTTCCAGAATCTACACGAGTTCAATGCTGGATTCACACAGAAACTATTACTAAAACATGGAGCAGTTCCAACTTTAAAACCAGAGGCAGCAGTTGTTGGGCCACAACCTGTAAGTAAGATTTCATCATTTTAAATGTATTTGCATGTGTAATTTTAGACGTAATGTTTTAGTTTTATCAAGGTCGTAAACAAATGCCAACGCTGGCTTTAGTAGCCAGTTAGTTAAATGCTATTTCGTGTGTCTATGACAAATGCGTACAAACATTTTGGACCCGAATTTGTAATTATGTACTAATTTTGTAAATGTATCTTCCATGTATACTTTATGACGTAATTTTTCGATTTGATCAAGAACATAAACACAAGCCAACGCTGTTTGGTTATAAGTCAAGTCAAGTCAAGTCACCTTTATTTATATAGCGCTTTTACCAATACAGATTGTGTCAAAGCACTTAACAGTATCAAATTGGAGGACAGAGTGTCAGTAATATATAATAAGATTAAACATTTAATTTTCAGTTAAAGGCATTTAGTTATTGAATTCAGAGATGTCATTGTCTAGCTCAGTTTAGTTTAAATAGTATATGAGCAATCAAATCGGCGATAATCGCTAGAAATTAGGTGTCCCCAACTGAGCAAGCCAGAGGCGACAGCGGCAAGGAACCAAAACTCCCTCTGAGACAGAATGGAGAAAAAAAACCTTGGGAGAAACCAGGCTCAGTCGGGGGGCCAGTTCTCCTCTGACCAGACGACACCCACAGTTCAAAAGTTTCAGGTTCTAACGATAGTAGTATTATGTAGTTAGGTATTTTATTATATTTTTAGTTATATTTTTTAGTTTTAATGTATTTTAATCGAGGTCTCCGGGGGTCATCTGGGTGTCCTGGTCTCCGCTGACGATCAGGGCTGCAGACATCATCTCTTGGTGCTGATCCACCATCTGATCATAGGAAAGAAACAGACAAATATTAGCGTAGATGCCATTCTACTTACGATGTAACGAGTACACCGTGTGCTGTGGGAAGTGTTCCCGGTTCCGGTTGATCTAATTAATGCAGCCTAACAATCCTTTAACGGATTTGAATAATAGAAGCGTATTAGTGTGTTATGTGTACGCCAGGGTAAAGAGATGGGTCTTTAATCTAGATTTAAACTGACAGAGTGTGTCTGCCTCCCGAACAGTGTTAGGTAGACTGTTCCAGAGTTTGGGTGCTAAATAGGAAAAGGATCTGCCGCCTGCAGTCGATTTTGATATTCTAGGTATTATCAAACGGCCAGAGTTTTGAGAACGCAGCGGACGTGGAGGACTATAATGCGATAAGAGCTCGCTCAAGTACTGAGGAGCTAAACCATTAAGGGCTTTATAAGTAATTAACAAGATTTTAAAATCTATCCGATGTTTGATAGGGAGCCAGTGCAGTGTTGACAGAACCGGGCTAATATGGTCATATTTCCTGGTTCTAGTAAGGACTCTAGCTGCTGCATTTTGGACCAACTGTAGTTTGCTGATCAAGCGTGCTGAACAACCACCCAATAAAGCATTACAATAGTCTAGCCTTGAGGTCATAAACGCATGAACTAACATTTCTGCATTTGACGTTGAGAGCATAGGTCGTAATTTAGATATGTTTTTGAGATGAAAAAACGCAGTTTTACAGATGCTAGAAACATGGCTTTCAAATGAAAGATTGCTATCGAACAGCACACCTAGGTTCCTGACTGATGAAGAAGAATTGACAGAGCAGCCATCAAATGTTAGATAATGTTCTAGGTTATTACATGTGGGGTTTTTAGGTCCGATAACTAACACCTCTGTTTTTTCAGAATTTAGCAGTAAAAAATTACTCGTCATCCAGTTTTTTATATCGACTATGCATTCCGTTAGTTTCTCAATTTGGTATGTTTCACCGGGCCGCGAAGAAATATAGAGCTGAGTATCATCAGCATAACAGTGGAAGCTAACACCATGTCTCCTGATAATATCTCCCAAGGGTAACATGTAAAGCGTGAAAAGTAACGGCCCTAGTACTGAGCCTTGAGGTACTCCATACTGTACTTGTGATCGATATGATACCTCTTCATTCACTGCTACGAACTGATGGCGGTCAGATAAGTATGATTTGAACCATGCTAAGGCACTTCCACTAATGCCAACAAAGTTTTGTAGTCTATTCAAAAGAGTGTCGTGGTCGATAGTGTCAAACGCAGCGCTAAGATCCAGTAGAACTAATAAAGAGATACAACCACGATCAGATGATAGAAGCAGGTCATTTGTAACTCTAATGAGAGCAGTCTCAGTACTATGATACGATCTAAATCCTGACTGGAATTCCTCAGAGATATCATTTTTCTCTAGGAAGGAATATAATTGTGAGGATACTACCTTTTCTAGTATCTTTGACAGAAAAGGGAGATTTGAGATCGGTCTATAATTAACTAGGTCTTTGGGGTCAAGTTGTGGTTTTTTAATGAGAGGCTTAATAACAGCCAATTTGAAGCTTTTGGGGACATATCCTAATGACAATGATGAATTAATAATAGCCAAAAGAGGATCTATGACTTCTGGAAGCAGCTCTTTTAGTAGTTTCGATGGAATCGGGTCTAACATACATGTTGTTGGTTTAGATGATTTAACAAGTTTATACAATTCTTCCTCTCCTACAGTAGAGAATGAACGGAATTGTTCCTCAGGGGATCTATAGTGTGCTATCTGATGCGATACTGTAGCTGACGGCTGCAAGGATACAATTTTATCTCTGATAGTATCGATCTTGGAAGTAAAATAGTTCATAAAGTCATTACTGCTATGCTCTTGGGAAATGCCAACACCTGTTGATGCTTTATTTTTCGTTAATTTAGTCACTGTATTGAATAAATACCGAGGGTTATGTTTGTTTTCTTCTAGAAGAGATGAAAAGTAATCAGATCTAGCAGTTTTTAATGCTTTTCTGTAGGATAGGGTACTTTCCCGCCAAGCTAAACGAAATACCTCTAGTTTTGTTTTCCTCCAGCTGCGCTCCATTTTCCGGGCTGCTCTCTTTAGGGCGCGAGTGTGCTCATTATACCACGGTGTTGGACTCTTATCCTTAATCTTCCTTAAGCGTAAAGGAGCAACCGCATCTAAAGTGCTAGAAAAGAGAGAGTCCATAGTTCCTGTTACATCATCAAGTTGTTCTGAGCTATTGGATAAACTGAGGAACTGAGATAAGTCAGGAAGATTATTTATAAAGCAGTCTTTTGTGGTGGAGGTAATGGTTCTACCATATTTGTAACAAGGAGTTGGCTTTACAGCTTTAGCTATATGGAATATACAGGAGACTAGATAATGATCTGAGATATCATCACTCTGCTGCAAAATTTCAACCCCACTAACATCAATTCCATGTGACAGTATTAAATCTAGAGTATGATTTCGACAATGAGTAGGTCCTGACACATGTTGTTTAACACCAATAGAGTTTAAAATGTCTATAAATGCTGATCCCAACGAATCTTTTTCATTATCAACATGGATATTAAAATCACCAACAATTAGGACTTTATCTGCAGTCAGCACTAACTCAGACAGAAAATCAGAAAATTCTTTAATAAAGTCTGTATGGTGCCCTGGTGGCCTGTATACAGTAGCCAGTACAAACATCACAGGGGGTTTATCATTAATACTTGTTTCTTTGGATAACGTTATATGGAGCACCATTACTTCAAACGAATTATGCTTGAAGCCCGACCTTTGAGAGATACTGAAAATATTTCTATAAATTGTAGCAACACCTCCCCCTTTACCTTTTGGACGCGGTTCATGTTTATAACAGTAATCTTGGGGTGTAGACTCGTTTAAAGTAATGTAATCATCTTGTTTTAGCCAGGTTTCTGTCAGACAAAGCACATCTAGTTTATGGTCAGTGAACATATCATTTACAAAAAGTGCTTTTGAAGAAAGGGATCTAATATTCAATAAGCCAAGCTTTATCAAGTCTTTATCTGTATTATATTGTTTTTTTATTTGTTGAACATCAATTAAATTGTTACTATTACATTGGTTTGGATGTTTTCTGTATTTTCTAGTTCGGGGAACAGACACAGTCTCTATAGTGTGATATCTAGGTGAAAAAGTTTCTATGTGCTGAGAGTTAACTGACTTCTGTGACGTGAGGCGGCTAGCAGACGATCGGTTTAGCCAGTCTGTCTGCTTCCTGACCTGGGCTCCAGTTAGTCAAGTACAAACTCTAAGACTATGTGCCATATTTCTAGAGAGAAGAGCGGCACCACCCCAGGAGGGATGAACACCATCTCTTTTCAACAGGTCAGGTCTGCCCCAAAAACTCATCCAATTGTCTATAAAGCCTATGTTATTTTGCGGGCACCACTTAGACATCCAGCCATTAAGTGATGACAGTCTGCTATGAATCTCATCACCCCGGTAAGCAGGGAGCGGACCAGAGCATATTACAGTGTCTGACATCGTACTTGCAAGTTCACACACCTCTTTAACATTATTTTTAGTGATCTCCGACTGGCGAAGTCGAACATCATTAGCGCCGACGTGGATAACAATCTTACTGAATTTACGTTTAGCATTAGCCAGCACTTTTAAATTTGCCAAGATGTCAGGCGCTCTGGCTCCTGGTAAACAATGGACTATGGTGGCTGGTGTCTCTATTTTCACGTTCCGTACAATAGAATCGCCGCAATGTATAGTATGTATAGTACAATGTATAGTACAATGTATAGTACAATGTATAGTACAATAGATCCCGCAATGTATAGTAGCCAGTTAGTTCGATGCTATTTTGTGTGTATAAGACAAACGTGTACAAACTTAAAAAAATTATATGTAATCACAACAGCAAACTTCCATTCAGAAACGTTTGTAAGAGCCGTGCTTGCGGAAGTTCTGCTTGACTCTCTTCATTACCGCTTTCTGGGTCTGATTTTGGCTCAAACTCATACAGCAATATTGACACCATTATTTACATTTGACCGGAGCGCATGCAACTGTCGCCTGTAAATATAATGGGCGTGAAGTTTCCGGACAATGTGCAGTACGCAGTTTAGCCAATCACAACACACTGGCCCAACTAACCAATCTGAGCCCACTGCCTGTTTCTGAGGGAGTGGTTTCAGAGAATCAGGAAATCAACCGGTCGTTCAAATGACAGAGGAGAAAGCGGCTTACAATAAAGATGAAATATATGAAAAATAAGGCGTTTTTTAACAAACGAAACACGAAGACATGTTATATTGCACCCCATAAACACAATCAAGCAAAGAAAAAAAGCATTAAACCACCTCTTTAAACTGATAGAAGAGAATAGAAAACAAACTGAAGTATTTAAACAGATCTGTAAGTTAAATACTAAAAAAAAGAAAAACGTGAATTCTTATATAGCTATCTAAACATCCCTATGAAGTACAGTTTGCACAAGTTTACAGTTTACACCTGTGTGTGACTGTAAATGTCTCAGTGTTTTGTTACCGTTCTGTGCCCATCGTCCGCTAATTCTAGCACTTAATCAAGACACTCTTCTTTAACCCTCTGGGGTCTGAGGTCATTTTGGGGCCCTTGAGATGTTTTGACATGCCCTGATATTTGTGCTTATTTCAGCTACTTAAAACATATTATTGACCAACATGTAATTTTTTTTCAGCACAAACTGTGCTACAATAATATGTGACCAAAATGGATGTACATGTTTGCATTATTTAGAAAAAAAATATTATGCGTGGTTAGTAAGTTTTGGGAAAATAAATGTAGCTGAAATAAGGCCTTAAAACCCACACTAAATAGTCCTGAACAAGACTTTTGAGTAATCAGTCTTGTAGGCTAGAATATTTACTTCAAAATTATGTGAAAATCATTCTGCTTACTCATTCACAGAAAACAATATATTGATTTAAAATTTGAGACATGTTTTGTGATTGAGGGTCTATATGCGAGGGAGTGGTAATGGCCATGAATATTAAGTGAGTCTCACCTGAGAGACAAAGGGCCCTCCCCTAATGGCCCATCAGTGTGACTGTGACTGTGAGGCAGGTAAGAAAGAATGTGAGGAGATTGAAAAAAAGGGTTTTTAAATTATTTGTATTTTATTTACAACACAGTATAATCAAAACATAAATAATGAAGGTCAAAGACACATTATTGTGCACACTGATCTAACCACAGAGATGTGAACAGACTTTGAGTCATTTCTGCAACAGATTCTCTTCAACAAGTGAAACAAGTAAATCATACCTGATATTTACGTGTGTTATTTAAGTGTTTCTACTTCTTTCCATGGATTCAAGAAGAAAAAAACATAATCAGTAGAAAAGGAGCTTGTTGTAACATAGAATATCAGTGTAGTTGAACATCTGATGTTGGTACAGCGCTCTCAGAGGAAAACAGTTCGAAGAGACATCAGGATACATCTGGTGCTGGTATCTGATTCAATAAAATACAATAAAAAAACATTTGTGAGCATGTTAATATCAGGAACATCTGTGTGTGTGTATATATATATATATATATATATATATATATATATATATATATATATATATATATATATATATATATATATATGTGTGTTTTGTAGCCATAGACTCAAAAAACCCAACTATGATTTTGTAGTCATATAGTCTAGTATGTATGATTTTATAGTAGCCTATAGCCTATGATATGATTCTGTAGCCACAGACTGAAGCATGTTTTGTACTATAAAAGGATGTACATTGTACTATAAAAAATGATATTTTATATCTGAGAAACTAATTATTATTGTTTAGCACGCTATTAAAATCTATTTGTGAACAGAGTATTAATAATAAACATGGTCTAAACATTCTTAGACGAGTAGCATTCATCATGTTGTCGTTTGGGAAAAACGCAACTAACTGTAAGTAAATCTGTTCAAGTTTATGTCACAATAAAACGTTAACTAACGCAAAAAAGAAACATTACTTACTCATCTCCTCTGCTGGATGTTTGTTTTGGGCGTTTGCACGTGCGAACGTCCCACGCGGCTATTTACATATGAATGGCGCGAGCTGTGCGAGGGCGGGATCGCATTAGAGATAATGAGTCAGACGGGAAAGATTGAACATTGTGTTGGTTTTACACGGATTACTTCATCACAGAATGTTTGTTTTCGATAAGTGAAGTATTTCACAGTATTTCACACTTTCTCTGTGTGAAGTATTTGCTGAGTTACAGTTCATTTTAGTTACGCGTTTCTAAAATCAGTTCGCGGAGACGGAGAAGACAGAGAGCGCTCCCTGTTTGTTTTCTTTATTCTTCAAAAGCACAAAGTTTAGTTGTTATTATGAGTGTATACAAATAAAAGTAGACCCCTTACAGATTCGAATGGTGTATTGCTCTTATCTGTACGATCAAAAATGGCAGAGTAATTCAAGCTCATTTCGGCCTTATCAGGAAAATCTGCCTCAAATCGCGCATATGCGTTTGTCGACCCCAGAGGGTTAATACATGAGGACGTTTTATTTCACATGTCACTGCATTTGCGTTGGCTCTCGATTTGAGCTATTTGAGCTACTTCAACCATTGAAGTATACGGTTTCTACAATGACTCATTTGGCGTACATCATTCTCTTTCTATGAAACCTGTAAACCGGTTCTAACTCTATAGCGGTTTACCTGAGCATTGCAATTCTTTCGTTTTTACTAGAATCCAATCAAATGGCTTTCCCTACTCATTTTTGCGTGTGCGCGGCACATTATTTCTCTGCGCGGCTGCACACACGTGCAACTTAGAGGGAACACTGGTCATAGCCTGCGGCTGAAAGTATTGCACTCGAGGCTCGCGGCCTTTTCGAAAAGGCCTAACTCCCGCCAATCTGTTTCGGCAGTTGCCAAGGCGCCGCATGAAACGATCGCTTGTGGTGACACTGGATGCTGGAGCCTGTAATGCGGTTTCCTTCGGTTGTGAGCCGTATGACGATGTGTTGTCCAACGCGGCCTCTGATTCAGAGGATTTAATGGCATAATCTTGCAGTTCTCTCCCTCCGAGCGGACAGGAGAAACACAATTTCCTGTCTTACAGCGAGCTGTTAGACGTTGTGATGCGGGATGTGGACAAGTTGGGGTTAGATTGGGACTGTGAGCCGATGCAAAACCAGACCCAATCTAAATTGGAAGCTGCTTTTTTCGGCGCGCATTACAAATGCTGCTGCTGCCGCTGATTTTGCCACCATCTCTAAAATTGTGGATCATGGTTACGGGGCGATGCCGGCTGTCTAAGAGACTCGCGCCTAATTCAGCTCCATCTTGGAAGTCATGCCCTTTGTTGCCATCCAAGCCATGTAGGATTACTTCCAGTTTAATTGGGAAATCTTACATGGCCACTGGGCAGGCTGCGGCCACGCTGCATTCTATGAGTGTGCTTAAAGCCTATCAGACAGAGCTTCTTAAAGAGTTGGATGAAGGTTTCTCTTTGTGAGGTTTGGTTAGCAGTGACTGAAACGCAGCTTTACACACAGCTGCCAGTCTTCATGAAGAGGATCTTGAGACTCTAGTAGCTTCAAACACCTGTTTGCTGCTCAGCAGCGGCTTATTTACAGCTGGTATTACAATACAGTTAATTTGTTTGACACAAACTTTCCTTAATAAATCTTTATCTGACCAAGATCTTCTGTGCTCTAAGTCACTCACAAATCTTTTGACAGTTCAATAATTTCTATTTGCTTTTCGCGAAATATTGTTTGTTTTGATGCATTTTGCAAGACATTGCATTGTTTCATACTTTTCATGTTCAGAAAGATCTTTCTTCCTCACCATATTTCATGAGAACTGTGACTTACTTAATAATGTGGAACAACCTCTTTAAGTAGGGTTTCCATTTACCTAAGAAGAACTGACAAACTATTGTACAAACCTGTCTGAGATTGATACCAGTTAACTAAAAAAATGTGAAAAACAACACAAACAAAAATCTGACTCTTTATTGTACCAAAATCTTGGAACAGTGGAACAGATTCTTCCCACGACAGTACGTCCAGGGCAGGCCGCGGTGTTACGCCAAGAAATCGTTTCACTCCTAGAGAAAGGGGCTATAGAAGAATTACCCCCCACTCAGATGGAGTCGGGTTTTTACAGCCGGTATTTTGCTGTGCCCAATAAAGATGGTGGTTTATTGCTCCAGGGCGTCCGATTTTGAACTGCCTGGACGATTGGCTAATATTAGCTCAATTCCAGGATCAGGCACTGATACATTGAGAATTAGTGCTCAATCAGACTATTAGGTGTGATGGCGGCAACGTCCCCTGTAGTTCAGCTGGGCCTGCTCCACATGCGACCGTTTCAGTGGTGGACCAAGAGCCAGAACATTTCACCTCATTGTCATCCGCTTTGCAGAATTAGGTTTTCTTGCTCTAAAGCCATGGAAGAGACCCCAGTTCCTTCAGAAAGGAGTCCAGCTAGGGGCGTGTTTTCGTCGCAAAACTATCACGACGGACACGTCCCTGATGGGCTGTGGGGGGCGGTCCATCAAGGACGCCCAGTCCGTGGAGTTTGCACAGAGGAACTTCGGAGCTAACACATAAATCTTTTGGAGCTACTGGCAGTCTTCCTGGCTCTCAGACAGTTCTAACCACAGTTGAAGGGCTGTCATGTGTTAGTCAGGATGGACAACATGACCGTAGTTTCTTACCTGAATCGCGAAGGAGGATTACATTCTCGCCCCCTGTACAGGCTGTCGAGAAGTGTTCTTCTTTGGGCTCAAACCAAATTCCTGTCGATCAGAGCAGTCCATGTCCCAGGTCACCTGAACTCAGAAGCAGACTTGCTCTTGAGACAGAAGCTGGAGGACGAGGAATGGCGACTACACCCTTAAGTGGTGAATCACGTATGGCAGAGGTTCAGGCAAGCGGAAGTGGATCTGTTTGCTTCGAGCACGACTAGGCAGCTCGGGGCACAATTTGGCATCCTCGGCCGGAATTATTGAAGCTATGGGTGTGGCCCGAGCGGAATGTGTTAATGTGCTCCGCTCTCTCAGATGGGACAGGTGAGTGAGAACATGGAGAATATGGAATGTCCTCTTGAGTGCCTCCCTCCATAGGCAGTTCTGACTCTTCTGAGTCATCCTCAGACTCCTCCTTTCTACCGGGTTGATAATGAGGACCAGCACCAGGCGTATCTGCAGAATGAAATGGTTGTTGTGTTTCTGCTGTAGGTAGTGGCAGCTGACGATATTGCAGGATGAAATCATCATAACGTGCAGGGAGCTGAGCTTGGCGCCGTGGGCACCCATGCTGTACCAATGAGGGCAGGGAGTGACTAGACGTATCCACCGATCATCAATGATCTCCGGCTCGAAGGACCATGAAAAGAAGTTATCAGGTGTCAGGTAGCTAGCTTGAAACCAGTGTGGCTGTCGGTAAGAACAGGTCCAGTCTAGTCAAACCAGGTATAGGAAAGTTTATTGTACATCCAAGGAGGTTTTGTGCATCTAGATGTGTGGGTGTGCGTGTGGTTTCTATAAAGGAAATAGATACATTTTAGTTTACCAATAAAGTGTGCCAAATCAGGTACAAGGCAACCACAATGTTACATCAACTGCTCTTTAGATAAATAAAGTACATGCCTAAACAGAAACTAGAGCAATCATGAAAATAAACATTAAGCCAAACTTAAGTTATACAAAATATTCAAGCATCAAACAAAGGCACTTACATGGTCAATTACGCACATGCAGGAAAAACACAGAAAGGAGTAAAACTCAGTCCTCTGCACTGTGTAAACACATGCAACAAATGGCAAGCTGTGGACACAGGTGCAGCTAATAAAGTCTGAGAGGTAGCTCTAATTGGCTTGAGTTCGGGTGGGTGGAGCTTGGAGCTAACGTAGGAGGTGTTTCAGTGGGTCGTAGGAGGTGTTTCAGTGGGTCGTCATCTTTTGGTCTCCCGTTTTATGCATGTTTTTTTGACGGCTTAGACCTTTCCAGCCGACACGACTTCCTTCTTGGGATCTATCGATCGTTTTTGGATAGTCTGTTGGGCCTTCCTTTTTAGCTGTTGGAGTCTGTGTCAGAGAAATTGTTGACCCTCAAGATGGTTCCCTTGGTGGTTTATCCTCCCTTAAGAGAGTAGGGGATTTGCAGGCTCTATTCATCAGCCCTTCGTGTATGGACTTTGCCCCAGGTTTGGTAAAGGTTTTATTGCGACCTAGGCCTGATTTTTATTTAACATTTTTTTATTGAACATTTATTTTCAGCAGAAGAAAACTCATTCAAGTTTAAAACAACTTTTGAGTGAGTAAATGATGGTATAAAAATAAAACTCTTTTTATTTTTGGGTGAATTATTCCTTTAATGTTAATAAAACACCAAAACACAGAGAAAAATCAGTACTCAGTACTCTTGACTGAAAAATTTGAATATAGTTGCTTTAATTAGGATTTTTTATCTTCACCCGCTTCGGTCTAAAATCCACCATTCTTTTTTTATATTTTGTTACTTTAAAAGGCTTCGCCTTTATAATAGGGAAATTAGTTTGTCTGTAATGCTCAGAAAACTTGCAAAATAGAAAAACAAACATGACAAAGAATCATGATTTAAAATCGTGATATTAAATTTTTGCCATATCGCCCACCCCTAGTTTATATGTGTGTACTGCAGATGGTTGTGGATGGTACTTATTTGTGTGTATTGTTGTTAATAGGCTGCTCTTAGACCCATCCATCCACAGGCTTTACATGTGAGTGCAACCAGTCTGATGCCCACTCCATCCATGGCTGTCCAGATCCCTGCTGCCAAGGTGAGCTCACTAATCTAATTGAACCTTTCTAAATGTCCATCATTGGATACCTAGGTGAAAAAAAGTGCAGTAAAATACACTTTATTTCAGTACACTTCCATAATGTACTTAAAGTGCTCTATTTTCATGCACTAGTTTTGTTCATAATATACTAAAAATATTCTTTAGCACTTAAGATTACTTTCTTCAAAACATCCAAGTGTACTCAACTGCTATTTTTGGACACCATGAATATGAACTAAAATGAGCTTTTAACATACTTTCTTTGTAAAATAAAATGTATTGTTACAACTTGTATTTCAATTGAAACCATCTTTCATAAACTTTTAAATATACAGGTGCTGGTCATATAATTAGAATATCATCAAAAAGTTGATTTATTTCACTAATTCCATTCAAAAAGTGAAACTTGTATATTATATTAATTCATTACACACAGACTGATATATTTCAAATGTTTATTTCTTTTAAAGGAACACTCCACAAAAAAAGTGGAGTGTTCCTTTAATTTTGATGATTAGAGCTTACAGCTCATGAAAGTCAAAAATCTCAAAATCTCTAGTATCTCAAAATATTAGAATATTTACATTTGAGTTTGAATAAATGACCATCCCTACAGTATAAATTCTGGGTATCTCTTGTTCTTTGAGACTGCTGACTTGGCAATGATCCAGAAGACGAACATTGACACCCTCCACAAAGAGGGTAAGTCACAGAAGGTCATTACTGAAAGGGGTGGCTGTTTACAGAGTGCTGTATCAAAGCATATTAAATGCAAAGTTGACTGGAAGGAAGAATTTGGGTAAGAAAAGGTGCACAAGCAACAGCGATGACCGCAAGCTTGAGAATACAGTCAAGCAAAGCCGTTACAAACACTTGGGAGAGTTTCACAAGGAGAGAACTGAAGCTGGAGTCAGTGCATCAAGAGTCACCATGCTCAGACGTCTTCAGGAAAAGGGCTACCAAGCCACTTCTGAACCAGAGACAATGTCAGAAGCATCTTAACTGGGCTGTGGAGAAAAAGAACTGGACTGTTGCTCAGTGGTCCAAAGTCCTCTTTTCAGATGAAAGTAAATTTTACATTTAATTTGGAAATCAAGGTCCCAGAGTCTGAAGGAAGAGTGGAGAGGCACAGAATCCATGTTGCTTGAAGTCCAGTGTGAAGTTTCCAGTCAGTGATGATTTGGGCTGCCTTGTCATCTGCTGGTGTTGGTCCACTGTGTTTTCTGAAGTCCACAGTCAACGCAGCCGTCTACCAGGAAATTTTAGAGCACTTCATGCTTCCTTCTGTTGACAAGCTATATGGAGATGCTGATTTCATTTTCCAGCAGGACTTGGCACCTGCCCACACTGCCAAAGGTACCAAAAGCTGGTTCAATGACCATGGTGTTACTGTGCTTGATTGGCCAGCAAACTAGCCTGACCTGAACCCCATAGAGAATCTATGGGGTATTGTCAAGAGGAAGATGAGAGACACCAGACCCAACAATGCAGATGAGCTGAAGGCCACTATCAGAGCAACCTGGGCTCTCATAACACTTGAGCAGTGCCACAGACTGATCGACTCCATGCCACACCACATTGCTGCAGTAATTCAGGCAAAAGGAGCCCCAACTAAGTATTGAGTGCTGTACATGCTCATACTTTTCAGTTGGTCAAGATTTCTAAAAATCCTTTCTTTGTATTGGTCTTAAGTAATATTCAAATTTTCTGAGATATTGAATTTGGGATTTTCCTTAGTTGTCAGTTATAATCATCAAAATTAAAAGAAATAAACATTTGAAATATATCAGTCTGTGTGTAATGAATGAATATAATATACAAGTTTCACTTTTTGAATGGAATTAGTGAAATAAATCAACTTTTTGATGATATTCTAATTATATGAACAGCACCTGTACTCATCATACATAGCAAATACACTTATTATTTAAAATATAAGATTAATGTATAAAGAATATATACTAAATGTATGTATAATGTATTTTCCACATATTTTTATAGATTAAATAATTCATTTTAAATGTATTGTAATTGACCTTTCGCAAAGAACCGCCCTCCTAAGTTACTGTTGCTATGCCCGACAAACAATGCCACTCTCACACTATACAGGTGCTGGTCATATAATTAGAATATCATCAAAAAGTTGATTTATTTCGCTAATTCCATTGAAAAAGTGAAACTTGTATATTATATTCATTCATTACACACAAACTGATATATTTCAAATGTTTATTTCTTTTAATTTTGATGATTAAAACTGACAACTAAGGGAAATCCCAAATTCAGTATCTCAGAAAATTAGAATATTACTTAAGACCAATACAAAGAAAGGATTTTTAGAAATCTTGGCCAACTGAAAAGTATGAAAGTGAAAAGTATGAGCATGTATAGCACTCAATACTTAGTTGGGGCTCCTTTTGCCTGAATTACTGCAGCAATGTGGCGTGGCATGGAGTCGATCGGTCTGTGGCACTGCTCAGGTGTTATGAGAGCCCAGGTTGCTCTGATAGTGGCCTTCAGCTCTTCTGCATTGTTGGGTCTGGTGTCTCTCATCTTCCTCTTCACAATAGCCCATAGATTCTCTCTGGGGTTCAGGTCAGGCGAGTTTGCTGGCCAATCAAGCACAGTAACACCATGGTCATTGAACCAGCTTTTGGTACCTTTGGCAGTGCGGGCAGGTGCCAAGTCCTGCTGGAAAATGAAATCAGCATCTCCATAAAGCTTGTCAACAGAAGGAAGCATGAAGTGCTCTAAAATTTCCTGGTAGATGGCTGCGTTGACTGTGGACTTCAGAAAACACAGCGGACCAACACCAGCAGATGACATGGCAGCCCAAATCATCACAGACTGTGGAAACTTCACACTGGACTTCCAGCAACATGGATTCTGTGCCTCTCCACTCTTCCTTCAGACTCTGGGACCTTGATTTCCAAATGAAATGTAAAATTTACTTTCATCTGAAAAGAGGACTTTGGACCACTGAGCAACAATCCAGTCCTTTTTCTCCACAGCCCAGTTAAGATGCTTCTGACGTTGTCTCTGGTTCAGAAGTGGCTTGGTAGCCCTTTTCCTGAAGACGTCTGAGCATGGTGACTCTTGATGCACTGACTCCAGCTTCAGTTCTCTCCTTGTGAAACTCTCCCAAGTGTTTGTAACGGCTTTGCTTGACTGTATTCTCAAGCTTGCGGTCATCGCTGTTGCTTGTGCACCTTTTCTTACCCAAATTCTTCCTTCCAGTCAACTTTGCATTTAATATGCTTTGATACAGCACTCTGTAAACAGCCACCCCTTTCAGTAATGACCTTCTGTGACTTACCCTCTTTGTGGAGGGTGTCAATGTTCGTCTTCTGGATCATTGCCAAGTCAGCAGTCTCAAAGAACAAGAGATACCCAGAATTTATACTGTAGGGATGGTCATTTATTCAAACTCAAATGTAAATATTCTAATATTTTGAGATACTAGAGATTTTGAGATTTTTGACTTTCATGAGCTGTAAGCTCTAATCATCAAAATTAAAGGAACACTCCACTTTTTTTGTGGAGTGTTCCTTTAAAAGAAATAAACATTTGAAATATATCAGTCTGTGTGTAATGAATTAATATAATATACAAGTTTCACTTTTTGAATGGAATTAGTGAAATAAATCAACTTTTTAATGATATTCTAATTATATGACCAGCACCTGTACATCATGTTCTCACGTAGTGAAAATTGAGAGTGAGGTCTCAGGACTCTCAGCTTTTAAATTGCGTCATTTTTAAAGAAATGCAAACAATAAATACCGTTTTGTCTCTCTTTAATGTGCCGTGACAGATCGCTGTATCGCCTCAGTTCAAATACGAGAACCGATCATCTTTTCATATTTACTTAAAGGAACACTCCACTTTTTTTGGAAATAGGCTCATTCTCCAGCTCCCCCAGAGTTAATAAGTTGAGTTTTACCGTTTTTGAATCCATTCAGCCGATCTCCGGATCTGGGGAGAGCACTTTTAGCATAGCTTAGCATAGATCATTGAATCCTATTAGACCAGTAGCATCGCGTTCTAAAACGATCAAAGAGTTTCGATATTTGTCCTATTTAAAACTTGACTCTTCTGTAGTTATATCGTGTACTAAGATCGGCGGAAAATGAAAAGTTGCGATTTTCTAGGCTGATATGATTAGGAACTACTCTCATTCCGGCGTAATAATCAAGGAACTTTGCTGGCGTAACATGGCCGCGGCAGGCGTAGTGATATTACGCAGCGCCTGAAAGTAGTCCCCAGCTACCAGGGACAACAAAATCGCAACTTTTCATTTTCCGCCGATCTTAGTACACGATATAACTACAGAAGAGTCAAGTTTTAAATAGGACAAATATCGAAACTCTTTGATCGTTTTAGAACGCGATGCTACTGGTCTAATAGGATTCAATGATCTATGCTAAGCTATGCTAAAAGTGCTCGCCCCAGATCCGGAGATCGGCTGAATGGATTCAAAAACGGTAAAACTCAACTTATTAACTCTGGGTGAGTTGGAGAATGAGCCTATTTCCAAAAAAAAGTGGAGTGTTCCTTTAAAGCAACAAAATGAACATGAATAAACATCAGAAAGTATTTTATTTAAACTGCGGAACACACCATTTTAAAGTCCCCCTGTAGTGAAAATCAAGTTTTTTTATGTTGTTTATTTGTCTATGTGGTGTTTTTAATATGCTTTTAGACAAACCACGTGCCAATCCATTAATCAACACCATTGCTGAGTATTTTCTCCTTAAAACTAGTTTCCCAAAGGCTGACCCAGAAATGTGGTTTGAAACAGCCCTCGGGTTGCTACGCCTCAAACCAATAACCAATCACATCAAGGGATCGATTCCAATCACTAGCATGCAAAATATACCAATACCAGCACAAAACCAAACATGATTTAAAGCAAAAAAATCCATGAAGCCATGGTTTAATGTGACTTTAGAACCGCTAACTTGCATTATAACCCGCAGCAACAGTGTAAAAGTAGCCCAGAGTCAGACCCACCTCTCCCGCATCGGTGTCTGCACTTCACACGCGTATGCTCGTGGGCACGAATCAAGAATCACAAACGGCTGCATTCGAGTCTTCAAGGCATTTTGAGATCACAACATCATCAAGTAAGTAACTTTAACGAATGTTACAGTATTCACTGTAGTTGTCCACTAGTAAAAACATAATCAGGAGGATCAGGAGGTGCTGGCTGGTGTGACTGAGTGGAGGCGGGGCTAATTTGCATAATCATAGATCAGCATATAGTAAATGAGGCAAGGCATGAGAAAATTATTTTCACAACAAAAAAACATTTAAATATGTCATTTTGATGATCAAAGATAAGTTTTAAGGGATAAAATATTTGACTACAGGGGGACTTTAAGTTTAAGTCCACCGAAGTTAATCTACTCTCCTGTCTGATTTGTGGTTAAGGCTAGAAGGGATACAGCTGCGGCTACCGGACATGCGCATTTACATATTTTCAATAATAATAATCATTTTCAGTAACAATAATATTCGCAATAGCATATCGATTTATTGAATAACTATGTAAATAGTAATTTAGAAATAAATCCTTAATTTACCTTTGTAAAGAAACCTCATTGCTGGCTACTCTCTACTGTCTCAGACTGTCGGCCACCGTAGCCTCTCTAAAGCCCTAAACACACTGCATGATTTTCAGCTGTCCCAGACGAAAGACTGGCATCGTGAAGCAATTGCGGCGATTTCTGATTTGTCACAACTGTTTCACGATGCCAATATTTTGTTTGGAACAGCTGAAAATCGTGCAGTGTGTTTAGGGCTTAAAGGGAGGGGTGAGCAGGGGACTGAGCCATTGGTTGCAATTCGCAATCTCAACTGCTAGATGCTGCTAAAATTTACACACTGCACCTTTAAAGTGTCCCAGTGACCGTCTTTTTGTAGTTAAGGACGTGTCATATTTTAATGCATGGGAAGATGACATGAAGCGACGCGAGTTTAGCTGCATTGAAAACACATGTGCATATACACTTCCTGATCAGAGCGAAGTTCACAGGATTTTGTCCACAGAATGATAAGAGCACACATTATTTTATTATTTCACACTCAGTATTTTAACTTGTGCGCTGCAAGCCATGCATACAGCGCCAGACATGGACAGATATCCTGGTACGCAAAACAAGTAATTTAAAGGAATTCCTTAGCTTATTGCAGTTACAGTGGCAGCCAACAACAGCACAGCTTAACCCTCCGCACATTTTTATATTTAGTTATATTGAAAAAGTTTTAGTTCAATCTTTTTTCCCCCTTTTTAACATGGATTTCTATGGAGACCGTCCGTAGCTGTCGGGCAAGATGGCGGATAGCAGTGGCGGCATATAATAATATCCGCGTGGTCAGATCGCCTGTCAGTCAAGCTCTTTGCGAAAGGGAATGTTAACATAATTGCCCATTTTATGATATACTTAACTACATTTATGGTGTCTTTAAAAAGTACACTCAGGTACACTATTACTGTCATTAGTAGCACTTTTTTCCGCATTAAAGATATAGCACTTCAAGTACTTTATGCTAAAAATATACTTACCAGGGCTCCAGACTGCGACTAAAATGGTTACATTTGCGACCAAAAATATTAATTTGCGAGTGAAGTTTTTGCTGAGGTCGCCACTGGCAACTGTGTATACTTACATGTTATGACTTAAATTTTTTTCCTGATTGTTTTGCGATCACATCTTTTATGTTATGTTCACATATTAAATGTCTTTCGGATGTTAAACCAAGGTCCTGACTCTCTGTGGTCATTAAAAAATCCCATGGCACTTCTCGTAAAGAGTAGGGGTGTAACTAGGGGTGTAACCCCGGTGTCCTGACCACTGGCCCTTATCAATCATGGCCTCCTAATAATCTCCATCCACTTGATTGGCTCTGTGACTCTCTCTCTCCTCTCTACCTGTAGCTGGTGTGTGGTGAGCGCACTGGCGCCGTTGTCCTGTGGCTGCCGTTGCATTATCCAAGTGGATGCTGCACACTGGTGGTGGTTGAGGAGAGACCCCCCGACATGATTGTAAAGCGCTCTGGGTGTGCAGCAATACACAAAGCACAATATAAATGCATTCATTCATT
Source organism: Acrossocheilus fasciatus (assembly GCA_036784905.1). Taxonomy (NCBI): domain Eukaryota; kingdom Metazoa; phylum Chordata; class Actinopteri; order Cypriniformes; family Cyprinidae; genus Acrossocheilus; species Acrossocheilus fasciatus. The sequence goes on from CM071944.1 coordinate 33,573,315, forward strand.
CATTCATTCATTAAACTGAGACGATGCGCATCAAAGTTTTAATGGAAAAAAAAAGAGTTTCAAATAGTCCTCATCTCTGCCGAAATGCCTGCTAAACGCAGCTCAGTTGTGCAGCATGAGAGAGATCAAAATGACAGAGACGTGCAAAGTGAAAGAGCAGAAAAGCAGGCTCTGTTTCGTGCACAACTTGAACAGACTTCAACAGATAAAGCTGTCAGCTGTGAAGATATTGGCAATATCGTTAAACAATTCTCGTTTATAATCATTACTAATATGGCTTCTTGTTATCAAGATCTTAGTCTATATGCTGTGTTCTGTTAAAGGGGTCATCGGATGACCATTTTCCACAAATTGATATGATTCTTTAGGGTCTTAGGGTAAGTCTACAACATAACTTGGTTAAAATTTCTCAATGGTAGTGGAAAAAAACAGCCTTTTTACCCTGTCAAAATCAGCTGTTTTCAGCAAGCTATTTTAAGTCCATGTTGCTTTAAATCCTAATGAGCTCTGCTGACCCCGCCTCTCTCTTCCGTGGGGTGACTAGCAGACTGTAAACTTCAGCCGCAAAACTTGCTAACTAGGAAATATTAGGAAAGGCATTTTGTAAAGATTCATAAAAAACCCTTATACTCACTTCTTCTGTAGATGAAGCTGGATCATGAATGATTTGCGCGAACATAGATGCATTTAGGCAGATTGGGGATTGGCGCATTCCCTTCAAAAACGAAAGTAACATTAAAGGGGTCATATGACGTTGCTAAAAAGAACATTATTTGGTGTAATGCAATGTGTTTATGTGGTTTAAGATTCAGAAAACACATTGTTTTCCACATACTGTACATTATTGTTGCTCTTCTATGCTCAGCCTTTCTGAAACGCGTCGATTTTTGCAAGGCTCATCGTTCTGAGAAGCGAGACGTGCTTTGATTGGCCAGTGCGTTGTGACTGGCCGAATACCTCAAGCGTGAGTCGGAAATGTTACGCACTTACCGTATTGTGATGCTGTGTCCTGGCGCGATGACACACAAACAATAAAACCCATTATAAACGAGGCATTAGTTGCATCCAGTGGGGACATAATTACTGATTATAATGGCTTATACTGTCTTTTTAAGCATCATGTCTGCATTTGTGATCGGAGAAACAGCAAGCACTACTCTACACTGCTCAAAACTCGCGTTTGAATCGTCAGTGACGAATTCTTTAAATAAGAAAACATACTTGCATGCTGCGAGTCAGACGTGCCAGACTGTCCTTGCAAAGTTGGAAACTGCCCCACTTTATAGAATCAGCCTTTGTGCAAGCCAGCATTGTAGGCTACTCTTCCAGGTTCAGGAAATTGTCCTCTGTAAAATGCACTGCACACACTCCAATATTTGGGTTGAACTGTTCTGGAACAGTGTTGTAAATACAACTTAACCACTGATTTCTAGTTGTGTCCATATTTGGATGGTGTTTTGAAAATCTTCCCACACCGTGATGTAGACATGTGGAGGCGTGTTTGAATGAGCCATTTTAGGAGGGCGTGGTCAAGTCTTAACTTTTATAAAGAATATCTCTTTGGTTTTGAGACTTTAGTCTTTGCAACTTCAGGCATCTTATCTATGCACAAACAGCTTGTAACACTCCAAAGAGAAAGGAAAACTTGACATCGCATCATATGACCCCTTTAATCCTCTGCGTCTTCAGTGGCTCAGATGTTGGGAGTAAATGACGACTGCTATATTCATTATTACATCCAACAACAAAACACCTCAATCGTTTAAGCGCAGACGTTCTTTTCTTCCCCTGCACCGGAGTCAACACAATGGCGGACAGCTCTGTTCACTCAGGTCTAAGGTAAGACGGCCTTGTCAATCAACTATCATGGGAGCGGCCTGTGCAGAACTACAGGAATCTCAGAACAGCCTAATTTGAAAAAAAAAAAAAAAAAAACACTGGGTGGATTTTTTATCACTATAGGGTGGATGTATACACACTTCCAACACATTTATGTTCAAACAACATGTAAAGTGAATTTTGCATCCGATGACCCCTTTAATGCGTGAACTTCATATTAGCCTGTTTGCAGCGCACTTGCCTTCCAGTAATCACAATAAGTCAAGTCACCTTTATTTATATAGCGCTTTTAACACTACAGATTGTCAAAGCACTTAACAGTATCAAATTGGAGGATAGAGTGTCAGTAATGTATAATGTTAAGATTAAACACTCAATTTTGTGTATAGTGAAGGAACAAGAGAATACAAAATTATTATATATATTTTTCTTGGATATTATTTTGGTAAATTTTCCTGATAGACAACCAATGCTTGTTAATCCTTAACCATTAACTGACAAAATCAGAATGTTAAATTACATTGGATAAGTGTGAATTTGACCCCTTTAAAAATACCACAATTGTTTTCTATATTTTTTCAGTGGTTTAATTTTACATTTAATTATCATAAAAGGAATAAAACAAATAGGCCGAAAGGAAATAAATTTTACTTCGGCTAATAATTTAACAAAACCAAAGAAAAAAAATGTGGGACAAGTCTTTTCTGAGCTTCGTTTCATTTTTGTGACCATAAAAATTATGGATCATTTAAATGATTTCGTATCAACAATTTAAAATAAGGACAAAATCCGTGATGGCGCCTGAGCCTCTAGTACACACATCATATCATATAGCTTTGAAAAATTGACATTGCAGCCTGTGAATAATAGTTTATCAAACAAATATAACTGAAATGTAAATTAAACATTTGAATCCCCACCGAAATTCTCCCTAAATAAATTCCTTAATTATTTCAACTCACCAGTATGAAACTGTGCATTGGTAGGTTTAAGGCCTCTTGCTCTTCACAAAGTTTCTTCTTTCTCGACCAGCTGTCACTGCTGAATGCAGTCACTAAATTTCAGCACAACCCCATGGCCCTGGATGTCTTCTCCTTCTCGGCTAACATTGAGTTTGTGACTGCCAAGTTAAGATTGTGGCCGAAACAATTCAGCCATGGCCATTCTAATTTCCTAACAGCTGCCATGATGTTGGCCCCGTTATCTGTCGTGATGCATGCAAGATTTTTTTTTCATTTAATCCCCACTTTTTGAATGCACTGCGGAGAGATTCTGCTAAAGTATCCGCAATATGACTTTCTTGGTGTGAACGCAGTCTGCAAGCACCTGCTTTTCAGATCCCAATTTTTGTTGATGAAATTTACAGTCAGACTCATAAACGGAGTCATATGAACGCTGGACCACATATCAGTCGTGGCGGAAAAGAAATCAAGGTTGTGTAGTTTCCTGATGATTTTCTCCTTGGTTTCGTTGAATAGTTGAGGATTGACAGTGTTTGAAAAGTATTTTTTGCTCGGAAGTTCGTACTGTTTATCAAACGACTGTAGCATTTCTCGGAAAGCAGGTTTCTCTACAGTGCGGAGCGGCGCATTCTCAACTACCAAAAATGTTGCCACATTTCTTGTTACTGTCTTCAATTTATCACTTTCTTTTTTGTATTTGGTCATTTTTGAGAAGGCTTCTGCGATACCTAGCTGGGCGTTTGCGTTCAGAAGACATGAGTTGAGTATATGCGGCTGGGTGACATGACCGGAGATGGCTCTGGAGATTTGAAGTGTTTGCCTGTTTAACACTTATTTTTTGCCACAAAGCCTACAAATGGCTTCATCCAAATTGATTGGTTCGCCTTTCTCGTTCGGCACGAACCCAAAATGTTCCCAGATTGGCGATGTAACATTTGGTTTTCCAACGAGATCCATTGCTGAACTTGAATTTGCTGAATTGCGCCGAAACTCGCCAGTCTAATGGAAATTTGTGTATTAACATTAGAGCCTGTGATGTCACGTGCGCTATCGCCGGTGGCAATAGACAACTGAGTGACAACCGACCAACTCGGTGATGCGGTTGTCATGGCGACCGTCATAGCCCTACAATACATTAAAACAAAATAACTAATAAAATAAAACAGAACACAAAAAGGTATACATGCCAAATATAACATGACACTTATGTAATTTGTTAAAAGCTATTTCAAACAAATAAGACTTCAGTTTTGATTTAGAATTACCTACAGTTCTGGCAGTCCTAATACTAGCTGGCAGGCTATTCCACAATTTTGGCACGGCTACTGCAAATGCCCGGTCTCCTCTGAGTTTTAGTTTTGTTCTTGGCACTACTAAAATTCCCTGATTTGATGATCTCAAGGACTTCCCTGGATCATATTCTGACAAAAGATCAGTAAGGTAAGAAGGTGCAATTTATAACAAAATTCATAAAATAAATATGGTTTTGGTGCTCTTTAATGCGGCAGGCGCAATCGCTTTAGCGCCTCAGATCAAGCAGCAAATTAACCTATTATATATTTCTCTGCTATAGTACGAAATGAACGTGTATTAACATCAAAAGGTAGGCTATTTTATAAGAGAGCCAACTTACTTACTTCAACTTACTTCAATAAGTTGTACTTCAATAAGTACAACTTATTGAAATGTCTCATGTAATCGATCATTCTGTGTCAAACTGCGGAAAATGTGTAAAGCTTGTAAATAATGCTACATAACGATACATTTACCTCAGAATAACCATTGGGCATCCATAAGCTCATCAGTCAGCTAGAAAAACAACTATAAAAAGGAGCATTTTGCTATATTTATTCGCTATTGCATATTAATATTTTTACTTAACCTATTGTCTACATGATGATAGAATGCAAGCTAAAGATAAAATTCAACACGTTCTATAAAATTGCATGTTACTAATGAAGAAAAACGACTGGATGTGTGAGAGATTTGACAACATTTCTCTAGGATGCATTGAGGAGGAGCCCAAACTAACACTGTAAAAGTGATAAGTTGACTTTTCTTTAAAAAATTGAGGAAACCCAGGGTTCGCAAAATCACTAGCCCGACGTCCCAGGGCTATTGTGTTTTCCAGTCGGGCTAACAAAATGTATCACTGCCCTGCCTGACGGGCTAACTTAAATACAGGGCTCCCGTGGGTCCTTAAAAACTCTCAATTTACTTATATAATTACTTATATACTTATTACGTATAAACTTTATGGCCATAAAAAGTTATAAATATGTTAAATAGTATCAGAAAAGTCTTAATTACAATTTCAAGAGGTCTTACAGTTGGGGACGGAAAGACAACCGCGATACAGCTGGATTAAACTTCAAAAGGCAATGATGTAATTGATTTAAATATGAGCGCTGCATATTTCAAAGTGCAGATGTCTTTAGGTGAATGTGTCTCTGAAGGGAACCGTCTGTCCTTAGAAATGTGTCATTGGCATGTTCATTTAATCTTGCCTATAAAATGCCTGATGAAGCAAGATACAAAAAAGTATTTAGTCAGCCACCAATTGTGCAATTTCTCCCACTTAAAAAGATGAGAGAAGCCTGTAATTTCCATCATAGGTATACCTCAACTATGAGAGACAAAATGAGAAAAAAAAATCCAGAAAATCACATTGTAGGATTTTTAAAGAATTAATTAGTAAATTCCTCGATAAAATAAGTATTTGGTCACCTACAAACAAGCAAGATTTCTGGCTCTCATAGACCTGTAACTTCTTCTCTAAGAGGCTCCTCTGTCCTCCACTAGTTACCTGTATTAATGGCATCTGTTTGAACTCGTTATCAGTATAAAAGACACCTGTCCACAACCTCAAACAGTCCAACTCCAAACTCCACCATGACCAAGACCAAAGAGCTGTCAAAGGACACCAGAAACAAAATTGTAGACCTGCACCAGGCTGGGAAGACTGAATCTGCAATAGGTAAGCAGCTTGGTGTGAAGAAATGAACTGTGGGAGCAATTATTAGAAAATGGAAGACATACAAGACCACTGATAATCTCCCTCGATCTGGGGCTCCACGCAAGATCTCACCCCGTGGGGTCAAACTGATCACAAGAACTGTGAGCAAAAATCCCAGAACCACATGGGGGGACCTAGTGAATGACCTGCAGAGAGCTGGGACCAAAGTAACAAAGGCTACCATCAGTAACACACTGCGCCGCCAGGGACTCAAATCCTGCAGTGCCAGACGTGTCCCCCTGCTTAAGCCAGTACATGTCCAGGCCCGTTTGCCAGAGAGCATTTGGATGATCCAGAAGAGGATTGGGAGAATGTCATATGGGCAGATACCATATGGTCAAACCAAAATAGAAATTTTTGGTAAAAACTCAACTTGTCGTGTTTGGAGGAGGAAGAATACTGAGTTGCATCCAAAGAACACCATACCTACTGTGAAGCATAGGGGTGGAAACATCATGCTTTGGGGCTGTTTTTCTGCAAAGGGACCAGGACGACTAAACGAAAGAATGAATGGGGCCATGTATCGTGAGATTTTGAGTGAAAACCTCCTTCCATCAGCAAGGGCATTGAAGATGAAACGTGGCTGGGTCTTTCAGCATGACAATGATCCCAAACACACCGCCCGGGCAACAAAGGAGTGGCTTCGTAAGAAGCATTTCAAGGTCCTGGAGTGGCCTAGCCAGTCTCCAGATCTCAACCCCATCGAAAATCTTTGGAGGGAGTTGAAAGTCCGTGTTGCCCAGCGACAGCCCCAAAACATTACTGCTCTAGAGGAGATCTGCATGGAGGAATGGGCCAAAATACCAGCAACAGTGTGTGAAAACCTTGTTAAGACTTACAGAAAACGTTTGACCTCTGTCATTGCCAACAAAGAATATATAACAAAGTATTGAGATGAAATTTTGTAATTGACCAAATACTTATTTTCCACCATAATTTGCAAATAAATTCTTTAAAAATCCTACAATGTGATTTTCTGGATTTTTTGTTTCTCATTTTTGTCTCTCATAGTTGAGGAATACCTATGATGAAAATTACAGGCCTCTCTCATCTTTTTAAGTGGGAGAACTTGCACAATTGGTGGCTGACTAAATACTTTTTTGCCCCACTGTATATCCACCTGCAGACCCGCAGCACCAGCAGTTTCAGAACCACAGCCACAGAACTGGAATTGAGGGGCGGAGCTTACGTTCTTAACAGAGTAGCGCCACCTACGTTTTTTTTACATGAAATGTCATACATTACGTATGTATGCATGTTATAATGATATATCAAGGTATATTAACCATTTAAAAAACATTGATCTTTTGTAATATAATTGTTAATAGATATTTGTATAATTGTATTATGTGAGTTATCTCCTGTTTATGATATTAAAAAATAATGTTTGAAACTTATGGGCATTTTATATGAAGAATACTTTAATCACTATTTAAAACACCTGAACGTATGAATTTATAAAAATGAACAATTCAGTCTTGGGCACATTTTATCATGACGATCTTGTATAATTTAAAATGAAAATGTATCAAATGAACAGTTCACTCTTAGGTCCATTTTCTCGTGACAATCCTGCAAAAATAACTGAACACACACAAAAAAAAAAAATGTGAAGGGCACTCTGGAAGCTTCTGATTGTTCCAGGAGATTGTTGAGGGCCTTTTCCTTGACCTCTTCATCCATTGTAAGGAAAAGCGGCTCTTCTACTGCCCCCCTGAGCAGATGTCTGTTGTAATGGAGCCATTTCACAACTTCTGTCAAGTGTCTGATTACTGGGAGCTCCTTAATTACAGAATATTAAAGGAATGTAACTTTAATATTTCTTATATATGTGTTAATATGTATCATATGTTATTATATGCATTATGCATACATATTAGGGGTGGAACAGTACGCGTATTGAACCGCACAGTTCACAGGGCAAATTCCAAATGGAAGTGATCAACCCTATCCCCTTGTGTGTGGGGGGACTTTGGAGTGAACAGGGCATGTGCATGCCATTATTTAGTCATTTGGAATGCGCTTTGAAAAGGGAGAGACAATTTCCTTGTTATCTTCAGCTGGGATGTATGACATGACAACATAGCACGGTGCGTGTCAGCAGATTCGCTGACGGACACTGCCATAAAAAGTTGTATACATATTAGTTTTTATATATTATATAGCAAAAAAACTTTAAAAACGTTTTAAAATATAAAATGTATGTTCATTTGCAACAGTTATGCTAACAACAATAAGACATTTGCAGTCATGGCCAAAAATATCGGCACCCTTGGTAAATATGATCAAAGAAGGCTGTGAAAATGAATCTGCATTGTTAATCCTTTTGATCTTTTATTTAAAAAATTCACACAAATCTAACCTTTCGTTGGATAATAAGAATTTAAAATGGGGGAAATATCATTATGAAAATGTTTTTCTCTAATACACATTGGCCACAATTAACGGCACCCTTAAATTCAATACTTTTTGAAACCTCCATTTACTTTTTAAAACCTCCGTTTAACAGCTCAAAATTTTCCCCTATAATGCGTGATGAGGTTGGAGAACACCTGACAAGAGATCAGAGACCATTCCTTCATCCAGAATCACTCCAGAACCTTTAGATTCCCAGCTCCATGTTGGTGCTTCTTCTCTTCAGTTCACCCCACTCATTTTCTGTAGGGTTCAGGTCAAAGGACTGGAATGGCCATAGCGGAAGCTTGGTTTTGTGCTCAGTGACCCATTTTTGTGTTGTTTTTGAGGTTTGTGTTTGGATTATTGTACGGTTGGAAGATCCAAACATGGCCCATTATAAGATTTCTAACAGAGTCAGTCACTTGTTGATTTTTTTTATCTGTTGGTATTTGATAGAATCCATGATGCCATGTGTCTAGATGACAAGATGTCCAGGACCTCCAGCAGAAATATAGTCCCACAACATCAAAAATACAGCAGTATATTTCATTGTACACATGGGGTACTTTTTATCCGTGTTCACCAAACCCATCTTGAGTGTTTGCTGCTATAAAGCTCATTTGTTTAGTTTCATCTGACCCTAGAAGCCAGTCCCATTTGAAGTTCCAGTCGTGTCTGATAACTGAATATGCTGGAGTTTGTTTTTGGATGAGCTAGGAGAATTGTTCTTGAAACCCTCCCAAACAGCATGTGGTGATGTAGGTGCTGTTTGACTATTTTTTTTTAAGGTTTTCAGACCCGGAGACTCAACTATTTTCTGCATTTCTCCAACTGTGGTCCTTGGAGAGTCTTTAGCCACTCAAACTCTCCTTCTCACTGTGCATTAGGACACACGTCCTCTTCCAGGCAGTTTTGTAACATTTTATGTTGATGGAAATTCTTAATTATTGACCTGATGGTGGAAATGGGAATTTTCACTGCTCTAGCTCTTTTCTTAAAGCCACTTCACTAATTTGTGAAGCTCAATTATCTTTTGCTGCACATCAGAGATATATTCTTTGGTTTTTCTCATTGTGATGGATAATTAAGGGAATTTGGGCTTTGTTTTCCCTCCTATTTTACTTACATTACCGACACTGACCTTTACTGACCTTTAGGCGCCAGGTTTTTTTTTTTTTTTTTTGAAAAATGCTGGATTTTGACATCAAGATTTCAGAAGCTTGTGTCTTGAAAGGGCTTAAAGATAGAGATCTGTGGGGTGTAAATATACTCATCTAATTTGCATATTATGATGTCATCAGGGGCGGCCCTCTTGAATTTCATAATATTCAGGAAATATTACATATTGAATTGATATTTGAACTTATTTGCATGTTTTGTCTTTTTATCCTCATTCCAAATGATCAGAAAAGAGGAAACCAACAAAAAAACAGGAAAGAGTACTAAATTATTACTATACTATACTATATAGTAGTAAAAACGCATGTGAACAGTAGCCTACTTTTTGATCAGTTCATCAGTAATATTCAGGAAATTATGGATGTTTACTGGATGTTTGAACTTATTAGCATGTTTGTTTTTTTTGTCTTTTTATCCTTATTCCAAATGATCAGGAAAAGAGGAAATCAACAGTAAAACAGGAGAAAGTAGTAAATTATTACTATATTATTGTGCCATAGTAAAATACATGTGCCTATTTTTTGATCAGTTGACCAGGTATCTGCCTAATCAGGTATCTAGGTCACAGTTTATAGCTCTTGAGAGTATGGTACCTCTCATTGCATGGCACAGCGCACAGACCTACCCCTCACTGACTGCACCTGTACTGTCTGCCCTTTGAGCACACGCGATCAGAAAAAAAGATGCAATCTGGCTGATCATCAGCAACGCCTCTTCTATGGACACTAAGACCACGTCCACCCCTGCCACCCCCATCCCGGTTGGGCAAAGGGTCCAAATGATCACTTGATGGTGCTTTGTGAACACTCTCACCTTTTACGGTGGTGCCATTGTGCATGCAAAGATATACCGGGAGATGCGCGATCATTAGACAGCCGATCGTCATTTCCAAAAGGCAAATATTCCCCTTCAGAGTCAGAATAGGTGAATAACATTTGCAACACATCCTCACGGTACAACTTTTTATTAGCCATTTGGCGATTTTCTCTCACAAATCTCACAGTTTACTCAGACACTATGAACGGCTTCCGCATCAATGACTCATAGCTCACTTGCTCTGCTATTTCCTCAAACAATTTTGGTCTAGAATCGAAGTACTACATGTCTGCCATCTAGTGGTAGGGAATACAAATGAGATATTACACTATACTAGGAACTACAGTCTATTTAATGAAGTATGACGTATTGTCGCAATTTTGCGACTTTGGCGCTTAAAGGGTTAAGTGCTTTGAGACAATCTGTATTGTTAAAAGCGCTATATAAATAAAAGTGACGTGACTTGACTTGACTTGACTATTTATATTTCTGTGAAACAGGAAGCCATGGCTGGATAATTTCATGTTCATAATCACCCTGGAGTGCTCAAAATTGTGGATATGAATGGGAATATACTTCAGAGATATTTTACTCATTTTACTCATAAGAATTTCTAGGGGTGTCGTTAATTGTGGCCAATGTGTATTAGAGAAAAACATGTGTTTCATAATGATATCCCCCCCCCCATTTTAAATTCTTGTCCAATGAAAAGTTAGATTTTAGTGAATTTTTTAAATAAAAGATCAAAAGGGTCTTGCAGATGCAAGATTGATGCAGATTAATTTTCATAGCCTTCTTTGATCAAGGGTGCCGATATTTTTGGCTCTGACTGTATGACATTAAAACAGCGACATCTGCTGACGGACACCGTGCTGCGTTGTCACGGGAACATCCCAGCTGAAGATGATGAGGAAATTAAGTCTCTCCTTTGCCAAGTGCATTCCAAACGACTAAATAATGGGACGCACGTGCCCTGTTCACTCCAAAGTCCCCACTCCAAGGGGATAGGGATGATCACTTCCATTTGGAATTTGCCCTGTGAACCGTACGGCCATCTTTATGTAACAATGAATTTTTTCAGATCCTTAGAGAGTTCTTTGCCATGAGGTCCCATGTTGAACTTCCAGTGACCAGTATGAGAGAGTGAGAGTGATAACATCAAATTTAACACACCTGCTCCCAATTCACACCTGAGACCTTGTAACACTAACGCGTCACATGACACCAGGGAGAGAAAATGGCTAATTGGGCCCAATTTGGACATTTTCACTTAGCGGTGGGTGTACTCACTTTTGTGGCCAGCGGTTTAGACATTAATGGCTGTGTGTTGAGTTATTTAGAGGGGACAGCAAATTTACACTGTTATACAAGCTGTACGCTCACTACTTTACATTGTAGCAAAGTATAATTTCTTCAGTGTTGTCACATGAAAAGATGTAATAAAATATTAACAAAAATGTGAGGGGTGTACTCACTTCTGTGAGATACTGTATATGTGTGTTTATATTTAAGACTACCTCACTGTTGCTATGTGTAGCCTGTTCTCCACTTGGAAAGGCCTCTTGTAGACCTGTAATATACATATCTTGGTTAATTTAAAATTGGTCAGAAGGGGGTGCAAATGTAATGGTGGGCTCGAGGAAATGTCCAGTATCTACCTTTCAGAGAAAACCCTAAAGTTCTCCAAAAGAATAAGAGTCCACCATATGTTTGGAATGTCACACTGGAAGACAAAAACATAGAGAAATCTTGAAATATCAACTGCTACAACATCATAAAGGTCAGTTACATTAACGGATAATTACTTCGAAGGGCACTCCCAAGACAAGATGTAGAGCATACTGGAAAACAACAAAAAATGAGAATATTCTCCTTATTTAACAACTAAATAATCACACCAATAATTGGTTGCAACAAATTGATGCAGTGCTAGTCTACACCCTAGTCCACATCGGTGCAGGGCCGGTTCTAGACATTAGGAGGCCCTAGGCAAAAATCTTGTTGGAGGCCCCCCACCCCTAATAAAAAGCACTTGAAACAAATATGATTCCTAACCTTTTTACTTATACAACATTTAACTTTAAATTTTGTATATTTATACTTGAACAGTAAAAAATCTTTGGAAAATTACGATTTTAAATGTTTTTTAAAGAAAGTCTCAGATTTAGCCTATTTGATCAAAAATACAGAAAAGAAAAACAATAATATTGTGAAATATTATTACAATTTAAAATAATTATTTTCTATTTTACTATACTTTAAAACATGTTTTTGTGAGGCAAAACAATGATGCAAAATAACTTTTCATCAGCCATTACTCCAGTCTTCAGTGTCACATAAACCTACATAAATCATTCTAATATGCTGATTTATTATCAATGTTAGAAACAGTGCTTAATGTTTATTTTATAACCTGTGATACTTTTTTTTCAGGATTTTTTGATTGTTAAAAATATAAATCTTTTGTAACTTTTCTATCTCTGTTTGTCTATTTAACACATCCTTGCTGAATATTTCTGTATTTTTGATCAAATAAATGCAGACTTGACAAGCATAAGAAATTTCTTTCAAAAAAATTAAAAATAGTAGGCTAACGGGTCCAAACTTTTGACCGGGTACTATATGTAGATATTCATCAAACTTTATCTAAGGTAATCTCTTTTTTGTTTGATGAAGAATCTGTTGTTGTTATTTTGCGGTTTTATTTAATTTAATCACAGTTCCAGAATACCATTTCAGTAAGTGCTTTTATAATTTTTTTTCCTAGCTTGGTATGAGCAGGATTTCCCCCTCCCATTTAATCAATATGACAGCAGATATTGCCATATTATTAATATCAATAATATGATATTATGTATTGCATTGTTACCCTAAATATGACACATATATACACACACAAATCAAGTGGAACAGAAAGACACTATCGCTACTAAGCAAAGAAAGTTAATTAGATGAAACTGAAATTATAAGTGTTATGTTAGAGCAGTAATCCTAATCATTAGCCAAATTTAGAAGATACACCTGAGATCCTTTATTTAAAACATTAAAAACATGTTCTAGTGTGTTTGCTTTGAGTTTGCGTTTAAAACAAACTTCTCTGCTTTTACTTTTGTAGCTATTTTTCTAGTCATCTCCCAGTGCGATGTCATTCATTGTATGCGCAAATTCAAAGCGGCAAGTCAATGGCGCTCGTGCTCCTATAAGCTCATAATAAAGCGGTCAATGACCTTTCCAGAAATTACGCTGACCGACAGAACAAGTTTATATTTAAAATATATTGCAATCACTCCAAAATAGATGACAACAACTCACACACCTGCATTAAGAGCTATACTTTGCGTGCCGGACCTGCATCGGTGTATAGTAAAGCATAGAATAAATAAATAAATATACTTTTAAACTATTACGCAATATATATTGTGAGAACATATATTAAACAAACAACTCAAGATATTCATACCTCCACAGACAACTGCCTTGCTGAAGTGGCTTTGAAGATGACTTTTTAATTTGGCCAGTTGGCTGGCTTAAACATGCTGGCCAAGCAAAAAGGGCAGTGGTTTCCTGCAACACCTGCTGCACTGCTGCAGCTCAATGTGTCACCTCTCTGAATCCTTATAAGTCTCTACAAGAGATGAAAGCACCACACAATTATCTCAACATTGACAAATGGAATTAAAATAACTAAACTATAAGGTAACAATAACTCTCAAACAATGCATATAACAGAGGAAAGTAAAACAATTATACTGTATATATTATAGTATTTACAACACTTTAATGAATGCTACAGCATACTGTAGTATACTTCAGTTTTTACTACAGTAAACTGTAGTGTATTGTAGTATAATATACCCTATAGTTGTAGAAAACTTAGTACAGTATTGGGTAAAGTAATTTGTTTATATTACTATAGTTGTTATATTACCACAGCAACTATAGAATTACCATAACAAATTAATTCAAGTACTTTAATATAGTATGGTTCAAAAACACTATACAGTCGTGGCCAAAAGTTTTGAGAATAACATAAATATTAGTTTTCACAAAGTTTGCTGCTAAACTGCTTTTAGATATTGGTTTCAGTTGTTTCTGTGATGTACTGAAATTTAATTACAAGCACTTCATACGTTTCAAAGGCTTTTATCGACAATTGCATGACATTTATACAAAGAGTCAGTATTTGCAGTGTTGGCCGTTCTTTTTCAGGACCTCTGCAATTCGACTGGGCATGCTCTCAATCAACTTCTTGGCCAAATCCTGATTGATAGCAACCCATTCTTTCATAATCACTTCTTGGAGTTTGTCAGAATTAAGTGGGTTTTTGTTTGTCCACCCGCTTCTTGAGGATTGACTGCAAGTTCTCAATGGGATTAAGATCTGGGGAGTTTCCAGGCCATGGACCCAAAATTTCAACGTTCTGGTCCCCGAGCCACTTAGTTATCACTTTTGCCTTATGGCACGGTGCTCCTTCGTGCTGGAAAATGCATTGTTCTTCACCAAACTGTTGTTGGATTGTTGGAAGAAAGTATCTGTTGGAGGGTGTTTTGGTACCATTCTTTATTCATGGCTGTGTTTTTGGGCAGAATTGTGAGTGAGCCCACTCCCTTGGATGAGAAGCAACCCCACACATGAATGGTCTCAGGATGCTTTACTGTTGGCATGACACAGGACTGATGGTAGCGCTCACCTTTTCTTCTCCTGACAAGCCTTTTTCCAGATGCCCCAAACAATCAGAAAGGGGCTTCATCAGAGAATATGACTTTGCCCCAGTCCTCAGCAGTCCATTCACGATACTTTCTGCAGAAGATCAATCTGTCCCTGATGTTTTTTTTGGAGAGAAGTGGCTTCTTTGCTGGCCTTCTTGACACCAGGCCATCCTCCAAAAGTCTTGGCCTCACTGTGCGTGCAGATGCACTCACACCTGCCCGCTGCCATTCCTGAGCAAGCTCTGCACTTGAGGTGCCCTGATCCCACAGCTGAATCAACTTTAGGAGACCAAAGTTTTGAGAATGACACAAAAACATCCTCCGAGAGCAACTTCTCCCAACCATCCAAGAACAGTTTGGTGACGAACAATGCCTTTTCCAGCATGATGGAGCACCTTGCCATAAGGCAAAAGTGATAAGTAAGTGGCCTGGGGAACAAAACATTGAAATTTTGGGTCCATGACCAGGAAACTCCCCAGAACTTAATCCCATTGAGAACTTGCAGTCAATCCTCAAGAGGCGGGTGGACAAACAAAAACCCACAAATTCTGACAAACTCCCAGCATTGATTATGTAAGAATAGGCTGCCATCAGTCAGGATGTGGCCCAGAATCTGATTGACAGCATGCCAGGACGAATTGCAGAGGTCTTGAAAAAGAAGGGTCAACACTGCAAATATTGAGTCTTTGCTTAAACTTAATGTAATTGTCAATGAAAGCCATTGGCACTTATGAAATGCTTGTAATTTTACTTCAGTATACCATAGTAACATCTGACAAAAAGATCTAAAAACACTGAAGCAGCAGACTTTGTGAAAATTAATATTTATGACATTCTCAAAACTTTTGGCCACGACTGTAGTATTTACTATAAATTACTATAGTGCAAAGCTTATTTACAACAGGCGTTCAGAAAATTATTCGAACAAATTCAAGCTTCAGTAAGATAATAAAGCCCATCCTAAATTAAGTATTTCGCAGATAAACGCTTAACGTAATATATACGATAATTATGCAACATATGATAGCAAAAAAATTACAGACTACTCACCATGCTCTCCGCCATGCTTATCTCGTTGTCAGTAACTCCGCCCCTCACTTCCGGTTTTGTGGCTGCGGGTCTGCAGCTGGATATTGTTGGATAAAGCAGCCTTTATGAGCTCGGTGCTGCTTTGTGTACAGCCGTTACTGGAGAAGCCGCTATATTTGCTCCTAAAGTGCCACCTCATGGCAGAGAGTGAATTTACATTTCCAGTGTATCTTATGTTGAAATCAATGTGGATATGGACCCATGTTTTTATGCAGCAAACACAGAGTTGTAAATGTGAAAGATGTGCCTTCTAAAAATCTAAACAATTAAGACAGTAATATTTATTTTTTAAATTAATATAATATTTGACTTGTCCCTTGTCCCTAAAAAAATGGTTTAAAAGATGAAACGTTTTTTTTTTTTTTTTTGTGTAAACTTTTATCTAAACTGTAAGTCATGTCATTTTATGGCTTAAAATGTTACCATAGACATTGTCCAACCCCACTCATACAGTGTTCATTTTACTTGTGCAGCTCTTAAAAAGGTTCATAAATTTCCTTAAATTTATTTTTAAAAATTCTGGAGATAAATAAAATTATTTCATTGATATTTGTGTATTGAAAATGTTTTTCATTGACATTTTAGACTTATCTGACTTTCTATAGACCCTTTTTCTGTTAGTAAACAATGCGACGTTTCTCTGTGGGCTGGGCTTAGCTGGAGGCAGAAAGATTCCACTGATCGCTTCACTAATGCTAGCTATGAAGTTTGTTTACATTGTTTTTTTAACAATGGCTGGAGAAAATCCGATTTTACCTGCATATGTAAGGTCACTCACTGTGCAGGACCATTATTATTGTTTAAATAAGTTAACTTTAACTGACAAAGTCAGATTGGCCGACCCTATGCTCATGGATGGACGATCTGACAGGATTAACATTACCTGCGATTGAGTGACTTGTTAGAGAAACCTAACCAGTAGTAAAGAGAAACTCACCTGTGTCTATCTAGTCATGAAGATGTATATTTCAACTTCAGCAGGCTATTTTTACAGCTAACATTACGTGAGAGTGAACTGGGCCCAAATACAAAAAGTTAAACATTCAATGTGATGGATATATTATTTGAAGATGTATTTTAATAGTTATTTTAAAGTATATATCCTGTAAATTATGTAAGTTAAGTTTACAATACTTTACATACAGTACATTTAAAGGAAGATGTGAATAGTTTCTGGAAATAAAAATTCCAAAAAATTAATTTTGAACTTTCTGTATTTGATTATTCTTTCTTACTAAGATCTTAGAAAGTCCAGCCACTATCAGTCACAACAATTACAGATGATTAAGCATATACATCGTCAGTTTGTTGTTTTACACACATGCACACAGATATTATTTCATAGTTGTGAGATGCATAAGAAATCTTTAGACACATAACAAAACCATAATCCTTAACAACAAAAGACAATACTTTATTTAACCTTTTCTGATAAGAAGTGTGCGCTGCAAGCGCAGCATTTTTGACGATAGTTTCTGTCCAGTCCGCTCGTTTTATCTCGTTTAACCACAGCTGTCGTCGGTTTTTTGTCTGGGATTGGCAGCAGGTATGCGTTAAAATTTCAAATCGGAGCCTGTACTACATAGATACTTGCATCCAACATCACAACAAGATGATATTTTAAGCTCCTTGAGTAGCCGAATGTGCGCTGGTTTGAATTGGCCGCCTCCAGTTTTCCCTTTGTTTTGCCTCCAGCTAGCGCGGTGATGACGCAAAAAGGGTCTATATTTTTTTTTAAAAAAAGGTCTTTTTCACTCTAAACCCAGATAAGTTTAATTTACTTTAAAAACTTGAGAAAACTGGTTGCCCTTAAAAAATTAAGTAATGCAAAGTAATATATAAGTATATTTAACTTATTCATTTTTGTAATGTCAATCACAAAGTTCAGTTCATTTAACTTAAAATGTTTTGTAATATCAATTAATTTGCAGTTATTACACCTAGTATATTTAAGTTTAATGTACTAATTTCCAAGTTAAATCTATATCAGTTGTTTTAGTTTTCCAATTTGTTAAACTAGAAAAAAGCACACAAATAAAGGAACATTCATGCAATTTTCAGTTTTATTTTAATTAAATTGTAAACAAAACAAAACATGAATTTTTCATATCCTGAAAATATTTCCACATAAAACATGAAAAAACTAGATTAACATGATGGAATGTGCATACACTATTCTCTGTCATCAGTAACGCATGGATTCACTGTTTCCATTCAAATCAAAGCATAAGTGAAGTCAAGTCACCTTTATTTATATAGCGCTTTTACAATACAGATTGTTTCAAAGCACTTAACAGTATCAAATTGGAGGATAGAGTGTCAGTAATGTATAATGATAAGATTAAACACTCAATTTTCAGTTAAAGGCATTTCATTATTGAATTCAGAGATGTCATTGTCTAGCTCAGTTTAGTTTAAAGAGTATCTGTGCAATCAAATCGGCGATAATCGCTAGAAATTAAGTGTCCCCAACTGAGCAAGCCAGAGGCGACAGCGGCAAGGAACCAAAACTCCCTCTGTGACAGAATGGAGAAAAAAAAAACCTTGGGAGAAGCCAGGCTCAGTCGTGGGGGGCCAGTTCTCCTCTGACCAGACGAAACCCGCAGTTCAAAAGTTTATATTTCTATTTTGATTTTGTTGCAATTTCTAACAATAGTAGTATTATGTAGTTAGGTATTTTATTATATTTTAGTTATTTTGTTATTTTTTTTTTTTGTTTTATTGTATTCAATCGAGGTTTTCACTGGGGATATATCTCTGGGGGTCATCTGGGTGTCCTGGTCTCCGCTGACGATCAGGGCTGTAGACATCATCTCTTGGTGCTGATCCACCATCTGATCGGATACGGACTGAGAAACAGAATAGGAAAGAAACAGACAAATATTAGCGTAGATGCAGTGGCGGATTTAGCAAATTGGGGGCCCAAGGCGAAGGTATGTATGGAGCCCCCCCCATCCAATCTTTAAAAAGAAAGTACTGACTAAATGGTGGATAGGCAGGTAAAGCTAATCTATGGGGAAGTAAAGGTTGGAGAGGAGAAAAAAAAAAACTTCCCCTTTAAACCCTGCATACACTTTACTCCAAAATGAAGATGGAAAGCAGAGAACTCAGTGTAGCACAATACAAACTAACAGTCACGATGGAACCCAACAGAGAATAAGGTTTCAGATAACACGTCTTTGCCAAAATGCCAGGAAACCAGCACTGTTTATTCTTTTTTTTAAGATCAAATCAATATAACCAGCAAGAAAATTTAGGGTAAACCCCCACAAACAGTCATATACTTAACAAATACTGTCAAGACGAATAATTTACTTTGTATGTGTGAGTGAGTGAGGTTGCAGTTGGTATTACTTGAGATTGACATTTCAAACATTCTACAAACAAACCTATGTACAAGATACATGATATTTTAAGTGAATTGGCATTACATTTGAGATTGAACATTTCAACATTCTACAAACAAACCTATGTACATGATTGTGTGTGTGTGTGTGTCTGTCTGTCTGTCTGTCTGTCTGTCTGAGTGAGTGAGTGAGTGAGTGAGTGAGTGAGTGAGTGAGTGAGTGAGTGAGTGAGTGAGTGAGTAGTGAGTGAGAGGGGGTAAGAGGGGTGAAGTGGGGAGAGGTGAGGTTGCATTTGGCTCCAAGCAAATCCATATATATCCTCGTGAGTGAGTGAGGGAGAATGAGACCGTGTGTGATAGAGAGAATGCGTGTGTGTCTGTGTGAGAGAGAATGAGTGTGTGTGAGTGAGTGAGTGAGTGAGTGAGTGTGTGAGCGAGTGAGTGAGTGAGTGAGTGAACGAGCGAGTGAGTGGTGAGTGAGAGTCTATGAGAGAGAAAAGAGAGATTGTTCTCCATATCACACGCTTCTGACACAGAGAGTCCTACTTGTTGATGTCTTCTCACAGGTCTTCACACCAACATGATGCACAGATGTAGGAGCTGTACCTGTAAAATAATAATAATAATAATAATAATAAACATTGTCACCAACTAACAATATGGTCTATGAACAAAATGAGTGTGGGCCAATTTTTTGGTCCAATAAAAGGTCAAGTCAATTACCTTAGCTATCCAGAAGTTAGTGATGGGCTTCTTTCTTCTATTATGAAGTGAGAGGATAACAAAAAACAACAGCAGTCAATCACTGGGATTAAGAAATAATATGAATTTTTGTATTGTTAAATGATTACCTTCTCTCTTTTGTATCTCTGTCCCTTCCTTTCTCTCTTCCTCATCCCTCTGTTTTTTTCCTCCTCATGCCTGTTTTTACTCTCTCTCCCTTGTCTTTCTTTCTCTTCCTCTCCTGCTCTTCTTTATGACTGTGTTTGAGTGCTGAGTGTTCCGTCTGCTTTTGTCTCTGTCCCTTACTCTTCTTCTCCCTCTCATCTCCCTCATGCCTGCTTTTACTCTTTCTCTCCCTTGTCTTTCTTTCTCTTCCTCTCCTGCTCTTCTTTATGACTGTGTTTGAGTGCTGAGTGTTCCGTCTGCTTTTGTCTCTGTCCCTTACTTTCCTCCTCCCTCTCATCCTCCTTATGCCTTTTTTTGTCTTTCTCATCATGTTCATACCAATCTTACTCTGCGAGCCTTGGCCTCAGCAAATCTTGTAACTATGGAGTCTGTATCAATAGTTTCCACTATCTCATGTTCGATGGAAATGACAGCCAGGGATGACAGTCTTTCTTGGGACATAGATGAGCGCAGATATGTTTTCAGTCGTTTCAGTGTAGAGAAACTTCTCTCACCTGATGCAACTGTAACAGGAAGAGTAAGCAAGAGCCGCAGGGCTATGCTTAGATTTGGATAAAGATCGAGGAGATTCTCTTTGTATATGTAGTTAAGAACTTCCAATGGTGATGAGATGTGTGGGGGGAAAGACCTAACAGCACCTGTAATTTCCATTTTTAGGTCCCCTGCATCCACATCCTCCACTGCCTTCTCAAACCTGTTGCAGCATTCATCTAGACTGCCTGCCTGTACGGTGCTTTTCATTATATCAGTGGAGTAGAGAAATCCATACAACTTAAAAAAGTTCTCCATGTATGAGAATCTCTCCCTAGTCTTGACCAGGGCAGTATCAACTAAGTGTAAGAAGAACTCCCTTCTGAAATGTTCCTCAGCATTTGAAGTAGTCTCCTCTGTGCCCTCATAGTCAAACTGCCTTTTTGTTTTTTTCTGCCGAATGTCTGGCCAGATCATCTTCACCTCAATCTTCTCTGCAATTTCCCTGGCATCTATTTTGGTGGCATTGAATCCGTGCTCCCTGAAATCTTGGAGGAAGTCTATGACTGCAGAGATTTCCCTCTTCATGGTCTCAATGCTCACTTTGGGGCCCTGTAGGATCTTACTAACTTTGTTGATAACGTACAATACATTGTACCACACCACACAACTTACCATAAATGGCCATTTTTTCAGTTCCTGGCAGAGGCTTGAAGCACTGGATGCACACTCTGAATCACTCTTTTCTATGGCGAAGTCATGTAAAGCCTCCAGGGCATTCAAAATGTCTGGAAGCTGATACCGTACAGCTTTTACAGCCTCCACACGGCATTCCCATCTGGTGGTTGACAAGGCCTTGATGGTAAAATCCTTCACATTCACCTGGAGAATGGCCCACCGTTGAACAGAGCCACTAAAAAGAATGTATAAGTCTCTGTAACACACCATAGAAGTTAAGGGATATTGTGGAGGATTTGGCAGCATCCCCAATGACCAGGTTCAGTGTGTGACTTCCACACAGGACACAGAGGGCTTTGGGGTTGAGGTCAAGGACCCTCTTTTGTACCCCCTGCTTCTTTCCCTGCATATTACTGCCGTTGTCATAAGATTGACCACGGCAGTCAGAGATATCCAGGTGCAATGTTTCCAGATGTCCAAGGAAAAGTTCGAGTAGGCCTTTGCCAGTTGTGTCCTCTGCCAAAAGAAAGCCTACAAAATGCTCGTTGATGGATATGCCTTTGTGGAGCTCACAATTAACAATGTGCAGGACCACAGACAGCTGTTCATTGTGGCTGATGTCAGGTGTGCAATCCATTATGACAGCATAATATTTGGCCCTCTTCACTTTTTCGACAATGGCATCAAGGGTGCTCTTTGCCACATGTGCTATCAATTCATTCTGGATGTGCTTACTCAAATAAGTGTCTGACAGCTCTTTTTCTTGGATTCTTCTTAAATGTTCTTTCATGAAAGGGTCAAATTTTGCCATCAGCTGTACTTGTCCTAGGAAGTTTCCATTGCCATGCTCATATAATTTCTCTGTATGCCCACAAAAAGCAAGATTTCGCTCAGCTAGATGGGTAATTATGGGTAATTATCTTTTTAAGATATTTCTCCATCTCTCAATTTCTGCCATCATTGCATTTTGGTTCAGCTGATCAATGGCTGTGCCTGTCTGAAGTCTTTGGGTAAGTGTGTGCCAGGGCTCCATATGAGGCACATGTTCAGCAGACCTCTCATGCTGTTTCAGGTGAGCTCCGAGGTTTCCCCAATTGTTAAAACCATCTGAACTTAAATGTGTGTTCCCCTCTCCAAAAAGTCGGCAACAAAAGCACACAACACAGTCCCCTGATTCACTGTAGATAAGCCATGTCCTGTTAATCTTCTCCCCGTTTTTCATTTGGATGCAGTAATTATTACTGGTAAATCTCCGCCCCTCTTGATTTTTGGGGAATTCTACACTAACTTGTATGGGACCTTTGCGAATGATCGCACATCGCTCCTCGGCCGTGAGTTTCTTAGGCCAGAGAGCCGGGTCATCTGTCAGCAAGCCTACAGTGCTTTGGTCGGTGGCAGCAGGATTAGCACAGCTACACTGAAAAAAACAATAAGTAAGATTTACTTAATTTTTCTTTGGCAAGTTTTTGCACGCATATTTAAGTAAATTTCACATATGTAATTAAGTAAACTCTACTTAACTAAGTTAAGTAAAATTAACAAAGAAAATAAGTCATTTTAACTTGGCTAGTAAAAGGTTGAGTAATGTCTACTTAGTTGAAGTTTCCTTTGCAACACATTTTACTCAGAAAATATAACATTGAATTATACCACACTTTTAAAGAGTATGCTTTACTTAGAAATATCAAAGTAAATAACACAATAGATATTGTGCGGATACCATATCTACATAATAAAAGTAACGCGTCACCTGAACACAGAGACTCGGTACACAATACACAGTGATGGTAACATTTGATTGGATCGTTTTTGAGTATGAATGTGTCATTTTGAGTAGAAAATTAACTCCAAATGTAACAAAATGGCAAGTTACTAAACCTATCAACAAAAGTAATGATAAAACAGTGTAAATACAGCAGGAAAACAGCAAAAAAATAAAAATAAATGAACCTTAATTAACTTAATTATTCAAACCCCAGTGCATGATGGGGACACCAGTATAAGAAAAGTTGAGTAAATTATGCTAATATTAATGCTTTAATTTCTACAAGCTTGAATTGACTACTAATATAGAATTTACTTACTTTTTCTTTTAATTCTTGCCTAAACAAACTTTTACATGTAGAAATTACATGTTTTTTTTTCTGTAGTATGTACTTCACCACAAAATCATTTTTATTAGGGTATGGCTAGGGCTATTACTAGCAGAAGTAGGCATTTGACTCACCAAAGCCCCATCATCGTCATCATCTGTGTCAAAATGGCCATCACTGGACAACTCTTCCACCTCATCTGTGTCAAAGTCGATAACACTGTCGGTGACGGCGGGCGGCAACAACGTGATGTCCTTTTCATTGATTTCTTGGTTAATGTTATCCTCAACTACAACTAGCGCCACTTCACAGCTAGCTGTTGCTGATGCTGCTGTAGCGGCATGTTCAACGCTTTGGGCGTTGTTCCTGTCTGTATCCCCAACCCCAACAACAGTAGCCGTAAAAAAGTGTGTCATCTTCAGCAGCGTTGCCAAATACTTATGTGTCTTTTCGTTTTTTTCTCTTATTTGAGCCGCTTAGGTAACATCGTTTCATTTTCGCGTCTTGCTTCGTCTCTGTTTGTGTACTTCCCAGTCCTCCTGTCACTGTGTGTTTATCTTTCGTGCCGCGCACCGTCACGGACTGGTCCATTTCATTATGAAAGTAGGGGGTGTATATGTGTAGGGACAGATAACCATGAACTGGACATTTTAACTACTACTTCAATGTTTCAACGTATTTCTTAAGAATATTAATACAATTCACCATGCTTTTGAAGCGTTCATGATGATAAGGTTTTTTTAGGTTGGTTGGGGCCCCCCCTACTTCGACCGCCGGTAGGGGGCCCCAAGCAACCGCCTACCTATGCCTCTATGTTAAGACCGCCACTGCGTAGATGCCATTAAACTTACGATGTAACGAGTACATTGTGTGTTATGGGGAGTGTTCCCGGTTCCGGTTGATCTAATTAATGCAGCCTAACAATCCTTTAACGGATTTGAATAATAGAAGCGTATTAATGTGTTATGTGTAAGCCAGGCTAAAGAGATGGGTCTTTAATCTAGATTTAAACTGACAGAGTGTGTCTGCCTCCCGAACAGTGTTAGGTAGACTGTTCCAGAGTTTGGGTGCTAAATAGGAATAGGATCTGCCGCCCGCAGTCGATTTTGATATTCTAAGTATTATTAAATGGCCGGAGTTTTGAGAACGCAGCGGACGTGGAGGACTATAACGCGATAAAAGCTCGCTCAAGTACTGAGGAGCTAAACCATTCAGGGCTTTATAAGTAATTAACAAGATTTTAAAATCTATCCGATGTTTGATAGGGAGCCAGTGCAGTGTTGACAGAACCGGGCTAATATGGTCATATTTCCTGGTTCTAGTAAGGACTCTAGCTGCTGCATTTTGGACTAACTGTAGTTTGTTGATCAAGCGTGCAGAACAACCACCAAATAAAGCATTACAATAGTCTAACCTTGAGGTCATAAACGCATGAATTAACATTTCTGCATGTGACGTTGAGAGCATTGGTCGCAATTTAGATATGCTTTTGAGATGAAAAAATGCAATTTTACAGATGCTAGAAACATGGCTTTCAAACGACAGATTGCTATCGAACAGCACACCTAGGTTCCTGACTGATGAAGAAGAATTGACAGAGCAGCCGTCAAGTGTTAGATAATGTTGTAGGTTATTACATGTGGGGTTTTTAGGTCCGATAATTAACACCTCTGTTTTTCAGAATTTAGCTCGTCATCCAGTTTTTTTATATCGACTATGCATTCCGTTAGTTTCTCAATTTGGTGCGTTTCACCGGGCCGCGAAGAAATATAGAGCTGAGTATCATCAGCATAACAGTGAAAGCTAACACCATGTCTCCTGATAATATCTCCCAAGGGTAACATATAAAGCGTGAAAGGTCCCACTTTACATTAGGTGGCCTTAACTACATGTACTTACATTTAAATTAATCATTTGATACAATGCACTCACTGTGTACATACATGTTTTTACATTGTACTTATATTTTTAAAAATACCTATATGTACTTACATCTGTAATTAATTTCTGTAATTACATTTATAATTACACTGTTGGCCCATCCCTTACACCTTAACCCACCCTTAAACCTACCCATACCACCAAACCTGTCCCTAACCTTACCCGTATCCCACCTCAATAGCAGCAGAAGTGTTTTGCAATACAATATGAACACAATAAGTACATTGTACTTATTTTTTGACGTAAGTACATAGTAGTTAAGGCCACCTAATATAAAGTGTAACCGCGTGAAAAGTAACGGCCCTAGTACTGAGCCTTGAGGTACTCCATACTGCACTTGTGATCGATATGATACCTCTCATAAATAAACGTACAATACGTATCCATGCATTACTGATGACAGAATAGCGTACGCACTTTGCATCCATCGGATGCTCTCCAAAATGGCGCTACGCTAAGACAGAGAGGAGACAAATTGTTGAATAAATGTTATTTTTATTTTCTTTGCATACGAAAAGTATTCTCGTCGCTTCATAAAATTCAGATTGAACCACTGATGGCAGATGGACTACTTTGATGATGTTTTTTTATACTTTTCTGTGCCTTGACAGTGTAATTTACTTGGCAGCAGAGGTGGGTAGTAACGAGCTACATTTACTTCGTTACAATTACTTGAGTAAATGTTTTGGGTAACTAATACTTTTAGAGTATATTTAAAAATGGGTACTTTTACTCTTACTCAAGTACATTTTTAGTGAAAAAACGGTACTTTTACTTCGTTACTGTGGGTGACGCTCCTCTCTTTACTTTATCTTAATGCATTTTAAAATGCAAGTTAAAAATCCTTCAATTTATTCCAAGCGTGCCGTCTACTTTTTTTCTGGGCAATGAGCGATGCCCGTTCGCGAATGATTCATTCTCTTGAGTCGATTCTGTTGGAAGGCTTGATCAAACCAGTTGGCAAGCAGTGAATCGGTTCGCGAATCAGTTTGAATGATTCGTTCAGTTCCCTGCCGCACGCGCTGAGTCGTCTGAAGCGGTTGTAACATCAAGAGCGTTGAAGATGTGGCTTTGGATCTACAGTCAGTTGAAAGCAAATCTGCAAAGGCTATGGTTTGCTATGAAGATCTTTATTAGACGAACACCGCGTGTGCTGTCGGTTCCACAGGTATAGATTCGATTACAGTACACGATACCACTATGTCATTACCAGTTTGTTGTACATGTACCTTACACATTAAATACATTGTATAATTTATTCATTAAATAAGCTGTCACAGAGTATAAAATAAACAGCCGCCAAACCCGCCTTAGTTCCAGGAGGAATGCCTTGCCTAGACACAATTAATATTGCTATTTTCACAATATTTACGCTTGCAGAAATAACGGCTACATTTGTTTACATTTTGCAGAACAGACGGAAGAAGATCCGTCAATGTGCATTTGTTTCGTGATGTTCAGATGTTCTGTAGCGGTCACGTGAGGAGTTTTCACTCTTCTCTGAGGTTATATAGCCTACATTTATAATACATAATTAAACTTTGAAAACTGGAGTAACAGCTGATACAAATTCTGATTTGCATCACTGAGTTAAATTAAATTATATTTTAGAGTCATATGATCCTTCACAAATCATTCAAATATATTGATTTATTACCAGTGTTGTTGAAAAAACAAAAAAAAAACAAAAAAACAGCATATGCTGGTCAGGTATGTTTTGAAGCTGGGATACTGGTTTATGCTGGTCATGTGCTGGTCTTGAGCTGGTCGGACCAGCTTAAACCAGCAAAAGACCAGCTTAAATCAGCTCAAACCAGCATCCCATGCTACAAAACATACTATACCAGCAAATGCTGTTTTTTTCAACAGGGAACAGTCCTGCTTAATAATTTTTGGAACCTGTGACATTTTGTTCAGGATTCTTTTATGAATAGAAAGCTAAAAAAGAACAGCATTGATAACAGCATAAATCAGGCTGATAAAAATACTGATTTGCATCACTGAAATAAATTACATTAAAAAAAAACATTAAAAGTATTTTGAACGGCTGTGTGTGTGTGTGTGTGTGTGTGTGTGTGTGTGTGTGTGTGTGTGTGTGTGTGTGTGTGTGTGTGTGTGTGTGTGTGTGTGTGTGTGTGTGTGTAAAAATTTATCTAAATATCTATATATCTAAATAAAAATAGACTATATTCAGTATCCAAAGTAACTAGTAACTAACTACTTGAGTAGTTATTTTATCCGATACTTTTTTACTCTTACTCAAGTAACTATTCAGACTATTACTTTTACTTTTACTTGAGTAAATATTTCTTCAAGTACTTTTACTTTTACTTGAGTACAGTTTTTGGGTACTCTACCCACCTCTGCTTGGCAGTCAATGGGACAGTCACAAGCCTCCCGGTTTTCATCCAAAATATCCTAAATTGTGTTCCAAGGACAAACGAAGCTTTTACGGGTTTGGAATGACATGGACATCACAATAAATCGCATGTTTTTTTTTCCCCACTCTGAGTTCACAATATTGGCAGTACTGAATTTTAGGTGCTAACTCACCTTTTCCAAGGTTGAGCATTACCAGCTGAAGAAATATAAAGTGCTTTTCATACACTTAGGGTAGTTCAGGTGCAGGGCATAAATCAGTCAGGAAAAAAAAAGACATAGAAGGCCTGAGATTGGTCAGTGCATCCATTGCCAAACTTTCTTCCAAGATGATTCCCACCTATGGGTTTAGCTGTGAATTTTCTTGATCAATGCTAAGGATTTTTGGTGGAGTCTGTCTTGTCAGCTTCATCCTGACAGAGAAAGAAACAGATCAAAATGATCAAATCAGTCATATGTCAATACTCCAAGTCATATGCTGTGTTCACAACATGTCATAGTTACAGTAATTCTGAAATATGGGATGAATGCACTTACACGTACCTGGTTTACTGTAAAAAGAGCTGGCCTCTGAAGTACCATCTGGGTGATGTCAGGCTTGTTGTTGACAACTTTTCTGTGAAGAGCAAACATTAAAGTTACAGTCTTTATAAGGGTATCTGACTTTAGGGTTTACATTTAATTGTGCAGTGTGCCAGTCAATAAAGTGATCCTCCTCAGAATAGGTCTCAGTTAACCTACATGACATACAGCTGCTCTGGAGTTTTGGTGTGAAGGTGGCATAAGTGTATTTTTTTATTTTTTTTGTGCATAAAGTGAATTAAATGTATGTACATGCCTGATGTGAACAAGGAAATTGTTCCGTTCTTGTATATCTTCCATGTTTGAACAGAGACATGGTTTCACGGACAAGACTTAACTTAGCTAAGTCAGGACTAGGCCTAAGTTAAATTAGGATATTTAAATAGCTTTTATAAAAATGCCGAGACAATGGCACTGACATTTTAAGATGTGTTAGTACAAGGTATTTTCAGTGAAGACAGCTTGAACATGCATTTTAGTCTGGGACTAGCCTTAAGCCTTGTCTGCAATGGTTCCCGCGGGTCCTTAAAGGAACACTCCACTTTTTTTGGAAATAGGCTCATTCTCCAACTTCCCCAGAGTTAATAAGTTGAGTTTTACCATTTTTGAATCCATTCAGCTGATCTCTGGATCTGGCGATAGCACTTTTAGCATAGCTTAGCATAGATCATTGAATCCGATTAGACCAGTAGCATCGCGTTCAAAAATGACCAAAGAGTTTCGATATTTGTCCTATTTAAAACTTGACTCTTCAGTAGTTACAGTGAGGAAAATAAGTATTTGAACACCCTGCTATTTTGCAAGTTCTCCCACTTAGAAATCATGGAGGGGTCTGAAATTGTCATCGTAGGTGCATGTCCACTGTGAGAGACATAATCTAAAAAAAAAAATCCAGAAATCACAATGTATGATTTTTTAACTATTTATTTGTATGATACAGCTGCAAATAAGTATTTGAACACCTGTCTATCAGCTAGAATTCTGACCCTCAAAGACCTGTTAGTCTGCCTTTAAAATGTCCACCTCCACTCCATTTATTATTCTAAATTAGATGCACCTTTTTGAGGTGCACCCCATACAATCAGTAAGAATCCAACTACTAACATGGCCAAGACCAAAGAGCTGTCCAAAGACACTAGAGACAAAATTGTACACCTCCAGAAGGCTGGAAAGGGCTACGGGGAAATTGCCAAGCAGCTTGGTGAAAAAAGGTCCACTGTTGGAGCAATCATTAGAAAATGGAAGAAGCTAAACATGACTGTCAATCTCCCTCGGACTGGGGCTCCATGCAAGATCTCACCTCGTGGGGTCTCAATGATCCTAAGAAAGGTGAGAAATCAGCCCAGAACTACACGGGAGGAGCTGGTCAATGACCTGAAAAGAGCTGGGACCACCGTTTCCAAGGTTACTGTTGGTAATACACTAAGACGTCATGGTTTGAAATCATGCATGGCACGGAAGGTTCCCCTGCTTAAACCAGCACATGTCCAGGCCCGACTTAAGTTTGCCAATGACCATTTGGATGATCCAGAGGAGTCATGGGAGAAAATCATGTGGTCAGATGAGACCAAAATAGAACTTTTTGGTCATAATTCCACTAAACGTGTTTGGAGGAAGAAGAATGATGAGTACCATCCCAAGAACACCATCCCTACTGTGAAGCATGGGGGTGGTAGCATCATGCTTTGGGGGTGTTTTTCTGCACATGGGACAGGGCAACTGCACTGTATTAAGGAGAGGATGACCGGGGCCATGTATTGCGAGATTTTGGGGAACAATCTCCTTCCCTCAGTTAGAGCATTGAAGATGGGTCGAGGCTGGGTCTTCCAACATGACAATGACCCGAAGCACACAGCCAGGATAACCAATGAGTGGCTCTGTAAGAAGCATATCAAGGTTCTGGCGTGGCCTAGCCAGTCTCCAGACCTAAACCTAATAGAGAATATGTGGAGGGAGCTCAAACTCCGTGTTTCTCAGCGACAGGCCAGAAACCTGACTGATCTAGAGAAGATCTGTGTGGAGGAGTGGGCCAAAATCCCTCCTGCAGTGTGTGCAAACCTGGTGAAAAACTACAGGAAACGTTTGACCTCTGTAATTGCAAACAAAGGCTACTGTACCAAATATTAACATTGATTTTCTCAGGTGTTCAAATACTTATTTGCAGCTGTATCATACAAATAAATAGTTAAAAAATCATACATTGTTATTTCTGGATTTTTTTTTTTAGATTATGTCTCTCACAGTGGACAGGCACCTACGATGACAATTTCAGACCCCTCCATGATTTCTAAGTGGGAGAACTTGCAAAATAGCAGGGTGTTCAAATACTTATTTTCCTCACTGTATATCGTGTACTAAGACCGGCAGAGAATGAAAACTTGCGATTTTCTAGGCTGATATGATTAAGGACTATACTCTCATTCCGGCGTAATAGTCAAGGAACTTTGCTGCCGTAACATGGCCGCAGCAGGTGCAGTGATATTACGCAGCGCCTGAAAGTAGTCCCCAGCTAGGTACCTAGTTATAATACAGCTGGGGACTACTTTCAGGCGCTACGTAATATCACTGCGCCATGGTACGGCAGCAAAGTTCCTTGATTATTATGCCGGAATGAGAGTATAGTTCCTAGCCAAATCGGCCTAGAAAATCGCAACTTTTCATTTTCCGCCGGTCTTAGTACACAATATAACTACAGAAGAGTCAAGTTTTAAATAGGACAAATATCGAAACTCTTTGGTCATTTTTGAACGCGATGCTACTGGTCTAATCGGATTCAATGATCTATGCTAAGCTATGCTAAAAGTGCTATCGCCAGACCCGGAGATCGGCTGAATGGATTCCAAAACGGTAAAACTCAACTTATTAACTCTCTGGGGTCGGCTGTATCGCCGGCGAGACCAACTCGTTTTTTTTAAGATCAGTGCAAAAGACACTAAACATACTCTGTTGATTTTGGTCACACAAATAAGTGTTATACATCAATCGAAACTGTTAAGTGTCTACTTTTTTTTGAGTACACTCACAATAACAACACAACTTTGTGCTTTTGGAGAAATAAGAAAATAAACAGGGTGTGCTCTCTGTCTTCTCCGTCTCCGCAAACTGTTTTGAGAAACGCGTCACTAAAATGAACTGTAACTCCTATCGAAAACAAACATTCTGTGATGAAGTAATCCGTATGAAACCAACACGATGTTCAATCTTTCCCGTCTGACTCATTATCTCTAATGAGTTCACGCCCACGCGCTGCTCGCGCCATTCATATGTAAATAGCCACGTGGTGCGTGCGCGCGTGTAAACGCCCAAAACAAAGAGCGGAGGTCCTCATCGCGGCTACTGTTACTGTTCACGCTGAGTAAAGAAAGGATTTCCCTCGAAAGAAGAACACGATTTCATCCAGAAGAGGAGATCGATCTGATGAGTAAGTTATGTTTCTTTTTTGCATTAGTTACCGTGTTATTGTGTCATAAACTTGAACAGATTTAAACAGTTAGTTGGGTTTTTCCCAAACGACAACATGATGAATGCTACGCGTCTAAGAATGTCTAGACCATGTTTATTATTAATACTCTGTTCACAAATATATTTTAATAGCGTGCTAAACAATAATAATTAGTTTCTCAGATATAAAATATCACTTTTTATAGTACAAAGTACATCCTTTTATTGTACAAAGCATGCTCGAGTCTGTGTCATGAGAGTCATGTCATAGGCTACTATAAAATCATACATACTAGACTATATGACTACAAAATCATAGTCGGGTTTTTCCCAAACTATAATTCCTGACTACAATGTTTGAAATCGTGTAAAACATTTTGAATATGAGGGGCAATTCACTGTATTTAAATTTCTTATGGCACGATGATGTTTTCATGCTCTATATAAAACAATAAAAGTAATATGAGTGTACACTGTAACATGATGAATGCTACAAGTCTAAGTATGTTTAGTACATGTTTATTATTAATAGCCTACTCTGTTCAGAAATAGATTTTAATAACGTGCTAAACAATAATAATTAGTTTCTCAGATATAAGATTTCTTTCTCTTTTTTATGATAGTACAAAGCATGTGTGAGTCGATGGCTACAATACATATATATATATATATACAGATGCTCCTGATATTAACATGCTCACAAATGTTTTTTTGTTTGTATTTTATTGAATCAGATACCAGCACCAGATGAATCCTGATGTCTCTTCAAACTGTTTTCCTCTGAGAGCGCTGCACCAACATCAGATGTTCTACACTGATATTCTATGTTAAAACAAGCTCCTTTTCTACTGATTATGTTTTTTTCTTCTTGAATCCATGGAAAGAAGTAGAAACACTTAAATAAAACACGTAAATACCAGGTATGATTTACTTGTTTCACTTGTTGAACAGAATCTGTTGTCAGTTCACATCTCTGTGGTTAGATCAGTGTGCACAATAATGTGTCTTTGACCTTCATTATGTATGCTTTGATTATACTGTGTTGTAAATAAAACACAAATAATTAAAAAAAAAACTTTTTTTTCCAATGTCCTCACATTCTCTCTTACCTGCCTCACAGTCACAGTCACACTGATGGGCCATTAGGGCCCCATAGGGGAGGGCCCTTTGTCTCAGGTGAGACTCACTTAATATTCATGGCCATTACCACTCCCTCGCATATAGACCCTCGATCACAAAACATGTCTTGAAAATTTTAAATCAATATATTGTTTTCTGTGAATGAGTAAGCAGAATGATTTTCACATAATTTTGAAGTAAATATTCTAGCCTACAAGACTGATTACTCAAAATTCTTATTCAGGACTATTTAGTGTGGGTTTTAAGGCCTTATTTCAGCTACATTTTTTTTCCCATAACGTACTAACCACGCATAATATTTTTTTTCTAAAAAATGCAAACATGTACATCCATCTTGGTCACATATTATTGTAGCACAGTTTGTGCTGAATACAAAAAAAATTACATGTTGGTCAGTAGTATGCTTTAAGTAGCTGAAAAAAGCACAAATATCAGGGCATGTCAAAACATCTCAAGGGCCCCAAAATGACCTCAGACCCCAGAGGGTTAACTCTGGGGGAGTTGGAGAATGAGCCTATTTCCAAAAAAAGTGGAGTGTTCCTTTAAAAAGTCTTACATTTATTTTATCCAATTTAATTCATAAAAAGTCTTAAATTGAACAAGAATGTCTTAGTTATGACTTCAAGTCTTTCAGGTCTTAAATTTGGGTAAAGACCAGAATCACCATACAGCTTAATGTGACAATTAAACTTCAAAAGGCTATAAATAAATATGAGCACTTCACATTTCAGTCTGGTGCTGCACTGCTTTGTCTTCTGCCGTTACCGGGGAAACAGTTCAAAAGCGCCTCCTGCTGGCAGAGAATGAATGTGCATGTTCAATAAGGCTGTTGTTGTGAGTAGGGTATTCCTGCAATATTGGAGGCTGTAGTTTCAGAACTGGATTTCTAGGACCCTATATATATATATATTTTTTTTTTAATTATTTTATTTATTTATTTTGTATATATTATGTCAAGGTCTTCCAGCCAGTTCTATAATACCTTTACAATCCAGAATGTGGCAGCGAGATGAATTTTTAATGAGCCAAAAAGAATGTAAGAGAGAATGAAGAATGTCACACTTCTCTCTATTCTAATTCTATTCTTTAAACAAACAAACAAACTTTTCCCTTTTAGACTTGCATTCTAAAAAAAAAAAAAAAAACTAACACTAGCTTTTCTAATCTTTTTGTATTCTATTTGTTTTCTTTTAATTTATTATACAATTAACAAAAGCAAAAAAGGCCTCTAACACTAGCTTGCTCTATTCTTTTTATTTATTATATAGTTTAAAAAAAATCTCTTGCTATGTGCACTGCATTAGGCTAATTGAGACATGTTATAGCACTTGCATATTGTTGCTCTTGTGTTGATTTTGATTGCGTCCATTGTCCTCATTTATAAGTTGCTTTGGATAAAAGCGTCTGCTAAATGACTAAATATTAGTGGCTCATACTATTTTATAGCACTTGCTATTCAATTCTGTCTATTATTATTTTTAAGGAATTATGTAATTATTTAATTGTATATACTTAATTATTGTCCTAACCCTAAACATACCCGTTGGTATCCCTCTTGAAATATTTAACCTAATTTATTTCAATATATTCTGGTTTCAAATTCAGTTTTCTTGGGAAGAAGACTTGTGTCTGTGCGAGACTTTAGTTAATTAGCCACAGTGCTTCACGTCTGATGTGCTGTTTGTTTACATCTATTTGTTTGATGTTTGAATCAGGTCTCCTCTGTTGGAATAGATGGTGCTGTCCCAAAAAATAGGGACCTACACTGTTAGACATTTCTGTAATTTCCACAGTTATTTACTGTATATCACCCAGTATAATACTACAAATTCCCTTTACAGTAAATAACTGTAATACCCTTTGCATCATGGGAATTTTTTGTGACATCAGACCCCACATACAGAGACTTACTGTATTTTTTAAAATTGCTGTATACTACTGAGGTCGTTTTATTTTCCTCATTTCTTACATTTGGATTGACACAATTTGCCCTACACCGTTTCTGCAACGCTGCAACAGCTTGGAGCTGACTACTGGACGTGTTACATCGCTTGTAATGATTGGAAAATCCGTTTGTACTTAGTGTCAGAAACAGCGCGAGCGCTTGGAGTAGATCTGTACATCAGAAATATACCGGGGCATCACATTACTGTCCGCATCCACTGTAGATAATATATATAATGGGTTCTATATTGTTTTTATCGAGTCGTGCCTCACCGCGCCTCGTCACGCCACTCGCGTCTGAGGAAGACACGGAAGCAGCGGGCAGCACTGCGGGTTTTTCCCGGGGATGAACCCACGAGAGTGGAAGAGCTCCAGAGAACATCTACGCTGTGTGTCGATACACTTTACGAGAGAAAAAGACCAGCAAGCAAGGTAAAAATATATGTAAGTTTGTCTGTGTGTTTGTGTTAGATTTTTGCACACCAGTTTACCTAACATTAGTAACATTTACTCGTCAACATGGCGGTTAACTTTACCATGGTAAACTGCGCTGTCGTTTCAAACGACTTTTGTCAACTTATTGAATTAAATTTGTTTTTAACGAGCAACGCTCATCTTATATTAACATTAGGTTAACTAATGTGAAATTTAGTTCAGGTGTTAGTAGTTAATGTTGGCCAGTAGCCTATTGAGAAAATAAAAGCGTATGTTAGCTAGGTTAAACTAGTTTTATGGCTAGCTGCCTTTCTAGTTTTAGTTTATTATAGTTTTTAATGGAATTTAAGACTTACTGCATTTTTTTGTATTTGTGTTTTAAAGGCAACTGCAATGAAGCATCAATAAAGACATGGACATGCCAGCCACCCTGAGACTGATAATTCATGGTAAGAGAACAACTATGGTTTTGAGAGATTTGTGTATTCTATATGAGGTTTGCCTTTTAAAAGTGTGCTATTTCTTCTACTTGTTTTTCAGAGAAGACATTTCTGTCAAAGTGGATGGTGAGCAAAGATGGTGGCCACGTTTTGGAGCAGCACCTGGGTTTTGCAGACGGCTATGTATTCTTTGGCTGCTTGTCTTTTTTCCCTGTTGCCTAAAGATTCTTTGTGAGGATGAATCCAGAGGACACAACATAATGCACTGCAAAACATGCTAAGACAGGAGAAATGGTGAAGATGCACTGTTCCAGCATTGGAAGACTGTATTTTTATGTGTTATACATGCAGTGTTTTAAATAAAGAATTTGATATTTTGTAATTATTGTCTGTTTTAATTGAATGCCAGTAGTACCTGTGTAGAGTAAAAAATAAAATGAATTCTATATAAATTATAAAATCTAATGAAATCTATATTAAAATGAATGAATTACAGTAGTATACTGATAAATCAAATACAGTTTGCTACTGTAAATTGAAATTACAGTAACTTACTGGCAACCGTGTTGCCAGTAAGTTACTGTAAAAACCCTTTGAAATGTCTAACAGTGTATGCAGACCTAGAACTGCAGCCTCCGGTATTGCAGGAACATTGGGTTGTTTTTGTTCAGACCAATGCAAAAATCGACCCATGTTTTTACCCTGTAATCACACAGAGCTGTAAATGTAAACTGGTGGATCGATAAGGAGATAATTCATTATAAAAATCTAAACAGTAAAATGTGTTTGTATGTAATTTAATATAATAAATTATTGATAATTGTTTAAATTAATATAATAATTAATACTTTTGACTAATGTTTTCTTTAAAAAAATGGTTTAAAGGCTGAAATGTGAAGTGTATAATTTTATAAAACTTTTTTGTGAAAACTTCTATCTGAACTGTAAATCATGCTTTTTACAGTAATTTTACAGTTTACCATAGACATTGCCCTACCCTCCTCTTATGGTATTAATTTTATTTGTGCAGGTCTTAAAAAAGGTCTTAAAAAGTCTTAAATTTGAGCTTAAAAATCCTGCAGGAACCCTGTGTCTGTGAAACCGGGAGGATAATGTTTAAATAGGTGTGCTCTCTTATCACAGTTATGAGGGCCATACTTACACTTCCAAAGCATCTCTTCCATTTTTTCTTCCTTCCAAAACAAGACAGTCGTTCAGAAGGCTCTGAACCTAGGTAGAACAGAAGTAGATTCATCCATTTTTGTATTTAAACCATTAATTGACTTAAACTTACTCTTTCAAACAATAGCCATGTTTAAATTAAATGTGGTAAATTATTGCACTCACCATTTGATCATCACTATAGTCTCCTCCGCTGGAAGCGCGGCTGCTGTATGAGTAAAACTAAATTTACACTTCTCATAAACAACATGGAGTGAAAAAGAAATCACCGAAAGGAAGAGGCGAAAAAATTAGTGATGTAAATCATAATACGAATAAATATTTGTATGTGTAGTTTTGTGCATGTTCATTTTGTATTAATTCCCGCTTCACAATCATTTCAGCTGACCATTCTGATAATCCTCTTTTATTTTGATCATATATGCATATCATATCATATATTCTTGCCTATTTTTTTCCACAAATTTATTCACAGACTCATTTATTCATATATTGTGTAAAACAATGACTGGCATGTAAAAGACCTATTTATATAGAGTGAATACTTTCTTTGCTTTATTTTCATAGCACAAACAGATTTATTATCTGAAACAATCCAAAAATGGCTGGGTCGTCTGGGACGCAAAGGCAGCTTTCTCCACCTTTTGACCACAAGATGTCGTTAGTGTGCATCGTCTTGAAAAGCTTCGAGTAATGAACCTTTGTAGGATACAGTTGAGGGGAAGCCTCGGTGCTTCGCAAAGCTTAATTTTTCCATCACTAGAAAAAATGTCAGTCGAACCAAAGTCCCTCGCTGATCCGGGGTTCAAGCGCGGTTATGTCCGCTGCAGACGAGTGAGAATATATATATATATATATATATATATATATAATCTGTGTGTGTGTATGTGTTACGATGTAAGGAGGTCATATTCAGAAACCAATCAAACCGAAACTAAATCGCGTTGAAACAGGAAGTGAAGTAAACAGAAGAGAATGACAAAATAACGGTTCATATAACAAAACATAAACCTGACAATAAGATCATTAGTATATTGCTAGCCTATATACATACAGTTAGTTCTGATCTTCGAATCTGACAAGATACTTTTTCTTTTGATATTTCACCTGCGTGTTCTAGACGGGCTGTCAGTTCATTGTTACGCCACAAGGTGGCGTCAAGGAACTGTCTTTGAGTGAGTCTTTAAACCGTTCATTCAACTATACGTTAAAAAGCGCTGATTCATTCAGAGATTTGTAATGAAACACGCTGTTTAAATCATTTTAACTTTGAGCGCCACTTTTAAAGGCTCAGCTGACCAGCAGAGCATCAATGCTAAGACAGATTTCGCTTTCCTTGGACAACCTGTTTTCACAAATATATAAATCACTCAGCCTAAAAAACAGACGAAGGTAATCGCACGCGCTCAGTCGATCTCTCTCACACACTCACTCTCTGTTTAGGCTTGTTAAGTGCAAATGTACTGAGCCTCTGTGCAAATCAGCATGGCACACATTGTTATCATTACTAATATTCAGTACACATGCACCAAGTGTAAAACAAGAAGGGCGTAACCTTACGAAAAAGAAAACACTGAAATATCGCGGTTGTTGCATTCCTTTGCGGTTATGCTTGTCAACCCTGCTGTAAAAACCAGCAAGACCAGCATATGTTGTGTTTTGGTGCTGGTTATGCTGGTGACCAGCATGGGATGCTGGTGGGATGCTATGCTAGTGACCAGCATGGCGGGATGCTGGTGGGACGCTGGTGACCAGCATGGCGGGATGCTGGTGGTACGCTGGTGACCAGCATGGGATGCTGGTGGGACGCTGGT
Source organism: Acrossocheilus fasciatus (assembly GCA_036784905.1). Classification (NCBI taxonomy): domain Eukaryota; kingdom Metazoa; phylum Chordata; class Actinopteri; order Cypriniformes; family Cyprinidae; genus Acrossocheilus; species Acrossocheilus fasciatus. Next base: position 33,612,117 of record CM071944.1, read on the forward strand.
GACCAGCATGGGATGCTGGTGGGACGCTGGTGACCAGCATGGGATGCTGGGGCCGGATTCACAAAACATTCTTAAGAAGAAATTTCTTAACTGCCATTTTCTTCTTATTTTTTAACTTAAGAAAAAAGTTAAGAATATTTTGTATTCCCAAAAATTCTTCTAAAGAATATTCTTATCTTTTTTCATAAGATTGTTCTTAAGACAAAACCTAAGAAGAATTCAAATTCTTGAAAAAGAATCTTCTTAAAAATCATCGTAAATAACTTCTTAAGTTTAGGACAGCCCCAGACTTGTCTTAAATCCAAAACAGTAAGAATTATTTAATAAATTGATTGGGTTATTTCAAATTAATTGTTATATTTAAGCATTACAACAACATTAGCTACATATAATACATAGTAGGACTATTAATAGGGATGTGCACGAGTTTTCTGAAGTGACCGCGATGATCGGTCATGAATGACTAGCCTTTTTTCTGACTTCAAAACTCAGTAGCAACTCTACAAAAACGAGTCAGATAAGAAGCTTTAATTGGACGCTTTTATTTTAGCTTATAAATACGACATAATCTTTGGCAGTATGCAGCGCATATGTATGCGCCGATACACAGTACGCGTTCGCTGTAGCAGCGCGGACACACAAACCGGAAGCGTTCACTCGGATGAGAGCGCAAAAGCACAGCACAAAAATGAATGAAACGGATCTCTGCAGCTTGAGACAGACAGGCTGTTCAAAAACAGGCCGCATTAAAAACATGAAGCTAAGCGCCAGTCCAAGTCTCGACAAAAAGAGTGTGCATGCTTATTATGATTATTATATGGTAATCTGCAGGAAGCGCAGTGAGTTTATCAGTGCATCATGTTTTCACTCAGATAAAGACTGTCATTTTCTTCTTAAGAAAAAAGTTAAGATGTTCTTAAGAATATATTTGAGAACTTAAGAATTTTTCAAGAATTGCACTAACGAACATTCTTACGAACTTTGTGGAATTTATCTTAAGAAATTTCTTAACTTATTTCTTAAGAAGATTTTCGTGAATCCGGCCCCTGGTGGTATGCTGGTGACCAGCATGGATGCTGGTGGGAAGCTAGTATCCCAGGTAGCCAAAATGATCCGGCCCGATAACGGCCCAAATCCGGCAAGCCGGAAGTAATAGCTTGGCCCGGATGCGGTTGCCGGACTCTTGTGAATTACGGGAGTGAATGACGCGCTAGAATCGGCCCGAGTACGCTGGTCCGAGTCCGGTTGCCAAAACTGAGCCGACACTGCCGGCATCGGGCCACAATCACACCAGCATAGATTATACAATTAGCCGGTACTGGCCCGAGTCTGGATACCAACCAATATTAATTTAATTAATGACAACAATAAAATTTACCAAAACAATATATATATATATATATAGCCTACATGGAAAACAACTGTTCATGTAATTAATTGGTTCTCTAAAAACTACAAAAAAATGTATTATTAAAGCCAGTATTTTTTTTTAACAATGTTGTTTCCACAAATATTACACACACACACACACATGCAGTTCCCCCTTCAATACCCCCCAGTTGGAATGACACCATAGAAATGTAAAAAGTATGAGAATTTATTATTGAAAATTTGACATCAACAATTACATAAAAAAAAACACTTTAGAACCTCTAAGAACTCCCAGGACCTCAAGTTTATCCTAAAAGAGGACAGAAAAAAGGAAAGAGAGATAAAGAGGTGACATATATAGACACATAGTTAGTCAGATCTCAGTGAACTCAATGGTAAATGGTAAATTTGGAGCATACCTTAAGAAGAATTTCTTTGTTGTAGGACCTGCTCTCTTCTTCCATGCCTTCTGTTTATAAACTTCTCAGTTTCTCCATCCAGCACACTGCAGTATTTGCAGAAAAATAATTAAATATATATTTATAAAATATATATATATCAGAATCAGAAAGAGCTTTTATTGCCAAGTATGCTTGCACATACAAGGAATTTCTTTTAGTGTCAAAAGCTTCCAGTTCACAGAGACAACAACGACACACAGACAATAAAAATAAGATGCAAATAAAAAAGCATTTAACTGTTCTGTAGATTGCCTGGGGGAAGAAACTGTTCTTGTGCCTGGCTGTCCTGGTGTGTATATATGTGTGTGTGTGTGTGTGTGTGTGTGTGTGTGTGTGTGTGTGTGTGTGTGTGTGTGTGTGTGTGTGTGTGTGTGTGTGTGTGTGTGTGTGTGTCAGTCTGGTATATGTGGCAAAAGTTTGCCTATTTAAACATGAAGCTGGTTTTCCTAACTTAGCATAAAGACCAGGTAGGAAAAAAAAGTAATCACAAAAATATTAGAAGAAATGTAGCAGGAACATTATTACACTATTCACATAATATGTTGTGTAATTAAATAATTAAAATTCACTAACAAACTACAAAATACATAACTTTTAAAACAGATCAGATAATGCTAGACTGTTAAATAAATAAATAAATAAATAACTGCCCCATGACATATTTAATGAACCTAAATAAAAAAATTGAGAAAATGTTTGACAGTCAGCTTAAAAAATATATACTTACAAAGCCAAAGACTGTGCTGTGCTGTGCAGCAGCTACTGACTCACAAACAAAGGGGAGAAAAAGAAAAAGCCTCACTCAATATCAGATAATGTTTGTACAAACTGAACATGGCAAATCCAAGATGCAGGATGATTGCTTGACTGATCACTTACAACAATCGGATGACAATCTGAAAAAAGAAAAAAAGAATAAATATTTTCATTATTGAAATTTTACTTAAATATGACTTTTATTTCTTCCCTGGTGTATACACATGCATACATGTTTTACCTTTATTGTAATTATTTGTTATTAAAAAGTAGAAATATTATTATTTTTACTATTATTATCTCGTAAGGATAGGCTAAATTGGCTTGTGTGAGTCTTCTGTCTCTCGCTCGCTCTATCACACACTCCTTCTAAATATCCAAAAAAGAGCCCTGAAATTCTGGAAACACCTAAAAACAAGCGACCCCAACACATACCATTACAAAGCCCTAAAACACCAAGAGCTGAGCGTAAGTAAGAGTCCCCTGTGCCAGCTGGTGCTGAGACTGACTGAGCTCACACACACAGAGATCAGCCAGCCTCAGGACACACACACACTCACACACATTATAAACACAGAAAAAGACAAGTACATCACCCATTGGACAAACACCATTAAAAACCAGCACAAACTGGAATGTTATTCGGCCCTAAATCGAGAATACACTGTTGCGATCTACCTGAGTGCTGTGAGTGATGTGAGACTCAGGAAAACACTGACGATGTACAGACTCAGTGAACACAGTCTGGCCGTAGAGACGGGCCGGCGCAGACAGACCTGGCTCTCTCGTGAGGACAGACTCTGCTCGCACTGCATCATGGGAGTGACGGAGACGGAGCTGAACTTCCTCACAGAATGCACAAAATATAAAGACATCAGAGACCACTACTACCCCAAAATTAATAAAATATTCCCCCAATTTAACACCTGTAATCCAACCTAAAAACTCCGTTTCATTCTCGGCGAAGAAGCCAAATGTTGTAATATAGCTGCGAGATTTGTAGCATCTTGTCATCTCCTGAGGGACGGCCAGAGAGAAACACACAGCCAATAAACACACACTCACAGCCCAAACACACACACACACAGTCAGAGAGAAACACACAGCCAATAAACACACACTCACAGCCCAAACACACACACACACACAGCCAGAGAGAAACACACAGCCAATAAACACTCACTCACAGCCCAAACACACACATCTATATAATGTATACAATGTTCAAATTTTCTAAGTTCAGTTGTTACATGACTTCTGTAGTACAATCCTTTATTTATTATTATAATTCTTTTATTTATTTTACTAATATTGTTTTATTAAAACTATTCTTTTATTTATTTTTTGCTATATCTAGCCATGTGTTTATATAATATTGTCTCTTTATTTTACATTATTTTCTCCAGGCTTTACTAAATGTTCAGATATTCTAAATCATTTTCTATGTTGTTTTAATGCTTTGGCAATACAAAATGTATGTTTTTGTCATGCCAATAAAGCTTTCTGAATTGAATTGAATTGAGTACGCGTTCAGTGTCGCGCGCTCTCACTCAGACAAATCTGTGAGACAACACTGCTTAAATGTGAAAATATTAATGATAATTGTAAAATGAATATATAGGCTACATTTTTTTACTACGTTACCTTGACCGACATGAATGTGAAACGAAAGGAGGTTTTCTCAATTCTAGCAGATCTGCGCAAATGACGTCATACAGATATAACGGCATTAACGGTGCTGAAGAGCGGGCCGTACAAAATAAAGACGGAAAGGCTCGTTTATGTGAACAGTAGGCTTATGGTACATTTAAATGACAGGCCGTCGATTTTATACTTATATACACAAAAAATACTTTACCTCGTGAAAGCTCTCCCGTCAGGCGATGTCCACTCAGAGTCCGGCTGTGCGCGTGATGTGACGACCGCAGCTTATATAAGCTCTGGTATGGCAAGCCAAAAGGGTCAGATTTACGCTATAGATAAATCGCGTTAACATACAAACGCCGTCAAATACGGCGTTTTAAACAGTATTTGCGGCGCAAAATATGCAGTTGTGATTACAAACGCCGTAAAAACAGCGCAAAAATAGTCAATGGCGCCGTATCTGCCGGCGCTTTAGTGCACATGAAAAGCGCCGTTTTTTACAACATTCATATTACCATATGACGCCGTAAAAAACGCCATTTTGGTTGCACAGACTCAGAGCGCTCCTCACTTACGGCGTTTTGCTTATAGTATAATAAGCCACGCCCATTGATTTCTACAGCCAGTAATATTGAACAGTTCTCACCCAATCAATGATGCACAGAACCAGACCAGAACAATTCAGCACAGATCATTTGTGGTAATCCAATTCGCAAACTGTGTGCATAGTTAGTAACAAGGGCGTAGGTGGTAGTTCTATAGTTGTTGTGGTAATATAACAACTGTAGTGATATAAATTACTTTACCCAAAACTGTTTTCTACACCTATCGGATATATTATACTATAATACACTACAGTTTACTGTAGTAACAACTAAATGCCACAGTATTTATTACAGTTTATCAGTTCACTATTACTACAGTATGCTGCAGCATTCATTAACAAAGTGTTGTAAATACTAAACAGTACACTACAATTTACTATAGTTTACTATAAATACTATAGTATTTTCATAATGCCAGTGTAAGCATCGATTTGAAAGTGAGAAACTGAGAAAGTCTGAAAGCAATCCTTACCTCACCAAAGTTGACTGAAGCATATTTGGTCCAGTATCCTCTGTTAGCTGGCGAGTGCAATCATTTAATGTTCGTTTGCAGCGCAAAATTAAGTTTCTTCTGTCCATTTTAAAGCGAACTGGATTTTTCTGCTTATTTAATGGCAAATAACTCATGCGAATTGGATTACCACAAATGATCTGTACTGAATTGTTCGGGTCTGGTTCTGTGCATCATTGATTGGGTGAGAACTGTTCAATATTACTGGCTGTGGAAATCAATGGGCGTGGCTTATTATACTATAAGCAAAACGCCGTAAGTGACGAGGGCTCTGTGCAACCAAAACGGCGTTTTTTTACGGCATCATATGGCAAATAACTCATGCGAATTGGATTACCACAAATGATCTGTACTGAATTGTTCGGGTCTGGTTCTGTGCATCATTGATTGGGTGAGAACTGTTCAATATTACTGGCTGTGGAAATCAATGGGCGTGGCTTATTATACTATAAGCAAAACGCCGTAAGTGACGAGGGCTCTGTGCAACCAAAACGGCGTTTTTTTACGGCATCATATGGTAATATGAACATTGTAAAAAGCGGCGCTTTTCATGTGCACTAAAACGCCGGCAGATACGGCGCCAGTGACGTATTTTCGCGCAGGTTTTTACGGCGTTTGTAATCACAACGGCATATTTTGCGCCGCAAATACTGTTTAAAACGCCGTATTTGACGGCGTTTGTATGTTAACGCTATTTATCTGTAGCGTAAATCTGACCCTTTTGGCTTGCCATACTCTGGTTCTTCCGCGGGCTTTGCACGTGAGGTGTAAAATAGTTGAAGTTACATTTATATCTATTGATTGATTTATATATATATATATATATATATATATATATATACAGGGTTTAAATTGGGCCGGGGTCGTCCGGGGCTGAGCCCCGGCACATAGACTTCAGGGTTCGACATTAACGCTTCATTAATGCCAGACAAGTAACATGATTAAAACATCACTAACCCAAAATAACTATGTAAATACCAAAACGCAAGTATTATTCTGATTTTATTACACTTAGAGTAAGTGGCAAATAGTGGATATAGCTACTGTATATAATGCACCTATTGACAGTATAAGGTTGCGCCGCTGAGGCGAGGTTCACGCAGCTCTCGAGGAGAAATCAAAATGCGCAACACTAAGAAACTCAACATACTGATGTAAAAATTCAAAATGGAAAGTTTTTATATTTAAAATACAGTTAGGCAACATCACTCACCATTACGACTGTTTAATAGTTCTATAAACAGTTCAGTGAGCAAATACAATAATATTAGGTCACTTACATTTTTGGCGGAACCACAGCGCATCTCAAAGCAACCATCCGATTCATTGCTGAATGATTCAGTGTTTTGAACGAATCGGTTGAGTCAAAGTATCATTAGCCCATGCATAAACATCTGATGAATCTGCCGTTTGAACGAATCGTTTGAATGAACGACTCACTCATTAAACGCTCACTACTGGCACCAGTGGCGCCTCCAGAAATTTTTCATAGGGGTGGCCAGATTGGGCCACTTAAAATCTTGGGGTGGCACACCAAAACTATAAAACATAATTTCAGAATTTTATTCTACTGTTGTAGTAAACTGTCTGAGCGCGCAACAGCGGCATGGACGGAGGAGCGGGGGAGAGGGCTGGCTACTGTGTGCGATCGAAGTTCTAGAGCGGCTTGCCTGCCTGGCTGTGCATTAGGGACGAAATGCATAACTGATGCTACTAAAATTTATACTGGCCAGTGGGGTGGCCACCCCCTGGTGGCACCAGTGACTGGCACCTACTGGCATTTTAATTTAGTTTAAAAGCAAAATTTCCACCATTTCTTGTTTGTATATTCAAACATTTTTTTTTTTTTTAAAAATCTCATAATTTAATGTAGTTGTATTTTTCAGTGTAAATGATTTAATTTGATAACATATAGATAACAATCACATTATTATAATTGAATTTATAGATCAAATGTAAGAATTTGAAATGAAAGTTAATGAGATTAGTGGGGAAATGCCCTCTATAAAGGTAAAGAAAAAAATACCTTGGATAAAATGTAAAAAACATGCAGATTTTTAGCCTATGTCACAGCTGATAGAAAACCGATGAGAATATTGCATTAGAATAAATCATCTTTGCAAAACACACACACACACACACACACACACACACACACACAATACATATATATTTCCATTGTCCTCATTAGCTCATGTTATATTTTCCCTGGCAAAAAAAAAAAAATTAAATAAATTACACACACACGCATGTTTGTTTTTGTGAAAAGTGGGGACTCTCCATAGGTGTAATGGTTTTTATACTGTACAAACTGTATGTGCTATTGTCCTACACCAACCCTACACCTAAACCTACCCCTTACAGGAAACTTTCTGCTATTTCAATACACTCCATTCTGTGTGATTTATAAGCATTTTGAACAGTGGGGACATGGGGTAATGTCTTGAAAAGTCACCTTCTCCTTGTAATACCTGTCATACCTTTGTCATTATACAAATCTATGCATTGTGGGGAAGTCGTGGCCTAATGGTTAGAGAGTCGGACTTGTAATCCAAAGGTTGCGAGTTCGAGTCTCGGGCCGGCAGGAATTGAAGGTGGGGGGAGTGAAAGTACAGCTCTCTCTCCGGCTCAATACCACGACTGAGGTGCCCTTGAGCAAGGCACCGAACCCCCAACTGCTCCCCGGGCGCCGCAGCATAAATGGCTGCCCACTGCTCCGGGTGTGTGTTCACGGTGTGTGTGTGTTCACTGCTGTGTGTGTGCACTTTGGATGGGTTAAATGCAGAGCACAAATTCTGAGTATGGGTCACCATACTTGGCTGTATGTCACGTCACTTTCACTTTCACTTTTCACTTTCACTTTCACTTTCATTTGTCACAAAAACGCAGTAGCCCACTGCAGAACAAACACGCATATATATAGTTACAGTTATTAATAATAAAGTTTCACTCACTGATTTCAAAAGATGGCAGCAGAGAATCACTTATTGCCTCATTCTACCCACTAGCCTATGTTTTGCTGTGGTACTTTTATTTGGACATAATAAAATCACTATTATAACATCTGAAATCTTATTTTGTAAAAGTTTACCACTTCTTACTGAGGTATCAGTTTTTGCAATCACACACAGTCAGAAAGTGTCAATTTAGAGGAAGGGAACATTTTTAAATTATAAGCAAAGTCCATTTGAGGTCAGCCTAAAAATTAATAGAAATATTAATTAAAATAATAATAAAATTGAATAAATAACTTTGACAGGCAAAAGGTTTGACAACTCTAAAGTGTTTTGTTTAAAAATATATATTTTTGTAATTTTATAATTCAGCCTAATTGATTGATTGTGTGTGTACAGGTTTAATTTCCATTGTAGGGACCAAATATTCAGATAAGGAGCAAATGAGGAGTAAAACCTGAATTTTTGACATTTTAGGACTGAGACTTCTGGCCCACAGTCGGGCTGAATGTGGTTAAATGTGCCGTTTCTCAACCAGAATCGGGCCAGATCCACAGATCCAAAACCTAGCCAAATCTGGCGACCATTACTGGGCCGGACCTGGCTCAATTCTGGCAAGCCGCTGCCAGCACACAGCCGAGTGAGCAGATACTCAGCCGCATTCGGCCCGATTCCGCTGGCTACCTGGTATGCTGGTGAGATGCTGGTGACCATCATCACCAGCAAGACCAGGCTGGTTGACCAGCATCACCAGCAAGACCATGCTGGTTGACCAGCATCACCAGCAAGACCATGCTGGTTGACCAGCATCACCAGCAAGACCATGCTGGTTGACCAGCATCACCAGCAAGACCAAGCTGGTGGACCAGCATCACCAGCAAGACCATGCTGGCCTTGCTGGTCCACCAGCTAAACCAGCACCAAACCAGCATAGACCAGAACCAAACCAGCATATACCAGCATAGACCAGCATAAACCAGCATGGGAATTATGCTGGTCTATGCTGGTTTTTCCAGCAGGGAATAGCGCGGTATTGTGATTATTGCGGTTACCGCGACAGCCCTAATGCCGAGTTCACACTGCACGATTTTCAAACTCATCGGATCGCTGTTGTTTTCACACTGCGTGACTATCTGGGGTAGCATTCAGTCGCTGCTGTGTTCACATTGCACGATGGATCGGCGACAGGGGCTTTCACATTGCACGATTTCACAATAGGAAGAATCGCCGACAACTCTGTCTGATCCGCAAACTACGTTTCACAACAAAACCCATGCGAGAAGTGATAAGGAAATAACGCGAGAACCTGTGTGCGTCAGACCGTTAAAAAAATATAACCAGCAAATTGTCTGTGCGCTGATTTCCAGCTACAAAAAGATTATGCAGGAGGGAGATGCAGGGAACAGGGATTGTGTTCTGCAAAGAGTGGTAAATAATAATTTTGCAGTAACTGTTAAGCTGATGTTGCGGCTGGTCAAGCGTTTGTGCTTGTTTCTGTATGATATAATTGTACATATTAAAATACTGATATGGTCCATAACTCCTCACTGAACTTCCCTCTGCCCTGTATCTTTGTCTCTCATTGGCTGAAGGTCATCCCGATGTAGTTTTCAGTCAGAAATCATTGCACACAGCAGGATTGTGAATCGCCGACAGCTCCAGATATTTAGCATGCCAAATATTTCGCGGATGTCGGCGACGTGTCGGCGATTCCCTCATATCACGTCTTTGATAATTCACACTGCGCGATTGTCACTCTCATGAACGAGCTCCGATTTGCTTCCGATATAGGGCACTTGTCGGCGATTTATCAAAACCTGTCGGCGAGTGAAAAATCGGGCTAAAATCGTGCAGTGTGAACTCGGCATAACCCGTTGCCTTAAAATTATTAAGTAAATAAACGTAATGCATAATTAAAGAAATACATTAAGTGAACTTCACAACTCAAATAACAGTTTGAAAATGTGTTGTGTTCACTTTTTATTTTAAGTTGGACTAACATAAATGTATTAAATTGCAATTTTAAAGGTGTACATTTAAGTTGGACTAACATAAATGTATTAAATTGCAATTTTAAAGGTGTACACTCAATGGCCAAGTGATGCTTATGGTCCATGATATTGGTACAGATTCTGTGTAATAAACAATTATTTGTGACTGTATATTTCAAGTTGGAAAAGACGTTTAGTTCTCACTTTAAGTGAACCATAGTTCCCAGGTCGTCTATAGCCTGACTACGTCAGACTTCGTACTTCGTACATTGATGTTGTATTTTTGTTACACACAAACAAAAATACAACATCAATGACAACATGGTAGGAAAAATACTCATGTACTCTCTGTACTCATTTCTGTACTGCGAAATTAGTACAGAAGCGAACTCATTTCGCTTCTGTACTCAGTCTGATATAGCAGACCATCTCCCAGTTTATCTCCGGCTCCGCAGCAGCCGGGCCAATCAACGAACAGAGGGCGGGCTGATTGTAGTTTAGGTTTAGGTTAGGGAAATCCTACTAGTTGTGGTCCTACTCCCGGCAGGTTTTGGGAAAAGTTTCATTTATCAACTGTTACCGATCTACAGCTAGAAACTGGGGAGGCCAAAGTTCGGCAAGGCGATAATTGTGGATGCGTAGATTTACTTCACGTAATCTGCAAAAGTCGTTCACAGCCATCTTCACTCCGGTATTTCGCTCGATGGTTTTGTTTTCGGCTCATACCTGTGTTTACAGCGGAAGGTCGAGGCAGCTGAGGCTGAGCCGGCGAATAACATACGTCATAACCAACCGTTATGTGATTGGCTTATGGGTACACCAATGATTTTAAACTTCAAGCAAGCGCCCGCCCACGAGAAAGTAAACGCTTGTCAATTATGCCCTTCCAGACTCTGTCTACGAAGCAAAGCGAAGTAGCAGAGTTTTGTATTAGCAGGCTAGGTCGTCTACAAGATGGATTAAAATGCTGATAAATTCAAGAAAAGATTAGACATAAACGCATAACAGTATGATTGAAATGTCAAAATGTAAATAAATAAATAAATAAAATGCGTTTATTCTGTGGCACCTAAAAAATTAATTTCAAGCCTAAGTTTTTATCTTATAGGAGCCACTGGCTCCTTACTCGATTTTTTTTTTTGTCTGGAGCCCTGCTTACTGTTAAATTGTGGATTTTAGTACACATCTAAATACATAATGAATAATCCAATCATGTGATATTAGTTATTTTATAGTAGCCTAAGCTAAGTAAAACCCTATAGGTTACTAAGTAATACATTTCTACTGTGTTTTTCATGAAATTCCAAATAAAGCTTAGTCATAGTATATAGACTATAAAAATCCACTACAATTTTATGTAAAGTGATTGTAGCACTTTTCAGCAATGCAATTATAAAACACTTCTGGTACTTTTATTACTAAACTTTTTTTTTTTTTTTTTGTAAGTAAAAGTAAACCTAAGTGTTGGTGCTACTTAATGTATTTATATATTATAGGTAGCTTAAGTAGCACAGTTGGGAAAATGTACTCGTAACTATTACATTACTAATATATTTTAAATAAAATCAATTTAATTTAAACTTACCAAAACTATATAAAGTGTAGTAACATTGAAATATTTTTTAATCATTCAAAGCACACTTAAGAAATACACTAATAAAAGTCATCTGTATATTTTTGTGGCAGTATACTTTATTTCAATGCACAAAAAACATTTCGTTCAGTTAGCAGACAGTTCAATTAAAAACTGAACGACAGTCGCATCACAGATCAGGTACACAGATCACGTGAGTAGAGTGAGTCGAGCTGACTGATAAGAAGGGCGAGGTGAGACAGACAAGGCGATAGAGGATGATTTAGTTTCGAAACGAAATGCAAAAGCGCCTGTTTGGCAATATTTTGGGTTTTGAAAAGCCTGTTGACTTTTGCCGTTTATCTAAGGTGATTTTGGAAGTTTTTTTAAACATTCGTTTCTTATTTAATTGGTTCCACAATGTCTGCTGATTTTTACTTTATGTAAACTTTCGAAGCTTTATAATTCGTTTTGCTAATAAACGTTCTACGTTTCTTATTTATTTGGCTCCACAGTGTTTAGGCTACTTAGTTTTGTATACCTATTTAACTTTGTGCAAGTTATTTGTTATTTTATATTAGGCATAGCCTGTAGCATTGTGTGTTTTTTATTCGTTTTGTTAGTAAAAGTTCTATGATTTATATATAGGCTAAGTAAGTTTGGCGTTGTATTTTGTTGTTAATGCCGAAATGCCGCTAATACGAAAGTGAAAATAAAATGAGCAAGGCGCTTTTAAGCTATTTAAAAGCTAAGAAAGGCGAAGAAAAATAGACAAACTCAAATTTTAAAGTGAAAGTACAATGCGCACGCCGCTTTTACAAGCTATTTAAAAGCAAAGGAAAGCAAGAAAAAGAGGGAAACCCCGATAATAATTACCGTTATTATCGGTGTTGTCGCATGTCGATTAACCGGTGGGAAAATTTCCTCACCGTCACAACCCTAATAACTGTCTGATGTGATTTATCAGTTCTTCTTTTGCATGCTGAGTGAGTGCAACAGTGCACTAAATATATAAAAGAATGAAAATACAAAATAACAGACGCATTTGTAAAAACACAGATGCTGTGGAAAAACAGCATAGTGATACAATGTCCAGTCAAAGATCTGAGTGTCTGTGCATTGTTAGTTGCTACTTGAAACTTTTTTCTTTCTTTTTTTTTTTTTAGAAGACTTTTTAAAATAATTTTATCATTTTTATTTGAACCTTAAATCTACACCTCTTCTTCTTTTTTCAGTATTATGGATGTTATTGGTTAATTAAAAAAAATAGTAGATTTAGTGGGGATAAAGCTTTCTTTTATTTTATTCATGACAGATAGATTAACTTTATTTATTATGTTTTAGGCTCCATTCCAGAATTCATCTCAACCAGCATCACGGCATGCTTTCCTCTCTCACACTGGACAGAGATTCTTCCACCATGGAAAACCTCATTAACTTCTAAAAGTATGATCTTGACAAGGTACCAGGCTACGGAAAACTCTTTTCTGAGGCTCACCTTAGAGAGCTGAAAGCCACTTCATTTGAATTTGTTTTTTTAATATTGTAATAAATGTCCTATGCAGCAAATATTGCTGGTTTATAAACATTGTTGATAATAAATAATAAGGAATGGTCTTACACTTGATGAATCTAAGAAAAGATGTCATGGTTTTCTGATGGTTTAAAAAAAAAAAAAAACAGGTGCTACTTTATGTCAGAGGATTGACATACAAAACACAAACTCGAGCCAAAGGTTGAACAAGCCGCATTTTCCCTGCAGGATCCTTGTAAAAAAAAACTTTTAAAAAATCCAAATTTGGTAAGAAATCACTATGTCTGTGTATTTTAACTTCAAGTTTAAAGTGTTAATAATGCAAATAAGATACAAATAAGATTCTCCCACATTACATAAGTATTTTACCAAACAACAGTTAGTTTGTCTTTTAATGCCTTTTTCTTGGAGTTTGCCAACAGCAGCCATTATGGTCAATATATTACAACACCACCAGAATGCATCACAAACAGAAATAAAGACATGATTTATATGTGCTCTTTTTAATATTGAGTTGGGTTGTCTTGTTAGAAAACAAATTTGTATTTATTTCTGTCTTAATCACAGTATTGGAACAAACAAAAACTTAACTTACTGTAGTCAAGTCAAGGGTAATGTGCATGACTGTCAAACTCAGACCTGCATAGGATACAACTGATTTTAAAGGGGAGAAGTACCATTTTTTCAAAATTTCATCAAACCTCAAACTTAAAAGACAGGAATTGGGGTACTTTCTCATTTGTCCTTCAAACATGAACAGCAAGCATTAAGCAAAGCACTACAGGTCAGGACTGAGTATATTATAGGCAGAAGTATGTGTCTGTTTATTTCAACGAAAGATAAGGCTAATGGAACCTCCTTACATTTCAGAGCATACTCAAACAGCCAAAACTTGGGAAATTTTGATAAAATGGTATTGCTGGCATCCCCTGTGTTATCAGTCTCATCAGGGGAGAAGGCGTGTGGGGAGAGAGGGGGAGGAGCAAAAAGTGATCCAAAGTCTTACTGCATCATCCTCACACCAAGTTGTGTGATATTGTCACCCCCTGCCAAGGGTCTTTTGCTTTAAGCTACTGAAAGATAAAAGGGAAGTTAAGCAGAGCACTTGTTCCTGTAGTGAAGACACAAAACTGCATCCTATTACTCATGTCATTGCCTTTGTATCTGTCCTTTACAGGAGATTCTGCACTTGAGTTCACCCCCTCCCCCCCCCTCCCCTCCCCCTCTCTGCACTATAATTGCTCATAAATAAAATTAACCACATAACAGACCTCTTATAGCTATTTACCATTGTGATTTAAGTTGGCAAAAAAAATAACATATGAGGGGTGTCTAGTTATCTTAAAATTAAAACAGACACACTCATGCTAGTAAAGACAGTTATGAGGTGCCCTCCCCTCCCCAAAAATAAATAAATAAATAAATACAAATAAAACCTTTTCCCACCCCAGCCGTCCATCACTATGGTACTTCTGTCCACTGTTCATAATGTCCATTTCTGTTATTTATTTCTTATGTACCTTTTGTTTCTGAAAAATGTTATTTTGTTTGGAACATTTTGATTATTAAATTTATTTTCTAGTTTTTAACTCAAACATGGGTTAATAAAAAAAGAAAGAGAGAGAAATAAAGAATGAGAAAGAAAAAAGAAGGGAGAATAGCATTGCTGAGGTCTAATTCTCTCATATCCAGGTCCAATGCATCTTGTCATCCCCTGAAAGGAAGAAAGAAGTACAGGCAAGAGTGAGTGAAGAAGGGGTGATAAAAGTAACATAAGCAAGGAAGTACAAATAAAAAAAAAAGATGAAGCTAAAGGTAAGTCTATATCCACAACACACAAATAGTAGGAGGAAAGCTTGTAAAAAATCTTCAATCAAAAATATGACTGTCCAAAACAAAGATTCTATATAAATGTAGACAGGCAGTCTACAGAAATAACTGGGTTCTTAACAGAGTCTGAAATAATTGCTTGGATATCTGCCATTCATTTTGTAGCCCAAAGTCAAAGTGCACAATAAGCCACTACGCAATCACTTAATGACTCTCCCATTAACTCAGAGGAACATCAGATATGGGTAATATTAACACACATCATAATTTACAATACAGCAGGTTTAGTTCTTACTGTTTAGCCAGTAAGTACAATACAAAATGAAATCCGAAAATTCTATTTACATCTTAAGGCTGGAACACACTACATGACTTTTAAAATCTGAACAGATTTTTACAACACTAGGAATCATACACTTACCGACTTTGTAAATAGTGACAAAGGAAAACTGGGCATCATACACTACGCGACTGAAGATCATACACTACCAGACTTTAAAGTTGTTCCGATTACAACAAACTCAAACAGAAACGTGCGCCTTGTTGCTAGGAGACGCATGACAAATGAAAACATATGTTTTCTAAAATCGGCTGAAAATATCAGACATGTTTGATATCCTCCAACTGGATAGAATCAAAGTCTGAAGCTAAAAAAATCGGAGTCTGTGACCATCATACACTATGCTATTTTCAGTGGAATCTGTCAGCTGTAATCTGCAGACTGGCTTCGACTTTCCTCAACTAGCCTCAACTTGTTCAGACTGTAAAATCGGGGGGAAATCGCGGCAAAAATCGTGTAGTGTATTCCAGCCTTTAGTCACTGCTGTTACATACCAGATACATCAAACACTGCAGCAGTCCTATATCTGTGTTACACAAAAGTACCAGTGTGCAAACAGCAAAGTATTCTATGTAAAGTGGGCTTCCATTGTAAAACCCTTTTATATACATTATTAAACATCCTGGATTGATTACTGATAGCATCTAGACAAATATATTTAAAAAAAAAACAATAATAATAATATTACAAGGTTTGTTTCATTGTGTAAAGTAAAAGTAAACATTTTGAATAAGTGCTTTACTGCAAGCACACTGGTGAGGCACAGTCGCTCCGGGCCTAGTTTGCAGGTGAATATGTGCACACAGCAGTAAGTGCTCCATATACCTGCTGTGTTTTATTTAGCCATGGCTTTGATGGCTACTGCAGCCTCCTCATTCATAGCAGACAGGACAGTGATCTGCAAAGAAACATGAAGAGGTTACACTATTAACGTTTGCTCAGTGACATTTGAAAGGAGGCTGATTTAATGAAACTTACCAGGATTTCCTCACCGGCATCAAACTTGCTTTCTATCTCTTTGCCCAGGTCTCCTTCTGGCATTTTTAGGTCTTCTCTGACCTCACCGCTGTCCTGGAGCAGAGACAGGTAGCCATCCTGTATGCCAATAAGCTAAAAAGTGGAAAAACAGAAATGTGTGGAACACTGTATGATTTACTTACAGTACAACTGTGTCTAATATTCCCAATTACATACCTGGTAGTCCATTCTTTTGATGTTAGGGACATCCATATTGTGGGTTGAGGGACAGATATCCTCATACTTTTTGCCAGAGAAGATGTCAATGCCCACCATGTGAACCTAAATAAAGGGAATATAGGGGTTTACTTTACTGCTGCTATTCAAAATCAGCTCACATCATTTCATCCGCATCATCCCTCACATTGTGTGAATGAATGGCCTCCCTTTCACATGCCCATGCACCTAATTTATAAAACCTTGTATAGAGAGACTTCTGTTCTGCAGAACAAACATTCATCCATACATAATACATGTAATTCAACCGTTAACATCAGTACTATGACTGCTAAATAAAATGTGTTTTGCTCTGATGTACTCATCTAAGAGATATATGCATCTACTAAAATCAGTGTTACTGAATTCAAAGTAAATGAAAATTATGTGCACTAGTCTAGCTACTTTGTCACAGACCATCACTCACCTTGGCGTGTCCATGTTTGCCAGTCTTAGATGTGGACATTTCCACAATCTTGCATGGTCGACCTTTTAGCACCACAAAACCATTTTTGCGCAGGGCAGAGCATTGCATGGGGTAGGTAGCAGAGGCACCAGCATCGCCTGTTGTGAAGTCCAGGTCAGCATCCGCCATGTTTTATCTAAGAATTGATGAGCCACAAGTACAGTGGTTAACAATCTTGCCATTCTTTAAATAAACATAAACAGACCAGTAATAAAATAAACCATTCATCAAAATGTAACAACTTGTTCATTCCCTGAAACAAATTTCCTTTCTCATCCTTCAAGAAATTAAAATCATGTGTAATTTTAATCATTAAAACCCAGCGCTGTCATTCATTAATTGTAGTCTCATGCCTCCCTGGGTTTGCAGAAGCTATATAAGGCAACAAGAGCGTGGCACCTGTGAACTGAACTTCTGACATACTTAGCTGTTGTAAATATGTAATTACCCCTAAATAATAATTGTCAACAATAACAATCGTAATTAAACGGCTAGAGAACGCAATATTTGAGTACTTTTACATAATTCAGTGTACTGTGCGCAATTGTGGCTTGCAAGTATTCATGTGGGAAGGGCCCAAACGTCAAGTCAAGTGAGATATGATCATGCACATATCGATACTTGAAGTCATTTCAATCCACATTCAAAATGCTAAAACATCCGAATTCCACTTCTGAAATAGATAACATCATATGAATAATCACTGCGTTTCGCAGGGTCTAGCGAGTTGCACATGTAGCTGAGATAATCCACACAACTCGCCTCTATCGCACAGTTCAATAATGACACATTTTACAAGATATAAGAACCATGTATGTTTGAACAATGAGTGTCTGGGCCGCTTTCATTAGGAAACGCGTGTCCTCCAGCCGCAGTGAGCTGGCTGCTATCTGTGAGGCCTGCTGGATCCGCCACTGCGCACTGATCAGAATCCGAAGGCCTGCCGAACAGCGCGCTAATCGCAGCCAAGCAGGTGCAAGTATGTCACCGTTGAACTGCACATGAACCAGACCCACAATCTAACTATAATGCAGAACGAACCTCTGTGCAGCTAAAACGAGGTTTCCTGTGATGTAAGGCTGAGCTAAGCAGCGTGGACTCATGCCGTCTGGAGTTATGATCAAGTTTTTTGATCTTGTCTTCGTGCCGCGTAGCAACTTTGACGCGCATTTAAATTGTGTTTAGTTTTTGCACACAACGCCCAAAGAAAATATGTTGTCGTCATTCTAAATTACTCGCGGAAAAACAAATAAGTGCAAATGTCCTGCGGATACATCGCAATTTACAACAGATGCTGCATCTTAGTCTTACTGTTTGCTTTGTTTAAGGTGACAAAAAGCGTGAAATAGATAAAGGGCAATCTCGAGAGAGGAGGTTGTTGCTACGCGGGATGACGCCCGCTGTTTGAATGGTTTAAGGAGCTATTTACCTGGTTTACAGCCTTGTCCACGCTTTCGGGGCAACCCAACTAGTTAGTCCGACTGGATATCTCTTTTTCCTCTCTTCTCTTCTCGGATCTATCTGCCTCTCCTGCTATCAGCTGCGCAATGCCGCTTGTGTTTATTCACTTAATTCACTTGACTCTGCTGTCATTACAGACGTTTCGTGTTCTCCTCTTGCAGTTTAAGCAATACGTTCAGTTGGCTGACCCAAAGCGTGAATCCTAAACTCTCTTTTCCTTACTCTCTGTCCCTCGCTCTCTCACTCTGATCGGTACGAAGTCGACCACACATAGCATGAAATGAACCTCAGCCGTTTCCTTCTAACCGCGCATGCGCATTCACCCTCGCTCTTTAATTTCTAGGACGGGTGGGAGCGCCTGTCTCGCAGTGTCTGTGAGTGTTATTAGCAGTGATGGGAATAACGGCGTTATAAATAAACTGCGTTATTTTTTTCAGTAACGAGTAATGAAACGAATTACTGTTTCCCCTGTTACAACGCCTTTACCTTTGCTGACAATAAAATGCGGCGTTACTATCATTTATTATAATATTATTAGAATTTTATTTTCAGTTCATCTGAATGGATGCGCAGTGTAGCTGTATTTGACGTACCATAAACTCTAGTGTGAAGGCGCACGGCTCGCCGTCGCTTTGTCTCACACGTGCAAAGAAAGATACAGAGCAAGAGAGTCTTTCATAACATGCAGAATTGACGCTCTACATGTAAACGATATTCTTTGTTGTATTTTCCTGTCAAAATAACGGAGTTCCTTTGGAATTCTTCAGCTTTTAAGAACTGCCGGGTTCCCTGGTAGTGGGCGGAACTAATGCGCAAACAATTTGATTGGCTGGCGCTCACCTAAATCGTCCCAGTTTTGATTTCAGCAAATCAGTTCGACTACACTCTTAAGAAAAATTATTCTAAACAGTACCAGAAAGGGGTTCTTCAGCTTGTAACAAAAGCAGAACCCTTTTTATAGGGTTCCATAAAGAACCATGCTTTGAAAATGCTATGGTCTTTTTAATGATAGCTTATTTTCATTAATATTAGTACATTAATATATTTATATCTTTAATAGTATTATTAAAATTATTTGTATATATGATTTATTAATATAGTTTTTTTTTACCCCTCTATCTGCCTTGTCTTATATAATCTTGTAGCCTCTATTAGGGTTTTTACATAATAAAACAACAACAGCATGTCAATTAGGTACTTTCATTTATTTATTTTTATGTGAAATTGTAACAAAAATGACAGTGCTCTTACAACAGTTATTAGAAGAATACATTAATAAATGACAATTGACATTGAACATAAATACTTCAGGTAAAACAAAATAGAAACAGAAAATAGTGTGATGAAGACCAAGTTCCAGTGAAATACTGTATTTTCATAATCCTCTATGATGCCTGAAAGTCCATCATTATGCATATGTTGGTGTGATTGAGTGGCAGTTTCTTTCTGCAGATGACGAGGTTGTAGGATGTGACAGCATCTGAAATGCACAATTGAGTTTACAGTTACAATGTGTCTCCTTCCATTTGTTTAAAACAATTGTTTATGAAGGTCAAAAGTAGTATGTTAAAAGAAAAAAGTGATATAAAGTCATGGGATAGCTGTGACTGGGTATGTTTATGCATAAACCCAAGTAATAATAGTAATAATAATCATCATCTCACATAAATTCTATCCTTGTTGCTTACTTGGTGGTGAAGAGGAGATAAGTATCTTTAACTGAACAGGGCTAGTCACAATTACATATTCTGTTAAACTGAAAAGAGACAAAAAGACAGTAGGAAACCAGTTACAATTTGAAAGTTAAATTATAGACATTTTAAGAAAGAAATTATTTACCTGTTGAATGTGTTGACAGTCTGTGTAGCTGAGTGGCTGGGCTCCAGAAAAGCAGTATTGAGTATATATATATATAGCCTATTAAGTGTAGCCTATTGGGTTTTACATTAAAACAAGAACAATGTTGTGTGGATTGGGTACTTTTTTATTGACGTAATATTGTAGCAAAAATGTCAGTGCTCTTAACAACAGTTTTTAGCTGAATACATTAACAAATGACAATTGACAGTGAACATGAATAAATGCACAAAGAAGTAAAACAAAAAATAGATGTGATGAAGACCAAGTTCCAGTGAGATATCTTCATATGCCTTTAAGTCATTATGGTGTGACTGAGTGACAGTTTATCTGCAGATGATGAGGTTGTGGGATGTGATGCATCTTAAATACACAACTGAGTTTAGAATTACAGCGTGTCCTTCACAATCGTAAAAGAAAAAAAAAGTGATAAAGTCATGGGATAGCTTTATAAAACCAAGTAATAATTGAAAACATTCTAACAGTATGGGTTATAAATTCAATATCTCTGTTACCTACTTAATGGAGGAGAGGAGAGAGGTATCCTCAGCTTAAAAGAGCTGCTCACACTTACATGTGGCCAAAAAACAAAAAAGTGAAAAGAACATGTTTGTTTGGAAACCAGTTAAAATTTTAAACTTAAATTTGTATTTAAATTTAAGAATGAAATCATGTACCTGTTGAGAGTGTGTTGACGGTCTGTGTCTGTTTAAGTCAGTTATTTCTATCTTTTGCTGTAGTGTTTCAGTAGGAACTATCAGTTTACATTTCCAAACATTAATTTTGCCAATAATCCAGTGAGATTTTTGTATGCACAAGGAGTCTGACAACAGCCAGTGCTGCACAGAGATCTGACCTGATCATCATCAGTCTGTCTGGAATGTGATGAAGAAACCGAACAAACTGAGACAGACTCAATCCAGAAGAACTGTGGCAACGTCTCCAAGACGCTGAAAAAGTTACCTGAAAAACTAACCACAAGTGCACTTAGAGCAAAAGCTGCTTTAAACGCAAAGGATGGTCACACTAAATGTTGATTTAATTTAGTTATAAAAGTTAATTAATAAAGAAAATTTATTTATGACATTATTTTTGACAACATCCTCATTTAACAGAATTTTTACACAAGTGCCTAAAACTTTTAGCTTTGCAGGTAGGTTTCTTGATGCATCTTGGAGCCACATGTTCTTCTGGATTTAGACAATGAGATCAGATCTCTGTGGAGTACTGGCTGTTGTCAGACTCCTTGTACAAACAAAAATCTCAAAAAATTACAATTAATGGCAAAATGAATGTTTGGAAATGTAAACTGATATTTCCTACTTACACTATACAGCAAAAGATAGAAATAAGTGACTTAAAACCATTTTTTAACTGGTATAAAATAAATAGTGTTCTAATAATTTTTGGCACCACTGTAGCTCTTGGTAATATATGAAGACAAACATATGTATTTTAATAATACATATGTTAGTTAAAAACTAATAAATCAAGCATTCTGCGTTAGTTCAGGCAGGCCTAGTAGTCAAGCTTTGCTATTAGCTGATGGGAAAAAAATCAAACCCGGCCCCTATTGGCTGATCCAACTCAAGCTCTCAATTGGCAAATCTCAAACAGGGCGCCTTACTTAAACACTGCTTCTGTCTGCTTGCTTTGCTGCTTCCTTTGTACGCTGCCTGCAACCCACCTCCTCCCCATCTCCTCCTTTAACTTATGTGTAACTTAAAACAATGTAATTCTGTTTTCATTGTTGCTTGCTCTGTTCTGGGGGGTTTTGTGCTACTCTCCCATTCTTAAAATAGGAGGGTTGCCCCTGAAGCGGCTGCTGTTTCCCTGTCTTGGCTTTCATGGAGCTCATGAAAAGGACAAGGAACTTGGAACAGAGCCATACCGCCAAATGAAACTTAGTAAATATGCCAATAAAAAGTTGACTTAAAGGCTCGTCTATGGTATTTCTTTTGACTTAAGAGGTCCTGACTGAACTATATTAGTGTAATAAGTAAAACCAAAACATACAACAAATGGTCCATGGCCAGAAGTGACAGACACAGCAGATAAAGAGCAGTCCTCCTCCAAATTGCCAGTACTCAGCTGGATTAGCTGGGGAAAAAGAAAAAAAAAGAGAAAGAAAAAAAGATTATGTCAGAAGACACCTGTTTTGTCTAGTATTAAAACAAATTAAAAACATGGAAGAAAAATACTGTGAAAATTAATTTAAAATAGATTTATATAATATGTATTAATGTTAAACATGAATACTCACTTCCTCTGAAGATCATATGGTAGAAGATCTTCATTTCCAAAACTTCTGGACCATGAGGGGGAAGGGCACACAACACACACACATTAATTTGTTTAATAAAACACTGTCTGCTTACTGACAGAGACATGGGCTTGCAAAAATTTACTCACCAGCTCCATACAAAATCTTCACAGCTGATCCAGAATCCTGGTTTGCATACAGTATTCTTCTCCAAGGAGTCCAAGGATCATGCGTTCATATATCACATGTATAAGATCAAAGTAGCAAGTTACAAACAATAGGACTAATGCAATAGAACAAAGACCAGTTAAATACATTTTCTCTTTAGTATTTTGTTTGATTAAAATTATGACCGACTGCAGGTAACATTAGGCTAAATTATACTGCTGTCACTTTAAGAACAAAAAGCACAGATCCAGTATATGGACAGGTCACCGGGTTTCCACCTGAATGTTTATCTTGACTCCAGACATTAGCGACTGTGTTTAAGTCAAGTGAATTTTGAGATGACTTGTCTGTATTTGACCATTCAAGCGACGCGCGGTTTTCTGTGTGACATGGTCATATATCGCCCAGCCCTAGCTAACAGTATTAGCTCATACTAAAGTAATACACATTAACTGGTAGGACATTGAGAAATGATATGTAATCACGATTAGCATCTCACTTCAATTTTGATGTAACTATAAAACATTAGGCTATACATTAATAAAAGGTACTTACCTTTTGCAGTTTGCTTGTCTGTTAGCTGCTGGTAGAAGTGTCCATATTTGCGTTTATTCGTTCTCAATCGTAATCCCACAACACAAACTCACTCAAAATCTGAATTTAACACTCAGATAATACATACAAAAGCCATTACTAGAGGAGCGACCGCAGCAGACTGCAGAAGCCGAGCAGCAGCGGCACACACTGACACTGCTGTGAAAGTGTATATTCAAATTTGAGCGGGAAAACGGCGCGCTCCCTAGTCATTGGCCAGATTCCTGAGTGACAGTCAGCTTAACCAAACAGCTCAAAGCAACACTGAGGAACAGCAAATAGCATTGCAACTATGGAGAAAAAAAAAGATTAGTTAACTTAATTAAAATAACTTAAAGATTAAAAATATGTCTTTTTATTTGTTTATTTTTATTTGTAGGCTGTTACATTTAATTAATTGATCAAATGGTGATTTCTGTGCTATTCAGTGTTCACCACCTGTCATTTCCCTCTGATTTTAGGGTTTAGTTAGGTTTAGAGCCAGAGGGACTATGTTTTCAGACAGGATCAATAAAATATGCTGATTTTCCAGATAGCAAATAGTAATTGAAACGATGTTAAATCAACATCCCGCTGTCAACGATAAAGTCATTGAATCGACGTCGAACTCTGATGTTGATTCTTCATCATGTTGCACCCTCTATTATCATTGAAACAACGTTTAAATCATACCTAGAGAACAACAGAATTTCAATGGTATTTCGATTACAATGGATATTGAAATCCCAGCATATCAACAAAACTTCTATGGTGTTTTAGTAATACCACAGGTTTAATCTGAAGGTCTGTAATTTTAATATAATATTAAAAACATTATTATTAGGCTATAATCCTGCTTTATCGACAGCCAGGATGGGCTAGCAAAATATAGAAAATAGAAACTATACCTTTAGGCTATAACCTAGACTAGCACAAATGACACCCCACGCATTCTTTAAAAATTAAACAATCATTTTCATTGTATTATTTCATTTTTTTTTTTTTTTTCTTTTAAAGTGCTAACTCCTGCTGCGTCTGTCTTCCAGCTCCTCCCGCTCGGTCTGGGGCGTAGCGCAGCCACTTCTGTACAGCTTGAGGGAAGTCATAGGTGTTTGCCGTTGTAAGACGTTGAGTCAAGGCATCTAGAATACAAGTAAAAGTATGCTACTGTGATTTAGTCAATGATTTGTTCAATCAAGCTGTCGTCAAGGATTGGGAGCAGAACATGGCACGAACACAGTACACATAGGAAAGTCAAATACACACGCACGCTACACACACAGGGGTGGACGCAGCCACCCACACACGAAGGGTCACACACGGGGTAGAATTAAAAGGGTAATCACGCTACACTAAAACACATACATAAACAGTAAATAAGGCATAACACACACGAAACAACCCCAAAGTTCTCCCAGAATCCCAGCATGCATCAGCGTCAGAGCCGTAGTGCATAGGCACCGACGTTACAGTACATTTCAGTTTAACATTAGCCTATGCCTGTGAATGATATAGGCTAAACTTGATAACCTAGCCATGCAGCCTAGAAATGTAGAAAAAAAGTGTGTGTGTGGCATAGCTATCCTTCCCTGCTTACTTGAAAAACGATGTGGATTAATGATCTGAAAAAAAGGACAAAAAGTAAATCACAGTGTCAGTAAACAGCAATTTAATTCAGAATCATCCACTGCCCTGATTATTTCCCCACAAAGCAGATGATAACATGTTCTTGGGCTTGCAAAGGTTTTTCTAAAGACTGAACAATTTTTATTCATGAATAATGGACTCCGTTCACTATATTTAAGATACCTATATCACGTCACATCACGTAATTTTCTGTCACATGTGCTATAATGTCTGAATGGAACATATATCCGTGACTGGTCGAGTGGCAGCTCCACCTGCCACGCAAAGATTTTACCCCCTCTCTCATCTTGCCATCTCATAGTTAGGTAAATCATTTTATATTTCTGGGTAGAAACACATTTTTGTTGAGGCTGTATAAGACGGACTACATTCAAAGCACTTTTTAAAACTGCCCAGTGTGTTCATGGATGTATTCGAATTAAAGGGAGGCAAAGGATTAGCTTGCAGTGACATCTTTCATAAGGACAATTTATGAGGCCAAGTGACTCTAAAAAAAAAAAAATCATGTTTATTATTTTATTAAATCAGAACTAATTGTTAACTCAACGAATTGAATATAAATAACTGGATACTTATAACTAATTAAATAGTAAATGTATTGATTAGAGTTACCATAGACAAAAGATTTTTCTGGTTGACTAAATTGCACATTAATTTCTGCTTAAATACTGGGTGCATGGAGGAATATGCATAAATCTCACCGCAAAAACAGGCTAATAATAAGGCTATGTCTTTAAAATGAACAAGGCATTTTAATTGTTTCTAAATGAAGTATGTGGGGCTAAGCCCCCCCTTGACGCCAGGCCTGGTTGCTTCCCCGCGCTCAGAAAAGGTGCAGAAGATCATCAAAAATCGTGATATCGCATAAGCACTATAGTATAAAACGACTGTTATCATTTCTGAAAACAAACACAGTACAAAACTGTATCGCACATCGCAGCCCTGCTCGAGGATTATTCATATTTTGGATTTGTAGGCTATTACGAGATGGTCTAATCGGCATTTACAGTTAACGTTACAGTTACAGACAGTTCTGCATTGAATAAAGTAAAGGTAAACCATGTCTTTTGTGTAATTCTGGCCCGCCGCGGTCACTGCTGTGGGTAGCGATCGAGCACTATGCTAGCGTTGGTTCTGACGGTGTTCTACCCGGCGGTCAGAAGAAATAGCGGTGCTGTGTTAATAGATTTCACGACAATGGGTACAGACATGTATTTTGAGCTAGCTGTCACAAAAATAGACTGGACCAATGAGGTTTTGCTAACTTTATAACCTAGAAGAGATTAGGAACACTAGAGAGAGAGAGAGCATTTAACTTATCGTGCAATATTAATTTGGTTTTAACATGGGGCACATACATTTATTAATATGCTGTCATTCACTAGCATTAAATGAAATGATCATAAAAGTATTTTATTTTTATTCAAATCTTTGGTATCCATATGATGCTTTGTGTGAGGAACAGATACAAATTCAAACCATTCATAAATTATATGTATCTCCTTCCTCTGTAGCTATAGTTACAGATTCTAAATTTGCCGATAAGAAGCGTTACGGCAGCGATATCAAACGCTCATTGGCTCTTGCCGGTTTCGTCACAGAATGCGACATGCCGTGTTTCCGGTGATGCGTGAGAAACGCGCGCTCTGTCAAGGGCTGTGTTCGAAATGGCATACTTGCTTACTGCTTACTGCCCAGTACACAGTGCATACTGCCTACTGTTTTTTAAAGAATAGTGTGTGAAACAGTATACAATAAGCAACAAATGTTTCAGAGTAGTATGCTTAATTGTCACATGACAGACACAAACATTAATTCAGCACAGCTGTCAAGGTTGTTACCTTACAAACAAACGTGCTAACTATTCTTTTTACAAAGGGTTGTTAAGAAGGCTTCATATTAGTAAACAATGCTATATTGCCCAATTGAACTCATAATTTAAGAACTTTACAGTCTATAGGACTGAACTGAATCAACACTGAGCTGTCTTTAACTGAACATTGATATTTTTGTTAGTTACACTAATTGGAAAAAGTGATATATTCTAGTTACACTAAGTGCAACTAATGATAAATTCTGTTTACACTAAAATAGCAGCATTTTCTTTAGCAACAAGTGTGTAAATAGTAGTTAGGTGGCAGATATTTATACTTCAGTACCGTAGTACATTATAAAACAGTGTGCAATAACTCATTGAGCGTAAATTATCATACATTTTATTTGATGAACGCCACTTTACTGGGACAACCTACCTACAGCTAAACAGTGGTATTATCAATGAGGCGTTTAATTTCCACTTTTCAAATATTTACTTAATTTTTTATTGGAAAAAAAATGCCTTTCTGATGTGGTATGTGATGGGAAAAGGAGTTGCACGAGATTGACAAAAGGCAGACTCGAACTCGGATCGCTCGCATCAACAACACACATCTCGTGTCTATTACTCACTGCGCCACTGATATAGTAATACTCGTGTCTTCTGTAGTGCTGTTTATCGCAGCCAGGCTTTGGTGGGCGGAGTTAATGTAAAAAGCCTCGGCTAACAAATTGGTCTATTGTCATTAGAGTATACACTCGTTTCTTTTGCTTGACAGCGGAATTTAATTCTGTTTGCATAATTGAAATATTAACTTTATTTATATATTATAATACTGGAATATTAATATTAATATTTAATATATTTGAAACAATGTATAAAGCGCTACAGAGATAAAGGTGACGTGATTTGACTTGAACGGAAAAGTGCCGTAGAGATTAAAGTACAATTTATGTCCTACTAATGATATTGTTTTTTACATGCACAGCGATGGTTTGTAGTTTGATGTATATACGTACATATACAAGTCTTACATTTATAACTATTCCCCGCCTCCAGTTCACTCACGCGTTTGAAGATGAAACGTCACGTGGAGCGCGTTGCGTTCTGGGAGACAGTATCCCACGCAGTGTCTTCAGATGCATACATCAAATTTCAGCAAATGTAGCAGGTAATCCGGGCATTTCATGCATACAGAAAATTCACATACTATTCACAGTATACACACAGCATACTGCAATAAAGCAGGAATTGTATGATAGTATGCCATTCGGAACACAGCTTCTGTACTGATTTCAGTGTACTTGAGTTATATTTAGCAGATTTTGGCAAATATAGTAGGTCATACGGGTATTTCGTGCATACAGAAAATTTGCATACTATGCGCAGCATACATACTGGATACTGCAGAAATAGTAAGAGTAGTATGATAGTATGGCATTTCGAACACAGCCAAGGCGTTGATCGGGAGAGTATTTTCAGCGTTTAACAACTTAAATTATGCCCTGCTCCTCGCACTAAACTATTATATTCCGTCAGAGAGGACCGCGACTCCAACGCATCGTCATTTGGACTACTGTACTGTGGTACTGCTTTTTGACATTTCTGCAGTAAATTCTTGTGATTACACATATCTGCCCGTTACATTTCTCTTATAACGTTAGACTGTACTTTATACACTCACTGATTTTTTTCTTTATAAAAATAAAACATTTTTAATGCAATACATTTTTTTTATTGCACAGTTACATGATTTGTGGATTTTAAGGCTAATTTTATATTCTATATAAAATTACAGAGTTTTAATGTAAAAATACACCTAAATATAAAACCAATAAGATTTACTTTAAAATTACAAAAAAGAACATTAAGTTGAAAGAATGGACATAAAACTTTAATATAATGAACTAAGTACATTTTTTAATTGCAGATTATTTTTGTAATTTTACGTAAATTTGTACATAATTTAAGAAAACTGGAAAAATACTGTATAAATAATCCAATAATGTTTTTGTATAAAAATGAGAATTACTGTAAATTGTCATTAATGGAATAATACTTAAAATGGCAGTCAAGTTGTTAATTTACAGATATTGTTTGTAATTTTACAGAGTTTTGAACATAATTTAAAATAACACAAAAATACCGTAAAAATAATACAGTAATTTTCCTGTATAAAAATGTAAAAATACTGTAATACTGTTGTCTTTAATGATATAGTACCTAAAATAACAGTCAAGTTGTTAATTTATTCTAAGTTTTGAATGAAATTTGAAATAACAGAAAACTACTGTAAAAATTTTGGGGTTATTTTCTGTAAAATTAGTTTTTTTTTTTTTTTTTACAGTGTATCTTATCAGTTTTCCCCCCCTTTTTTTAATAGAAACACTAAAATGACAAACAATATCTTAAGCACCATCACCAGTCCTAAGTTCAGTCAACATGAAAAATATGCATTCATACTTGGTTATTCTAATTACTAAAGTTCTATAATGATAAATTATCATAAAATCATATTATAATGCTTGACTGACTGATGCTAAGTGTCAGTAGATAAATAGTGTAGATTAATGTACAATGTTTTATCATAATTTATTCTATTTAGTGTCCATTTCATTAATTTAACATTTAATATTGGGGGCATCCAAGTTATTTGAATTTTTTTTTTTTTTTAAAGTAATGCAGTAGTTACTTTCCCTGGTAATTAGTTAGTTTTATAATGATGTAACTAAGTTACTAACTCAGTTACTCTTTGTGAGAAGTAACTAGTAACTATTATTAATTACTTTTTTAAAGTAACATGCCCAACACTGGTCATTAGGGGTTCAAGCGCGTAGCGCTGAAACCCTATTGTAATTGATAGAATGGTCATGGATCAGCGATCTTCACGCAAAACTGCAGACCAAAGACGTAGAGACTTGAAACTTGGAGGGATGGTAGTATTCACACCGCCTAACATCACCAAGGCTCGCCCCAATCGGCCTGACGGGGGTGCTACAGTGATCAAAAGTACGATATTGCTCATAACTCCTAAACCGTCAGTCGCAGGCTCAAGTGTCTTACAGTGTGTTTCCACTACAGCGTCAAATCTACGCTCTTTGGGGCATGTCAAATTTAGGGCAGAGCACGCTTCTGAAAACAATGTTAGGTGGAGCGTGTGTAAGGCTTAGCCTTCCCCTTGCCATGGGGAACTTGCCTTGCTAACAAAGTGAAAACGAATAGACAGTGTCATGTTGCACCGTATTTAATATTAGGCGTTTTACAGTGTTGCGCATTTTAACGAATCACACACAATTCTGTTGAGCTTAGGAATGCAATGGTTTTGTTGAGTGCGTGTGCGTTCTCTAACTGAATTCTCTCATCTCCTGTGAATTCTCTCATCATAAACAACAAAGCACAGATGCAAGTAATTTCACAGTGTCAGCTATACTGCTGCAGTGATTATAAGGATAGTTTTGTTTGTTTGCTCATTTTGAGAGTGCTTAAACTTGCGATACATCAAAGTTAGTGATAAAATCTCTTTCTATATAAAATGTTTTTGCCATGGAAAGGAAACGTTATATAATGATCGATTTCTAATGTTTTTATTAAATTGTGATCACTACAAATTCAGTCCCATTAAACATTTTATTAGCTTACTTGACACCCATGTCTGGTCCTTGCCTAAAAATATAGGTTTATGATGTTTAATACATTTGGCTGCTTTTAACCTCACCCTGGAGTTGGTTCACCCTCTGCCTTTACACCCTGTTAGCGTTTCATCTTCTTTTAACAGTGACTGGTTGTCGCCCGGCTTTTTATGGTTGATATTTGCATACAGTTGAGGAATGCCCAAACTTTTTGACACTCTCGGCCGCTCTCAATGCTTTCTCTGCACCACTTTCAATCCCATAATGCACCGCATGAATGTTTAAACTCAACTTCCATAGGAATTAATTGAAAACGCACGCTACATGCCAGTGGAAACGCACCATTATGTCGTTGGAATCCTTGGCTCACACCAGACACCAAAATGTTCGAAAGTCCTGAACAGAATGAGATATCTTCGCCAAACTCAGAACACTTATGTAAGAGCTCAATCTGAGGTAACAGGAAAGAAATAACGAAGCTTGGCCGCTTTTTCAAGGGCGTAAATGAGTACATACACATGATATTCGTATCATATGATAGAACTCCTCATTCTGGACAACTTTGCCTATAGAACCACTGCTGTCAATCAAATCGTTTGTTAAATGAATGAGAAGATGTAAAAAAAACTACTTTTACGAACTAGTCGTAGGTTTTTCACTCAACTTGGAAAAAACCCCAAAAAGAATTCTCTGGACTTTCTAGGCCAATAATTATCAAACAAAATGTTGAATTTTACCCTTTGGGAAGCCATAAAGGGGTCATTTAGAAAAAGGGGCCTGTCCAAATTTACCCAAAATATATATATATATATATATAGCAACGGAGTGGAAGAATCATGCGACAAGGAGAGCTCGAAATAAATACCCCGGAGGGTGGATTTATTTAATAATTGAAGGAGTGAGGTAAGTGCAGAGTGGTTGGAGGCCGTGGTGCGGTGCTCTCTAGTGCGGGGTTCTGGCTTGTGCGGTGGCAATATCTCCAGGGCAACGCTGATGAGAACTCGTCACAATATATATATTAGGGGTGGCAGGGTACATGTATTCGTCCCGAACCGTCACGGTACGGGCGTCTCGGTTCAGGCGTCTCGGTTCGGTTCATGAGGTCTTACGACGAATACAGGCAATCACCCCCAATCCAGAAGGGCCCGCAGTAATGCAACGCTGTTAAATAACCGCCAGCAGAAGAACAGCGAATGCCATGAGTTGCGCACTTGAAAACAAAGCCCCCTAGACAGTGACCATGTGCTGATTCTGAACGCGTCTCTCACATAGACTAACAAGGTAGTATACTTTAAAGGCTTGCGCACTCAACTGTTTGCGAAATGGGGCTTTGTGCTCGTGTATCCTACCTCTCTCATTCGGCACAAATCCAAATATTCCATAATATTTCCATATTTGCGATGTAACATATCTGAATGCTAAACTATTATTTATTATGTAAATGATAGGCTTTGTACTTCAGTCGCGTTCCAACAGTGACACAGAGGCGCGCGCTGATGTTTGGCTCACCGTATTTTATTTTGATAAAGTACCAACTGCGCTGTCAAGTTAGCAATGCTGGAACTGAGAGGTGTGTGTGTGTGTGTGTGTGTGTGTGTGTGCGCGCGCTCCGGCACGATCACTTCAGCTGTTTCCTTATACCAGCAGAATCAACTTTAAACACTTATTGTCTTATTAATAATCACTATATAAAGGTATGCTTTTATTTGTGTACACTCACAATGAAAACAAAACAGATTTTATATATATATATATATATAACATGTAATAATATTTAGTATTTTTCACGTCTAGGTGGAAAAAAAATTGTAATTTGCAGTACTGTCTGTTCAAAATAAATGAAAAGAAACTGAGCATAGTAAATCCCCCCCCCCCCCCCCCGTACCGAAATCGTATCGAACCGTGACCCCCGAACCGAGGTACGTACCGAACCGTGACATCTGTGTACCGTGCCACCCCTAATATATATATATATATATATATATATATATATATATATATACACATACACACCCTGTTCTCATTATAACACAACAATCCACTGTTAAAAAAAAAAAAAAAAAGAAATTACAAATAATAAAAATACTGTAAAAAAAAAATAGATGAGTGATAATCTGGATAAAATGTAAGGTAAAAGGCATATAGTCATATACAGGTGCATCTCAATAAATTAGAATGTCGTGGAAAAGTTCATTTCAGTAATTCAACTCAAATTGTGAAACTCGTGTATTAAATAAATTCAGTGCACACAGACTGAAGTAGTTTAAGTCTTTGGTTCTTTTAATTGTGATGATTTTGGCTCACATTTAACAAAAACCCACCAATTCACTCTCTCAACAAATTAGAATACTTCATAAGACCAATAAAGAAAACATTTTTAGTGAATTGTTGGCCTTCTGGAAAGTATGTTCATTTACTGTATATGTACTCAATACTTGGTAGGGGCTCCTTTTGCTTTAATTACTGCCTCAATTCGGCGTGGCATGGAGGTGATCAGTTTTACAGCCAAAGTTGTACTTGTAAGGAAAAATGTGTGTACACAGCATGCACATACATAGCATGGACTGTGTTTAAATATGAGTTCGGTTCATATGGTTCATATATGGGTATAATTATAATTATTATTTTGCGTCCTCCATTGTATTTTTGGTTTCATTTGAAACAATGTACGTCTCTAGATATTCAACCGCATTAAGCCCACTGATCTGCCACTT
This sequence comes from Acrossocheilus fasciatus, assembly GCA_036784905.1. Lineage (NCBI taxonomy): Eukaryota > Metazoa > Chordata > Actinopteri > Cypriniformes > Cyprinidae > Acrossocheilus > Acrossocheilus fasciatus. The sequence goes on from CM071944.1 coordinate 33,645,514, forward strand.
AACATCATATTGAGCAAAACCCAACACATCGGTAGGTCTACAATATTAGCCAAATATCAGTTCACACACAGGATTATCGCCATGTTAGTTGTAGTGGGTGACAAGCTACGGCATTAAACTTGTTAACCTTTTAATCGCTCATAGAAAAAACATCGGATATCAATTTTTTTTGTTATGACTAATTTATTAATGATCCAGCATCATCTGTATTAAAGAGAAAGAATCATTTCACCCGATGTTTAGAGAATAAAATAGCCTTGACAGCCTAAGTTACTTACACATAACTAACTGTTACTGAGGAACTTGCTCTCTCCCACCGGAGTGGCCGGACTCGTGTGTGTTTATCGGTAAAAAAGGAAAGCAGGCCGTGGACCAAACCACTGTGAGGTAAGGGAGGGGGGAATCAAAACATTTCTGAACTTAAAACGTTTTTTTTTTTTTGCGTTTATTACTCACACAGTTATTTTAAGTATATGTCCATTATATTATTTTCACTACACAGAGTTGCTTGTAATGATATTTTTAGGGGGGACAACCCTCAGATCGGGGTGGTCTTGTCCCCCCTGTCCCCCCCCGGGATTTACGCCTATGATGGAAGCCCAGGTTTCTTTGACAGTGGCCTTCAGATCATCTGCATTGTTTGATCTCTTGTTTCTCATTTTCCTCTTGACAATAGCCCATAGATTCTCTATGGGGTTCAGGTCTGATGAGTTTGCTGGCTAGTCAAGCACACCAACACCATGGTCATTTAACACCAACACCATGGTCATTTCTTGGTAAACGGGTGCAGTGACTTTGGTTTTCAAAAAACACAATGGACCAACACCAGCAGATGATATTGCACCCCAAATCATCATAGACTGTGGAAACTTAACACTGGACTTCAAGCAACTTGGGAGTTGCTTGAAGTCCAAGCTTCTCCACCCTTCCTCCAGACTCTAGGACCTTGGTTTCCAAATGAAATACAAAACTTGCTCTCATCTGAAAAGAGGACTTTGGACCACTGGGTAACAGTTCAGTTCTTCTTCTCCTTAGCCCAGGTAAGATGCCTCTGACGTTGTCTGTGGTTCAGGAGTGGCTTAACAAGAAGAATATAACAACTGTAGCCAAATTCCTTGACACGTCTGTGTGTGGTGTGTGGTGGCTCTTGAAGTCCATTCCTTGTGAAGTTCACCCAAATTCTTGAATCGATTTTGCTTGACAATCCTCATAAGGCTGCAGTTCTCTCGGTTGGTTGTGTATCTTTTTCTTCCACACTTTTTCCTTCCACTTAACTTTCTGTTAGCATGTGTGGATACAGCACTCTGAACAGCCAGCTTCTTTGGCAATGAATGTTTGTGGCTTTCCCTCCTTGTGAAGGGTGTCAATGATTGTCTTCTGGACAACTGTCAGATCAGCAGTCTTCCCCATGATTGTGTTGCCTAGTGAACCAAACTGAGAGACCATTTTGAAGGCTCAGGAAACCTTTGCAGGTGTTTTGAGTTGATTAGCTGATTGGCATGTCACCATATTCTAATTTATTGAGATTTTGAGAATTGGTGGTTTTTGTTAAATGTGATCCAAAATCATCACAATTAAAAGAACCAAAGACTTAAACTACTTCAGTCTGTGTGCATTGAATTTATTTAATACACGAGTTTCACAATTTGAGTTGAATTACTGAAATAAATTAACTTTTCCATGACATTCTATTTTATTGCACCTGTATATATTAGGGGTGGCACGGTACACAAATGTCACGGTTCGGTACGTACCTCGGTTCGGGGGTCACGGTTCGATACGATTTCGGTACAACAGGGGAAAAAAAGAAATCTACTATGTTCAGTTTCTTTTCATTTATTTTGAACAGACAGTAGTGCAAATTACATTTTTTTTTCGATCTAGATGTGAAAATACTAAATATTATTCCATGTTATGTATATCAAATCTGTTTTGTTTTCATTGTGAGTGTACACAAATAAAAGCAGATCTTTATACAGTGATTATTAAGACAATAAGTGTTTAAAGTTGATTCTGCTGGTATAAGGAAACAACACACACACACACACAAAAAAACACATCAGTTCCAGCATTGCTAACTTATCAGCGCAGTTGGTACTTTATCAAAATAAAAAAAGTGAACCAAACATCAGCGCACCTGCCTCTGTGTCACCGTTGGAACGCGTCTGAAGTAAAAAGCCTATAATTTACATAATAAATAATAGTTTAGCATTCAGATATGTTACATCGCAAATATGGAAATATTATGGAATATTTGGATTTGTGCCGAATGAGAGAGGTAGGATACACGAGCACAAAGCCCCATTTCGCAAACAGTTGAGTGCGCAAGCCTTTAAAGTATCCTCCCTTGTCAGTCTATGTGAGAGACGCATTCAGAATCAGCACATGGTCACATGGTCTGGGGGCTTTGTTTTCAAGTGCGCAACTCATGGTATTGGCTGTTCTTCTGCTGGCGGTTATCAAGTAGCGTTGCATTACTGCAGGCGCCCCCTTCTGGATTGGGGGTGAATTGCCTGTATTCGTTGTGAAGCCTCATGCACCGAACCGAGATGCCCGTACCTTGATGGTTCGGGACGAATACATGTACCATGCCACCTCTAGTATATATACAGTATATGCCCTGACTGGGCAACTCAAACTAGCGGTTGAGCACTTTTTCTAAGGTAAAAACAGAGATACATTTTATCACCACGTTTCTGCCATTTAACAAAATATACCGTTAGGAGGTCTGGAACATGAAATCCGATTAAAATGGTTTTAATCTCAACTTTTAACGTCACTTGCAGCTAGTGTTTGAAGGGAGCCTGGCTGCATCCGAAAACGTAGGCAGCTGACTTGCTGCCTCACTGCCTTATGAGGCAATGACTTTGCAGGCAGAGTTTTTGCACGAAGGCACACTGATTTCAGACAGGCTTCTTGATCTACAACAAAATAGAACGAGTCTCGGTGATAACTAAACGAATGTTTAATTACTGTAAAACTAATTTCTCGCTAGAAATAACTTGAAAAGTGCAAAAAGTTAATCAGAAATATACATTTACACACAAACTAACCACCAAACGCAACTTTCTTCTTCTTCTGGTGGTTGGCAAAAAAACAAACGCAACTTTCAGAGGCCATCTTTGTTTTTAAGCTCAACCGTCACGGAATGGAATGCACAGGATTGTGGGATATCAAAGGCAGCAAAGGATACATCTATGCTGCCTTCAAAAATCGATCAGATGAAGGTATCTTATGAGACAGGAAGTGAAGCTAATTGGATTCGGAGGTGCCTTGATGCCTTCCTACCTTGGAATGTGTCCTCCGAAGGCAGTATTTTTCAGTTTTCAGATGCAGCCATCAATACATTCCTGGTTTTGTAGCGGCTTTTCGGCAACAATATATTTTTGCTGCAGTTTTGCAATTACACACTCTATGGGCTCGGTGCACAAGAGCTTCGGCGACGTGAGTGTGTGCACATTTCCGGTTTTGCGACGTTCGCATTTACTGTAAGTCCAATCAGTATTATTTGTATAGGGCTTTTAACAATGCAAATTGGGTCAAAGCAGCTTCACATCAGCGTGATATAAGCTGGGTGGCTTTATATCAGCTTTACACTATTTAGACGGGGAAATAGTGTGTCGAAATAGTGTCATTCTCCTCTGGCAGATTGTGCAGAGGACTCATCTGGTTGCTGTGGTCTTGTCCCAATAGCCGTCTAGGAGACAGGGTCTTCACTGGGATTCAGTTTCTGGGGCTCATCTAGGTGTCCTAGTCTCCACTGACATTCAGGGCTGTAGAGGTCAACTGTAGGTGCTGGTCCACCATCTGATCTGGATATGGACTGAATCCGGGTGGCTGCAGTGACCATCTGATCTAGATACAGTCTGGATCTGGGTGGCTATGGTGACCTCGGAATAAGAAAGAAACAGACTAATATTAGCGTAGATGCCATTCTTCTAACGATGTAACAAGTACATCGGGTGTTTTGGGAAGTGTTCCCGGTTCCGGTTGACCTAATTAGTGCAGCCTAACAATCCTTTAACGGATTTGAATTATAGAAATGCGATAGTGTTATAATGTGTAAACCAGGTTAAAGAGATGGGTCTTCAATCTAGATTTAAACTGACAGAGTGTGTCTGCTTCCCGAAAAAAGTGTTAGGTAGATTGTTCCAGAGTTTGGGCGCTAAATAGGAAAACGATCTCCCGCCCACAGTTGATTTTGATATTCTAGGTATTATCAAATGGTCAGAGTTTTGAGATCGCTGCGGATGTGAAGGACTATAGTGTGATAAGAGCTCAGAGGTGCCAAACAATTCAGGGCCTAATTAGCAAGACCTTAAAAATTATATGATGTTTAATAGGGAGCCAGTGCAGTGTTGACAGAAGCGAGCTAATGTGGTCATACTTCCTGGTTCTAGTAAGAACTCTAGCTGCTGTATTTTGAACCAGCTGGAGTTTGTTTATTAAACGTGCAGAGCAACCACCCAATAAAGCATTACAATAATCTAGCCTCGAGGTCATGAACGCATGAATTAATGTTTATGTATTTGACATTGAGAGCATAGTGTTATGTCTGAAAACGTTCAGGATTGTGTCCTGTTGGACTGTTATGTTATGCACTGCGAGTGACAGGTTATGGTGCCTTTAAGGCTTACGGCAGTGATTGACGGTAAAGGTCGTAAAATGTAAGGTTTGCGGTAATTCAGTAAAACGCATAAACGAAGCTACACGGTGTGGTTATTGAGTCCTATCTAAACATAACAATTGGCGAACGAGGATGTCTGAACTCGTCTTACCACCACCACCGCCGCCTTTCCTACCTGTTCCCGGTGATCCAGCTGTTCCCTGGGATCGCTGGCTGACGTCGTTTGAGGATTATTTTCTGGCTTTGGGGCACTCGGACCTAGCGGAGGCGAGGAAGTGCGCACTTCTGCGCCATTGTCTCGGGCAGGAGGGACAGCGAATCTTCGCCACGCTCACCTTATCGGACGATAAGTACGTCACAGCCACGGCCGCCTTGAAAGCTCACTTCAGCTCCGGAAGAAGCCGGCGGATGCACCGTTTTGAGTTTCATCAGAGGACCCAAAAGTCGGGTGAGACCGTTTCCCACTATGTATCAGCATTACGTGAGCTGGCTAGATTTTGTGATTTTGGGGTTTTGGAGGATGGACTTATAGTTGACCAGTTAATAGAGAAAACGTCATGTAACCAACTGAGAGAGAGACTTTTACTTGAGCCAGACTCCACGACACTAGCGGATGCATTTGTAATTGGAAAGCAGTTGGAAACGGCCCTAATGGAGGCACGCAAGTTCGGCCGCGCTGTGCACGAGCCTGTGACATCATCACCACCGTCAGTTCAGCACACAGAGGCGGCTGACAGGGTGAGTGACAGTCTGGATGTACAGAGAGTGGACAGGGGGCCCAGGGAGAGTGGGCACAGGAGCTGTAGCAACTGTGGCTCTCCTAAACATGCAACCAGAGATCAGTCATGCCCTGCTCAGGGAAAATGTTGTCGTAACTGCAACAAGTTGAACCATTTTGCACGCTGCTGTCGCTCCTCTCCTGCTTGCCATGATACTGCTGCTGTTCCCATAAACACTGTACAGACCTCACAGCCTTCATTCAAGCTCTGCACATGCCATGTGGGCACGGCTCTCATTCCATTTTCCCATCTCCACTCCGGGTGTGGCCCGCCTCCCTGTCAGATATGGTCAACAATGTGCGGCTGCCGCCAAGTTCTGCATCACCCGGAAGGGAGCTAACATTATGGGCCTAGACTTGTTCCTTGCCCTGGGTTTTACTGTGAGTGATGCTAGGGGCCTGCATGTCCTGCAGGTCGCCGCTTCATGGCCTGACCGCTACCCACTACTGTTCAACGGGCTGGGCCGCATGACTGGATTTGTACACCAGCCTTCTGTTGACCTGTCGGTCCGCCCTATTATTCAACCCCTCCGGCGCATTCCCCTGGCACTCCGTGATGCTGTGGAGGCCGAGCTGCATCGCCTGGTGGAAGCAGACGTCATAGAGCCCGTTGACGCCTCACCGTGGGTTCCTGGGCTTCAGACTCTCGAAGAAGGGCATCGCCCCGATTATGTCCCACACGGAGGCCATTCTGTCCCTGCCAGACCCGCAGTCACCATCCCAGCTGTCTTCCTTCCTGGGGATGGCTGCCTACTATCTTCGATTCATGCCACACTACTCTGACTCAACGGCCCCCCTGCGTCGGCTGCTCAGGAAGGATGTTACATGGGACTGGACCCCAGCCTGCCACGAAGCCGTGCGCATCATCAAACGGCAGCTCACGTCCCCGCCCACACTGACCCATTTCAGCTTGATCGCGCCCACCATGGTCACCTGCGACGCCTCTGGGGTCGCGCTAGGCGCTGTGCTCTCCCAGATTCAAGAGGAGGGGGAACGCCCGGTGGCTTTCGCCTCACGGGCACTTACTCCTGCAGAACAGAAGTATTCAGTGGGGGAGAGGGAGGCCCTGGCCTGCCTGTGGGCGTGCGAACGCTGGCATGTTTACCTATACGGGAGACCTTTCACCATCCGCACAGACCACCAAGCACTGACGGCACTGCTGGCGACTCAAGGCTCAGGGCACAGGCCCATGAGACTGCTGAGGTGGGCTGACAGGCTAAACCAGTACAACTTCAGTCTGGAGTTTATGCTTGGGCGGACCAACACGGTGGCCGACCTCCTGTCTAGAGCTGTGTCAGTGACGAAGGAGACGGGCGGGGTGGCAGCAGACACAGAGAGCGACGAAGACTGGGTCCACATCCTGCACGGGCCCCTCAGTTCAGTAGTCACTCTAGCGGAGCTGCAGCAGGCCTCAGCTGCTGATGAGGCCCTCACAACTCTCCGTACCTACGTCCAGGACGGCTGGCCTGCCAAAGTGGATGACAGGCTGCTTCCCTATTACCGCTTCCGCAACGAGCTCTCCTGCTGGGGGGCGGTGTGCCTGGCCCGTGGCCACCGTGCGGTCGTTCCAGAGAGTCTCAGGTCCAGAGTACCACAAATGGCGCATGAGGGGCACCTGGGGGTGGTCAAGGTGAAGCAGCGCTGCCGTGACACAGTGTGGTGGCCCCACATAGATCCTGATGTTGAGGAGCTGGTACGTAATTGTGCTTGCTGCCTCCTGAGTGGAAAAACTGGTCAGCCTGCCACAGCCCCTCTCACCCCGACTCCTTGGCCGTCTTCACCCTAGGAACATATTCAGGTTGACCTTTGTGGCGAACTTCACGGGGCACCTGCTCACACTCGCTACCTGCTGGTTGTGCACGATCTCCATTCGAAGTGGCCAGAGGTTTTTCAACTGAGCTCCATCTCTGCACACTCCATCATCAACCGCCTGGACAACCTGTTTGGGCGCTGGGGCCTCCCTAGTGTCGTCACAACGGATAACGGGCCGCAATTTGCATCTGCAGAGTTCTCAGAGTTTCTCACGGTACGGTCCATCAAGCACATCAGGACGGCAGTGTATCACCCAGAGAGTAATGGGGGGGTGGAAAGGCTGAATAAAACTCTCAAAAATGGAATCCGAGCCTGTCTGGAGGAAGGGAAAATCTTCAGCGATGCACTCAACCAAACTCTCTTGACCATCCGGGCATCCAAGCATTCCACCACGGGAGTGTCACCTGCATTGCTCATGATTGGGCGCGAACTAAAGCAACCACTGGACTGCTTGAGAGCTGAGCCAGCTCCTGCACGTGAGAGCCCAGGGCTCCAGAAAGCCAGAGCTCAGGTGAAAGGTTCGCAGGCTGGGATGAAAGCGAGGTTTGATGCCACGCACAGAGTGCAGACCCCCTCACTTTCTCCAGGGGTTTGGGTCAGGATCAAACACCTCCATCGCCAAAATAAGTTGCCGTCATACTGGTCAGAGCCCCTGCGGGTTACTAAGCAGTTGGGGCCGGCCACTTACAGACTGGAGAATGGGACTCGTTGGCACTCAAACCGCCTGCACAGAGTCGCAGCCCCCACAGCACCTGCATCACAGCTGGCCCCAGCAGCGGCTCTAGGTTGGCAGCCGAGGCCAAGAGCTAACCGGGTGGGGGGTAATTCTCCAGCACCGCCCGACACAGCTTCACGGCCAGCACGCCCTCAGAGGTTGAGGGTACCGCCCATCTGGCATGGGGACTATGTGACAGGGTGATAGTGACACTGGGGAATGTGGGCTAAATGTTATGTTTCAGTTTCCAGGGGGTGGGGGGGAAAATGTTATGTCTGAAAACGTTCAGGATTGTGTCCTGTTGGACTGTTATGTTATGCACTGCGAGTGACAGGTTATGGTGCCTTTAAGGCTTACGGCAGTGATTGACGGTAAAGGTCGTAAAATGTAAGGTTTGCGGTAATTCAGTAAAACGCATAAACGAAGCTACACGGTGTGGTTATTGAGTCCTATCTAAACATAACACATAGGTCGTAATTTAGATATTTTTTAAATGGAAAAATGCAGTTTTACAAATGCTAGAAATGAAGTTTTTCGAAGGAAAGATTGCTATCGAAAGTACTCCTAGGTTCCTAGCTGATGACAAAGAATTTACAGAGCAGCCATCAAGTATTAGACAGTGATCAAGGTTATTACATGCAAAAGTTTTTGGTCCAATAATTAATGGTCCAATAATTAACATCAGAATTTAGCAGTAAGAAATTGCTACTCATCCAGTTTTTGATATCAACTATACATTCCGTTAGTTTTGCAAATTGGTAAGTTTCATCAGGTTCGGAAGAAATATCTGAGTATCATCAGCATAACAGTGAAGATTAAGTAAAGATCATGTTCCATGAAGATACTTCATAAATGTCTTACCGCAAATATATCAAAACTTTTTTTGATTAGTAATATGCATTGCTAAGAACTTCATTAGGACAACTTTAAAAGCGATTTTCTCAATATTGTGATTTTTTTTGCACCCTCAGATTCCAGATTTTCAAATAGTTGTATCTCGGTCAAATATCCGATATCGTCCGATCCAAACAAACTATGCATCAATGGAAAGCTTAATTATTCAGCTTTCAGATGATGTATAAATCTCAATTTTGAAAAATTGACACTTAAGACTGGTTTTGTGGTCCAGGGTCACATATATAATTTTTTTCTCTAAGAGGAACATAGTTGTGATGATACTACCTTTTCTAATATCTTTGACAAAAAAGGGAGATTCGAGATCAGTCTGTAATTAATTAATTCTTTGGGGTCAAGTTGTGGTTTTTTAATGAGAGGCTTAATAACAGCCAGTTTGAAGGTTTTTGGGACATATCCAAATGGCTATGATGAGTTAATATTATTCAGAAGAGGATCTATTACTTCTGGAAGCACCTCTTTTAGGAGCTTAGATGGAACAGGGTCTAACATACAGGTTTAGATCAGGGTTCCTTACCCTGGAGCAGGCCCAGAGTGGCCATCTGGAGAACCGGGAGAATTCCCGGTGGGCCGCTCTGCCCCGCTCATAAATTGGGCCGGCAGACTCACCTTACTTTTTTTTATTTGTTTTATTTTTTTTACATACACAGAATAACGTCTATGTGTTTAAGTTACTGTATGGCTGATAACTAAGCGAGTATCACTAGATTTGAATTTAACATTAAAATGTGACATTTTCTGTTGTCAGAGCTCGCTCTCTCTCTCTCTTCCTCTACACAAGCCCGTCCCAGGTCGTTGCCATGGAGACAAACCGAAACCATTAATGCTGCGGTGAGAGTTATGCCGAGTTCACACTGCACGATTTTCAAACTCGTCGGATCGCTGTTGTTTTCACACTGTGTGACTATCTGGGGTAGCATTCAGTCGCTGCTGTGTTCACATTGCACGATAGATCGGCGACAGGGGCTTTCACATTGCACGATTTCACAATAGGAAGAGTCGCCGACAACTCTGTCTGATCCGCAAACTACATTTCACAACAAAACCCACGCAAGAATTGATAAGGAAATAACGCGAGAACCTGTGTGCGTCAGACCATCGTGCTCGAGCGAGACTGGAAGTATTAAAAAAAATATAGCCAGCAAATTGTCTGTGCTATGCAGGAGGGAGATGCAGGGAACAGGGATTGTGTTCTGCAAAGAGTGGTAAATACTAATTTTGCAGTAACTGTTATGCTGATGTTGCGGCTGGTCAAGTGTTTGTGCTTGTTTCTGTATGATATAATTGTACATATTAAAATACTGATATGGTCCATAACTCCTCACTGAACTTCCCTCTGCCCTGTATATTTGTCTCTCATTGGCTGAAGGTCATTGCAATGTAGTTTTCAGTCAGAAATCATTGCACACAGCAGGATTGTGGATTGCCAACAGCTCCAGATATTTAGCATGCCAAATATTTTGCGGGCGTCGGTGACGTGTCGGTGATTCCCTTATGCCGAGTTCACACTGCACGATTTTAGCCCGATTTTTCACTCGCCGACAGGCTTTGATAAATCGCCGACAAATGCCCGACATCGGAGGCAAATCGGAGCTCGTTCACGCAAGTGACAATCGCGCAGTGTGAATTATCAAAGACGTGATCTGAGGGAATCGCCGACTCCTGTGAAATATTTGGCATGCTAAATATCTGGAGCTGTCAGCGATTCACAATCACGCTGTGTGCAAAGATTTGTGACTGAAAACTTCATCGGTGATGACCTTCAGCCAATGAGAGACAAAGATACAGGTCAGAGGGAAGTACAGTGAGGAGTTATCTAGACCATATCAGTATTTTAATATGTACAATTATATCATACAGAAACAAGCACAAACGCTTGACCAGCCGCAACATCAGCATAACAGTTACTGCAAAATTATTATTTACCACTCTTTGCAGAACACAATCCCTGTTCCCTGCATCTCCCTCTGCCAGGGCCGCATTAAGACCTCACTGGGCCCCGGGGCTATGACTTACTGCAGGGCCCCCATCACAAAAATTATATATAGCTTTAAATAAGATTTTTATCCTATCAACATTTTTGATGCCCTGAAATTTCATAATTCTTGTTACTAATTACAATATCACAAAAAATAATACTAGCCTAAGTAAAACCAAGCTTACTTAAGATAAGTAAACAGTCATGAATGACAAAAGAACAAAGATACATAAATCAACCTACTTGAAAAACTTAAAGCACTGATTAAAAAAACATTATATTGTGTAAAGTAAATGTACAAATAGACTGAATAGTCTTCACTGTATAAATTCAATATAGATTAATTCTTATTTTACAAAAGTGATTCAGTCAAGGACATGGAGTGATTTTCTTTCTGATGTTTGATTCGCATTATTGACACAAATGGCAACAGCAGCTATATCAGGCTGCTTTCGAGGAATAGTTCACCCAAAAATGAAAATTCTGTTGTTTTTCTTAACCTGTATGAGTTTCCTTGAACGCAAAAGAATATATTGGGAACAATGCTGGTAACCAAACAGCTGCTGCATGACTTTCATAGTATGAAAAAAAAAGCCAATCAGCCAGAAACCTTCTTGTTATGAACATTCTTCAAAATATCTTCTTTTGTGTTGAGGTGAACAAAGAAATTCATACAGGTTCAGAATAACTCGAGGCTGAGTAAATGACAGTATTTTAATTTTTGGGTGATCTATCCCTTTAAAATCTCATCATACAATGCCAGGAACTCACATAGCCTACTACACTTCACATGCATGCGAACTCACATAGCCTACTACACTTCACACACGCACCGCGCGTTTTTAGGCTGTAACGCGTGCATGTGCCAAAATAAATTCTGCCCTGCTTCTTAATGTCCCTGAACAGTTACATTATATTTTAAACCACAATGTTTAAAATGAGTTTAAATGATAAGCTAACATCATGACACGCTAAATGATTGACATATTTCTACCGGATTATTTCTCAACCCAAAAGCGAATATAGGCCCATAGAGGTTGTTCAAATAGAACAAGCAATATACATCCATCAAGTTAATAATCAAACTAACCTAAAATCTGTAGCGACAATGATGCTGTGTTTTTATCTACTCCATGTGTCCGGTCCACTTGCTGTTCCACAACTTCCACTCCATCATCAGCTTTAGTAAAATAGTCTGATAGCTGGGAATTTTACTGACTAACTTGTGTTTTTCCCCTCTCTCCTTATTTTAATTTAATTTTTTTTAATAGTTGACATTTTTACTTTTCGAAGATTGTTCTTTGCATGACCAGTTCCAGATTACGCCAGAACAAAGCGAAGAGAGGTGAGTGCGGACGCAGCGGTCACCTGATAGATAGGCTACACAGGTCGTTCAAAAGCAATATATATATAATAAATGCATTTGATTGGTAAAACAAATTCAAACGTGACGTTTCAATTTCTAATGTTACTGCAATGAAATTTATGGAAAAGCTCCACTAAATAATAGCGTTAATAAGTGGGGGGGCGTGGTGGGGCTTTGGCGATCGGCGCTACCAATGACCAGTCAATCTTCTCCACAGCCAATCACGGGCTCCCTCCTTGCTCGCGCCTAGCCCAATGGTTAATGCGGCCCTGCCCTCTGCATAATCTGTTTTTGTTTTTGTAGCTGGAAATCAGCGCACAGACCATTTGCGGGCTATATTTTTTTTAATACTTCCAGTCTGGCTCGAGAACAACGGGCTGATGCACGCAGGTTCTCGCGTTATTTCCTTATCACTTCTCGCGTGTGTTTTGTTGTGAAACATAGTCTGCGGATCAGACAGAGTTGTCAGCGATTCTTCCTATTGTGAAATCGTGCAATGTGAAAGCCCCTGTCGCCGATCCATCATGCAGTGTGAACACAGCAGCGACTGAATGCTACCCCAGATAGTCAACGCAGTGTGAAAACAACAGCAATCTGACCAGTTTGAAAATCGTGCAGTCAACTCGCGTCTTTGATAGTTCACACTGCGCGATTGTCACTCGCGTGAACGAGCTCCGATTTGCCTCCGATTTCAGGCATTTGTCGGCGATTTATCAAAACCTGTCGGCGAGTGAAAAATCGGGCTAAAATCGTGCAGTGTGAACTCGGCATTAGCGAGTTCACACTGGCAAGAATAAAATGGATAGTAAAAACTTTTTTGGGAAGAATAAAATGGATAGTAAAAACAAAAAAAGCCAGGTTAAAAAAAAAAAAAAGAAAGGCATTGGAGGATGACGCGGCCAAATGTGCCAAACTGACAAATATTTTTTCAAGAAGACAAACGAGCACACGTGAACTGGCGACTCAAGGTACAGTGACTAGCAACATTTACAGTTATGCATTTGGCAAACACTTTTATCCAAACTGACTTACATTGAAGGAATTTTTTTATTCAGTTTAGGTTTGTTTCTATTGATTGTCTGTTTCAATTAAATCTAAGTGATTTTAGCCTGTTCTTTCTTTCTTTCGAGATGCTTAACGTTACTGATTTTTCATTTAGTTATTGATGACTGCTTGGCAGCTTTCAATTTTGAATTGAACTTGTTGCAGAAAACTCATTATGTGATTTGTTATTGATGTTTATGGCCATATTTACATTATTCATATTTTTATTGAAATATAACAAAAATAAATACAACAGGATAGTAAGAACAGATCTGTCACTTCATTTATCCAGATTCCACCACGGTGGGAGGGGGTTGGATGGGGATAGGTGGTGGGCTGGTCTTGAGCATTACACTCTCGGGCTGAAAATGGATCCCACTCCGGCCCTGCCCTGGAGGTCCAATCCACTGCAGAGTTTAGCTCCAACCCTGATCAAACTCACCTGTCTGTGTTTTTCTAATGATCCTGAAGAGACTTGTTTGAGATGAGCAAAATCTGCGCAGAACCGGTCACCGGTAATCACCGCGAGATGCATGCCGGTTAGAAAAGTGTCCGAGTTACGTTCGCCTTGCTCTGATGTCATGCTGACATGTGCCAAAAAACTCTCGCGACTGCGAGTCGGCTGTGTCGGATTGAGCAGTCGCGCGCAGTTGCTCTCCACCGACTGCGTGATCAAAAGCATGATGGGAAACGACTGACTGACGACACAGATTAATGCTCATTGGTTCAGACAACCGTGACTCTGCATTCTCTTCTAAAATGTTTTATTTTTTAATCTGATTTCATGCGATGTATCTAAATTATGCATGAATATTTCTAAATACTATGACAGTGCGATCTCTGTGTGAGATATGTGATTGTTGTCATTTCTATAAAAATCTAAAATACATGTTTGAATTAAAATAAAAAAAAAGTATGATAATACGTCTTTCGTATGGAATTAAATAGCAAGCACTTTGAGTGTCTTGTTCATCATATTTATATAAAAGCAACAGAACTGAAGTTTTATCATGTTTATTAGCAGCACAGCATGAGTGAGAATAAGGCGATATCTGCCTTTGATCTCGTTCTACTTCCAGAGCTCAGGGCTGCGATTCCCAAAAGCATCTTAAGCTTAAGTACATCGTACACTCATTGAAACCAATGGAGCTACGATCATCTTAAGCTTACGATGCTTTTGGGAAACGCAGCCCCAGAACTGTCCGTCTTGACTGCGCTTATTTCACTCCTCCCCTCACTGCAGCCGCCTACTCTCGTCTACATTTCAGGCGGCGCATCTCAAATAAGCCTATTGATTACAATGTTCAGGTGTGTTTGATTAGGGTTACAGCTAAACTCTGCAGGAAAGTGGATCGCGAGGTCCAGATTTGAGGAGCCCTGATTTAAATGATTTATCAAGTTTATACAATTCTTCATTTCCAATAGAAGAGAATGAGTGGAATTGTTCCTCAGGGCATCTATAGCATACTATCTGATGCAATACTGTGGCTGACAGCTGCTTGGTTACAATTTTATCTCTAATAGTTTCTATCTTGGAAGTAGTTCATAAAGTCTTACTGTGGTGCTGGGTAATGTCTGCACCAGCTGATGATATTTGAACATGTGACTCCCTAGTGGCTGACAGAGAGAGATAAACTGTACATGTGGCAAGCAGTGCAAACAACAACAGCAGGATAAGAAGCCATTACTCACCGTGATTGATGAATGAATTCACTTAACACTGTTGTTTGATGAACTCGTGAAAAACGGAGCGAGAGAGAAATGAAACTGAGCGAGAAAAAAGAAAACAACAGGCTTGTTTGAGATGCGCCTCGCCTCGCATGAAATGTAGGCGAGAGTAGCGGCTGCAGCGAGGGGAGGAGTGAAATAAGCGCAGTCAAGACGGACAGTTCTGCCCTCTCGAAGTGGAACAGATACCTACGAGATCAAAGGCAGATATCGCGTTATTCTCACTCATATGCTGTGCTGCTGATAAACATAATTTCAGTTCTGTTGCTTTTATATGAATATAAATATGATGAACAAGACACTCAAAGTGCTTGCTATTTAATTCCATACGAAAGGCATATTTATCATCCATTTTTATTTTAATTCAAACATGTATTAGCTTTTTATAGAAAATATGACAACAATCACATATCTCACACAGAGATCGAACTGTCAGTGTTTGGGAATATTGATGCACAATTTAAATACATAATAGCATGAAATCAGGTTTAAAAAATTAAACATTTTAGAAGAGAACCCAGCATCACGATTGTCTGAACCAATGAGCATTAAGCTGTGTCGTCAGTCAATCGTTTCCCATCATGCTTTTGATCAGGGCAGTTGGTGGAGAGCAACAGTGCGCGACTGCTCAGTCTGACACAGCCGCCTCGCTGTCGCGAGAGTTTTTTTTGGCATGGGTCAGCATGACATCAGAGTAACTCGGACACTTTTCTAACTGGCATGCATCTCGCGGTGATGATCGGTGATCTGCTTAGATTTTTCTCATCTCAAACAAGCCTAATCATAGGCTTGTTTGAGATGCGCCTCGCCTGAAATGTAGGCGAGAGTAGGCGGCTGCAGTGAGGGGAGGAGTGAAATAAGCGCAGTCAAGACGGACAGTTCTGAGCTCTCGAAGTGGAACAGATACCTACGAGATCAAAGGCAGATATCGCATTATTCTGACTCATATGCTGTGCTGCTGATAAACATGACATAATTTCAGTTCTGTTGCTTTTGTATGAATATAAAAATGATGAGCAAGACACTCAAAGTGCTTGCTATTTAATTCCATACAAAAGGCGTATTTATCATTAATTTTTATTTTAATTCAAACATTCAAATCACATATCTCACACAGAGATTGCACTATAGTGTTTGGGAATATTCATGCACAATTTAAATACATAATAGCATGAAATCAAATTTAAAAAATAAAACATTTTAGAAGAGAAAGCAGCATCAGGGTTGTCTGAACCAATGAGCATTAATCTGTGTCGTCAGTCAGGCGTTTCCCATCATGCTTTTGATCAGGGCAGTTGGTGGAGAGCGCGACTGCTCAATCCGACACAGCCACCTCGCCCTTGCCAGAGTTTTTTTGGCACACATTAGCATGACATCAGAGCAAGGTGGACATAACTGGACACTTTTCTAACCGGCATGCATCTCGCGGTGATCACCGGTGATCGGTTCTGCGCAGATTTTGCTCATCTCAAACAAGCCTAATAGAGTCCGTGAATGTGTCGTCACAACGGCAATGCATTCTGGGAATTTAGGTCACGGGAGCTACAGCGGAGACTCGCCCTGCGTCCCAATGTTCATACTATTCATCCTAAATAGTATGTGAGACTGCAATAAGTGGCTGTGTTCGAAATGCCATACTATCATACTACTCTTACTATTTCTGCAGTATCCAGTATGTATGCTCAAAAGTGTGTACTTTTTCTTCACCAAAAGAGTACATACTTTAAGGGCGTAGTATAAGTAGGCACATTGGGACGCAGCATGAGGCTGTGTTCGAAATGCCATACTATCATACTACTCTTACTATTTCTGCAGCATCCAGTATGTATGCTGCGCATAGTATGCAAATTTTCTGTATGCATGGAATACCCGGATGACCTACTATATTTGCCAGAATCTGCTAAATATAACTCAAGTACCCTGAAATCAGTACAGAAGCTGTGTTCCGAATGGCATACTATCATACAACTCCTGCTTTATTGCAGTATGCTTTGTGAATACTATGAATAGTATGTGAATTTTCTGTATGCATGAAATGCCTGGATTACCTGCTACATTTGCTGAAATTTGATGTATGCATCTGAAGACGCTGCATGGGATACTGTTTCCCAGAAAGCAACGCGCTCCATGTGACGTTTCACCTTCAAACGCGTGAGTGAACTGGAGGCGGGGAATAGTAATTATAAATGTTACACTTGTACATATACATGTAAACTACAAACTATCGCTGTGCATCTAAAAACAATATCATTAGTAGGACATAAATTGTTCTTTAATCTCTACGGCACTTTTCCGATCAAGTCAAATGAGCTACCTTTATCTCTATAGCGCTTTATACATCGTTTCAAAGATATTAAATAATAATATTAATATGGCAGTAATATAATATATAAATAAAATATATAAATAAAAGTGGTAGTGAATGTAGACGTTTTATAGTATTTAATTATTTTTTTTTATTTAAAGAGATTTACACATTAGTCGGTTTTATTCTAAGCATATATAAGATGAAAATATTAATGTAAAATGGTCAGCTTTTTCTGTGCTGATTTGCATTTGTTTATGCTGTGTGCTCCTGAGCGTGACCTAAAACATGGCGGGATCTGACGCGGCGTGACATAGGTTCCCATTCTCTATAGGCGCGAATGGAACCGCGAGTGACAAGCTATCCGGCTAACGCGCTACAGGCCCGCTGCACTTGCGGTTTAAAAAGCGAACGATCAAATTAGTTCGATTAGTTTGATAGATAATACCAGAAATATGGTGGGAATTAAGTTACATATTATCACTTTAAACAACAGAGAGTGAAAGTAACATAAAGATTCAATAGAAAAGCGAAGCTACATGGAGCTACAATCGCAAAGCTCTCAGCAGCACAACAGAGAGAAGCAATCAATCGAGCAATCCAAGATTTAAGATGGAATTAATGTCCCCTGTTGGAAACTTACATACGAAACATGTAATACAGCGCACATTCTATCAGCTGCAGTTCTGGCGCCTCCGTCTCAATATACTGTACATCGCCACATACATTCACATCAGTGTTAACTCAGTGGTAGAGCTACTCTCACGGGACACTGCACTTATTCGCAATCACAAATGTACATTATTCGGATCTGCTTTAAAGCCTTGCCGGTTAAATGTTTTATTCACACGCTGATCTGACATGCGCTTTTTCTGAGCCCGTACACCTGAAGTTTGCATACTAAAATCCTGTCAAACAGCGGCCTAATCACTGAACTAAGTTATCTTTTACACTAATACTGTCAAAACACACAAGGTTTATGTATAGACTCCGTTGGTTATGTCTAAAATGAAAGTAAACAGCTGAGAGAAAACGGATGCGTGCCTCAGTCTGTATAGATGCGTGCAGGTCTTAAAAGGGCAGTATTGAACATGCTGCCAACTGTCATTAAAGGGATAGTTCACCCTAAAATGCAATTTCTGTCATTATTTACTCTCACATGTTGTCCCAAACCTGTATTAATTTATTTCTTGTGCTGAGCACAAAAGAAGATATTTTGAAGAATGTGGGTAACCAAACAGTTGCTGGTCCACATTGAAAAAAATAAAAAATAAATACTATGGAATAGGTCACTGGGGACCAGCAACTGTTTGGTTTTCCACCTTCCTCAAAATAGCATTTATGTTCAGCAGAAGAAACTCATTCAGGTTTAAAGCAACTTTTGAGTGAGTAAATGATGGTATAAATATAAAACACTTTTTATTTCGGGGTTAATTATTCCTTTAATGTTAATAAAACACCAAAACACAGAGAGAAAAATCACTCACTACTCTTGACTGAAAAACGTTAATACAGTTGATTTAATAGGAATCAACCTATATAGTGTTTTATTTTTATATTTGTTGATTCAGTTTCTTGAATGCTCCTGCTAAATACACCTATTGTACCTGTTTTATTTGTATATTATGTGTATTTGTAATGTGTATATTTTGTTCTCATTTTTTAATAACAAAGATAAAATAATGAAAAAGATTTTATCTTCGCCCACTTTGGCCAAAATATCTGCGATTCTTTTTTTTTTTAATATTCTTGTTACCTTGAAAGGCTTTATCTTTATACTAGGGAAATTAGTTTGGCTGTAATGCTCAGTTGTAAAATACATCTATGATGCTAACATACACCCATTTCTAATGGATGAAGCCTCGGCCTGGAAGAGAGATCGTCAGGTGGTCCCCAACCTTCTCTGGGTGTTTCAACCCTTAACCACAACACCCTCCAGTTGGCGGGTCAGCAGTGACTGGCCAGGTCACTGCCCCTCTCCTCCAGGCTTCCAGCTTATGCCCTCTCTCTTGTGCCAGAGCCAGCAGGAGGCTCTCTCTGACGCTTCTCCCAGCCTCCGAACAGCTGCTTTCCTCAAGTGGCCTCTCAGTCCAACCTTTGTCATTAGATTCCACACAGATTGAGCTGGGAATCCTCGACATCCAACTTCCACCGTCATCAGCCATGTTGTCCACCCCTTGTCCCGGCAGTCTTGGACAAGTTGCTGGTATTTGCCTTTTTTCCTCTCTGCCGCTTCCTCACAGCCCTCCTCCCACGGTACCGTCAACTCCACCAGGATGATTTTCTTCCCCCCCCGGGGACCACATAATGATGTCGGGCCTTAGAGTTGTAGACAGTACCGCCTCGGGGAAGTGGAGTTTCCTCCCGAGGTCAACCTCCATTTCCCATCCCTGGGCTGACTGCAGGAGATTCTGCCTGGCTTGGCTGTGGACGACCGGTCTTTGGCCCTCTTTCACAAAGGCGATGGAGCTCAGCAGTGGTCTTGCTTTGGCTGGATGTTTCTTCCTCCTTTCCTGCTCCAGAATGTCTGCGAGCACTGCCAACACCTTATCATGGCGCCACCTGTATCTCCCCTGTGTCAATGCAATCTTACACCCTGACAGAATGTGCGCCATTGTTCCTTTCCCACCACACAACCTGCACAGTGGGTCCTCCCTCATCCCCCACCTGTGCAAATTGACTGGGGTTGGTAAGGTGTCATACACTGCCCGGAGTAGAAAGGATATACGGAAGGGCTCCAGCCGCCACAGTTCACCCCATGTGATTGTTCTCTTGGGGAGGTTCCACCTCGTCCAGGCGCCTTGAGTTGCAAGCTCGATGGATTTTGCTCTTCTCCCTTCTTCCTCAAGGTTTCGAACTTCATCCTGGATCATGGTTCTCTTCTCCCTGAGGGTGGATTTTGACCACTGCTGGAAATGTGCTGTTCCTAGACCCTGTCTTCCAGTGCAAGGGTTTCCGATGATGTCTTTAGTCCTAAGACAACATTCTGCCTGGTTAATTGCAGTGCTAGCGGCCCACTTACGACCAGATCTTGTTCTAATTCCTGCTTCCCTGGTGAGTTGGTCTTGAGAGTCCCTATATGTCAGGGACAGTCTGCACTTGGCGACTTTAAACTCCTCCACCACTGATGACAGGGGAAGCTGGAGCTGGCCCGACCTTATGTAGAGCCCCAAGGATGTAAAGCTCGGGGGTATTCCCAAACATCTTCTAAGGTGCTTGTTGAACTTTCTCTCCATTCCTTCGACAGTTGATAGAAGCACCTCATATACAGTGAGAAGCCACATGAGTCTCGGGAGCAGGCCATGTTGGTAGATCCAGCACTTGTATTTCCCAGGCAGGCCAGACTTATCAATCTTATTCAGCCATTCTTCAACTTGTTTTCCGGTGCTGGAGATGCCGTTTTTATCTGACAGGGAATCATCATACCACTTTCCAAGGCATCTAATTGGATTCCCCTGAATGTTCGGGATCACTTCCCCTTGAACAAGTAGCTTGAACCTTCCAGTTGTTGTACCGCTTTGGATCACCAGGCTCCTTGATTTCTTGGGCTTAAAGACCATCTTTGCCCAAGTAGCCATACGATCCAGTTCTGCCAGGACCCATCTTGCCTGCACGTGAGTTGGTGTTATCACGGTAAGATCATCCATGAATGCCCTGATTGCTGGCTGTTGACATCCTGCTGTGGTCTTCGGCCCTCTTGACTTTGTACTCGCTGCTGAGATGATCAGGTTCATTCCCATGATGAACAGGATGGGAGAGATTGTGCATCCTGTCACTATCCCCTTCTCCACTGGCTGCCACTTTGTTGTAAACTTGGCGGACTGGAATCGTAACTTGATGTCTCTCAGATAACTGGTGATCATGCCCTGGATGTTATGAGGGATGTGGTAATAGTCCAAAGCAACTTGGATCACGTTATGGGGAATAGACCCATAAGCATTCGCAAAGTCAAGCCAGACAACTGTTAGGCTGCCTTTCTTCTCCTTCGCTTCTTGGATGAGTTGGCTGAGGACCCCTGTATGCTCCAAGCACCCGGAGAACCCTTCAACACCGCCCTTCTGGATAGAGGTGTTAATATATCCATTCTGGGTCATGTAAGCGCTCATTCTCTTCGCAAGCACAGCAAAGAAAATCTTTCCCTCCACACTAAGTAGGGAGATAGTTCGGAACTGGCCGATCTGTGTGGATCCCTGTTCTTTGGGCACAAAGCACCCTTCCGCCCTTCTCCAGCTTGTTGGAATGGTTCCCTTGGACCATATTACCCGCATAAGCTTCCACAGCCTTCGGAGGAGCTTAGGGCACTTTTTGTATACTTTATACGGTATACCGCTGGGACCTGGAGCAGAAGATGATCTTGCGCGCTTAACTACCTCTTGGACCTCTCTCCATGATGGACACTCTGTACTGAGGGATGTGGTAGGTGGGTCGATGTTAGTAAGCCCATGATTTTCTTCCAGGGCATCATCTCTTGTAGCGTCACTGAATGCCTCCTCAACAGACTGCTCCACCTCCTCTTTGGAACTTGTTAGAGTCCCCGACCTCGCCTCCCCTAGAAGTGATTTGGTGAAGCGGTAGGGGTTCTTTATAAACTGGGCTCGAGCAGCTTCCTGCTTCTTCCGCCTCTGTTTAAACCTCTCTGCTCTTCTTGTTCTGATGAGCTGCTCGCGGAGGCTGGCTGTCAGCTCTTTTATTCCTTTCTTTTCTCCTGTGCTTGCCAGTTTGAATTGTTTCCTCAGAAATTTCCTTTGATCTCCTTCCTAAGTTGTCTGATCTTTCTTTCTCTTCTGTTGTCCTGCTTTTCTGGTCTTGCTTTATTCTCTCTCATTGGCACTGTTCCAAACCGTTCCTTTGCCACATTATAGGTGATGGTTGTCAGTAAATCCACTTTCTTTTCCACTGATCCTGCTTGCACCGCTCTAAGCACTTTGTCCAGATCTTCATCTAACATGGACCACTCCTTCCCATCACTCATTTTGGGCCACTTGATTCTTTCCTTCGTTGGCTGGGGTGGACTTTCTGGAATGGCGTTAGAGACTCTCCTCGTGTGATCTTGAGAGGTTGCCGGCACTGAGAGATCTCTAGGACTATGGTGTGCTTCCTGCCTAGGGTTCTCCTGCGTCTCACCAGACGGTTCATCTGAGCGGTGTACCTGCATCCGTCCTCGTCCACACACGGACTTGCTCTGGTGTATTTTGAGCCCTCTTGTGTCCTTGCAGATCCTTCCGCAACTGAATTTCACTTCCGGTGCCTCCCCGGTCAAGGTGGTTTGTCTGAGCTTCCTCTGTGTCCGTGTCACTGTCCTTGTTGTTGCCATTGAATCTGTCCTGGTGTGCCTCTCATCCTCCCCCCCTCTCGGGAGACTCTGGGGGTATTGCTCATTTGTCGGTTCTGTAGCTTGCTTGGTGCCCTCTTGCGAGTGCTGCAACAGGGGTTGCTGGCCCCTGTTACCCCGCCAGTCTTTCCTGGAGGTCAGCTGTCTCTCCAGCGTCACCGACCTTCCTCGGTTGCCATCCAGACTTTCCTGGAAGTCACTGGTTGCCCAGGGAGTTCAGTTGTAAAATACATCTATGATGCTAACATACACCCATTTCTAATGGATGAAGCCTCGGCCTGGAAGAGAGATCGTCAGGTGGTCCCCAACCTTCTCTGGGTGTTTCAACCCTTAACCACAACACCCTCCAGTTGGCGGGTCAGCAGTGACTGGCCAGGTCACTGCCCCTCTCCTCCAGGCTTCCAGCTTATGCCCTCTCTCTTGTGCCAGAGCCAGCAGGAGGCTCTCTCTGACGCTTCTCCCAGCCTCCGAACAGCTGCTTTCCTCAAGTGGCCTCTCAGTCCAACCTTTGTCAATAGATTCCACACAGATTGAGCTGGGAATCCTCGACATCCAACTTCCACCGTCATCAGCCATGTTGTCCACCCCTTGTCCCGGCAGTCTTGGACAAGTTGCTGGTATCAGACATCTTGCAAAATAGTAAAACCAACATGACAAAGAATTGTGATAAAATTGTGAATCGTGATTGTTCAAAAAAAATATTGTGATATGATATTTTTGGCATATCGCCAACCCCTACCCTACATTATTGTGTAATAGATTCATCAAGATACAACACGGAGATTGCTTTTTTCTTGATTATGCGGTTCAGCATCAGTGGTTGGTCAGTCTACGCTATATGGGGATCTCTTCATTCAAACACAAACCACTCAAATGTGCAATAGCCTACTGTACATTTTCGAGAGTCGATTTTGTTCTGACTGCTATTTATAAGATCATAAGGTTTGCGACTGTCAAACGAGACACTCACAGATTTTTGTTTTATTAACTTTATTTCATAAAATGATTTATAACTGTAACTGTACAATTTAACATAGGCTAATGTAATTATGGTAGGTTTGCATTAATTAAAAGATCAGTGTTTGCATTTCCCTGTGTGTTTCTATTAATATTTATGTTCTGTGAAAGATGTATTGCATAAATCATTATCTGTCTATAAGCAGCGCATGTATTTGTACGATTTCTTTTGCATTAATCATCAGATAAAACAAATCTTTAAATTAGTCATGTATAAGTTGTAGGCTATCCTTTTTACAACCCGTTTTTTTTTTTTTTTTGTTCATTTAAAAAATATGTTTGATGCAAAGGTATGTGTTCAAATATGTTGTGAAAATGATGATGGAACAAACTGATGTATGTACACAACTGAGAAATGAATATTTATGAAGATCAATCGCAGCCCATGTCTCACAAGGTAATTATTTCATTAAAAAAAATAAAAAAAATCTATGTAGGCTAATACAAACATTTTCGAGAAATAAGTAGTTAGTACATTTACATAATTGGTAAGGGAAAATACATTGTAGCTGTCTGTACAAACCATGAGTTCAACTTTCGTTTTGTGAACAGTAGGGATTAGTGTATTTCATTCATTTACCTGACCCAAACATATGTAAGTTTCAAATGTACTGGCACAGTTAACATTTATAGTATAGTAGCAGTGTAGATCCTATTTGCATTTGAAGTGATATAAATCCTGTAAACATATATAGAAGGTAATATTTGATTTTCTCCTCAGTTCTCTGCACTGGCATTTAGCACAACACCGGAAGTATCTATGCACACACTCGCTAGTCCGAGTATAAAAATGTTTTATATGTTGTAGATCTTTTAGATGAAACTGGTCTAATTATTCAGCATAATGCATTCATGGAGAAATTTTAGATAAAATGTTCCTTTAGAGAATGTAATACTTTGTGTAAAGCCATCCATTAAAAACCATTAAAACAATTAATACAAAACACTCTTACATATTCAAAGGTATCTGTTAAACTGCCTGAGTTAAAGATTGGAGAAGTATATACTGGAGACCAGTGTTGGGTTAGTTACTCAAAGAATTTAATATATTACTCATTACTAGTTACTCCTCTCAAAAGTAATATTGTTACTTTACTTATTACTTTCTGGCAACAGTAATTAGTTACACTACTAGTTACATTACTTTTTCTTCACGCCCCACAGAAGTTGTAACTGTGTATCTTCCAGATAAAATTCTTCTAGAATGTTACTAACAACATATTTCTGCCTCATAATTTGACCAAAATCCACATTGGATCGCAGTCAGAAGTTACTACAAACACTCAATAGTGATCGATAGTGACATTCAAGTAGAAGTGTTGTATTAATCTCATTAATTGTTATGTGTAGCTTGAAGTAATTTTTCCATTACCCATATGCGATTCAATTTCGTTATGTATTTGATCAAATCACATGAGTTTGTAAGAAACGGTTTAATTTTCCAAAAATATTTTTAATTATATTAATATAATGTACCACATGCTGATCAGAGGGATGTAATGCCAGAGTAAAGTAAAGCCACAACAGATCTTTTTTCCTCACAAAATCAATATAATGCAATATTTCTATCTGCTGAATGTAAGCTTTTCCATATTCCAAGCTTGCCTGCTGCACTGGGGACATCACATGCATGTGCGAGTCGTGAGAATTATGAAAATAAATCTAGGAATTATTTGATTGTTGGATTTTAAATCAGCGGGGTTGAGGCATCAAAAGTAACTAAGCTGTTCTATGGAAAGTAACTGTAATATTATTACTGAAATCTTATTAGTAATTAGTTACACTACTAGTTACTGCAAAAAGTAATATTATTACAGTAACTAAATTACTAGTAACTAGTTACTGCCCAACACTGCTGGAGACAAAAAATGTAAGAACAAAGTAATGTATTAAAATGTAAGATATTTTCAGATTTCAATACACCTTCAAAATTAAAACATTTTGAAAATGAAATATTTAAAAACAAATTCTGTAATTATCTTAAATGGCCAATTCTACCTAAAATGAAGGATATTCAGTTTAGGATTATTAATAATGTGTATCCAGCTGCTGAAATTTTACGGAAAAAATTCTGTTTTGAGGTAGATCCTTGTGTTTTTTGTTTAGAAGAGCCTGAAACCATTGAACTTTTTTTTTTTTCTTGTCCAATAACATTGAAGTTCTGGCAGGATCATTTCAGTTGGTTAAATATTGATATCAACACTGAGATTCCATCACTAAATTTGTTTCAGGTTTTGGTTTATGCAGATGGTCTGTCGAAAAAGATGTCATTAATGTTAAACATTATTATTACAATGGGCAAATATCATGTACACAAAAGTAAGTGGAATAACAGTAAATCCTCTTTAAATTGCTTTAAAAATGAATGTAAAAAATACTTAGTATCTTTAAAACACTTATCCAAAGATAATCAACCCCCTGGGGAATTGTATAAAACCATGTATGAGTCTCTTTCCTTTTAAGTTTGGTAAGATTTTGTACCTGTATTTTTTTATTTTTTTTATTTTAATCCTCTCCTTGCACCAAAAGTCAACCTTGCAGTTACAGTGCACGTTAAAGGGTTAAACATTTGTTATGTTATCTATGATCTATTGTGAATAAAATATTGGCTAGTGTGATTTAAAATTCTTTTAGTTTTCATTTTATTCAAATTTTAAAAACGTCCCAACATTATCGGAATTCGGGTTGTACACATCTTTTGTTTACTAAATGGTTAAAATATCTTATGTCTGGGTGTGATTTCAGTCGGGATTGCTCTCGTTCATCATGCAAACAGCTCTTGTCGGCTCAGACATAACATACTGGGATTATTCATAGCATTGTGCACATTGAACTACCACCTCAGCAAATGCAATATTCATCTCAAAGGGCCCAATATACATTAGAGATGTAGAGAAGTTCTGTACTGTTTAGTAAAAATCATATAAAATCAGACATTACGTATCTTTTAACATTGTTGGAAACACAGTTTCATAATTTCAGAGGTGAAAATCATATTTACAGAAAAACTGGTGAAAAGTTACTTTTGTCAAATAAAGGTGTGGGAAGAATATAACCAAATGCATAGCACCTACAGTCTTGTCTAATCGTGTGGTTAAATATAGTCAAGTGAAATCTGAATCTGGTGACCTATGTGTTGAACGGGTTGTGCGACGAAGAGGGGTGGGTGGCACAAGCACAACGATATTAAACTATTCTATCAAATCACCAGGCTTACTTATTTGTGCTTTGTCTTATTTTCCATTGACAACACTTGATATCCTCTACAGAGGAAAAAGTGCATCAGTCTGATGTATTGCATAGGCCTATCACCGTAAGGAAATGCATATTACTGCTTTAAAACAGGCATCTAGCCTATAAATATCTACTAGAGACAGACAGACAGACAGGCAGATAGACAGATAGAGAGATAGACAGACAGATAGATAGATAGATAGATAGATAGATAGATAGATAGATAGATAGATAGATAGATAGATAGATAGATAGATAGATAGATAGATAGATAGATAGATAGATAGATGAAGTTGGATTATAACATTACAATGAACAACATAATCATAAAGAAAACATTAGCGATTTTTATCAAATTTCTTTCAAAAGTCGTGATGAACTGTAAAGAAGTTGCTGGTTTTCGCGCGAGACATTGCGTTGACACCCAATTGATCACGCGAGAATGAAAATGGAACTCGAGGATTGGTCGCTTGAACACCAATTAAATCGAGGCTGAGTCAATCCTCTCTGACAGGGAATCGGGATAAAAAGTTTGAGGTGAACACACAACTAAAAGTTTGGAGAGTCGGAGGGAGGGGGTTAAATCCAGAAAGAGAAGATGAGCGACACAGAGGCATCTGAGCAACCTCAGCCCGAGAGAAAAGTTATCGGTAGGGTTTCAGTGACAATAATACGTTTATTTAAGACGTACTGCAGATCATAGTAATGAACACGTCATGTATGTGGGGTGAAACGTGAATGACAGGCTTTACTGACAAAATTGCCGTTTGTATTGATCTTTTTTTTTTCTGATCTTGTGTTTTGCTTTACATTTCAACAGTATCTTTTTTTCAGAAAATGGTTTCATTTTTATGGCGGACAGAAATAAAGTTGAATTCACTACTTCCACGTGCGACGTTACATGTTGTATAGTGAAAGCTGTAGATAAATGCTTTTAAGAAACCACGGTTACCGTCATCCTATTTGGGACTTATTTTACCATTTATAACTAACTTCTCACTGGGCAGTCTGATTGTCTCTTGTTGGGATTTAATATTCTGTTTCTGTAACTACAGGATAAAGAGAAATTAAAGGAACATGTATGGTAGGATCTAAAGTTGTCCATATTTGAAGCAGGCCAACGTTTGGCTCTTTACACCGACTGCATTGATGACCCACATTTCTGCGCGCTGTCACCATGTGCTTTGTGGGAGGGATTTAACTGCAGGTGTGCTGCATGTCGTTAGGTAAAAAAAAATTACATTATGAGCCATTTGTAATTGCCCGTAATTGCCCATATTTACCCATTGGAGCGCATAAAAATAATGGCCGTTTCACAAACGGAAGGCTGCATCCTCCGGAGGTCGCATTTCTAGGTTGCATACGTCATAAAGAAGATCTTATTTTA
The DNA here is from genome assembly GCA_036784905.1 of Acrossocheilus fasciatus. Classification (NCBI taxonomy): domain Eukaryota; kingdom Metazoa; phylum Chordata; class Actinopteri; order Cypriniformes; family Cyprinidae; genus Acrossocheilus; species Acrossocheilus fasciatus. The sequence goes on from CM071944.1 coordinate 33,673,752, forward strand.
GAATATTAACAGTTATAAATTTGACCATTATTCTTAGTTAAGCGTAAATTGTTGTAATATGCTTTTGACTCACGAATATAATGCTCAGTTAACTGAAATAAACCAGGCTTGATGACGTATGCAGCCTACAAATACAAACAGCCTTCCGTTTGATAAATGGCCAAGAAGTCTCTTCCTATCGGGCCAAAATCGCGTGCATTTTCGTCTACCATTATGTCTTGGATAAACTAGTGACCTGCGCTTGATTGGCCAAAGTGGTTGAAGGCTCTCAAAGTTTGTAGCTTATTCACACACATGACCCACAGTGTTCAAATGAGTTGGTTCCTCGGGCTTTGCTTGAGTTTACGAATCCTGTCAATCTACTCTCTAGATGGCGATATACAATTTTTCTTATCTATTACAGCGACAGGTGTGCAGGGAACTGTGAAATGGTTCAATGTGCGCAATGGATATGGCTTCATCAATAGGTATGTTAATAATACTGAAATGACTGCTCACCTGACTAACGTTTAGTTTTTTTTTTCGTTTTGATTTTATTTAGATGTAAAAAAATAAATAAATAAAATTAAATTTTACACATAGAGACACTGATGGATACTGTGTAGTCCAAACGTCTGAGACCACTAGTGTCCCTCCCCCCCTTAATTTAAATAAACAGTCATTTTCATTAGTGTAACACATTTGATCAGTGACCTAAAACACTGTCTAAAATTTACAATTCTAAAATTATTTACATGTTTAAATGAAGAAAGCCCAGATTTTCAAAGTGATCTCATGGCTTCTGTAAGTGTGTGTGTGAGGGAGAGCGAGCGAGAGAGAGATCATATTGCTAAGCAAGCATTTAAATAATTATGGTTTTATTAAATAATCTATCTGTTAAGTTTTCAGAAAATATTTGTTAAAATATTAATTAAATTGTATTTAATGCTTTTTCTTTCACAGAAATGATACTAAAGAAGATGTGTTTGTTCATCAGGTAATGAGTTTGCTTTATAAACGCATAGCAACATTTCATTTAGACAATTTAAAATAGCAACTCTTTAAATGAATGGTTATGGAGTAATGCCCCTAGTGTCGTCTTGAACAAATGTTTGACTCCATGGTAAATGCAGCGTATATACATGACATTCTTTCATAGAAAGTTTAAATGACACTAGAAAAATTAAAACGCATTGAGATCACCCATCACCTGGTTTGATTTGCAATTCAGTTACCCCCACCATTGTTGAAAATTGATGTTATGCTAAGGATGTGCCTCTTCCCTTTGTGCAGACTGCAATAAAAAAGAATAACCCAAGAAAGTTCCTCAGAAGTGTGGGGGATGGTGAGGTTGTGGAGTTTGATGTTGTCGAAGCAGCTAAAGTAAGTGGTATCTGGATGAATCAAAAGAGTGTTGGGGAATATTGTGAGTTTTATAACTTGTATAGCCTCTAAAACTAAGTCTTTGTTTCAGGGCTCAGAGGCAGCAAATGTGACTGGTCCAGGGGGTATACCTGTCAAAGGCAGTCGATACGCGCCCAATAAACGAAGATTCCGTAGGCGCTTTTACCCCCGTAATGCACAGCCTGCTGAAGGAGAGGAGAAAGCTGCAGCAGTACCCATATCTGAGGGAGAGGGCAGTGAAGAGAAAGGAGACCCTCGGCCACGTCCTCGGCGCCAGCGTCCACGCAGAAGACCTGTTCAGCCACAAGGCGAGGTGAGGTCATTTAAATTCTCTTTACCCGAAAGTCTAATATGCCTTAGATTAATAGAAGCAATATCGAGTATGAGGTAAAGTCATCGTTCACCCAAAAATGAAAACTGTCATTAATTACTCACTCTCATGTTGTTCCAAACCCGTAGGACCTTCGTTCATCTTTGGAACCCAAATTAAGATAATTTTGATGAAATCTGAGAGCTCTCTGTCCCCTCCCCCCCCCCATAGACGGCAAGGGTACTACGATGATCAAGGCAAAGAAATGTAGTAAGGACATTGTTAAAACAGTCCTTGTGACATCAATGTTTCAACCGTAATTTTTATGAAGCTACGAGAATACTTTTTGTGCGTAAAGAAAACAAAAATAACTTTATTCAACAATTCTTCTCTTCCGTGTCACCCTAGCGCCAAGTCAATTCACCTTTATTTATATAACGCTTTTAACAATACAGATTGTGTCAATGCACTTAACCGTATCAAACTGGAGGACAGAGTGTCAGTAATGTATAATGATAAGATTAAACGCTCAATTTTCAGTTAATGGCATTTTCATTATTGAATTCAGAGATGTCATTGTTTAGTTTAAACAGTATCTGTGAAATCAAATTGACTATAATCACTAGAAATTAAGTGTCCCTAACTGAGCAAGCCAGAGGCGACAGCGGCAAGGAACCAAAACTCCTTATGTGACAGAATGGAGAAAAAAACCTTGGGAGAAACCAGGCTCAGTCGGGGGGCCAGTTCTCCTCTGACCAGACGAAACCCGCAGTTCAATTCAACCCCAGCCATGTCAGATTGTGCAAACGGCTTCTCTGCTTCCGTGGTCTTGTCCCGATGGGGCATTTTAATTTATAATTTAATGTATTTGTTTTATTCTTTATTTGAAGTTTTTCATTTGTGATTTTTATTCATTTGCTATAATTGTAATATATAGTTTAATGCATCTATTGTTTCTTGGTCTCTTTTTATAATATGTTTATTATCATTTTAACTTGGTTTAATTCATTTTAAAATATTTCTGTTGTGTATAAATACACACACACACACACACACACACACACACACAATCTCATACTATTTATTATTTTAAAATGTATGTATTCACTTTTCATATTTGTATATTATTGTCTTAAGATTTTAAATGTAGTATTTCTATTTTTATGTTGTTGCCATTTCTAACAATAATAGTATTATGTAGTTAGGTATTTTATTATATTTTTATATGCGTACGTTTCCTGCACGTATGCAACGCATGCGTGTGGTGGTGCTGATGTAAAACACGCATGCACTGTGCCTTGTTAACATTCAGAGAAGAGCACGCATATGCACAGTGATGCTCTCCAAAATGGCGGTAGAGTGACGCGGAGGAGAAGAATTGTTAAATAAAGTCGTTATTTTTGTTTTCTATACACACACATATTTTTGTAGTGTCATAATTACGGTTGAATCACTGATGTTACGTGGATTGTTTTACCGATGTCTTTACTACGTTTCTGTGCCTTGACTACAGTATTGCCAAGTCTGCGGTTTTCTGCGGGATGTTTTTCATGTACATAGGTCGAGGTCACCCAAATAATGTGATATTTAGCCCCTGGAATGCGACTTTTGCCAGGGGAACCCACCAAAAAAATGTGTATTTTTTTTACCCCCCCGGAATACAATTTTTACCAGGGGATCCCCCCTGAAAAGCAATTGGGCTATTTTTGGGTTAGTTTTGAGTAGCAGTTGGGCGGGTTTTGCTGAGAGAACCTGGCAACGCTGCTTGATTGTGGTAGTACCCTTGTTGTCTATGGAGAGTCAGAAAGCTCTCGGATTATCAAAATGAACAAAGGTCTTGAGGGTGAGTAATGAATGGCAGATTTTTCATTTTTGGGTGAACTTTCTCTTTAAGATTTTAAAACCGTTTTGTTTTATTAGTGCACACGGCTTGTTAGTGAGCAGTTTTCTTGTCTCTGCTCTAGGGAGAAGCAGGAGAGAAGAACAAGGAAGTAGATGTTGCCCAGCAGAGGCCGCCACCACGCAGGTTCAGACCTCGATTTCGAAGGTTCATATCCTCCTTTGCATATTTGGACCAGATTAAGACTGGAAACAGAAGACGATCCTTTTTTTTTTTTTTTTTTTTTTTTTTTTTTTGTCATGTCTAATATTTCATTACCTTAAACATGCATGTACCCTTTGCAGATTTAATGTATCTTATGTAAACGTGAAAGTCTCTCTTCTTGAATATCCAGGCCATTGCGTCCTCGTCAACACCCTGGAGAGGCTCAACAGACCGTAGTCCCCACAGAAGAGCAAGAATTGATCCCTAAAGAGAGCGAGACCAATAGGGAGCAGACTGAAGGGCAGCCCCGGAAACCCCGCAGACAGTTCAGTCGGCGCAGACAGAGGAAATCTGAATCTGGTGCCTCTAAAGTGAGTGATTTTTCTAGAAAAACGCAGTGAAGTAAAGCTGCTGAAATTGAAACCGTTAGCTTTGTCTTTTGCTGCCTGACTTTAAAAAAGGGGTCATAAACCCCCATAGTTGATTTAAAAAAAAAAAAAAAAAAAAAAAAAAAAAAGTGAAAGAATTGAAGTTAGTGACCCTTTATATTTTCTCAAAGATCAGACTTCACAACATAAATATATGCTCTTCTTTTTCAAAAAAGGTATTTTACAAAAGAATTTTTACTGCCTATTACCCATAAATACTCTGTACATATTAAACGATCTGTAATAAGACAAAGCAATAGTGATCATGTAATGAAAACTGACACTTGTTACTCACACTTGTCTGGTGCGACATCATATCTAATATAGTTTCAGTTTCACAAATGACCAAGTTTTTACTGACGTGGTCTGGCACTTCATTAAAAATAAAGGTAATCAAAGTTTATCGTTTGGTTTCTGCATATAACTGCGTTTGCCACTCGTCATTTACCTACTAGGTGCTGGAATCGGTGGGTGGGGCTAAACATGCAGTGACGTAGAAGCAGGAGTTGATCTTCTACAGAGGTGGTGTTTAGCCACACTATTACGTCATAAAGTGACGCATTCCAAAACCTGTTGTTTTGGCAGATTGGCTTCAATATAAGCTGTTTTTAGATGAAGTCAACATTATTTATATAGCATTCTTTACAGTGCAGATTGTCAAAGCAGTTTTAGAGTATTAAACGGGGAAATGGTCTGTTGAAATGGTGTGCTGTTCTCCTCTGGCCAAACGAAACCAGCAGTTTAATTCTAGGCTGCAACAAAGTCACTGATTCTTCTGGTTCCCGTGGTCTTGTCCCAATGGCTGTCTAGGTGAAGAGGTCTTCGGAGGGGATCTGTCTCTGGGACTCATCTAGTTGTCCTGGTCTCCGCTGACATTCAGGCCTGTCAAGGTCATCTTTAGGTGCTGATCCACCATCTGGGATGGATATGGACTGAAAGGGGGGCTGCAGTGACCATCTAATCTGGATACAGTCTGGATTTGATGGCTACGGTGACCTCGGAATAAGAATAAAACAAACTAATATTAGCGTAGATGCCATTCTTCTAATGATGTAACAAGTACATCGGGTGTTATGGGAACTGTTCCCAGTTTAGGTTGACCTAATTAATGCAGCCTAACAATCCTTTAACTCAGTGGTCTCAAACTCAGTTCCTGGAGGGCCACAGCTCTGCAGAGTTTAGCTCCAACCAGCTCCAAATCACACCTGCTTGGAATTTCTTTTAAATCAATGTAGAATTTCTATACAACTTCATTTTAATGTAAAATAACAAATGAAGAAAAATATAATCATAATCTGACAAAAAATACTATTATAAACTAGGTTAGTGGATAATTCAACAGCAAAAGATACTCTAGAAAAATAATGGGTGCACGATAATTTTATTATAATTAATATTTACAAATAAAAGTGAATGTGTACAACTAAATCTGGTAAAATGTGTAATATTGCTCTTTGTATTGTTGTAAAATGCATTCATGAAAAAACAAGTAAATATGATGTGCTTGAAACAGCACTGAGTCACAGCACGCAGGCTGTGCAGCCCTCATAGAAAAGTTCAAAGGGAAGAGATATTGATATGTAGTGTATTAAATCTGTGTTAGTTTATTGAGCCTCTTCTTTTAACAGTTTTAAACCTCAGTTACTGTGCGCTCTTGAAGAGTTTCATCGTTTTGACTGTAGTAACCATTCAGCATTCAAACTGAGTGTTGTGTTCGGAGGATGACAGACAGCCGCAGCAGAAAGAAGAGTTTAATGACTTAAATATTTATCTGTACCTCACATTGAACTATGGAACGGCTTCAGAACACTTGAAATATAGTGCATGAAAACTTCTCAGTGCTTTATAATGTTTTTGTGTCTTTTGTGGGGCTCAACAATAACACCGAATCCGGCAGAAAATGACCACATCGGAGCCGATACCGATACGGAGTATGCCTCCCTACTTAGTTTCTAGTAATCCTGAAGACCTTGATTAGCTGGATCAGGTGTGTTTGATTTGGCATTGGAGCTAAACTGTGCAGAGCTGTGGCTCTCCAGGAATTTAGTGAGGGGCCAGTGCTTTAATGGATTTGAATTATAGAAATGTGTTATGTGCAGTCTTGCCAAATGCTTTCATTTGAAAGTAGCTAAAACTGGTAGCTAAATGTCACTAGGTGACATCATAATTGCAAATTCACTGATCTATATAAAGATGAATATGGCAAGATGAGAACTCGGATAAGGTTTGTCCAAGAAGTTGCTATATTTGTCCCTAAACTTTTGGGGAAAAAAGTCTCAAGAGAGGTGGGGAAGTCGCTAAATCTAGCTACAAAATTGCTAAATTGGCAACACTGGTTATCCTGACTTGCACACAAAGAGATGAGTTTTTAATCTAGATTTATACTGACAGAGTGTCTGCCTTCTGAACTGTATTAGGCAGATTGTTCCAGAGATTGGGCGTTAAATAAGAAAAGGATCTGCCACCCACAGTTGATTTTGATATTCTAATTGCTATCAAATGGCCAGAGTTTTGAGATCACAGTGGTTCTGAAGGACTATAATGCAATAAGAGCTCGCTCAAATACTAAGGGGCTGAACCATTCAGGGCTTTATTAGTAATTGGCAAGATTTTAAAATGTACACAATGTTCAATAGGGACCAGTGCAGTGTTGACCGAACCGGGCTAATATGGTCACTTCTTGGTTCTAGTAAAAACTCTAGCTGCTGCATTATGAGCATCAAATGAGACGATGTAATTGCGACTTGCAGAAAATAAAATCTATAGATATAAAATACTTGAAGCATATAAAAATGTTAGTTTAAATTTAACCTAGATGAATGTGCACTTGGCACATATTTAATCGTTTATGCGGAGAGTGGAAGCTGAAGCGCGCTTCAGGACATCAGTGGAATCAAATTAAATGCGCTGTAATTGTTGCTCATAAAGGTAATAAATAATCGTTCGGAACTGTAAAGGGTCTATTTTTATTTATGTGCACTCACGATATCAAGAAAACGTAGTGCTTTTCTAAAATAAAGAAAACTAATAGGATGTGCTTGCCTTCCCGGTCTTAAACAGGAGCGCTTCACAAAAAAACGAAACTCAGTAAATGTTTTCCTTACACACATTTTAGTATATCTTAAGGAATAATACTATAGAAATGAAACTTGGATATATTTTAGAGTAGTCAACTTGTATAGCAGTAAGCATTTACAGTCCTCTGAAACATTCAGCTGTTATTATCAAAAAACCTGGCAACAAAAATGAGTACACCCTAAATGATAACGTATATACCTAATTAAAATTTGGTGCTTTGAATACAGTTCTCTCATACTGACCACTGGATATTCAGCATGGCACCTCGTGGCAAAGAACTCTCTGAGAATTAGATTAGATTTGATTATAATTGTTGCTCTCCACAAAGATGGCCTAGGCTATAAGAAGTTTGGTTACACCCTGAAACTTAGTTACAGTACAGTGGTCAGTCATACAGAGGTTTTCCAAGACTGGTTCCTCTCGGAACAGGCCTCGCAAGGGTCAAAGAAGTTAGGTCCTCGTGCCGTGCGTCAGGTGCAGAAGCTGGCTTCAAAAAACAGACGCACGAGTGCTACTAGCACTGGCAGGTGGCAGAAGTGAAAGGTCAGCTTGTCAGTGCTCAGACCATACACCGCACACTGCAACAGGTCAGTTTGCATGGCCGTCGTCCCAGAAGGAAGCCTCTTCTGAAGCTGGCTCACAAAAAAGCCTGTAAACAGTTTGCTGAAGACAACCTGTCCAAGAGCATGAATTACTGGAACCATATCCTGTGGTCTGATGAGACTAAGATAAACTTGTTTGGCTCAGATGGTGTCCAGCATGTGTGGTGACATCCTGGTGAGGAGTACCAAGAAAATTGTGTCTTGACTCCTGCCTACAGTCAAGCATGGTGGTGGTAGCATCATGGTCTGGGGCTGCATGAGTGCTGCTGGCACTGGGGAGCTGAGGTTCATTGAGGGAAACATGGATTCCAACATGTACTGTGACCTTCTGAAGCAGAACATAATGCACTCCTATCAGAAACTGTACCGAACAGCAGTTTTCCAACATAATAACGACCCCAAACACACCGCCAAGATGACAACTGCCTTGCTGATGAAGCTGAAGGTGATGGAGTGGCCAAGTATGTCTCCAGACCTGAACCCTTTTGAGCACATATGGGGCATCCTCAAGCGGAAGGTGGAGAAGCACCATGTGTTCTAACATCCAGCAGCTCTGTGATGCCATTATGGAGGAGTGGAAGAGGATCCCAGCAACAACCTGTGCAGCTCTAGTGAATTCCATGCCCAGGAGGATTAAGGCAGTGCTAGATAACAATGGTGCCCCTATACCCCTGAACACAGTTTTGACATGTTCACTTAGGGTGTACTCATTTTTGTTGTCAGTTATTTGGACAATAATGGCTATATGTTGAGTTATATTTAAAGGACAGTAAATGTTTACTTCTATACAAGCTGCACATTAACTACTCTACTACACAAGTGAAACTTGGATATATTTTATTGTCCATTGAGAAGATATACTAAAATTGTTACTGAAATGTGAGCGGTGTACTCCCTTTTGTGAGATACTGTACTTGTAGTAATTCAAAGCTTTCTATAAAACGAAATGATTCCTATCTAAAAGACAAACTTTTTCGTTATCCGTGAAGATGCATTTCTTTCTAATGAAGCGTCCAATGAGGAGATGGCGAGTCAGGATTTTTAACTTCATCTTTGTGACACTGACTCAGAAACGCTAGTTTATTAATAAATGATTCAAATATCTCCTTACTATTTCCCCCAGACACATTCATTGTAACTTTTGCTGGGGCTTAGCGGCAAGCTTTAGCCTATTTAGCACGCTCATGTCACGTTGCTGTGGGCGCTATGGTCACAAACTCGTAACTTGCACGCATTTAAGCATTGTGGTTTGAAAACAAGTGATTTAAGCGATTGAAATGCAAACAACAGCACTATATGTGCGAGCTGTGTGCTTCGGAGCGTGCTTTTTGCAATTGGGTCGGATCGAGGCCGGTTCATATTCACACCTTAAACGGACCGTACCAGAGTTCGCTTGGAAGTGGACCGAGACCACCTTTTCAGCTGGGTCTCGGTGCAGTTGTTTGGTGCGCACCCAAGTGTGGTGTGTGTTGTTGGGTTTTTATTTTTATTTTTATTTTTTTTAATTTTTTTTTTCTCCTGTATTCGCACCTGCCCAAAAGATCCACACCAAGAGGGGAAACAGACTTGAGTTAGTTTCAATCGAACCAAACAAGACTGGTGTGAATACACGGAGCAAGAACAGGGCAACCACTATTCGAGCATTACAATAATCTAACCTTGAGGTCATGAACACATGAATTAACATCATATGTCGTAATTTAGATATTTTTAGATGGGGAAAAATGTGGTTTTACAAATGCTGTAAACATGGCTTTTGAAGGAAAGATTGCTATCAAATAGCACACGTTGGTTCCTAACTGATGACGAAGAATTGACAGAGCAGCCATCAAGTGTTAGACGGTGTTCTAGGTTATTACATGCGGAGGTTTTTGGTCCTATAATTAACATGCACGCTTTTTTTTTTTTTTTTTTTTTTTTTTTTTTTTGTTTTTTTAGAATTTAACATTAAGAAATTATTAGTCCTCCCAGATTAAAGAGAAAGCTGTGAATTCCGAAACTTACAGAAAGTTTTTATGGCACAAAGACCTCCCATATATCAAGAAATCGAGGGAATTTTGATTTCTCAGTTAATGACAACTTTAAAGTGAAATTATCATTAGCTGCCACAGTTCTGCAACAGGGCTATTTTCTGTTTAGCTGGACAGATGAACCATTTCTCAGATGTGAAATATTTGTCTTTAAAAATAAATTTAAAAAACGTATATGTAATGGTTCTGTCCCACAATTGTTTAACTAGGTTGTATAAATGTCTTTTTAAAATATCTGATTTGTCAATGTTTAGGATGGAGATGAACCTGAAAAACCTGAGTCCCCGGCTCAGGCCTCCAAGCCTGCTAACATCAAATCCTCTTCTGAAGCTTCCCCAAAACAATCCCTAAAAACTGATGTGAGCTATTTATGCATGTAATTTTTATATTTATTCATTTTTTCCAAAGCTGTATTTTGGTCATATGCGGTTTCTTGGTATTTGTCATATGATGACAATTGACAAACTAACCCATGTGCACTAACACTTGTTTCTCCCTGTGTAGTCACCTCCCCCCACAGCTTCCAATCCCTCAGAATGATTTCTGTGACTTGAAAGGAATCATGTGACCCCCCCCCCCCTTCTGCAAGAGGTGAGACTTCCTGAGTTAAAGTGGTGATGTGTTTTGAAGGTGGTAAATAGTTTTGTCCTTCAAACTACAACTGCTGCTGAAATGCATGAGATGTTGTCAGCTTGACCACAGACTAAACTAACTTCTGAAAGGCTTAATTTTGGATTTTGCACCCAAAAATGGAAATTTGCTGTTAATTTTCTCATCTTCAGGTCATCCAAGATCTAACTTCAGTAGAACACTAAAGAGTTTTAGCTGAAACTATGGTCATTGGAGTTTCATAAAATTCAAGTTAATGGTTACTATCACTTTGAGAGTTAAAAAAAAAAAAAAAAAAAAAAAAAGCATGTTGGTTAACACAAAACGAATACGTGGCTCCTGACAATTATATTATGGTCTTATAAAGCAAAATCATCGATCTATGCAAGATACACTTGCAACATTACCTGTACTACACAGGCTCTGGAAAATGATCTGGAGAGATGTCCCTTTTGCGAGCAAATTATTCTTTTGAACCAGTTCCTTCTGAGTGAACTGGATGAACCAGTTAATTTGATTAAACTGAACCATCCAAAATAGCCAGCACAGATCTAAAAGTTATTCAATCAAAACTCCTTTTGGACATAGTCGACAGTCACTCTGACATTAAATGAGCCACACTATCGGCGTATATGATCCTGTAATGCAAGTTTTTGCCAACTGATTCAGCGTTCCGGTTACTCCAACAGTACATTGAACTGAGGAAACAGTTTGGACTCTGACTGGAAAAACTGATAAGCTGCTTATACGAGTATGCTTAAACCAAGCACTTGAATGGAGCTAAATTGAAGTATTTATGGTTTCTTATAGTTTGTTCAAAGATGAGTTGATTTAAGACTAGTTTATTCACTTTACATTCTCTGGTCATATTTTCTTGCACAGAACAATTGTTTGCATCTTAAGTCCTTTCTGTATCGTCAGGAGCCACGGGTATTAAATTATTTTATTTATTTTTTTGGTGTCTCAAATGACTGAAGAAAATGTCACCCACATCTTTGATAGCCTTAGGGTGAGTAAATTAACAGCAAAGCTTCATTTGGGTGACTCCTCTCTTTAAGTGATGCCATTTAAAGAGGAATTGTAGAAAATGAATTTTAGTTTCAGTTGGCAAAGGCAATTAAGCATGTAGTTGACTTTAGTGTTTGAACGGTCTTATTTAGACACAGAGTGATTTTTACATATGTTTAACCATAACTGTTGTCATTTTCATTTTGCCTCTTTTTGTTTTTCTCTTTCATACCTCATATTTTGCTCTTCCTGTTTTGCTGCATAGGTTCCCGGTTGGGTTAGTTTGGGGGTAGGACCTTGCTTGTCTCGTCAAACATTCAACCAATGTGCAAACAACTTGCCACTCACTTCTACATCCTTGTCCCTCCCCCAACTTGATTCACAACTTGAGGTCTGGATCATTTATCTGTCAGGGAGAGAGAAAGAGAAGGATGGATGGATGGAAAGGAAGGGGCTGGTGGGGAAGGGAGGGTTGGTTTGATGCATCTTTAGCCATTTAAATTAAGAAAACAAAAAGAGAGAAACCTGCTCTGAAAGCCCATTATATTTGCAATTTTCCCCCTTTGTAGTTTTGTTCTATACTATGGGCAATGAGCAGTAGAGAAAACTTGACCAGTTCGGCTACTTTAAGTTCATCAGTGAGAGGAAATGCCATCCAGTGTGATGAGCCCTGCACATACTCTTCTCTTACTTGTAACTAGATAAAAAGGGAAAATATGCATCCAATCAAAATACAGACTGGTTTAAAATTGTCCCTTTTTTCTTTTCTTTTGGTATTGGTATGTTCTTTTCTTTTGTGGGGATTATGTGCAATGCCAGTGAAGTAAATAAAATATTTGCAAAGCCTTCTGACTCCCTTTGTTTGTTTATTTGTATTTGTTTTTTGGGCCAGTCATTATTGACAGAAGAAAGCAGACGTCTGTCTGAATTATGATTGACATCTCAATGTAAAAGTAGCAAAATGTGTCCATTTAATCTTTGCACTCTTGTACCAAACCTTGTTGAAAAACTGGTCAACTTTTTTTTTTTTTTTTTTTTAAACAAGTCAGCGAACAAAAGCATGTTTTATTCAATCATAACTTAAATTTGTCAAAGTTACGCTTCGCTCACACCTTAAAATGTGGCATATTGCACAACAGAATTCAACACCAGGAGTTTTTTATTTATTGTTTTTTCCACTCAAACAGCACACCTCAGTTTTATTCAGTTGGTTTCTACACAAACATAATTCTAGTGAATACAAATGTGCATGTTTAAAGGTTTGATACTGTATTCAAAACTTGTTTAAAATAACTAGTTTTTGTAATGTTTGTCAATGATAGTGTATGATATCCAAGTTTCAGCTTTGTTTAAAAAAAAAAAAGTTAAAGCACTTTATCCTTTGAAAAGCATTTGACACTGTAACTAATCCTTTTTAAATAATGGAAGTAATTAAAAGCATAGTCTACATCTACTATAGTTTGTGGTGTATGGAAACCTATGAGTATTTTGAAGTGTGGGATTCCAAAAGTCTGTTGCTCCTTTTTTTTTTTTTTTTTTTTTTTTTTTTTCAAAAAACTCAAACTTGTTCTCTTTTCCAAAGTCCTCCTCCATCCTTCAAAACATCCTCCTTCATAATACCTAATATCCAAATACCAAATGAGTAGTAATGTTTTGTTTTTGGTATCCATCCCATTTTTCTCTCCTAGCCTCGAGAACGGTCAGTTGTGGTCATTCTGGCCCCCCCTTACACCATCTCTCTTGATCTCAAGCCTCAGTTTTCTGTCCCATCAGAACCTAAGTAGTCCAGTTCTGTACTGTGCTTCCCCTGGTCCATGTCCAGTTCCATGTCCATCATGTTTTGTGGGTGACGGTGGAAGGTGGCTGAGATCTGGTCAAAAGTTTTGCCTCGCGTTTCAGGAACTCGGAAGAACGTGAAGACCAGAAAGAAGACGAGGAGAAAAGCAAAGATGAGAAAAACGTATGGACCACACAGGTTCTGCGGTAAGGAGAGATTGAATGTAATGGATTTATAGCACGTTTTAATGCCATAAGTAGGTAAGTAAACCATTGCTAGCAAAAAAAAGTTGTTTCCTGTACACTTACAGCAACGTACTGGAAGCCCATGCCAATGAGGAAGTTGGCAGTCCAGTTGGAGCAGCCTGCTACTGCCATGGCTACTGGTCTGGGACCTTGTGAGAAGAGTTCAGCCACAAAGAACCAAGGGATAGGTCCTGGCCCCACTTCAAAGAAGCCAACAAAACCAAAAATGGCCATCATGCTAAGGTAGCTCATTGATGGCACAGTCTCCTGTGAACAAAGACAACACAAGTAAGATTAACTCAGACAGCATTCACTGACTAGGAATGTGCTAATTTTACAACCAGCTTCTGCATTATAATTTCTCAAGTAGTCTGTAGTGTAGAAACTGATTTTCTCTTTTTGTATTGTGTATTTTTTTTTCAGTAACTATTTATTGATGCGCAACATCATGGTGAATCTATAAAGAAAAAAAATCTTACACTATTGTGGGACTGACCAGTAATGTGAGGGCAATTGTCATGATGATGGCACAGATACACATTCCAGCAAGTCCAAGCATGTGGAGTGTCCGGCGGCCCATACGTTCGACCAGGAAAAGCTGTTGATTGGACAAGTGAGTGATAGACATATAAAGTTTGATGTAGGTTGGCTTGGTTTATGCTAATAATGTAGTTTAGATGGTTTGATTTTTGTTAATTATATACAATAATTGAATTTCTTGCAAATATTAAGACAAAAAAAAAAGTGTTTACTTTTTAAATAGTTTTTATTGAATTTTATCTTCTCATGACTGCTCTGCCCATACTTGTAAAACCACTGAGATCTGCTCAACAGTATCTGTTCTATTTTGATCTACAATTAAGGCTAATTTGCCATCTCATCTTGTTAGTCCCTTTTTAAAGATTCATGATATCCATTTTTTTTTTTTTTTTTTTTTTACGTACCGAGACTATAGTAAAAGCACAGTTGACAGCTCCAGCACCTATGGTGGCATACACTGGACTTTCCACCCCAGCCTTTTTGAAGATATCAGTTGAATAATAGAAGATCTGAACAGTGGAAAGCAAGAGCAAGTGGGAGGAAAAAAATAGGTTCATTACTAAGGCATGCAGAAAATAACTTGCAAGGACTCCATTGAAATATATGAGCTGGATTTCAAACCAGAGATTACAGTTTACCATTCTGAGAATACTCTTACTGCCATGAACTAAAAATGTATTAAAAGTTCCCCTTAATCACTATAGATAGATAGATAGATAGATAGATATAAATAAATAAAAAATATACACACATGGTCAGAATTGTTGGTACCCTTGGTAAATATGATCAAAGAAGGCTGTTGAAATAAATGTGCATTGTTAATCCTTTTGATATTTTATTTTTAAAAATCACAAAAATCTAAGCTTTTATTGGAGAATAAGAATTTAAAATGGGGGGAAAAATATCATTATGAAATGTTTTTTTCTCAAATACATGTTGGATATAATTACTGGTACCCCTAGAAATTCTGATGAGTACAATATATCTGGAATATATTCCCATTCATATTCACAATTTTGGGCACACCAGCATGATTATGAACATGAAATTATCCAGCCATGGCTTCCTGTTTCACAGAAATACAAATAGGAGGGAAAACAAAAGCCAAATTCCAAATTAATCACTCATCACAATGAGAAAAAACAAAGAATTTAAGAAAGATAATTGAGCTTCACAAATTAGAAAGTGGCTTTAAGAAAAGAGCTAGAGCAGTGAAAATTCCTATATCCACCATCAGAGCAATAATTAAGAAGTTTCAATCAACAGAAAATGGAAGAGGACATGCCTATATCCTAATGCACGGTGAGGAGAAATTGAGTGGCCAAAGACTCTTCAAGGATCACAGCTGGAGAATTGCAGAAAAAGGTTGAGTTTCAGGGTCAGAAAACCTTAAAAAAAAAAAAAAGATCAAACTGCACTTACATCACCACATGTTGTTTGGGAGGGCTTCAAGAAAAGAAAGTGCTTTCACCAAAAAACAAAAATCTCCAGCATATTCAGTTATCAGACATGACTGGAACTTCAAATGGGACTGGCTTCTATGGTCAGATGTAACTAAAAATGTACCCCATGTGTACAATGAAATATACTGCTGTATTTTTAATGTTGTGGGCCTATATTTTTGCTGGAGGTCCTGGACATCTTGTTTAGACACTTGGTATCACTGATTCTATCAAATACCAACAGATAAAAAATCAAAAAGTGACTGACTCAGTTAGAAATCTTATAATGGGCCATGTTTGGATCTTCCAACCCGGACAATAATCCAAAAACAAACCTCTAAAAACAACACAAAATTGGGTCACTGGGCACAAAACCAAGCTTCTGCTATAGCCATTTCAGTTCCCTGACCTGCACCCTATAGAAAATGAGTGGGGTGAACTGAAGAGGAGAAGTTTTTGTGATTTTTATTTATTTTTGTAAATAATAGATCAAAAGGATTAACAATGCAGATTTGTTTCCACAGCCTTCTTTGATCATATTCACCAAGGGTACCAACAATTCTGACAGTGTGTGTGTGTGTTTAAGGATGAAAAACAGTTTATTTTATTAAAAGCAACACTTAATATCTCATATCAAAGCAAGGTTGTTTTTCAAAGGCACATGCGTGTTTCATAAGGTTTCAAAGTTGTTTACATCATCCTGGAACAGATTCAGTTAGCATATAGCATACATGAACTCCATTTGTTTTGTGAAAGAAATGCCAAATTTGTCAACAACTTCAGATGTCACCACCATAAGATTTTCTGTTTGATGATGGTCACAGGCCATGTGAAGTCATAATTAAATATTAAATATATAATATACTATATAAATATATAAATTACTATTTTTTTTTCTAGTAAGTTGTTTTTTAGCATGTGTGATAAACTAATGTAGTTTGATTTGTATTAATCTATTTTAGTTTTAGTTACAGTTGTAGTAATGTTGTCAAATGATTAGTTTTTTTATGTCTGTATGGGTTTTTTATTAAGTTTTATTTAATTTGAGTTATTTTAGTACTTCAACATACTAAATAGAAATGAAATTATAGAGAGAGAGAGAATTATTGTATGTGTGTGTGGTTGTACATGTAGTTGTTTTTTGGTGTTTGGCTTGGTGTTATGGTAGAATCATTATTATACTCATACCTTTTGTTTTAATATTTTGAATTATTTTTAGCTTTATTTTTTGTTTTCATTTAAATGTTTAGTTTTGAAATGTTGTATGCTTTTGTCATTTTTATTTAATTTCTTTATTTTCTTAAGTGTGTGTGTATATATATATATATATATATATATATATATATGTGTGTGTGTATATATATATATATATATATATATATATATATATATATATATATATATATATATATATATATATTAGTATTTGTAGAGTTTTAACTTTTAGTTTGTTACTTTTTCTTATTTGTAAGTCACTTTGGATAAAAGCATCTGCTAAATGACTAAAAGTAAAGTAAAAGTAATTTATAAATACTAAATGTACAGCATATATTGATATGGATTGATAGTCATCAGAGTTAGGGTCGAGGGAACATAAGGCTGAGGGAACACAAAACACTGGATAAAACATATCTATAATAAAGTTTGTATTCTGATCATATGTGTTCTGGTAATTTTTGGATTATTTGTTAAAATGTTTAAATGTGAATATAAGTAGATAGAGGTCACAACTAATTGTTTTATTTGTTCAGTTAACTCTTTCTAAAAGTTAACTTATTACCATAGCAGATGCAGAGTAGACATACTGTTCTGAGCATCAGTTCGTAGCAGTGAATGAAGAGGTATCATATCGATCACAAGTGCAGTATGGAGTACCTCAAGGCTCAGTACTAGGGCCGGTACTTTTCACGCTTTATATGTTACCCTTGGGAGATAATATCAGGAGACATGGTGTTAGCTTTCACTGTTATGCTGATGATACTCAGCTCTATATTTCTTCGCGGCCCGGTGAAACACACCAAATTGAGAAACTAACGGAATGCATAGTCGATATAAAAAACTGGATGACGAGTAATTTTTTACTGCTAAATTCTGAAAAAAACAGAGGTGTTAATTATCGGACCTAAAAACCCCACATGTAATAACCTAGAACGTTATCTAACACTTGATGGCTGCTCTGTCAATTCTTCTTCATCAGTCAGGAACCTAGGTGTGCTGTTCGATAGCAATCTGTCATTTGAAAGCCATGTTTCTAGCATCTGTAAAACTGCATTTTTTCATCTCAAAAGCATATCTAAATTGCGACCAATGCTCTCAACGTCAAATGCAGAAATGTTAATTCATGCGTTTATGACCTCAAGGTTAGACTATTGTAATGCTTTATTGGGTGGTTGTTCTTCACGCTTGATCAACAAACTACAGTTAGTCCTAAATGCAGCAGCTAGAGTCCTTACTAGAACCAGGAAATATGACCATATTAGCCCGGTTCTGTCAACACTGCACTGGCTCCCTATCAAACATCAGATAGATTTTAAAATCTTGTTAATTACTTATAAAGCCCTGAATGGTTTAGCTCCTCAGTACTTGAGCGAGCTCTTATCGCGTTATAGTCCTCCACGTCCGCTGCGTTCTCAAAACTCCGGCCGTTTGATAATACCTAGAATATCAAAATTGACTGCGGGCGGCAGATCCTTTTCCTATTTAGCACCCAAACTCTGGAACAGTCTACCTAACACTGTTCGGGAGGTAGACACACTTTAGCCTGGCTTACACATAACACTTTAATACGCTTCTAT
This sequence comes from Acrossocheilus fasciatus, assembly GCA_036784905.1. Classification (NCBI taxonomy): domain Eukaryota; kingdom Metazoa; phylum Chordata; class Actinopteri; order Cypriniformes; family Cyprinidae; genus Acrossocheilus; species Acrossocheilus fasciatus. The sequence goes on from CM071944.1 coordinate 33,692,043, forward strand.
TATTCAAATCCGTTAAAGGATTGTTAGGCTGCATTAATTAGATCAACCGGAACCGGGAACACTCCCCATAACACACGATGTACTCGTTACATCGTAAGTTTAATGGCATCTACGCTAATATTTGTCTGTTTCTTTCCTATTCTGTTTCTCAGTCCGTATCCGATCAGATGGTGGATCAGCACCAAGAGATGATGTCTACAGCCCTGATCGTCAGCGGAGACCAGGACACCCAGATGACCCCCAGAGATATATCCCCAGTGAAAACCTCGATTGAATACAATAAAACAAAAAAAAACAAAAAAAAAAAAACTAAAATATAATAAAATACCTAACTACATAATACTACTATTGTTACAAATTGCAACAAAATTAAAATAGAAATATAAACTTTTGAACTGCGGGTTTCGTCTGGTCAGAGGAGAACTTGCCCCCCGACTGAGCCTGGTTTCTCCCAAGGTTTTTTTTTTTCTCCATTCTGTCACAGAGGGAGTTTTGGTTCCTTGCCGCTGACGCCTCTGGCTTGCTGACGCCTCTGGGACACTTAATTTCTAGCGATTATCGCCGATTTGATTGCACAGATACTATTTAAACTAAAGCTAGACAATGACATTTCTGAATTCAATAATGAAATGCCTTTAACTGAAAATTGAAAATTGAGTGTTTAATCTTATCATTATACATTACTGACACTCTATCCTCCAATTTGATACTGTTAAGTGCTTTGACACAATCTGTATTGTTAAAAGCGCTATATAAATAAAGGTGACTTGACTTGACTTGAGCTGAGAGAAAATAGATCATCTGTGTTCTAATGATATATCAAAATACTTAAATGTGAATCTTGAATAAAAGCTTTATAAACAATAAAATACTCACTTTTTGTTTTAATACAGTAATTGATTGATTAAAAAATGACTATTCATGTCTATATCACATCCGTCAGATGAATATTTTGATATTTGATTGATATTTTATTTGTTGAGGAATTGTTGGTCACGTGTAATCTGTCTGCTAACATGAGAATGTGTTTTGAAATGTTAAAAACATCTTGATTGCTTGTTTGCAAAATAAGTGATGGCAAGGTTAAAAAGCACATTTTGATAAAAAAAAATAGAAAAGTTGGGAGGTTGAATCAAAGTATAGCTCAGTAACTTAGTACATGTAAGATACAAAATGTAGTTTCATTTGTCTGAATACAAGGCTTTATTTTTTCAATTATTGCACCGTCTTGTCCCACTTCTCAAGAATCAGTGATACACTACCAGTCAAAAGTTTTGTAAAACTTTGAAATATTTTTACTATTTAAAATAACTGTTTTATATTTGAATATTTTATAAAATGTAATTCATTCCTGTGATTTCAAAGCTAAATTTTTGGCATCATTACTCCAGTCACATGATCCTTCAGAAATCATTTTAATATTCCGATTTACTGCTCAAAAAAAAAAAAAAAAAAAAAGCTTTTAATTTCAGATAAATGCTGATCTTTGGATCTTGCTATTCATCAAAGAATCCTGAAAAAAATGTACTCAGCTGTTTTAAATATTGATAATAATAATAATAATAATAAATGTTTCTTGAACAGCAAATTGGCATATTAGAATGATTTTTGAAGGATCATGTGACACTAAAGACTGGAGTAATGGTGCTGAAAATTTAGCTGATCACATTTTAAAATATATTCAAATAGAAAGCAGTTATTTTAAATAGTAAAAATATTTCACAATATTACTGATTTTGCAGCATTTTGGATCAAATAAATGTAGGCTTGATAAGCAGAAGAGAACTCTTAAAAAAAAATTCAAATCATCTTACTGTTCAAAAACTTTTGACTGGTGGCATAAACACTTTAGTTTTGTGCCACCACATTAGCAAGGGTCAATTATATTTACATTTTGTTGCTTCATGTAAATATGAGGCAATTAAATAAGAGAACTAATTCAGTTATTGAAGCAAAGGTACTTGAACCTTTTAGCAGAGCTGTGTTTAGCTTTTTATACAAACCTTTTAGCAGTAGCCTAATCTAAGTTTATCTTTTTCTTTCCTAGCTGATTAACTGAGCACATCTGCAGCACTCACAGCATTAATTCCTGACAGCTGCTGAGAGAGCTGCAGCAGAATAGAAATGATGATGGGTTGCCGGTACAGAGGAGACCGAAAGAGCTCAGCAATGGATACTTTTCTCTCCATGTCCATCTTTCTCTTTTCCTCCTTCATTTCAGCCAAGTCTTCACTGACCTCCAGACGGCCAGTCAGACGCCGCAAAGCTAAAGAAGATAGAAAATAGGAAGGTTGAAGTTTTCAGTATTGAGTGTGTGTGTGTGTGTGTCTGTGTGTGTGTGTGTGTTTATCAATTAAAATTATATTGGATTATGATGAAAGTGCATTCTAACTGTTTTTGAACAACATAAAAATGTAGGCTAACATAAAAAGTACATATAAAATAATACTTTTTAAACATTTATTTAGAATTATTGTTTGTACACGAATATAAATTATTATGAATTATGATGTGCCATTGGTTAAGCAGTAGCCTATTGATTGTGACTGTCAATGAGCAGATATAACTTATTTATACGATTTACACGTTTCTTATGACATAACATAAAGGTTAAACAAAATGGAAGCATTGTTCAAATGTTCAGACATCTCAAACGTTTTGTATGGCACACTGCTCCTGTACGCGTTCTCAAGATGCAGTGTCGTGTAGTATGACACACCGCTTTTTGCATGGTGCTCCTGGCAGCGGACAATATAGAGGAAGCGCGGGCTCTCAGGACAGAAAGGCAATAGCGTCATCTGCAGGACTGTAGGGAGAACGGTAACACCCAGCAGTACCGGCCACAGCTGCTCACTGCCCAACAGGGACTCCAGTCCTAAGATCTGAAGAGAATAATAACGAAAAGGGAAAATAATATTGATAATGAAATAATAGAGGACTGAAGACTGGTCACTGTAATTACTGATGCTATAAAGTACAGAAAACAGTTTGAATGAACTTTAGAAGTTAAGTTGCTGTAAGATTTAATATCAAACAAATAAATCTTTTAATATCAGTATTTGATAGAAACATTTGTAAAACCACGTTTCCCATCTTAAAAATATATCTAAATGATAAAATATGCTCTTAGTGTCAGAATACAAAAAAAAAAAAATTCATATAGACATGACAGAGTTGACACATGCATTCATGACCTCAAGACTAGAAGAATATTGTAATGCTTTGCTGGGTGATTGCCCTGCAGGCTTAATAAACAAACTCCAGCTGATACAAAATGCAATATCTAGAACCAGGCTAATATGAACCAGGCCTTGGGACTTAAGCGAGCTCTCATCACAATATAGTTCTTCAGGTCCATCAAATCTCAAAATTCTGGACAGCTGATAATACCTAGAATATTGAAATCGACTGCGGGCGGTAGATCCTTTTTCTTATTTAGCATCCATACTCTAGTTTTCCAAGCATTGTTCAGGAGGCAGACACACCCTGTCAGTTTAAATCTAGATCAAAATAACCATCTCTTTAACCTGGAATACACATAACATTATCACACTTAACATAACATTATCACTTTTGAGTAATTCATATCCCTTAAAGGATTGTTAGGTTGAATAAATTTGATCAACTGGAACCGGGAATAACATCCAATGTAGCATCCAATGTGCTTGTTACATTATAAGTGGAATAGCATCTACTCTGATATTAGTTTGTCTGTCTCATTCTTATTTCAAGGTTACCGTAGTGACCTGGACTGACATCTTATCCTGACCAGATGCTGGATCAGCACCTAGAAACGACCACAACAGCCCTGAGTGTCAGTGGAGACCCTGACAACTAGACGAGCCATAGAGACAGATCCCCTGTGAAGACCTTATCAAATAGACAGCCATCAGCACAGATCCTCAGGAAAAAAAACACAATAACAAGTCCTCCGCACATACCCTATGGCTAGTTAACTCCCCCCACCAAAAGCTAGCTTCAGCCCCCAGTCTCCAGTGGAATTTGGGTTCCTTGCCACTGTCGCCTTTTGCCTTGCTTAGTTGGGGACATCTAATATTTGACAATATTACTAACGTGACTGCACAGACACTACTGAATGAGAACTGAACTGAGCTGGATGATGACATCTGTTCTCTCCTGAGCTGTTTATGAATTGAACTCATGCCATATTTGATGAACTTTACAGTTATTGCAACCAAACTATATCAATTAACTGATTTCAGCTGAATAATGACTGTTTACTATTGTGTTTTTAGAGCTGCTTTACAGCAGAATTAAATTCTGTTTGCATCATTGAATCATTATGTTCCTGTTTATCACTGTAAAGCTGCTTTGAAACAATTTGTATTGTATAAAGAGATATATAAATAAAGGTGACTTTACTTTACCTGAGCCATAAGAATGCCAGTGACGATGGCCAGCTGGTGCAGAGTGCCCAGAGCTCCTCTTAGAGTGGTAGGGGCAATCTCACCAACATACATGGGCACCAATCCTGACGCCAACCCTTATGAAGAAAACAGTAATAAAGTAATATTGTGAAATATTATTACAGTTTAATGTAACTGTTTTCTATTTTAATGTTTTAAAATGCAGCTCATTCCTGTGATACCTCATTCAGTGTCAAATGTTCCTTCATAAATCATCTCAATATGCTGATTTATGTGTGTGCGTTCTTGATATACTATGACATCTCTATACTATGACATCTTTTTGACTGTGCATTAACTAATCTGTTCATCATTACACAAATATAATGTTCTTGTATCAACGTTCATTAAATATAATATATATTCTTGCCCACTTTTTGCTTAGCTTTTTTGTAAATGCATAAAAAACATAAAGTAATCAGTGAATATCACTGACTGTGTTGTTACAATCCGGGGATACGTAGCCACAGACCAGTCAGAATGCCCACACTGTAAAAAATGACCGTGATTTTAACAGTAAAAAACTGTGAAAAAGCTACGGTAAAAACCTGTTAAATGGTAACGGTAAGTTCCCCTAATATATATACGGTGAAAAACTGTAATAGACATTTCAGACAATTTTACGGTGAAATACCGCTTTTGGAAGTGAAAAAGAATGTAAAATTTACAGGGAAAAATGTAAATTGACGTTCTCAGAATTCCCTGCGTTGCATTTCAAATTTTGTTTGAATTTGATGTTTTTTCTTTGAAATAACTAGGTTTCTTCTTAGTTTTTTCTTATCAGTTATGTTTATTAGGGTTGTATGTTACATCTAATGTTGTTAAATTAATGTTTATAGCATATTTCAGTTTAATGAGTCTCACCATGATGGTGTTTAGTGCTTGTGTGAATGACACTGTGCACCTTCTATATGTGTTATTATTTAAAAGCTGCTTGTGATGGCCTTTCATTTGTCATGTGACTCTCATCACCACCTGCATTTGGTGGTTATCAGTGTATTTCAAAGGTACAAAACAGATTTCAATATTTCAATAAGCTGTTATATTAACATTATATCAGTTTACGGTATTTAACTGTAAATTTAAGGTAAAACCGTAAAACCTAAAACGTTGCTATCGTATATTTTACAGTATAATTCTGGTAACCACAGCTGCTGGTTTTTTACAGTAAATTTTACGGCATTTTTTTTTACAGTGCATGGTGACCCTTGTCCACCACTGAAAGTCCCTACAATGGGCATGTGAGCATCAGAACTGGACAATGGAGCAATGAAAGAAGATTGCCTGGTCTGATGAATAATGTTTTCTTTTAGATCAGGCTTGCGTGTGCATCATTTACTTGGGTTGGCTGAGGCAGTGTTATGGTCAATGTTCTGCTTGGAAACTTTGTGTCCTGGCATTCATGTGGATATTACTTTGACAAATACTAACAACCTAAAGATTGTTGCAAACTACATATACCCCTTCATGGCAATGGTGTTTCCTGATGGTAGTGGCCTGTTTCAGTAGGATAATGCACCCTGCCACATTGCAAAAATTGTCCAGGAATTGTTTGAAGAACATGACAAAGGGCTTAAGGTGTTGCCTTGGCCTCCAAATTCCCCAGATCTCAATCTAATGAAGCAACAGATCTGATCCATGGAGTCCCCACCTCAAAACTTTCAGGACTTAAAGGACCTGCTGCTAAAGTTTTAGTACCAGATAGCTTAGGACACATCCAGAAATACTGATATAATATAAGAATCTTATTGAAGAAATCTAGCTTTTTATACTGGGGGTCCATAGGATAGCTAAGAGTCTTGGTGGAGGGTTCCTAGGGAAAAGAAATGTTTAAAGAATCTGGTATAGTGGATTGTCACAGAGAGACCACCTCTCTCTGTTTGCTATTTGAGTACATATTTTACCAATGTGTGCATGTTGCACCTGATGCGCCTGGTGTCTGCTGCATGCTCAAATAATGAATAAAACACAAATATAACAAATAGAATAATTTATAAATTAAAATGCTCCATCAGGACAAGACCACGGGAATCAAATAAGCCCTTTACACAATCTGACATGGTTGCGGTTGGAATTGAACTGTGGGTTTCATCTGGCCAGAGGAGAACTGGCCTCCTGACTGAGCCTGGTTTCTCCCAAGGTTTTTTTTTTCTCCATTCTGTCACAGAGGGAGTTTGGTTCCTTGCCACTGTCGCCTCTGGCTTGCTCAGTTGGAGACACTTAATTTCTAACGATTATCGTCAATTTTATTGCACAGATACTATTTAAACTAAGCTGAGCTAGACAATTACATCTCTGAATTAAATAATGAAATGCCTTTAACTGAAAATTGAGTGTTTAATCTTATCATTATACATTATTGACACTCTATCTATATAAATAAAGGTGACTTGACTTGACTTATACTGTTGCCATAAATTTCCATCCCAGTGCAATGTAAGATGAACCTATTCTCTTGAAGTGCTCCACCATGTATCCACAACAAAGCAAGAAAACAAGCTCATGCATCTTGTGACTTTCCACTATTGCCTGAACAATCTGCAGTCTCAAATTTATACAGATATCAAGTGAAAAATGCTAGCGGCAGCCAAATACTGTGAGGTTCAGATAGTGACTTCTGTCTTAGGAGTTTACAAATATGCAGATTGTGCAAGAGTTTATACTGGCTTTAGTGCATAAACAGTGCTGGGTAGATTGCCTACAAATTCTAGTCCATTACTGATTCCAAATTACATGACAAAGTCGTAGTCAGTAATGTGATTCATTATATTGCACATTTTAGGTAATATAATTTATTACATAAATACATAATATATTGAAACTATTTTTGATTTATTTTTAGATTGCTTTTGACCTAACTCATTTATCACAATGTTTTAAATAGGATAATATTGTACCATATTGTGTCACCAGCTGGAATGCCCATGAGCTCCATTCCTTGACTTTTACCATTTCACCCAGGACCCATTTCCCATAATCCTGTGCCCAGACTCATCAGCACTCATTGACAGTTCACAGCTGCTTCATATTAGAAGGACTATAAAAGATGCACACACACTCAAACACATTGCTGTTGATTGTTAGCCTGTATGTTTAGCTATTCCATGTTCCTTTGTTTTTCTGTTTTGCGCCTCGCCTTGCCTCACCTCACCTCACCTTACCTTACCTTACCTAGTTTTGATCCCTGTACAGTTTTCTATCGTGGACTGATTGTTGATCATTTGCTGCATGCCATGACCTTATACTTATTAAAGGGATAGTTCACCCAAAAATGAAAATTTGATGTTTATCTGCTTACCCCCAGGGCATCCAAGATGTAGGTGACTTTGTTTCTTCAGTAGAACACAAACGAAGATTTTTAACTCAAACGGATGCAGCCTGTCAGTCCTATAATGCCAGTTAATGGGCACACAATCTTTGAGAGAAAAAAAAACATACACGCTCAAATCCAAATTAAACCTTGCGACTCGTGACGATACATTGATGTCCTAAGACACGAAACGATTGGTTTGTGCGAGAAATTGAACAGTATTTATATCATTTTTTACCTCTGATACACCGCAATGTCCAACCATCCTGAGCTCATCCACAACATCCAGCGTGTGACGCATCAACGGCTCTGGATCATAGATATAGACATATATATATATATATATATATATATATATATACATAGATATATATGTAAATCCTTACGTATAGCGGGCCATAGAAAACGTCGCTAATGAGGCATCTATGTATATATGTCTATGTGCTAGAGCAGGTTGATGCGTCACGCACCGGATGTTGTGACAGTCGGACACTGAGGTTTATCAGAGGTAAAATATGATATAAATACTGTTCAGTTTCTCGCACAAACCAATAGTTTCGTGTCTTAGGACATCAATGTATCGTCACGAGCTGCAAGGTTTAATTTGGATTTGTGTGTGCATGTTTTTTTTTTTTTTCTCTCAAAGATTGTCTGCCCATTGACTGGCATTATATGACTGACAGACTGCAACGGTTTGAGTTCATTCATTTGTGTTCTACTGAAGAAACAAAGTCACCTACATCTCGGATGCCCTGGGGGGGTAAGCAGATAAACATCAAATTTTCATTTTTGGGTGAACTATCCCTTTAAATTGATTATGCCTTGTGTTGCCTCTGTTGTTTTTGGTGATGATTGACCCTGTCTGTAAAACCACAGTCTCAATAAAGCCTGCAAGTGGATCCCCAACCTCATAGTCACACGCTCCTACGGTACAGAATCATCAGCCATTTACGGATCCAGCAAGCTAGTGTCATCCAGATCACCATGGACTATGCTTTGACTCTGAGTGCTTCATCTGTTACTGTGGACTTTTTGGAGGAGCAACACAGCGCTCCTGCAGTATCTCCCACTCCAAAGTCTCTTCTCAAGATGGCTGCTAACCCAGAGACTGCTCACGAAATGGCTGCCAGCTCATAGACTTTTTACAAAATGTCTGCAAGCCTGGAGATTTTCCACAAAATGGCCACCATTGCAGAGTCTCGTTCCATCATGGCTGGCATTCCAGAGCCTCATCCTGTTATGTCTAGAACCACTATGTCAGTCCCAAGGCATTCAAGACTGGCATCCAGCATGGAGGACCCACAGATTGTGTTGGTGCAAGCCGCTGGCATTCCAGGGGTCGCTATGCTCACAAACAACGCAGACTCTACACTCACAAATCACGCAGACTCTCCTGCTCACGAGTCAAACACCATCTCAGCGCACTCCTGTGACATGATTTCAGCACTCTCAAGCACCGTGGCTTCTGCATTCTCAAATGACGCTCTCAAGCGTCACGGTTTCAACACTCTCAAGCAACACGATTTCAGAGCTCTCAAGCCTGCTGGCTGCTACTTATTCCAGTTTCTTATTTCAGTCTCAGAGATAGACCATGACCATATGCTCTCTGTCCTGCCAGTTATGGCTATGGCCATTGTGTGTGTTTGGGCCACACAAACCACTGTAGTTTCCACAGAGGTGGTGGCCTCAACTGCAGAACTTCTCGAGGCAGTGGCGCCCACTCTAGTCCCAGAGTCTGTTCCAGAATCTGATCTATTCCCTGAATTAATTCCCGAGCTTGCTCTAGTTCCAGAACCCATTTCTAAGCCAGCTCCAGTCCCAGAGCCTGCTCCAGAGTCTGCTCCAGTACCCAAGATCGATCCAGTTCACCCTGAGGTGGCAACATCCATTGCAGAACCTCCTATGGCGGTGATGTCCACTTCGACTCCTCCCAAGACAGCAGCAGCACTCTCCCCCAAGCTCTTGGTATTTCCTGATGCCTCTGTTACGACTGCAAGGGCTGCCTCTGAACTCTCTTGGTTTTTTGAAGCTCCTGCTGTTACTTCTGCAAACCCTCCAGAGATGACGGAATCTGCTGCAGAACCTCCAGAGGTTGCGGTATCCGCTACAGAACCTGCAGAGGTAGCGCGATCTGCTACAGAACCTCCAGAGGTGGCAGGGGTTTTCGCTTCAGCTCCTCTCAAGACAGCGGTGCCCACTTATGAACTCTTTGTCTGTCCTGATGCGGTCATAGAGGCCATCTGTGTACCCTCAGTCAGGCCTGTCGTGGACTTGGAGGCCATTTATGAACTCCCTGTCCTTCCTGTCATGGTCACGGAGACTGCCTCTGAATTCACTCAATGTCCTGTCCCGGCTATCTGTGAACTCTCTGTGTGTCCTGTAACAAGCAAGGAGGTCGTTTCTGATTTCTGTAACTATTTAGTCAGGGCCAAGAAGGCCGGATCTGTCTGTGCTGTTACGGTTATCGAAACAATCTCTGCACTGTCTGCCTGTCCTGTTATGGCTTCAGAGGCCGCTGTTAACCTGTTGATCCCTGGACTGCTTTCTATCATGGACTGATTGTTGATCATTTGCTGCCCGCCCTGACCTTATGCCTGTTTATGGATTATGCCTTGCCTCTATTGTTGTGTTTGCTGATGATTGACCCTGCCTGTACGACCACGATCTTAATAAAGCCTGCAACAAGTGGATCCTCAACTCAACCATTTTGTAACCAAAATTACAATGAGAATATATATATATATGTGTGTGTGTGTGTTTGTGTGTGTGTGTATGTAAATGTAACAGGGTGATATGAGTTCGGGACTACATTTCCCATAAGTTTGTGGGGTAGCATAAGGTTTACATCTGTGCGTGCTATGAATAGACGCACAGTAGCATAGCATGCTCTCGCCTCATTCATTCATTGTTACAAAGAAGCGTGCACTAATATCAGGTAATTTGTACTCAACTGTGTTTTAATAGTGACTATTTTGATGAATGTATTTCACTCACGAGAGCTGTTTCTGTTTAAGCAAATAGATTGATGCTGAGTTGTTTTATGCTGCACGTTTAGAATAATTTGTGTGTCGTTAGGTCATTATCTAATTAAATATGGACATGAAGTATCTTCATGTATGGGTTTTATTATGAGGTAATGAGAATATGTAAAGAAAGTAGTAGACTATGTGGGGTGGGAAAAAAAGCAGTTCTATTTGTTGTTGTGTTTCAGAACCCCGATATTATTACTGGTGATTGGCCTGGCAACACAGTCCTCAGAATTGATGAATGATGTGTGAGTGAATTATTTTAAGAGGTAATAAGAATGAACAAGTGTTTTCTCATGAACATTTAAGAAGATGGTTGTTTTCATAAAAGTTTGTTTTACAGGTCTCTTAAAGGAGAACCACTCAGTTGGTTTTTAATTCCTCTTTCTTAGATCCAGTTATTTTAAAGGTATTTGATCGGATTATAGAATTTATTAATGCAAATCCTTAATTCAAAGTATTTACAATGTTTGTGTTGCAGGACTAGCACGACTATTGTGTAAGCCCTTCATTTAGGCAAGGGGAGGGGCGTCAGTGGTTGCGCCCGTAGTATATGCCTGATGTCCCATTACGGGAAAGAGACAAACACCTGTACTGCATTTCTAATGGTATCAATAAAGGTATGAGGTCTGTTGTTGTTTGGGGGGATTTTGTATGTGAGGGCTGCTGAGCTTCTTACCAAGGCTGCCATCTCGGGACATGGGCTGGTTGTTTTTGTGCGATGTGTGCGAAGCGATTGGGAGGTATAGTTTGCAGTTTTGGGGTTTCCCACACTGAAGTTCGGCGGCCGCCGGTGGTTTTTTTCCACGAACGCTGTACCCCAAGTCCGGTGGCGGGTAAGAAGGCTAGTAGCCCATTATTTGCCTTTATTTATGGTCAATTCATTTGTGGGTGTATTTAGTGCTTTAGTCATTGGGGAGGCCTGGTTTAATGTGACCGATTAATTGTAGCCGGTCCCCCCAGCGTTGTATCTGTGTATATGTGTTTGTAGTTGAGTGTGTGTGCAGAGGGTATTAGTGTAGGTTGTCCTTCATGTACCATACTCTATTTTATTTTGACGATGACTAAGTAGTTAGCCAGAGTGGTTTTGGCTTGTATTGAGTGATTTTTCTTTTGGTGTGGATTAATATGTGGTATTTAACTTATGCACTTATGAATTGTTGTACTTTCAGTGTTTGCTGTGTAATAAAATTGTGTATAAATGGTGGGCACATGAATTAACTTTAATAGGCTGAAACCCTCTGCTGAATACCTTGCTGTATGTTGCTCTTTTGTCCTGGGTAATTTGTCATTTGTCAAATACACTGCGAATTGAAATATATATGTGATAATCATCTCAACCTGCTGCTTTGCCCTCTTGAGGTTTTAATACTTGTCTTATTTTATAAGAATAAAAGTGTATTTTTGTATCCACTAAAGTTGTGTGCTTGAGTCTTCTTGCTATTGCTGCCCAAATAAATTTACCTTGTCCAGTCCGGACCCTTTTGGTCTCTCCTTTGATTCGTTTTTTGGAGTGTTACAACTTGGTGTAGTTTGGCAGTCTGGACATTGGGAAATAGCAAGGAAGATGTCGACTACACAATCTAGTGAGCGGCAGCAGGGAATGGATAGTTCTCCTAATATATCTCAGAGTCAAGCAACAAATACAAACGTGATTATGTTTCCTTTTATGATGGGAACACGGTGGTGTCAAAAGTTTAATGGAGAACAGGGGATTCAGGCAAATAACTTTCAGGATTGGTATGATATGCAGACATCAGTGTTTAATATATATCCTTTTTCTGAGGCGCAGAAAGTTTCAGCTTTAGTAAGTAATCTGGATGGAGATGCAAAGAGGGAAGTATTAGCTTTGCCAGCAGCACAGCGTGCAACATCCGAACAGATATTAATGTTTTTGAAAGGTATTTATGGAGACATAGCTCCCCTTGCAACCCTTCGTTTTCAGTTCTTTACCCGTAAACAAAGGACGGATGAGAACGTTAGACAGTATACTCTGGCACTTCAGGAATTGGAGAATAGGGGGGATGGTACTATTAGGGGTAACATTTTAAGGGATCAATTTATTTTAGGACTTTTGGATGTAGGATTGCATAGGGAACTTCGGGGTATGGTTAGAGCAGCACCAGACAGTTCTTTTGTAGAGGTCAAACAGGAAGCCATTCTACGAGCAGATGAGTTTGAGGAGGTGAGGCAGGCCGTAGCTGCAACAGTACAGTTAAAACCAGCCCCAGATAAAGTAAAATTGGTTGAGGGAATTAAACAGGAGGTTTTCTTGTAGTTAAAAGGAGAAATAAAGGAAATGGTGGCTGGAATGATTAACAAAGTTTGTGAAGGAGTACAGAATTTATTGCCTAATACTGAAAGTGCAAGATCTAGGTATGAGTCCAGGGGAGGACGAAGAAGTTCAGACCAATTTGACCATCAGGGCAGACCTATCTGTCGGCGCTGCAAACAAGTTGGGCATATTGAAAGACGTTGTAGGTTAGTGGAAGGAGCACAAGGGCCTTTAAACTTGTAGAACCCACTGTGCAGGCCCAAACAGTGGGTATGATAGGTAGTGGCCAATCAGAAAAGAAAGATAATTTAACAGGACAATGCCCAGTGGTGGACATGGTGATACAAGGGGTTAAAACACCTTGTTTGATTGATACAGGCTCAAAAGTAACTACATTGACAAAGTTATTTTAAAAATCATTTTGAGACTGGGGGGGCCAACAATGTATCCACCTATTCAAAGGTTTAATTTGGTAGCTGCAAATGGGTTAGTCATTCCATACACTGGGTATATTGAGGTAGATTTAACTATATGTGGCAAAGTACTCCCAAAAAGGGAAGTGCTTATTGTCAAAGATTCCAAGGGGTCATCATATCCAGGATTGATTGGAATGAATGTAATTAAAGAGTGTAGGAAAATTTGGATGACGCAGTCTGGGGATAGTTGTTTAGGGGTAGAAAGTGAAATACAAGTCAAGGTGTGGAACCAAATGTTTTCTGTGTGTGAAGACTTGTTAAACTTTGTTGATGAGTCAGGACAGATAAGTGCTATTTACTGGCCGCAGGGAAAACGAAAAATAATACCGGCACAGTCAGAGGTTGTAATAGAGGCTTGCACACGCGTTCGGCCTGATAAAAAGGATTATGTGGGCTTGGTAGGACCATGTCAAGAGGATGTATTGCCAGGCCAGTTATTGGTTGCTCGATCATTGAGCACAGTTTCAAATGGTAGAGTTATGGTCAGAATCTTAAACCTCTCCCCAGTTCCGGTGACACTTCTTCAGCGTTGACATTTAGGTCAGATTTTTGATGTGGAGTTGTGTCCATCAAGGTTGCAAGGAAATGTTGAACTAAGACCGTTGGATAATGAGACTGTGGAGGTGGGGGTGAGGCAAAATAGAGTGCAGGATGCAAGACAAGAACAGAGGCCCTGGCCTGTGGCTGTTTCTTTGGATCCACTGCAATTTAGTACTAAACAACAAGAAATGATTTCAGATTTGTTATCTAAGCATCAGAAGGTTTTCTCAGACCATGATGAGTATTATGGGTATACTGATAGGGTTTTACATGTAATACCAACAGGTGATGCAGCCCCAATTAGAGATTGTTATAACAGGATTCCACCAAAGTTGTATCAAGAAGTAAGGGGACTTTTAAATAACATGCTTGAGAATGGTATTATTAAGGAGAGCTATAGTCCTTGGGCAGCGCCTGTGGTGCTTGTCAGAAAGAAGGACGGCACCCTTCGTTTCTGTGTAGACTACAGGCGGCTGAATAGTGTCACTCATAAAGATTCATATCCTTTGGCCAGAATTGAGGAGTCATTGGCTTCATTGAAAAAATCTAGAGTGTTTTCAATGTTGGATTTAGCACATGGGTATTGGCAGGTGGGGGTGCACCCAGCTGATAAAGAGAAGACCGCTTTTGTGACACTGATGGGGCTATATGAATTTAATCAGATGCCGATGGGGTTATGCAATGCCCCAGGAACCTTTCAGAGACTGGTCGAGAGCTGCCTGGGGGACCAACATTTTGAAACATTGTTGCTCTATCTGGATGATATAATAGTTTTTTTCCCTTCCTTTGAGGCCCATATTGCCCATCTAGATTTAGTCTTCAGTCGTCTGGAGGACTTTGGCCTAAAGGTCAAACTCAGTAAGTGTTCCCTTTTCCAGAGTCAAGTTCATTATCTAGGCCATGTAATTGCAGAAGGTGGGGTGTCACCAGACCCAGAGAAGTTGAGGGCAGTGGAGGCCTGGGTAACCCCTCAAAATATCACTCAGTTGCGTGTTTTTTTGGGCTTAGCAAGATATTATAGACGTTTTATAAAAGATTTTGCCCAGATTGCAGCACCATTGAACTTAATGTTGTGGGGGACATCAAAGCGGCGTACTCGACCAGCCACAGGAAAAACAGATGGGTGGACATGGGGAACGGCACAGGACATTGCATTTAAGGAACTGAAGGAGAGTCTCCTACAAGCACCCATATTGGCATATGCTGATTTTCAGTTGCCATTTTTGTTGTACACTGATGCAAGCCAGACAGGGTTGGGAGCTGTATTGGCACAGGTCCAAGAGGGGAAGGAGAGAGTAATTTCTTATGCAAGTAGAAGTCTCCGACCAACGGAAAGGAACGACAAAAGTTACAGCTCATTCAAACTAGAACTTCTGGCCTTGAAATGGGCTATAGTGGAAAAGTTTAGGGAATATCTCACTGTGTCTCCCTTTACTGTTTTCACAGATAATAATCATTTGGCTCATCTGAATACAGCAAATTTGGGTGCAGTGGAGCAGCGATGGGCGGCTCAGCTCGCGGGATTCCAGTTTGATGTATGTTACAGACCGGGGCGGACAAATGGAAATGCTGATGCCCTCTCCAGGTGGCCTGTGAGTGAGACTTCGCCCGGCCCTACGGAGGATGGGGCAGTCCCATGTGGTGAGGTCAGATACGTAGCACCTGAAGTCGTCCGTGCCTGTGTCCATGCCTTTGTTCCAGTTGCTGAGGATCTGGAGGAGGGTCACAAGATCGAGACAACGGTTTATACAAATCAAGGAGACCGTATTGGCCCCAGTTTGTTGGCCGAATGGAAGAGGGCACAGCGGATTGATCCAGTGACATCACGATTGTGGATCTATATGGACCGAGGGAGAGGGCCCTCTCCAAGGGAGCGAACAGCAGAAGATCGGTCTACCCAAGTGTTGTTGCGACAGTGTGGATCAGGGATTGTTGTGCAGGGAGGTATGTGATCCAAAGAAATTTGACAACTGGAAACAAATAGTGTCTGCCTCAGTGTCTGCAGATGAAAGTTCTGGAATGGGTGCATGACCATGCAGGACACCTGGGAGTGGAAAACGTTTCTGGCCGACGCTTCTTTTGGCCAGGGCTGGCACGAGGAGTGGAGAAGTGGTGCCTTCAATGTGTTCGATGCAATCTGCACAAGACTCCTGCAAATAAAGTGAGTGCCCCTCTTGTGCCCCTATACAATCAGAATACCCTCTTCAGATCGTTTCTGTTGATTTTTTGTCACTGGAGGCTGCACGCAGTGGGATGTGTAATATCTTAGTTATGATGGACCACTTCACTCGTTATGCAGTTGCAGTGCCCACTGCGGACCAGACTGCTGTGACTACTGCAAGGGTGTTGTGGAAACATTTTATACAGTCATTTGGGGGGTTTGATCATCTGCACTCTGATCAGGGCCCAAATTTTGAATCCAGGGTCATTAAAGAGCTATGCTCATTGTATAATATTAGTAAGTCTCATACGACTCCCTATCACCCAGCTGGAAATGGACAATGTGAACGTTTTAATCGGACACTGTTGAGTATGCTGGGCACTTTAAAGGATGATCAGAAAGAGGATTGGGACCAGTATGTGGCAGAATTGGTGCAGGCCTACAATAATACCCCTCACCCTTCTACAGGTTATACCCCGTATTTTTTCATGTTTGGCCATCACGCAAAATTGCCCATTGACGTCATGCTGGGCCGGGGAGATGGATTTTTGGGCACAGCTAACAGCTGGGTGCATCACCATCATAAAAGATTAGTGACCACCTATAATCAAGCCCGAAAACAAGTGCAGAAGGTTCAATTTCATCAAAAGAAGGGGTTTGATCTTAAAGTTAAGGGGGAACCTTTGTTGATGGGGCAGAGAGCCATGGTCCTAAATAAGAGGGCCAGGGGACAGGGTAAATTGGATGATAAATGGGAACGGAATGTGTATGTGGTTATGTCACAACCTAAACTCGATATACCTGTGTATGTTGTTAAGAAGGAAAGGGTTAATGGTGAGGAGAGGGTTTTGCATCGTAATATGTTAAGCCCATGTAAATTTGATATGGCCTTGCCCTTAGAAGGGAAAAGTGTTGAGGTTTCACCTTCTGAGTCTAATGTCAATCCTGTGAACAGTAATTGCTGTATGTATCCTTGGGTGGGGGGTTGTCTTACAGGGCCACCAACACCCATACAGAGGGATGGAGGAACGACCTCTAATATGGACATTGTTGAAGAGACATCAAAGAACTGCATTGAGGGAAGGTCCATCTAGCCCATATGTTTCACAAACTGAGTATTTGAGGCGGTCCACGTGAGCCACAAAGGGCCTGTTGCCTTTACGTTATAGAATGTGAGGTATTTGGGAATGTGTGGACACATTTGGAGTAGGGGGGGGGATGTAAGCCCTTCATTTAGGCAAGGGGAGGGGCGTCAGTGGTTGCGCCCCTAGTATCTGCCTGATGTCCCATTACGGGAAAGAGACAAACACCTGTACTGCATTTCTAATGGAATCAATAAAGGTATGAGGTCTGTTGTTGTTTGGGGGATTTTGTATGTGAGGGCTGCTGAGCTTCTTACCAAGGCTGCTGTGTCGGGACATGGGCTGGTTGTTTTTGTGCGACGTGTGCGAAGCGATTGGGAGGTATAGTTTGCAGTTTTGGGGTTTCCCCAACTAAAGTTCGGCGGCCGCCAGTGTTTTTTTCCACGAACGCTGTACCCCATGTCCAGTGGCGGGTAAGAAGGCTGGTAGCCCATTATTTGCCTTTATTTATGGTCAATTCATTTGTGGTTGTATTTAGTGCTTTAGTCGCTGGGGAGGCCTGGTATAATGTGACCGATTAATTGTAGCCGGTCCCCCCAGCGTTGTATCTGTGTAT
Source organism: Acrossocheilus fasciatus (assembly GCA_036784905.1). Taxonomy (NCBI): domain Eukaryota; kingdom Metazoa; phylum Chordata; class Actinopteri; order Cypriniformes; family Cyprinidae; genus Acrossocheilus; species Acrossocheilus fasciatus. Next base: position 33,709,956 of record CM071944.1, read on the forward strand.
ATGTGTTTGTAGTTGAGTGTGTGTGTGTGTGCAGAGGGTATTAGTGTAGGTTGTCCTTCATGTACCATACTCTATTTTATTTTGACGATGGCTAAGTAGTTAGCCAGAGTGGTTTTGGCTTGTATTGAGTGATTTTTCTTTTGGTGTGGATTAATGTGTGGTATTTAACTTATGCACTTATGAATTGTTGTACTTTCAGTGTTTGCTGTGTAATGAAATTGTGTATAAATGGTGGGCACATGAATTAACTTTAATAGGTTGAAACCCTCTGCTGAATTCCTTGCTGTATGTTGCTCTTTTGTCCTGGGTAATTTGTCATTTGTCAAATACACTGCGAATTGAAATATATATGTGATAATCATCTCAACCTGCTGCTTTGCCCTCTTGAGGTTTTAATACTTGTCTTATTTTATAAGAATAAAAGTGTATTTTTGTATCCACTAAAGTTGTGTGCTTGAGTCTTCTTGCTATTACTGCCCAAATAAACTTACCTTGTCCAGTCCGGACCCTTTTGGTCTCTCCTTTGATTAGTTTTTGGAGTGTTACAATTGTTACTATCTCCTTATTGTGGTAAATTGCCCAATGAGTTTTTTGTATACTGTGTATGGTAACACTTTATTTCGATAGTCCACTTTAGACATTCTACTAACAGTAAGTAACTTTGCAACTACGTCAACTAGCAGTCATTAGAGTATTAGTAGACTGTCTGCTTAATATCTTCTAACATTTTATTTTTATGGGTCCACAACATACAACATACTGACTATCAGAAACTTTGCAGGTACATGTCAACTTATTCTACTAATCCTAAACCTACCCTACTGAGAGTTAGTAGACATGTAGTTACAAATTAATGAGAATTAGTTGACATGTAGTTACAAAGTTACTTATAGTTAGTAGAATGTCTAAAGTGGACTATCGAAATAAAGTGTAACCCTGTGTATTAATATCATTGTGATTTTGTTTTCTTTTCTTTTAGATGTCCTCCTTCCTGTTTCCATGGCAGCTGCAGGGTCTCCTCCATGGGTGTGACTGGCACTGGTGAGGTGGTGGGGATTCTTTTGTGGTTTCTGGTGATTTGTATTTCCTCTTGAGTGCTGTGATTGCTGTGCTGCATTGGGGTTTGAATTTCAATTAATGGTTGTATATTTTCACACTTATAATTGTGCCCAGTTGGAGCCCTGTGGTTTGTTGTGAATGTTTTATTTTTTGTTAGGTCAGCCTTAGTGTTTCAGATATTTATTCTTTTATGTGAAAATTGGTATTTGTGAACTTCTATTTATAAAACTGCTTGTACAAGTGATAAAGCGGTTTCACTTTATTTTGACGGTCCCTTTAACACATTCTATTGACTATACGTAATGTTGCACCTACATTTCTACTAACTCTCATTAGAGTGTTAGTAGTGTATTAGTTGACTGGTAGGGTTAGGGTTAGATTAAGTTGACACGTTCTTGCAAAGTTACTTATAGTCAGTAGAATATCTGTTGGGAGACCAACACAATAAGGAGTTAGTAGATATGAAGCAAACAGTCTACTAATACTCTTGTGAGAGTTTGATGACATATAGTTGCAACATTACTTAGTGTCAACAGAATGTTCAAAAGGGACCATCAAAATAAAGTGTTACCGATAAAGCTTTCACTACAGTTTGTGATCAGTTATTATCCCTCCCTGATTTGGTGGGATATTTCAATCACTGTAACAACATTATTGTCAAGAACTGTGTTGGAGAGAACGACAGAGATGTAGATCAGAGTAACAGTATTTAATATATTCCAAACACAGGGAAAATCCACACAAGGAGCAGCATTGACACATAAACTTGATGTTTTAGACCCGACAAATACAAGGGGTAACGAGGGTAATAAACAAGACACACCTGAGTCAAATATAATCAAACATGAGGGAAAACTAGGTCACAGAGAGAACATGGGGAAGTAAACACACACAGACAGTCCAGGGGCTTGACATATCGCCCCCTCCCGTAAGGCGCGTCCTCGCGCCGCAGAAACAGAGTTTGGGAGGGAGGGGAACTTAGGGGGTGGACAAAGGAGTGGACTTGGGATGGAAACAGGGGATGGCAAAGGACTGGCAGGAAGGCAGGCAGATAATCCAGGTGGAGGGTCGGGCTGAGGACGAACAACCGGGAGGAGGACGACAAACAGAGTCCAGGATGGAGACTACAGAGGGAAGAGCCTCCGGGCTTTCAGGGCTGGTGTGCGCTGCCCACACACACCAAATTGCGACTCCCAGCTCGGGGAGCGTGACTGACAGGGGAAGGACAGGGCTGCACTCGGGAACAGAGTCTCTCTCTGGGCTGGACTTGGAATCTGAGGCCCTCTCTGGGCCAGACAGGGAAACAGGAGCCCTCTCTGGGCCGGACGTGGGAGCGGGAGTCCTCTTGGCTTGACGTGGGGGCAGATGCCCTCTCTGGGCTAAACTCGGGAACTGAGGCTCTTCCTGGGCCAGACGTGGGAACAACAGCCCTCTCTGGGCTAAATGTGGGGACTAGAGCCCTTTCTGGGCTTAACGTGGAAGCAGGAGCCTTCTCTGGGCTGGACGTGGGAACAGGAGCCCTCTCTGGGCTGGCTGTGGGAACAGAAGCCCTCTCTGGGCTGGCTGTGGGAACAGAAGCCCTCTCTGGGCTAAACTCAGGAACAGGAGCCCTCTCTGGGCTGAGCTCGGGAGCAGAGTCTCTTTCAGGGCTGTTCGGGGAAACAATACTGATAGAGGGCTCTGATGAAGGAGGGAGGAGAGGGGGCAGGTCAGCATATAAATCCACTAACACTCCTTCTGAGCTCCACAGATCCAGATCCACACTTGGCTCACCCTCAGCCATGGTGCAGTGGGCAGAGCTCCTCACTGGGATCTCGTTGTCCACAGCTTTTTCCCTCGTGGCGGCCGGCTCGCACACCTGGTCTGACGTCACTTGCAGCATCGGCTCCGCGGCGATCTTCAGATCTGTCGCTCCGTGCGGCGATGGTTCGTTAGTCATGGCGGGCTCGGGCTTGAGCTCCGCACCGTGTGGACATGGTGGGCTGTGCTCTGGGTCTGTGTGTGCTCTGGATCAGAGAAGGCTCAGCCCAGAGAAGGCTCAGCCCAGAGAAGGCTCCTGCTCTCCAGACACCGGATGATAGCTTCCCTCCAGCTCAGTCCAGTGTTGTCTGGGAGGTCGACGGGGCGGTGGTAGTTTGCCCCGATCCAGAACAGTGAGTTCAGCGCAGCATTGTCGGACGCCATTAAAACGACGAGCTGACTGAACTCAACTGCATACTCCAGGAGGGGGAGGTCCTTACAGGCAAGGGAGGTAAACATTGAGGCGAGGGGATTCATGGGGAAAACACGGGAAAAAAAGAACACAACAAAACAAACAAACACAGTACAAAACACGGAAACAAAATGGAGGGGAAACACGCAACTAAACTTCTTTTGTTGTAGGTTGGGTCTTCTGTCAGTAACTGTGTCAGAGAGAATGACGGAGACGTAGATCAGAGTAACAAGCTTTAATATAATCCAAACACAGGGAAAATCCACACAAGGAACAGCATTGACACACGAACTTGATGTTTTAGACAGACTGCAAGGACTGGGGTTTAAATACATGGGGTAAAGAGGGTAATAAACAAGACACCTAAGTCAAATAACATAATCATACATGAGGGAAAACTAGGTCACGGAGAGCACATGGGCAGCTAAACACACACAGACAGTTCAGGAGTGTGACAATTATATTGTATTAAACATTATGTCATATTATGTCAAGGTTTCCCAAACTGGGGTTTGTGAGTTTAATTTATGGATAATTTATGAAATTATCGAAGCATGAAGGAGTAAGGTATTCAAATGAACCGTAAGGTGTTTAAATGAGTCTTTTAATAAATCCACACAGAATGAGCAAACACAACCTCTTCAAACAACGTAAGACAGGACAAAGAAAGAGGGGAAAGGCAGGGCTAAAAATACAAACCAAACGAAAGGAACTAATGGTATAATTAACAAACACAGGTGGAAACTAATGAATTATAATGAGGATTAACTAATGAGAACAGGAACTACCAAATAAGGGCAAACAGGAACTCAAACAGGTGACATTTTTATTCTGGTTGTCAAGTCAAGTCATCTTTATTTATATAGCGCTTTTAACAATTTGTGTCAAAGCACTTAACAGTATCAAATTGAAGGATAGAGTGTCAGTAATGTATAATGATAAGATTAAACACTCAATTTTCTAAATTTTCAGTTAAAGGCATTTCATTATTGAATTCAGAGATGTCATTGTCTAACTCAGTTTAGTTTAAATAGTATCTGTGCAACCAAATCGACGATAATTGCTAGAAATGAAGTTGTGTATGTATTTTATTGCTTTGACTGTATCCCCTGTTAATGTTATTTGTTTAATAAAAAAAAAGAAAGAAAAGTTTCAGCTATAGAAGCACATAACATCCGGTAGTGACGCTTGCTCGCTCTCATTGGCTATCGCGGGTATCATGTCAGAGGCAGCCCAATCAAGAATCGTAAATATAATATCGTTGATATTTTGATATCGTATATATCGTTTTGAGTTCGGGGACGCTCCGTCTCAGTCGGGAGCAGTTAAATAATCGTAATGACATCACACAATAGTGGATTTTTGGGACAAAAATCGCTTGCGACAAGCCGTGAATTGGGGCACACCTCCCGATCATTTAGGGGTACAAATCGGCCTTAAAGTCGGCCTTAAAATCCTCTAGTGTGTGGCCAGCTTTAGCAATACATCAGACATTTTAGCCAAGTATTGTTTAGCGTATATCATTCTCTTAGCGATAGCTACTCTACGGAGCCAGTTCTAGTTCTAGCCATAGTTTAGTCATAGTCTTGCCTTGCCAGTTTCCCCATGTTCTGATGGGAAAACTGGCCTGTGTATTTCGGATTACCCCTTTCGTCTTTCCGTTCGGATTCTGTTTGCCCCTGCCTGGATTATTGCTGTGTACCTGGATTTTCTCTCTTTGCCTTGCCCTGTTGGATATTGTTCGCTGGAGACTGATCATGGCTGTCCTTGGACTACTCTTGTGTTTTGCCCGTGCCATACCTGTTTGCTGGCGTTTCGACCCTGCCTGTGTTTTAACCATGTCTTTGAATAAAGCTTGCATATGGATCTGCACGTCTCCCATTCCTGTCACCTTGTAACAATAACATGTTTTACATTTTGTTTAAATGTATGGTTTAAGTACTTGAGTGTGTTTTATGCAGTGTTTTAAGTATAGTGCTGTGTGAAGTAACACTGCATCTGTTAGATGAAATATTTTTACATTATTTTGTTACTTTATGTTACAGTTTCACAAGTTGGTCTACAGTAAAGAAAGTATAAAACACAAACTGCCTATGACCTTTAGGGCTTTGTTTAGCTCGTTGCTGAAGCACTGCATTGAAACACAAGCTGGGGGCAGAAGAGTGGAAAGATTTCTTCACTTCAAGAGCTGTGTAGTGGATTACATGCACTTCATTTACAAAAAGATCCAGAATGTTGCACTCTTCGAAACGCAGCCAAATTTCCAAATTGGAAACCAGGTCAGAGGCTAAAAGCTGAGTTTGCAAAGTGTCAGATAGATATGGAAATCGAAAAAGCTAGGACTGAAACAACGATAAATGCTCTGAAAGAGGAGGGTGAAGCTGAAACAACTCTCACAGCAGCAAGGATGTTGGAATCTGCTGCGATCTGTTCAAATGATGGAACGGAATGGGGTAGTTCCATCGCCGCTGAACATACTAATGAATACACCAGAACACACTTTTTGCAGAATCAGAGTATGAAGGACAATCTTGATTAAGCAAGTGCGGATCACAAGGATATTCCTAGAAACAGCCAGTCTACTCCTGAAACTGCAAATGCAACAAGCAGACATGACCAAATGGAATATCAGAATTTAAGGCAGCCAAATTGCTTTTCCTCTCATGTGAGAAATCCCTACTCGCCAAGCACGCCAAGACCTTGTTCCAGCGGGGTGTCTGATCTTGCAGTATTTCTTGCTCATTTCTAGCTGTTAGAGAAGCTGTCTTTTCGCTAACAGCTTCAAAATATTTGACAACAAGCCAGAGAGTTACATGCCATGGAAAACAGCATTTATGAATGCCATTGATGTGTCTGAATTTAAAGGCCAATGAAGAGCCAAGTGGCTAGAAGGTGAGTTCCTTCGACATGCTCTAAGAGTAGGCCCTTTCGTACCGCAGGAACCTTTTCATAGTACCGGAACTAATTGTGGAACTACCCACTTTTTGGCGTGTTCGCACCGCGGGAACTAGGAACTGTTTTAGTTCCCGGAACTCGTTTGGAGGAACTAAATTAGCTCCTACTTCAGAGTAGGGTCTAAAACAGTTCCATAGGAACTATCGTGATGTACGTGTACGCTGATTGGCTAAACGTGTACGAAAACGCCCTCACCCGCCATGATTTAAAACGCCGTGTAAACACATACTGTGTAAACATCGCATCAACTTATATTTTGCAAGAATGGAGAGCAGCGATAGATGGACGGACGCTTAAGTGCAGGCACTTTTGAACATTTTGGACTCCTTTCCGATCTTTCAATCGCTTGACGTATAGCCTAAGTTACGTCGACATTCCATGTCCATTATTGTGAACCCTGCGAGACACAACAAAAACACAGCTCCGATCACAGCGTCCTCCATCCTCCTGTTGTTAATGTTGTTCTTCTTTGTTTTCGTTGTTGAACGCCGCGCACAAATGACGTCGCTGTCGACCAGCTTACGTCACTTCTTAGTACCCACTGTCGGTGCGAATGCGACCCTTTCAATGGTACTGGGAAATAGTTTGCGCAAAATCGTCCCAGTACTTTAGTACTGTACTTTTAGTTCCGGAACTAAAGCGGTGCGAAAGGGGCTAATAAGAGCAGCCCATGCATATGATCCTGAAGCAGACCTCAGGCAGTTGTGGCAACCTCTAGAAAAAAAAATGGTTCCCCAGAGGTGATTGAAGCATCTTTATTCAAGCATTTAGAGAGATTCACTAAGATTTCTCATGTAGCAAATTAGCTAAATAGGGAAATGTATATAAATAATTACAATTAATTATGATTAATTATTGCTGATAAAATGATAAAATGTAAAAACTGTAACTTGAATGCAATGTAAGTCGCTTTGGATAAAAGCGTCTGCTAAACGCATAAATGTAAATGTAAATGTAAATTAATTACAATTATTTATATCAGCTGCCATCAGTAACTGTAGCAGAATTAAATTGCCATCAACTAATTTGTTCGTCCAACGAACATCCAGTGTAAGTTCATATCAACTTTAAGAAAAGATATTTTCATGGCCACAGAAAATACTTTCCTACAGTATTAATGCATTAGAGCATGTAGCAAAGATCAAAATCGTAAAGGGACATTATTCACAAGCAGGACCAGAAACTCATGTAATTTGTGCACAAAAATTGTATTAACTAAAAGCTAACACACATAACTAATCTAAACATACAATCAATCATAAATGGGGAAAGGGCAAATGAGACTTGATGGATGAAACCATCAGGAAAAGCAGAGACTGAAGCTATGAGAAGAGTCAGTTAACCACCTGAGTAAAACCATCAGCGCCATTTATAATGGGGTCTACAGCTTATACTAAACCTCTGTTTTGTTTAGTTAAATGTATGATACTTGCATTGCCTTGGTCATTGACGAGTGTCCGGATGCAGTCTCTGATGAAAGTCTTGATGGTTTCAAGGTTTTGGACTTGCAATCACATTCTTCCGGGTTTGAAGAGTGATGAATTACAAAGATGCCCTGACTCGATGGTGATTGGGAGTTTCTTCCCAGGTAGGAAGTGAAGAAGAGCAAAGAGAGACATCTGCTGAGATCCAAGGATTTTTGTTGAATGGAAAGTCAAGGCTGAAGCCTGGCACACTTGAGGGTTCCAGGAGAGTTCTAGCTCACATCCTCATCTTCTCAGAATCTAAAAGAAGCTAGACTGGGCAGGCGGCCACTGATGTGAGACCTTTTAAGTTCTGTGGAGGTCACACCTCTCGAGGGTCAAAGAGTCAATGGTGACTTGCACTTTTGGAGGGAAAGTTTGACAAAAATCTTTGTCTTCACAGCATAGTAATATACATATGTAATTCGACTGGGTGTTGATGCAAAAACTACTAAAGTGTCTTAGAACACTAATATGTTGCATATGTACCAACATATAATATACACTCTCATTTAGATAATCAGAAGACAAATTCATAGATACTAAACCTGGTATAGGTAAGATTGCATGAACGAGTGGTTCTATCATAAGCATGGCCTTGATCGATTGCCTCTCTGAGATCGATTGCTTCAGTCTGTTGCACGCTGCTGAGAGGTTTGTGATTGTAGCTCCGTGTAGCTTCGCTTCTTATTGAATCTCTACCTTACTTTCACTCCTTTTTTTTCTAAAGTGATAACATATAATTTAATTCCCACCATATTTCAGGTGCTATCCTTCAAACTAATCTAACTAATTTGTTCGCTCGCTTTTAAAAGCCCGTTAGCTTGTCACTCGCGGTTCCATTTGCATTTCGCGCCTATTATTTATTTATTTTTATTTTTTCCTCGCTCCGTTTTTCACAAGCTCATCAAACAACAGTGGTAAGTGGTAAGTTAAGTTGGTGTCATTCATCAATCACAGTGAGTAATGGCTTCTTCTCCTGCTATTGTTGTTTGCACTGTCTGCCACATGTATAGTTTATCTGTCTCTGTCAGCAGCGAGGGATTCACATGTGATAAATGCAGGGAAATAGTTAGGCTGACAGAGAAGGTTTTAGAATTAGAGACACGCATCCAAACTTTAATTGAGGATAGTAAGAATGTGAGGGCTGTAGATACTGCTTTGGATGCGACTAGTTCAGGGAGTCCTGTACATTGTTCGGTTTCGGTTGAGCCCGTGCAGCAGGGCAGCTGGGTGACATTGAGGCGGCATAGTCGCGGGTCAAAACACCACTCTTCCGTTCCGATCAGAACATCAAACAGGTTCTCCCCACTCAGTGAAGCACCCACTGAGAAACCTGATGAAAGTGCTCTAGTTATTGGCGATTCTATTGTACGGAACGTGAAAATAGAGACACCAGCCACCATAGTCCATTGTTTACCAGGAGCCAGAGCGCCTGACATCTTGGCAAATTTAAAAGTGCTGGCTAATGCTAAACGTAAATTCAGTAAGATTGTTATCCACGTCGGCGCTAATGATGTTCGACTTCGCCAGTCGGAGATCACTAAAAATAATGTTAAAGAGGTGTGTGAACTTGCAAGTACGATGTCAGACACTGTAATATGCTCTGGTCCCCTCCCTGCTTACCGGGGTGATGAGATTCATAGCAGACTGTCGTCACTTAATGGCTGGATGTCTAAGTGGTGCCCGCAAAATAACATAGGCTTTATAGACAATTGGATGAGTTTTTGGGGCAGACCTGACCTGTTGAAAAGAGATGGTGTTCATCCCTCCTGGGGTGGTGCCGCTCTTCTCTCTAGAAATATGGCACATAGTCTTAGAGTTTGTACTTGACTAACTGGAGCCCAGGTCAGGAAGCAGACAGACTGGCTAAACCGATCGTCTGCTAGCCGCCTCACGTCACAGAAGTCAGTTAACTCTCAGCACATAGAAACTTTTTCACCTAGATATCACTCTATAGAGACTGTGTCTGTTCCCCGAACTAAAAAAAGAACTAGAAAATACAGAAAACATCCAAACCAATGTAATAGTAACAATTTAATTGATGTTCAACAAATAAAAAAAACAATATAATACAGATAAAGACTTGATAAAGCTTGGCTTATTGAATATTAGATCCCTTTCTTCAAAAGCACTTTTTGTAAATGATATGTTCACTGACCATAAACTAGATGTGCTTTGTCTGACAGAAACCTGGCTAAAACAAGATGATTACATTACTTTAAACAAGTCTACACCCCAAGATTACTGTTACAAACATGAACCGCGTCCAAAAGGTAAAGGGGGAGGTGTTGCTACAATTTATAGAAATATTTTCAGTATCTCTCAAAGGTCGGGCTTCAAGTATAATTCGTTTGAAGTAATGGTGCTCCATATAACGTTATCCAAAGAAACAAGCGTTAATGATAAATCCTCTGTGATGTTTGTACTGGCTACTGTATACAGGCAACCAGGGCACCATACAGACTTTATTAAAGAATTTTCTGATTTTCTGTCGGAGTTAGTGCTGACTGCAGATAAAGTCCTAATTGTTGGTGATTTTAATATCCATGTTGATAATGAAAAAGATTCGTTGGGATCAGCATTTATAGACATTTTAAACTCTATTGGTGTTAAACAACATGTGTCAGGACCTACTCATTGTCGAAATCATACTCTAGATTTAATACTGTCACATGGAATTGATGTTAGTGGGGTTGAAATTTTGCAGCAGAGCGATGATATCTCAGATCATTATCTAGTCTCCTGTATATTCCATATAGCTAAAGCTGTAAAGCCAACTTCTTGTTACAAATATGGTAGAACCATTACCTCTACCACAAAAGACTGCTTTATAAATAATCTTCCTGACTTATCTCAGTTCCTCAGTTTATCCAATAGCTCAGAACAACTAGATGATGTAACAGGAACTATGGACTCTCTCTTTTCTAGCACTTTAGATGCGGTTGCTCCTTTACGCTTAAGGAAGATTAAGGATAAGAGTCCAACACCGTGGTATAATGAGCACACTCGCGCCCTAAAGAGAGCAGCCCGGAAAATGGAGCGCAGCTGGAGGAAAACTAAATTAGAGGTATTTCGTTTAGCTTGGCGGGAAAGTACCCTATCCTACAGAAAAGCATTAAAAACTGCTAGATCTGATTACTTTTCGTCTCTTCTAGAAGTAAACAAACATAACCCTCGGTATTTATTCAATACAGTGACTAAATTAACGAAAAATAAAGCATCAACAGGTGTTGGCATTTCCCAAGAGCATAGCAGTAATGACTTTATGAACTATTTTACTTCCAAGATCGATACTATCAGAGATAAAATTGTATCCTTGCAGCCGTCAGCTACAGTATCGCATCAGATAGCACACTATAGATCCCCTGAGGAACAATTCCGTTCATTCTCTACTGTAGGAGAGGAAGAATTGTATAAACTTGTTAAATCATCTAAACCAACAACATGTATGTTAGACCCGATTCCATCGAAACTACTAAAAGAGCTGCTTCCAGAAGTCATAGATCCTCTTTTGGCTATTATTAATTCATCATTGTCATTAGGATATGTCCCCAAAACCTTCAAATTGGCTGTTATTAAGCCTCTCATTAAAAAACCACAACTTGACCCCAAAGACCTAGTTAATTATAGACCGATCTCAAATCTCCCTTTTCTGTCAAAGATACTAGAAAAGGTAGTATCCTCACAATTATATTCCTTCCTAGAGAAAAATGATATCTGTGAGGAATTCCAGTCAGGATTTAGATCATATCATAGTACTGAGACTGCTCTCCTTAGAGTTACAAATGACCTGCTTCTATCATCTGATCGTGGTTGTATCTCTTTATTAGTTCTACTGGATCTTAGCGCTGCGTTCGACACTATCGACCACAACATTCTTTTAAATAGACTACAAAACTTTGTTGGCATTAGTGGAAGCGCCTTAGCATGGTTCAAATCATACTTATCTGACCGCCATCAGTTCGTAGCAGTGAATGAAGAGGTATCATATTGTGACGGATCGACGGCCCTCCCCCTCATCATCATCACCACCCCGTCCCTTATTCGCCGCCCTTCACCAGGCTCCCGACTGGAGTGGGTGGATGAGAGGAGGGGCGTGGGACTAATGTGGGCTGGCGGCGTGTGATGAGGCACAGCTGGACTGAATTAAGCCTCATCACCGCCGCCTTTAAATGCCGAGCGCGCCTCTCCTCGGGAGACCGGTCTCTTTCCCCGTGCATGCACACTGGTGTCCTCGTGGGTCCAGGAAGGGTGCGTCGAGGGACATCGCGCCGCCGAGGATGTGAGCCGCGGAACCTCCAGGGTCATCGTGCAAGCCGCACCCGTATAACGGCCGTCGGGCCAGGATGCCGGGCCGTCCATCCCGCCAATGCCCGTAAGAGGCAGAAGAGGAAGAGCCGCCGCTCCAGAGAAGCCGCCGCCCCTCGTGCCCCGGACCGCGGGAGCGTGTGCGGCCACCTGACTCCGCCCCTTGCCTGGACCCTTCCCTTTTGGAACACTGCCCTCCTTCACGAGCCCCGCAGCACATCGAGGACACCAGATCCCCCCCCTTCTTTGGACACTTCTTTCCCCTGGACACTTTTATTTTATTATTTTTGTTCAATAAAAACCTCTCCGAGGCCTGACGCCACACCCACTGTGTCTGTCGTTGGCTCCTCCCGTCACAATATCGATCACAAGTACAGTATGGAGTACCTCAAGGCTCAGTACTAGGGCCGTTACTTTTCACGCTTTACATGTTACCCTTGGGAGATATTATCAGGAGACATGGTGTTAGCTTTCACTGTTATGCTGATGATACTCAGCTCTATATTTCTTCGCGGCCCGGTGAAACATACCAAATTGAGAAACTAACGGAATGCATAGTCGATATAAAAAACTGGATGACGAGTAATTTTTTACTCCTAAATTCTGAAAAAACAGAGGTGTTAGTTATCGGACCTAAAAACCCCACATGTAACAACCTAGAACATTATCTAACACTTGATGGCTGCTCTGTAAATTCTTCTTCATCAGTCAGGAACCTAGGTGTGCTGTTCGATAGCAATCTTTCATTTGAAATCCATGTTTCTAGCATCTGTAAAACTGCGTTTTTTCATCTCAAAAACATATCTAAATTACGACCTATGCTCTCAACGTCAAATGCAGAAATGTTAGTTCATGCGTTTATGACCTCAAGGCTAGACTACTGTAATGTTTTATTGGGTGGTTGTTCTGCACGCTTGATCAACAAACTACAGTTAGTCCAAAATGCAGCAGCTAGAGTCCTTACTAGAACCAGGAAATATGATCATATTAGCCCGGTCCTGTCAACACTGCACTGGCTCCCTATCAAACATCGGATAGATTTTAAAACCTTGTTAATTACTTATAAAGCCCTGAATGGTTTAGCTCCTCAGTACTTGAGCGAGCTCTTATCGCATTATAGTCCTCCACGTCCGCTGCGTTCTCAAAACTCTGGCCGTTTGATAATACCTAGAATATCAAAATCGACTGCGGGCGGCAGATCCTTTTCCTATTTAGCACCCAAACTCTGGAACAATCTACCTAACACTGTTCGGGAGGCAGACACACTCTGTCAGTTTAAATCTAGATTAAAGACCCATCTCTTTACCCTGGCGTACACATAACACACTAATACGCTTCTATTATTCAAATCCGTTAAAGGATTGATAGGCTGCATTAATTAGATCAACCGGAACCGGGAACACTTCCCACAACACACGGTGTACTCGTTACATCGTAAGTAGAATGGCATCTACGCTAATATTTGTCTGTTTCTTTCCTATGATCAGATGGTGGATCAGCACCAAGAGATGATGTCTGCAGCCCTGATCATCAGCGGAGACCAGGACACCCAGATGACCCCCGGAGACCTCGATTAAAATACATTAAAACTAAAAAATATAACTAAAAATATAGTAAAATACCTAACTACATAATACTACTATCGTTAGAACCTGAAACTTTTGAACTGTGGGTGTCATCTGGTCAGAGGAGAACTGGCCCCCCGACTGAGCCTGGTTTCTCCCAAGGTTTTTTTTTTCTCCATTCTGTCACAGAGGGAGTTTTGGTTCCTTGCCGCTGTCGCCTCTGGCTTGCTCAGTTGGGGACACCTAATTTCTAGAGATTATCGCCGATTTGATTGCTCATATACTATTTAAACTAAACTGAGCTAGACAATGACATCTCTGAATTCAATAATGAAATGTCTTTGACTGAAAATTGAATGTTTAATCTTATTATATATTACTGACACTCTGTCCTCCAATTTGATACTGTTAAGTGCTTTGACACAATCTGTATTGGTAAAAGCGCTATATAAATAAAGGTGACTTGTGAAAGCATGCATAAAACAAAACACCATATACAAGAAGGTAGTAATCATACACAATGACCTGGGGATATGCATTATAGGAAGGTCATAGAAAAATTTGTCTATGAATTAATGAAAGAAGTTGTTTCCTATAGCAGTATGTGTCTGTTTTAGAGATAATTGAGTAGGGGGGAAGATTCTCTCTCGATACTTTTAGGTCATAAAGTTGATCTGATCTGATCTGGCTGAGATGTCCTGGTTGCCGTGGTAACCAGGGGCCTGGGGTCCTTCACAGACATCCTGGCACCCAATATGTTTATTGGGCGAGGTGTCTGTGATTATTTGTTAATCTAATGAATACTTGATTTGTTAAATCTAATGAACAATTGTGCGTCGGATTGGTCCAAATGCTACACTAAAAAATAAAGATTTCAATCAGTTGCAAGAATTTGCAGATCTGCTACTGGAAGTGCAGGCAGTGAAAGGGAAGACCTGGTCTTGGATTCCTTGACACATCAAAGAGGATAAACCTTTTTCATACTTAGTTGAGTTTGTCAATGAGTATGCTGATATGAGAACAGATCCCAGCTTGTCCTTTCAATCTTCCAACACATTGCATCATAAAGGTGAAAGGATTCCAATCAAGCAGTCAAGGTTCAGACTGTTCTGATCTGTTACAAGTGCTGTGTTTTAGAGACCTGCACTCCTGCGGGAGTACCGTGGGACCCAACGCAACAGAGTGTGGCGTGGGACCACACTTGATGAGCAAGTGTGGGTGTGGGCGGGTAGAGACTTGTGTGTGTGCAGAATGCGAGAGAATAAAATGATTCATGAAAAATAGAAGTAAAACATAAAATATCTAAAAACATATTGTGATGGGAGGAGCCAACGACAGACACAGTGGGTGTGGCGTCAGGCCTCGGAGAGGCTTTTATTAAACAAAAACCAATAAAATAAAGTGTCCAGGGGGAAGAAGTGTCCAAACGAAACAGGGGGATCTGGTGTCCTCGTTGTGCTGCGGGGTTTGTGAAGGAGGGCAGTGTTCCGGGAGGAAGGGTCCAGGGAAGGGGCGGAGTCCGGTGGCCGCATGTGCTCCCGCTCTGGTCCGGTTACGAGGGGCGGCGGCTTCTTCTGAGCGGCGGCTCTTCCTCTTCTTCCTCGGCCTTTGGCGGGACTTGATCGGCCCGGCATCCTGACCCGTCGGCCGTAATACGGGTGCGGCTTTCATCCTGACTCTGGATCCCGCGGCTCACATCTCTGGTGGCACGACGTCCCTCAATGCACCCTTCCTGGACCCACGAGGACACCAGCGTGCATGCACGGGGGAAGAGACCGGTCTGTCGAGGAAGGGCGCGCTTGGCATTTAACAGCGGCGGTGATGAGGCTTCATTCAGTCCAGCTGTGCCTCATCACACACTGCCAGCCCACGTTGTTCCCACGCCCCTCCTCTCTCACACACCTGGTTAAGGGCGGCGAATAAGGGACAGGGTGGTGATGATAATAAGGGGGAGGGCAACCGACTCGTCACAATATAAATTGTTATTCATCTATTGCACAAGAACAACTAATATAAAGTAAAAATGATTAACAGGCGTAAGCATAGGCAGAGCTTCTATTTAAAAGATGTGTTTAAAGTTTTGAACAATGTAGCCAGTCATATAGACATGTATCTCATAACACACGAAGTGAAGACATTGTGAAAGATTCATATATTTGTTGTGTTATAACAGAGCTTTATGAGATCGCGATGAACTGAGATGTCAGCTTTTTAGTGACAGCAAAGAGAGCGCTATTTGCTCTCATTCTGCCATGCCAAACCATCTACGCAGCAGACCATGCTTGATTTTCTATTGCAGTGCTTTGTGAATGTTGATGCATAGCCTAAATAACAAAAATGTTATTGGGAGAGTTTGTTCTGGGATGTTGTGTAACTTAGGAGATGTTACAGAGCTATTTAATGTACATTTCATGGATGTACTGAAAAAAATCTATATAGGTTGCTTTTATGCACACTTTTGCGGTTGGGAGCGGGACCAGATAAAATATATTTCTGCAGGAGTGGGCGGGCACGAGACTGAATCCTGTGGGAGGGAGACTGAAAAATCCATCCTATGCTGGTCTCCACTGTGTTTCCTCAGATCATATAGCTAGAGACTGCAGGATGCCTATACATTGTTCAGAATGCAATAGCCAGGACCATGTCTCTGCCCTTCATGATAGTCCTGCTCTGTGGTTCGAAAAGAGACCTGCCGCACCAACAGAGGCTCAAGGCAGTGAGAGAGAGAAGCCAACCTCCACAGTGACAATGTCTGTCTGCAGATATGCAGAATAGGTCTAAAAGGAAAGTCATGCTCAAAAATGTGTCTAGTAAGGATAAGAAGTGTATGTATGTCATGTTGGATGATCAGAGTAACCTCTCTTTAGTGAGGTGTGAATAAAATTTCAAATTCAATCATTTTCAAATTAATCTCAAAATCAGTTGACCATAAATAATGACTAACATTTCCCATTTTCCTGCAGGCCTAAGCATTAAGTGCATTTTGAGAAACAGAAAATTGTGGGCATTCGTGGCCTAATGGTTAGAGAGTCGGACTCGTAACCCAAAGGTTACATTTGGTTATGAGTTCCAAAGTTCCAAAGGTTACAAGTTCGAGTCTCAGGTCCGGCAGGAATTGGGGAGTGAATGTACAGCGCTCTCTTCCACCTTCAATACCACGACAGAGGTGCCCTTGAGCAAGGCACCGAACCCCCAACTGCTCCCTGGGCGCTACAGCATAAATGGCTGCCCACTGTGTTCACGGTGTGTGTGTGTGTGTGTCACGGGTCGGTCAAGAGATGAGGCGAGGACTCAAGTGCAGGAGAAAGCGGGTCTTTTAATAACAAAAAGCAACAAAAAAAGAACAAAAACCACCCCGAGGGGGAAAACATGCAGGCAGGCAGGCAGAGAGCCACAGCACACACGACACCAAAATCTCCAACATAAAACACCCAACATTAAACAACGAAACAGCACGGAACTGCAGACACCAGGATACTATATGGGGAGCCAAACGAGGAGGACACAAGTGAAGTAACTGAAACAATAATGAGATAACAAGGAGGGTGGGGTCAGACAATAGACAGAAAAGCACATGGCACCAACAACAAACAATAAGCCATGTGCTACACAGTGACATCTGGTGGCCAACCAGGGCACACCAGCAGGGCCGTGACACAACCCCCCCTTTAAGGAGCGGATTCTAGACGCTCCACACACTAGAACTTAAATAAAAAATGTCTAGGAGGGAGGTGTGCCAGAGGCGGATAAGGGGGAGAGATGGTGGGCCAGGCCCATGTAGCGGCAGAGGGGGACCTGGGGGCCGAGGTAGCGCCGGCGGGATGGGGACCCAGGGCAGAGCCCGCGGCCACATCAGCGGTGTGTGTGGAGCTGCCACCCCGTAGCGGGCAATGGCTGGCTCCACCTCCTTGGGAGCCTTGTGAGCCTTGTGAGCGGGCACCCCCGCCTCGGAGGGACTGGAAGCGGACACCGCCGCCTCGGGAAAGCCTGAGATGAGCCCTGCACCTTCGGAGACAAACCCAACGGACGCCGCCGCCTCGGGAACCTTGTGTGTGGACACCGCCGCCTCGGGAACCTTGTGTGCGGACACCGCCGCCTCGGGGATACTGTGAGGATCGTGAGCGGCCATCGCCGCCTCGGGAACCTTGTGAGCGGACACCGCCGCCTCGGGAACCTTGTGTGCGGACACCGCCGCCTCGGGAACCTTGTGTGCGGACACCGCCGCCTCGGGAACCTTGTGTGCGGACACCGCCGCCTCGGGAACCTTGTGTGCGGACACCGCCGCTTCGGGGATCCTGTGAGGATCGTGAGTGGCCATCGCCGCCTCGGGAACCTTGTGAGCGGACACCGCCGCTTCGGGAACCTTGTGAGCGGACACCGCCGCTTCGGGGATCCTGTGAGAATCGTGAGCGGCCACCGCCGCTTCGGGACGATCGTGAACGGCTACCGCCGTTTCGGGACGATCGTGAGCGGACACCGCTGCCTCGGGAACCTTGTGTGCGGACACCGCCGCCTCGGGAACCTTGTGTGCGGACACCGCCGCCTCGGGAACCTTGTGTGCGGACACCGCCGCCTCGGGAACCTTGTGTGCGGACACCGCCGCCTCGGGAACCTTGTGTGCGGACACCGCCGCCTCGGGAACCTTGTGTGCGGACACCGCCGCCTCGGGAACCTTGTGTGCGGACACAGCCGCCTCGGGAACCTTGTGTGCGGACACCGCCGCTTCGGGGATCCTGAGAGGATCGTGAGCGGCCACCGCCGCTTCGGGACGATCGTGAACGGCCACCGCCGTTTCGGGACGATCGTAAACGGCCACCGCCGTTTCGGGACGATCGTGAACGGCTACCGCCGTTTCTGGACGATCGTGAACGGCCACCGCCGTTTCGGGACGATCGTGAAGGGCTACCGCCGCCTCGGGAACCTTGTGTGCAGACACCGCCGCCTCGGGGATCCTGTGAGGATCGTGAGCGGCCACCGCCGCCTCGGGAACCTTGTGAGCGGACACCGCCGCTTCGGGGATCCTGTGAGGATCGTGAGCGGCCACCGCCGCTTCGGGACGATCGTGAACGGCTACCGCCGCTTCGGGACGATCGTGAACGGCTACCGCCGCCTCGGGAACCTTGTGTGCGGACACCGCCGCCTCGGGAGGATCGTGAGCGGGCACCGCCGCCTCGAGAGGTTCGTGAGCGGGCAACGCCGCCTCGGAGGAACTGTGAGCGGGCACCGCGGCCTCGAGAGGTTCGTGAGCGGGCACCGCCGCCTCGGGAGCTTTGTGAGCCGCTTCGGGAGCTTTGTGAGCGGGCGCCGCCTCTTCGGGAAGGCCTGAGATGAGCCCCGCCCCCTCGGAGAACAGCTCAGTAGACATCACCGCTTCGGGAGCTTTGTGAGCGGGCGCCGCCGCTTCGGGAGCTTTGTGAGCGGGAATCGCTGCCTTGAGAGGACCGCGAGCAGACCATGCCGCTCGCAATGACATCAGTGGGGGTTCCTGCACGCTTCGTATCAGCCCGGGACGCTCTGGGAGCGGGCTGAAGGTACTGGGTGCGGCAGACAAGGCCTCTGACGCCCCTTTGATTGCCGCTGGGGGCTCTGCAGCTTCGTCGGCTGCCACTGGGGGCACTGCGGCTTCTGCAGCTCTGTCGGCCACCACTGGAGGCGCTGCCTGAGGCACTCCAGCCACCCTAGCTGGGGAACGTGCCAGGAACTCCACAAACTCCCCAAACGTCAGGTGGTCCAACCCCCTCATCCTCCACCATTTGAGGGGCTCCTCAAGGGCACTATTGAAAAGGTCCTTGAGGGCCGCATCATTGTACCCCAAACCTTCTGCTGCACCACAGAACCTCAGGGCAAACTTCCTCACGTCAGTGCCCTGCTGACGGAGGGAGCTCAGGGCCTGGAACTGGAGGATGCGTTGGTAGAGGGGGCTGCTGACGTTAGAGGCTGGTGGATGGTGTGAGCCCATTCTCCGCTGAGTCCTCATTTGGCTGTTTCGTTCTGTCACGGGTCGGTCAAGAGATGAGGTGAGGACTCAAGTGCAGGAGAAAGCGGGTCTTTTAATAACAAAAAGCAACAAAAAAGAACAAAAACCAGCCCGAGGGGGAAAACATGCAGGCAGGCAGGCAGGCAGAGAGCCACAGCACACACGACACCAAAATCTCCAACATAAAACACCCAACATTAAACAACGAAACAGCACGGAACTGCAGACACCAGGATACTATATGGGGAGCCAAACGAGGAGGACACAGGTGAAGTAACTGAAACAATAATGAGATAACAAGGAGGGTGGGGTCAGACAATAGACAGAAAAGCACATGGCACCAACAACAAACAATAAGCCATGTGCTACACAGTGACATCTGGTGGCCAACCAGGGCACACCAGCAGGGCCGTGACAGTGTGTGTGTGTGTGTGTGTGTGTTCACTGCTGTGTGTGTGCACTTAGGATGGGTTAAATGCAGAGCACAAATTCCGAGTATGGGTAACCATACTCGGCCACATGTCACGTCACTTCTTTCTCTCACTAAAAGAATGAAATGTTCTAACCTTGAGTAGTGTTACAATAGTGAACACATATAGACAAAGGCTAGATGTCTGTCTGAAAATATTAATAACCATATGGTCTTGTGATTTGGAGAACAAGATGAAGTAATCAGTAACAGAGGCGGGTTGCTGATTTGACATATAAATCAAATTAAAGGAGAATGATGTCATGTGACATAATGTTACTTCTGCTATGCACCTTGTATTCTTTTGGTTGAGGGGCTCTCTGTGATTGGAATGAGGTCCTACCGGCCATGATTAAAGCATATTCAAAGGCATTGTCTGGAGTCTCTCTGGTTATTGCTGCGCAGCAGGTTGAACATTGGAGATCTTAATCCCAAGTGATATTGTTCATAGGGGACGAGACGTAGTCCGACTCAGAGTGGGACTCTCTTAGGCATCGAATAGCTGTAATTCTTAGCTGAATTGTCTTAGGCCTGGTTCTCCAGTGCGGTCAGAGCTATCGTGGTTTGCGGTCAGAAAAGTCACCTGAGTATAATTTCGGTGTCAGGAGACACAACTAAACTTAAAGAGTTACTCCACACCAAAATGAAAATTTTGTCATTAATCACTTACACGCATGTCGTTCCAAACCCGTAAAAGCTTCGTTCGTCTTCGGAACACAATTTAAGATATTTTAGATATTTAGGTTTTCATCCAAAAACCTCCTGTTTTTTTTTCTCTCTAACAAATATCCTTTTTTTCTCTCTAACAAATATCTGTTGTACATACCCTGCAGCTCCTCAAACATTGAGCAAAATAAAACAAGTATTTTTTTTTTCAAATTACTTTCCAAATTTAGAAATCATTTTCTTTCGTTTAAGCAGTGTGAGAACGCAATGATGCTCTAAATGTGTTGGCAAATCAACGTGATACTTCCTGTTTTCTTTTCCGCCCGTCCTACGAAGGCTGTCTCATTTAATTATAGGTTGAGGACACTTCGTATACGTTATGCATATGTAATGGAGTGATCCCCTTTGGTGAATTTTCCGTTCTGTGCGGGTGGATGGAGTTGGGTGGAAGTCAAGTTTACGGCCCCTTTAAAAGAAAGTGCGGAGATTTCCCTTTACTTCCGTTTCTTCCAGCATGGTATACTGGCTGCGTGTTGATCGTGTCGAGAAAACTATTTGATGTGCGTCAAGCATTGAGCTAGTAAACACAGTAACCTGTATAAGGTTGGAATTCTTCTCTAACTCTGGGCGTGGGCCCGAGGGTGTTCAACCACATCAACGCATTTCAGGCTTGATCCAGGCAGGATTGGTGGATCATTCACCACTTGTATTGAGAACCAGTTAATTGTGCTGCAGAAATTTGTCCGTTGCTGTCTTGCTGCTGTGCGGCGGCTTGACTGTGCTGCTGTGTGGCGGCTTGATTGTGCTGCTGTGCTGCGTAAAAGTAATTTGCTTCCCTTCAAGGGCATTGGACTGTGTGTGTTCAAGTCGCATTATAGCGAATTAATCATGTGTGTGAGTGAGTATGTGTTTGTATGGAGTGTGAGCATGTGGTTGTTGTTGGTGTGTGTGCAAACTCTCGGTGGTGTTTCGTTTTTTTTATTTTGATTGATCTAATTGTAGTTTCTGTAATTTTGTATTTTGTTTTGTTGTGAGAATCGTGTGTGGCTATTGTTATCTTTGATTGTCAATTCCCTTCTAACCACCAGGGCTATCATCTGTGGGGAGGGTTTACTGTTTTTTTTGTTGTTTGGTTTGTTTGTAGTGTGGGTGGTGGTTTTGGTTCATTATTTATTTTTGAGTGAGGGTAATTTTATTTTGCTTTATTGGTTTGTGGGCAAGTGTGAATTTTGAAGGGTTTCGTTGTATTGAATTTACTGGGGTTTTTCAGTTTTTTTCCTTCTTACTAAATGTTGAATTATCCCAAGGGATATTGAGGTTGTCAAGTCAAGATACATTAGTACAGGTGGCCATTGAATACTATTTTTATGTAAAAACAGTATTGCATTTGTAATTTGTGTTTTTCTAACGAATTGTGTTTTGTATGATGATATATTTGTGCATCAATTAAAGAAGATTGTTTGTACACCTCTCTGCTGGTTTCTTCCATTTGTTTGGAAAAACCCTGTAGTGGTGGAAAAACATCTACATTATGTCATATCTTAGGTGGACCATTATGTGGAATTCATGGAGACAATTTTCAAAAAAGGACATGCAGAAATTGTGCCCCCTCTTGAAGACAACAAGGAATGTTGGTACCTCCCAAGTTTTGGCATTTATTACCCACAAAAGTCTGGGAAGATTAGGATAGTGAGTATTTGACTCAAGTGCTCAATACAACAACATTTCCTTATATCAAGTTCTCCTCAAAGGCCGAGACCTGAATGATAGCCTGATAGGTGTGATCATCCGCTCCAGATCTGACTCATGCTTTGATGGCAGACATTGAGCAAATGCTTCACAGTTTTCTGGTCAAAGAGGAACATCGAGATTACCTGCGCTTCTTGTGGTTTCAAGATCACAAACTTGATGGACATATTGTGGAGTACCGCATGAGGATCCATGTTTTTGGCAAGTGCCCCTCGCTGTCGGTAGCTGTATACAGACTCAAGAGAACAGCTGCAGAGGGAGAGTATGGAAGTGATGCAAGACTCTTCATTAAGAACCATTTCTATGTGGATGACGGGTTGAAATTGGTCAGTTCAGAAGCTGAGGCTACTGCACAGAGCTCAGAAGATGCTAACACGATCCAACCTTCACCTACACAAGATCTCATCTAACAGCCCCGTCATCATGAGAGCCTTCCCGAATCTGATCTGGCAACAACTCTACAGGGCCACGATCTCTGTGTAAACTCACCAGCCATCCAACGAAGCTTAGGATTATATTGGGAATTGTCAACAGATACATTTGTATTTCAAGTATCCATAAGCGACATACCTTACACTAAGTGAGGAGTGCTATCTACCATCAACAGCTTGTGTGATCCTCTAGGATTTATAGTACCTGTAAGCATTGAGAGTCGCTCCATTCTGAGAGACATCTTTGGAGATGCATATGATTGGAATGTTGTTTTGCCCAAAGAAAAACTAGAGCGATGACAGAAATTGAAAGATTCCCTCAAATATCTCCAAGGACTAAAAATCCCAAGAAGGTATACATCCACTTTGTTGTCTACTGCACACAGGAAAGAGATCATTGTCTTTTGTGATGCTTCTACTAAAGTTGTAGGCACAGCAGCTTACTTGAAAATTACTAATGCAGATGGTCTCAGTGAAGTGGGTTACCTCTTCAGCAGGCCAAAACTAGCTCCAAAGCCAGATATCACTATTCCTCGACTCGAGTTATGTGCAGCTGAACTCGCAGTTTGAGTAGCAGAAGTGTTTTAAGTGTCACAAGTGTTTCAAACAAATTTTGAAAGTGCTAGACAAAAAATCAAGGGACCATCATTATTGTACTATTTTGAAAAAGTTTAATTTTTTTAATTTTTTAAATTTCGTATTTTACAGTGATGTATGCCTGATGTACAAAATTATTCATAATCTTGCTCCCCCTCCTCTTAGGGGATGCCCGGCCCATAACGGCAGTGCCGGTAAGACAAGAGCATCTGCTAGGGGGGATTTAGTACCACAGTATAGAAAAACAGTCTTTGGTCAAACAGTGTTCTCAGTTAGAGTAGTGAGGTTATGGAATTCCTTACCTACAAATATCCGAAGTATTGACAATTTCACAGTTTTTAAAACTCTCTTCTAATGAGCTGGTTATCTGAATCAGGTGTGTTAACTAAGAGAGACATGCAAACTATGCAGAGCGGGGGGGGGGGGGGGGGGGGTTGTGAGTGGGTTGTTTTAACAACAGTACTAATATGGCTATCATTACTTTGTTACCTAAACCTAACAAAGATCTGACTCTGTGTGGAAATTATAGACCGTTGTCTCTTTTAAACAGTGACGTGAAATTGTTCGTTAAAGTTTTGGCCTCTTGCTTAGAGGTATTCATGACTAAATTGGTGCATAACGATCAGACTGATTTTTATTAAATCTTATCTTGCTGCTGATAATTTTGGTAATGTAAGCTATGTCCTTGAATGCTAAGAAAGCCTTTGATAGGCTTGAATGGCATTACCTTTGGTAATCATTGGAATAGTTTGGTTTAGGCAGAGAATTTATCAGTATGGTCAAACTACTATATGCCAATCCCTCTGCTGTGGTCATGACAGGTGGAATCACCTCTCCAAAGTCTTCCATATTATGCTGGACGCATCAGGGTTGCCCCCTCTTGCCACTCTTGTTCTCTCTCTTGAGCCTCTTGCACAGAAAATTCATTAACATTCTTTGATAAATCCTATAACATTTTGTAATACTTCACATAGGATTTCATTATACACGGATTACATCCTGTTATATAACAGTGATACAAGTCTATCCATCATATTTTGTCAGTCTTTAACTCTTTTTGCCAATTCTCTAGGTATAAGATCAATTGGAACAAATCTGCATTGATGCATTTAAATAATTTATCTGTTAATTCTGTTTTACCATCTTTTATTCTATATTTGGGTGTGGACATCTATCTCTCTCTACACACATTAGCTTTGAAAAATTTCCAGAGTATATGTATATATAATCGTGTAGAGAATGTTGACTCATTGGTCAACATTACCTTTATCTTTACACGGCCAGGTTTCTTTCATTAATATTGATATATTACCTTGCATTAGGTATGTTGCAGGGATGTTGGTGGACTTGCACTACCTGACTTTAAGCTTTATCATTGGATGTTTATCTTGCGCCCTCTCACAGTGTGGCTGAATCCTGATTCGAATGTATCTTGGCAACCGATTGAATTTAATCTGGCTCTACTATATAGACTACAGGATTTGATCTATTGCAACATTCTATTAAAGAATGTGAAACAACGTATTGATCCTGTTATGTCATATCTTCTTTCTATCTGGCAGGCTGCCTCAAAGTTTTCCCATAATGATCACAATTGGCATTCCCATTCCCTGTTATTCCGTAATCACAAATTTCTTTCAGTTAATAAACCTTTTGCTTTCTCTGTTTGGAGAAAAAGTGATAAAGTGATCAATGTTTTGGCCGATGTTTGGGGGAACAATGGTTTACAGTCCTTTAATGATTTACGAACAAAATATAATTTACCAGGCACTTCTTTTTCTTATATCTGCACTTGAGATCTGCCATGCGTTCATAAGGGGTCCCTTGGGGCTCTAGTATTCCTTGTCTCACCTTACATAAATTGCTTACTTCATATGAGGCTACACAGGGTATGGTTTCTTTGTTGTCATTTTTGGAGGCTTCTTATAAAAGGCTCCCAATTGAGGATATTTGGTACAGGGATATTAATGGGGCTGGCTCAGAGTAATAACAAATGTTGGGATTGAATATGGGCAAATCTCATCAGTTGACTTATTTTAATATGATTCATAGGATGTATTTCACTCCCAGGAAGCATCAGTTAATGAAGATTTCCACCTCCCCTACATGTAACTTTTGTTGTTCAGGTTTCCACAATTTTGAAGGCCATTTTGGACTTGAAGGTAGCTTGTTGCCCAAGACTTTTGCTTCTAACGGATGATTCCCTTTGCACTTTCACTCTAACTCGGAAGAAGTTATTTTTCTGTGGACTTAAGTTTGCTAAAAAATGCTCGCCTTGCGCTGGAAACCTCCACACTCTCTAGCATGGACTCACTGGATGCAGTCATTTCTGGGCATTGCAAATTTGGAGCTTTCTGTAGCAAGATTACATGGGGCTTCTCAGAAGACTCGGCATGGATAGATGCAATCTCAAAAATCAAACAGGTGTAAGACCTATGTCTTATGTTTCTAACTTTATACTTTCAGTTACTGTATTTGGTTTCTGTTTTGCACTATTTTGAAAATGTTTTATTATATTTTCAAGGTATTATTGGGAGAAGGGGATGGAGGGTTTGGCTGCCTTGGGTATGTGGGAGAAAAGGATTCAAATGTTTGTTTGTATTTTTGTATGTAGATTCTATAACATAATAAAAAGTTGATCACTAAATGAATAATTTCAGATGAAAGAATATTTAAGAATAAAATGTAATTAAATCAACTTTAATGTACTCTTTTAGTATATCCTATAATATATCCTAAATACCATTAATATGTCCTAGATATCTTGTTTGTAGTGTGTAAGAAAAAGAGTGAATGCTTACCACAATATGCCCCAATGGTAAAGCGTCCTAAAATCATCATTTCAAATGACCTGCTGATTTTGGACATTCCCATCAGGCCTCCACCAATAAACGCAAGAACGTTATTGATAAGCATTGCTTTCCTCCTAGCATAAACAGAGAACATCAAATATTGTACCTGTATGTAACAAAATTAAAACTTTTGGATTTTACAATTTCAAGAAACAGAAAAGAATCCCATTAATTTCCTCCATATATTGAAAGGCCATTTTGTCACATCCGCTGAAAGTATATTTTCTGATGTTCTTTAGGTGAGTACAGGTGTGCCACTCCAATGTTATGCATGTCAGCTAAAATAAATCACAAAGGAAAGCACTGTGACCATCTCTGTCCATGAAATCTTAAGGGCATTTCATCATTACCTACATAGCTTTTGTAACCCATAACTGGAGATATGAATGCCAGTATCACGACTATGGCCTTCAACAAATTTGCCCTATTGTAAGAGTAGTTAAAATCAATTTGGATTAATTAGATAAACAATAACCCAGTCCTTTCTTAAACTTTTTCACTTGATGGTATGGTTTGAATTTGCCCATTCCCTTCCTGCTTTTCTTCACTCCCTCTTTATTTTCTTTCGCTCTCTTTCTTACTTAATCACTACACTATATATAAAAATAGATATTGTAATATTATATTATTAATACCTTCAAGCTGATGGTGGTTTTACAATGGTTTTACAATCAGTCAATAAATTACGAAACTGATCATTATCATTGATGTGGCACAATATTCAAGTACTGTGCCAATCTTAAGTCCGAACATTATTTGTTTTAGTTACATTCAGTTTCATATATAATAAAAAGTCAATATAGAGCTGACCTGCCAAAGAACTCTGAGATGATTCCCACAGAGAAGGAGGACAGCATGCCCCCAATGGAGAAGATGGCAACAGAGAGTGACCACAGAGATGTCAGAGTTTGTGGAGGGATTGGTTCTGCGTATCTTTCCATCCATGTTGAGTTATAGTCCTGCTCAATGATCTGAGGTCAGATAGATGGAGAAACAAGGGAAGACAAGAAGAGGGTGACATGAGACATTAGCACTCCTAGGATAAATTCAGCCCCATATCAGCATTAGTTAATTTTATGCTTTGTATATTACTTTTCACCCACATGACAGAAAATATCTTTCTTATCACATTTGAATGCAAATGCCTAGTATTGTTTTCTAAAGCAGGAGAAAGGGCTTCAGCTGTACTGAATCTGAAGCACAGACCAATGCAATTTGTGAGCTGTACATGAATGCAAATGTAAAATTACTCATTTATTACTCACAACTCATAAACTTTATGGGCAAAAGAGTTGGAGCACATTTGGGGTTTACATACACTATTATTCAGACATTTGGGGTCAGAAAGATTTTAAAAATATTTTTGAGAGATGTTTTAGAATTTTTTGCCTTACCTGAGGCTGCATTTAATTGATCAAAAATACAGAAAACAGTAATACTGTGAATATTATTACAAATTAAAATAAATTTGAATTTGAAATGTAATTTATAGCTGTGATGGTAAAGCATATATATTTACAAGTCCTTGCACAAGAACAAAGAGATTTCCAAAATGTGACCTTTAGTAGATGAAACAATAACATAAGCATAAGCTGTATGTTATTTTGGTCTCATCTGTGGAAATGTCACATCTAAATTTTCGCTCTCCCATGTGCCCTCAAAGCACACTCAAGGATTAGATGTTCCTGATTTGCTGTACATTGTAAGAGGTAAGCAAATGTTTTCACACTTTGGAAGCTTATAATGACACATTGGAATTAAATTTAAAAAAAAATAATTTAAAGGTATAAAAATTTTGAGGGACTGTAGATGCACTTGAAATGATTATAGCTGAATATTAAAATGTTATATAATACAGCTAAAACTGCACTTTAAATATTAGGTCACTGTTAATAAATATAGTCACAATCGTTTAGACAACATAATATCCAGATGTTTCAAAATTAAGCTTTAACAATACTTTTACAATATGTCCAAAAAATTTATGAGCAACAGATTTAAGTATAGATGAATTATTACCTTCTGTGGAGCATTGATGACTCCAATGTTGTAGCCAAATTGAAGGGAACCCAGAACAGCAGTAAACACTGACAGTGCGAGGGTTCCAGTTATTCTCTGCAGGACACCAACATTTACCATGTTTATAACTGCAATATCATAAGTCCATTAAAACAGAACAATTTTATCTGCACACTGTTGGTCAAATCTGTAACACTTTACAGTAAGGTCCCATTATTTAATGCATTAACATTAACTATAAATGAGCAATAGATATGCTACAGTATTTATTAATTTAGAATTGTTGTAGATAAACATGTAAGAGAGATATTGATGGTGATCTTGTTAACTGAATGGCAATGCAGACCCTCAGGGACATAATTGCCTCTACCTCAACCTGCGCATACAACGCAACCATTAAAGGAACACTCCACTTTTTTGGAAATAGGCTCATTCTCCAACTCCCCCAGAGTTAATAAGTTGAGTTTTATCGTTTTTGAATCCATTCAGCCCATCTCCGGATCTGGCGAGAGCACTTTTAGCATAGCTTAGCATAGATCATTGAATCCAATTAGACCAGTAGCATCGCGTTCAAAAACGATCAAAGAGTTTCGATATTTGTCCTATTTAAAACTTGACTCTTCTGTAGTTATATCGTGTACTAAGATCGGCGGAAAATGAAAAGTTGCGATTTTCTAGGCTGATATGATTAGGAACTACTCTCATTCCGGCGTAATAATCAAGGAACTTTGCTGCCGTAACATGGCCGCAGCAGGCGCAGTGATATTTTTGAACGCAATGCTACTGGTCTAATTGGATTCAATGATCTATGCTAAGCTATGCTAAAAGTGCTCTCGCCAGACCCGGAGATCGGCTGAATGGATTCAAAAACGGTAAAACTCAACTTATTAACTCTGGGGGAGTTGGAGAATGAGCCTATTTCCAAAAAAAGTGGAGTGTTCCTTTAAGTCATAGAATACTATTTCTTTACAGCAATATGTTCAACATTTGAAATGTTGAAAGCAATATATGCATCTGATTACTCTATCTTCATTTTTAATTAAGGATTGCAGCTTTTTAAAGCTTTATACTGATTTTGATCTGTTCTGTCTGTTTGTCATGTGTTTAGAGGTAAATGGTTCAGTCTGTTCCTATGTCTTTGTGGTTCATGTGGCATTAGCAGCGTGGACCACACACCTGTCTTTTCACTAAGTGACAGCAGCGCAGCACAAAGCAGACCACTTTCTTGTTTATATCTGCTGACACTTAATTAGGAGTGTCAAACACACCTCTCTAACCAAATGCTATATATATATATATATATATATATATATATATATATATATATATATATATATATATATATATATATATAATCTCTTACAAAAAATCTTACAATGTGCATCTAAATGAATTCTATATAAAATAAATTAAAAACATTTGTTGCTCATATTTTCATTGTTTTATGATGTAATGCAAACAAAAAAAGAAAAAAAGAAAAACAAACTAATGTAAAGCAAAGAAAGAAACAAACTAAATTAACTTTTTTTCCCCTCACTGGCATGACCCAGCTATTTTGAGATTCAGCTACAATCTGTTTTGTAATGATACACAAAAACAATGTCAAGAGAGACATTATGTCTGCAAAGCATTTTTATTTTTTAGTTTCAGCTAAATAAATGTTTAAAAACTACTCTTTTTTTGATCTGAGATGTAAAAGCAACATATTTCTTTAGTAAACTGTAAATACAGTAAATGTTTACAAGCAAAGTTTTATTGCTTATGTCTAGAGGTGTACTGTACTTTTGCAAATATATACAAAACGTTAAAGTGAGGTCTTCACACATACTGGTATAATAACAATATTTTTGAGGTTGGAAACTAGTGGTGTCTCAGGGTCATGAATATTGTCATCACACCACAAAGTGTGGTACCAACAAGTATTTGCATTCAGCTAGTTACACTATCATTTAAAGTCCACTGTATGACTGCAATGCTTTTATTAAGTACCTCTAGGTCATTTAAAAGCAAAGATTTGACCTTGAAACATGTGACCATTTACATACTTCCTCCAACTGTAATGTTGACTTTATTGCCATTTAATACTCTCGCTGGATCGCAATATTTTGGGACAACTTTATCATCTTACCAGAACTGACAGAAGCTGCACATCTGAATGTGAATGTAATATTTAATCAGACACATTTTCATAATCTATTATTTTAGGTTTTTAAATAAAATAATAACAGCACAGCCATTACTGTAAACATAAACATACTTTTGTTTTATTTATAAGCAATTAAAAATTGGGTTTAAAATGTTTATATTTTAAAGATTCATGTTCAACAGTCATCATCAGAGTGTATCACAGATGACACTATCTAACATATATAATACATAATCTATATTTTCATTACCTCCCCTCCCAGCTGCTGAAACCCAGCCGGCATGACGTGGAGTGTGCGAGACTCAAAGTTTTGGTCCTGTCTCGCAAGTCTTCTCCAAACAGTTTTATTCCAAAGCACTGATCTGTGAATTTAATTGGTCCTTTTAGACACACACACAGACAAGAGCTAGTTCAAAAAAAAAGAGTATAGAATATGGATCTAGCCTCAAGTGTTACTCCAGTGTCTATAATTTCCTCTGTGACACATGAGGTTTGAAGAGGAGGGCATGGGGACACATGCTCACACACTCTCCACCCGCATTTATTTTTGAAGTTTGGGCTGAGGCGGAGGGGAGGGGTTTAGATCTATGTGAAAAGTGTAGCAACAGTGACTAGACTTTCCATTAGCTCTGGTCCTACAAGGTTGGTTTGTCGATGCACAAATTGTCCTTATGTGTCATTGCGTATAAGAGTAAGGGTACAGTAGCATGGCTTGCATGAAGTTTGCTTTAGTTCAGTTTTATTATTTTTTATGTCTTTGCACAGACTTAATGAGAAAGACACATTACATTTTGTGTAGAACTGAGACTAATTACCATAAAATTAAACATTAATACACTGTTAGACATTTTGTATATCCTCACTAATAAGCTGAAAGTATTATTTGAATGTATGGTTTGAGATTTTCAAAGATTCACTTTGTTGGTTCAGCTTCCAACATGTGATTAGCTGGGTCAAGAGAGTCTAGATACCCAGCCTGGTGGTTTAGAACCCAACAGCATGCCAAGAGTGGTCAGCTGGGCTGACCTAGTCTCTATTGTCCAGCTTTTCATAGCTTAAAAATCCCATTCTATTTTGGAACACATGCCGAAGGGGTCACAAACTCTGCCTATAACCCCCTCCCCACAAACTCATTCCCATGTCACACGAAAAGAATCCTCCCGAAGCAACAGGTGTTCCTCAATTGTGGACTGTACCACTTATATCTTGAGGTGTTCAGGGTCTTCTTTTAGTTAAAATTTGTGAGGCTAGGGGTTAAAGTCTGACACCAAAACAATACGATCAATGCAATGGAAAAATGTCTGACGTTGTTCACTCAATTTAAAAGCCCTAATTACCACACACCCCTGGTAGTTTAACATGCTTCCAATTCATGTCACTTTCTCTCGTTTGCTTGTCTTGTTCCTATCAAACACCTCTCTCCTTGATCCTCTGATGTTCCTGGCAAAGAAAGGGTGGTTAAATCTGATACCTGTCAGCTGAAGGGCCCCAGCTAGAGTCATGTGTGCCTTTCTCACTGAACCCAGAGAAACCAGATCCCTTAAAAACGGACACAGGGTCTGCTACAGCATTACAAATGTAGGTCCAGTGCTCAGTGTAGACCACATGTGACATTTAAAATACATTTTTGATTTGATGCTCTTATTTTTATGCATCACCTCATTAAATAAATAAATTGTATTTTTCAAATGTGATAACGTCTAAAATAAAAATAATAAAAAAGGGCATTAATCTATATTAGTCATTAAAGTATTGCAAAGTATTTTAAAATCGGAGCTCTTGAAAAGAAGAGGCTTATTATTGTTATTAATTATTATTATCATTAGATTAATTTTAACGAGCTGAAAAGAATGCACATCACACCTCTGTTTATCAATTTGCGCTGGCTACCAATAGCTGCTCGCATAAAATTCAAGGCATTAATGTTTGCCTACAAAACCACCACTGCCTCTGCACCCCTTTACCTAATTCATTACTTCAGAATTATGTGCCCCAAGTGAATGGCGCATTATTGTGCCATCTCAAAGAGACACAAAATCACTTTCATGGACTTTTACATTAAATGTTCCCTCCTGATGGTATGAATGAATGACACATTTATATAGCTTTTTTATTGTGTATTGCTGTACCCAAAGCGCTTTACAATCATGTCGGGGGGTCTCTCCTCAATCACCACCAGTGTGCAGCATCCACTTGGATGGTGCGACGGCAGCCACAGTACAACGGCGCCAGTGCGCTCACTACTCACCAGCTACAGGTGGAGAGGAGAGAGAGTCATAGAGCCAGTCAAGTGGATGGGGATTAATTAGGAGGCCATGATTGACAAGGGGCAGTGAAGGGAATTTGGCCAGGACACTGGGGTTACACCCCGTCTTTACAAGAAGTGCCATGGGATTTTTAATGACCACAGAGAGTCAAGACCTCAGTTTAATGTCTCATCCGAAAGACGGATGACCTACCCAGCTCAATCCGAGCAGCTAAGTCCTTAGCCATCTTCAAGAATCAGCTAAAAACACATCTCTTCCATCTTTATTTGACACTCTAACTCTAGCACTCTCTATTCTAATTCTGTTCTTTAAAAAAATTGCACTCCCTTTTAGAATTGCACTCTATTCATTTACTAACTGCTAAAAAAAAAAAAAACAAAAAAAACACTAGCTTCTCTATTCTTTTTCTATTCTGTTTGTTTTCTTTTTATTTATTATACAATTAACAAAAAGCAAAAAAGGCCTCTAACACTAGTGTTAAACTCTCTGAGGAGCAGGTGTGTTAAATTTGGTGTTATCGCTCTCACTCTCTCATACTGGTCACTGGAAGTTCAACATGGCACCTCGTGGCAAAGAACTCTCTGAGGATTGCCAAGACCCTGAAACTGAGCACGGTAACACCTAATTTAATTTAATTCTTGGCAATCTTCTTATAGCCTACGCCATCTTTATGTAGAGCAACGATTCTTTTTTTCAGATCCTCAGAGAGTTCTTTGCCACGAGGTGCCATGTTGAAATTCCAGTGACCAGTATGAGAGAGTGAGAGCGATAACACCAAATTTAACACACCTGCTCCCCATTCACAACTGAGACCTTGTAACACTAATGAGTCACATGACACCGGGGAGAGTAATTAGCTAATTGGGCAAAATTTGGACATTTTCACTTAGGGGTGTACTCACTTTTGTGGCAAGCGGTTTAGACATTAATGACTGTGTGTTGAGTTATTTTGAGGGGACAGCAAATTTACACTGTTATACAAGCTGTACACTCACTACTTTACATGTAGCAAAGTGTCATTTCTTCAGTGTTGTCACATGAAAAGATAAAATAAAATATTTACAAAAATGTGAGGGGTGTACTCACTTCTGTGAGATACTGTGTATATATATATATAAAACCTTGCTACGCGTACTTCGTTAGGCTAACTTAGACTTATCATAGCACTTACATTGATTTTGACTGCTTACAGTGTCTTCATTTGTAACTGCTAATGTATTATATTTAATGTATTATTATTATTGTTGTTGTTGTTGTTGTTGTTGATATTATTATTATTATTATTATTATTATACAAGATTTATTATATCATAATAAATATTTTACTTATCTACATGGAAGGGAAGCCAGACCACAAATGGTAGATATAAACTGCTTAAGTTAACTGGATTTCAGATTTACTGAATAGAAAGTGCTGTTTGTGTGTCTGCCATTGCATTTGGAACTTGTTTCAAGCACAACAGAAGTTTCATTTTCAAAAAAGTGGGTTTCTGGTTTAATTTGGGGAAATGTTTATGTTAGCTATCAGTTAAAAGACAGAGAGGTCTCAGTCCTTCGGTGAGGACTAACAGAGATGGCCATTTCCGGTGTGACAAATCTGCCAACCTTTGTTCTTTAAAAAACAACAATCTTAAATGATATGTCATAAAAATATGTAACCAAAAATATATTTAGTATGCATTGCTGCCTTCTCAATATAAAGGGTCTCTAACTAGCATCGAAACAAAACATTAATTTGCTGTCAATTTCTTATTTAAAATTATTGATTGTGAATTCAAAAAATGCACTTTAATAATTCGCGCCTGTCACGTGACTGCCCCCACGTGACTGCGGTCTTCGCTGCTTTTTCACTGTGATGAATAGGAAGTGTCGTCTGTGAACTGTAAAATAGTTATCTAAAACAACACGTGTGCTCTTTCAAGATCCGAAAGCGTCAAGTGTGTAGAGATTTGGAAAAGGAGTTTCACTGGGAGGTGAGGTAATATTGATCCAGATCGATTAATTACCACGCACGTTTGAAAGTCGTCTTTATGTAAGCTAACAAACGATGAAAAATGTCCCGGTCTTAAGTCAAGATGAAATATGATTGATGTTAACATAGGGTTTTATTCTTTTATTTTACGGGTTATCTGACAGGTTATAATGTCACGTTGCTCACATTAATCGATTTCTCGATGTGTAGATTAGGGCTTGATGCGAAAGCATGAGACATATTTATCTTTAAACACGGAGATGTTTATTAGCTATTTATTTCCTCACTAAACACTAAACGTTCCTTAGTTTATCAGTATTTTCCACGAGATGTTTTTGATCCCACATCGAAATCTAGTGTGCCAATTGCTTTGTTTCAGTATCAAGTTACTGTTAGTTTGTTGGGTTTGGTCCTAATTAGGTGGAATTTTTTTTTTACCCATCAACACCAAACCGGATCTGTAATAACACCATCACAGTGTTTTGACAATGGTTGGATAACAGATATTTTGGAGGCGAAAAAGTTTTGAAAAATTATTTTAAGTGACAATGGTCTGTTTCTGGTTCAGAGAGGCATTTTCCGGTAGAGACGGTAAATGTTACAGTTTCATAGTCCAATGTGTTGTTAACAATATTTTTAATTTTATGCACACTGGGCTTTTTTGTGTTTGTTTATCGAATATTTTGTTTCTTTTGTCCCAGTCTCTTGCTATTTTCTATTTCTACTGTCTCCAGTGCCCTCTATTGGCCCGTGAATCAGGCTGCAGGTAGCGGTGCCATGAGTGATAAGGAACTGCTAGAGCTGCCCATGAGCCAGGGCAAATTTGAGCAGATTTGGGGGGACCTGTAAGTCCAGACACAGTTGAATTATAGGAATGGATCACCACACTAATCAAATTTTTAATTTATTTATTTTTAAATTTTCTTTTTCGGTCTGACAATACAATGAAATGTACAGCAGCAACACACACACTACACCAGATTGCATTAGTCACAAACATCGATCATGCTTGTACATTCAGTTGTTAATGTTAATTTGTACTTTTTTAAATGTATGTCTTTTAAAAGTATTTAGTTTCAGAACAGTTCTCAGAAATTGATCTCTATTCATTAAATAATTGTTTTGATGTCTTTTTTTTTATACTTCCATAGAGGATTTGGTGAGCTGATCAAGGAGCTGCCTCGTACAAACAGTGATGCTTGGCTTACTGCTGTAAGTGGTGCTTTATCTTTCTTGATGCGTTTTAAACTGGATGATTTTTTTAAACATGACTGAATTGATTTAGGATTTTTGCTACCAGACAACAGCTGTTTTGACTTAACTGCTGCATGGATTTTATTATCATGTCACAAATTCTAATTTCTAATTTAAAACTAAAGAACAGAATAAAGCATCAAACAGGCATCCGTACCTAAATTTAAACCCTTGCTGCCACAGGCATTGCCTGATGGCCATTTTACAGATGGCTTTGACCTGGATCTGCCGGAGAACACTGATGCTGCTTGTCCTGCACATGATGTAGTCCCAGTTGTGGACAGCCTGCCCCCTCCTGCCACTGTAGTGCCCTCAACCACAGACTATCCTGGAGAATATGACTTCCAGTTACACTTTAATCAGTCTAGCACTACGAAGTCGGCCACATCAACAGTGAGTGATAAGCAAAATATTTTAAATATACACAGTTTTAAATATTTCTGCTTTTCCCCAGATCTTTAAAAGGGTGGTTGATTGTGATTTCACTTTTTTATCTTTAGTTAGTGTTAGGGGTGTGCGATATGACGATTTTTGAACATGGACGATAAAAATGTCTCCACGATCTGATTTTGGAGAAATATCGTAGTATTGGGCTACAGTGCACATTCTTTCAGTTGCAGTTCTGGTGCCTCCGTATTCAGTGTTAACTCAGCGGTAGAATCACTCTCACACAGGGCTCGCAAAATCACTAACCTGACGTCACATTGTGTTTTCCAGTTTGCTACCAAAATGTATCACTGCCCTGCCCGACTACCTTAAATACAGATCTCCCACGGGTCGAGTTGTATCAAACTTAAGGCCATAAAATTTTTTAAATACGTTAAATGGTATAAGGAATGTCTTAATTATAATTTCCAGGGGCCGGTTGTACCAGCTAGACGTAAGCTCAAGACATCATAACAAGTGAAGCCACCACGCCATGATTTCATCGAGTAAACATTTTCTATAAAGTCCGCATTTTTATATAGTCTCCCTGCACGTTCCCATGACAGATTTCTTTAAACAAACATTAAAAATGAAGGCGGTAGGTCAAGTAAAATATAATGAATGCAATACAAGCCTTCTTTAGTTATTTTTTTCTAGCTGACAATCGAGGTTATATGTACAATTAAGTCTTTCCTGAGGTAGCCAAATGTGACTTAACGTGACGTCTTTCTGTGGCTGGAAAACCACATTTATAGTTTGTATTTTGTGATAAAACTGACAGAGTTTGAAAGCTGACACTTTTATCTCTGATTAAAAACAACAAAGCACAAACTTACTGCGATTATTGAATGGCAGGCACGCTACAAATAATGAATGGAATTAAAGACGTGAAATATTTCCAAGCATACTGTCCTTCCAAGCAAGATGTGGAATGGTAGGCTACATTTCTTTTAATAATTCCTGATCATATGTAATTTTTTACTGTATAATTGCAAGATGTACATTAATATTTTTGTATTAGTTCAATTACTGTCGACAGAGTGTTAAAGTCAACACCGAGCTCCGTGATTGATATCGCTTATCCTGCCTGAAAAGACCATAAACATTTCAGTTCACGTCTGCAGTATTAATTAACTAACAGACATGAATCCTAAAAGCTAATAATGTCCGAGCAAATCATGAGTTTTCACTTTACACCTACCTCTGACTAGGCGTAAGATTTAGTGTCAGACGTAGCACTACGCCGAGATGGTGCAACGGGTATAAATTGTACGCAGGACTTAAAGCGCATTTTACGTACAGCCTAGCCTTACGACCGGGTGTACGTCCAGCTGGTGCAACCGGCCCCAGAGGTCTTACAGTTGGCGACGGAAAGACAAGAGTCGCGATACAGCAGGATTAAACTTCAAAAGGCAACGATGTCATTGAATAAATATGAGCTCTGCATGTTTCAAGTCAAAACGCGGCACGGATGTCTTTATGTGAATTTATCTGAAGGGAACCGACTGTCCTCAGAAAAGTGTCGTTGGCATTTAAATTTAATTTTACCTATAATTCCTGATAAAACAGCGTTTATGAGCACTGAGCTGCTTTGTGTACAGTGTTTCCAGGGAAACCGTAATATTTCAGCGCTCCTAAAGCGCCACTTCGTGGCAGAGAATGAATTTTCTTTTCCAATAAGCCTTTCTTGCTGTTTATGGTCAGATCAATGCAAATATCAACTCATGTTTTTACACAGCAAACACATAGAGTTGTAAATGAGAAAGAAGTTAATGTGCCTTCTAAAAATCTAAACAATTAAGACAGTAATACTTATACGTTTTAAATTAACATAATTTATATGCTTGATATATCCCTTTTAATAAAAATGGTCTATAGCCTGAAACGCTGTTGTATAAGATTTTTATTTTTGTGAAAATCTGTATCTGAACTGTAAATCATGTAATTTTATGGCTCAATACTGTATGTTACCATAGACATTGTTCAACCCCGCTCATTCTGTGTTCATTTCACTTGTGTAGCTCTTAAAATGGTCATAAATTTCCTTAAATTTATTTTTAAAAAATTCTGCAGATAACCTGTAAGTAGTGAAATAAAATTCCTTCCTTCATATTTGTTGATATTTGTGTATTGAAAATATTTTTGATTGACATTTAAACTTCTATCTGATTTTCTATATTTAAAAAAAGGAAAAAAAAAAAAAGGTAATTTTTTAATTTGGGCTAGTTAAATTAATTTTCGGGCTACCAAAATCTGAAGAGTACCTAAAGAGAAGAGAGAAGGGCTACAAGGGATTTTGAAATTTTGCGAGCCCTGCTCACGGGACGCTACAATTATTCGCAATCACAAAAGTAGGCAACATTATTTGTGTGTGTTTTAAAGCCTTGCCAGTTAAACGTTTCATTCACACGCTGGTCTGACATGTGCTTTTTCTGAGCCCCTACACCTGAAGCCCGTGCACTAAAAAGCCTGTCTAACAGCACCTGATTACTGAACTAAGTTATATTTTGCGCTAATACTGTCAAAACACACAAGGTTTATGTATAGACTCAGTTGGTTATGTCTAAAATGAAAGTAAACTGTTCAGACAAATGGATGCATGTCTGATTATTAGATGTGTGCAGGTCTTAAAGGGACAGAACAAAACATGCTGCCGACTGTCATTAAAGGGATAGTTCACCCTAAAATTTATTGCAAATCATTATTTACTCACTCGCATGTTGTCCCAAACCTGTATTAATTTCTTTCCTGTGCTGAACACAAAAGAAGATATTTTGAAGAATGTGGGTAGCCAAACATTTGCTGGTCCACATTGAATTTGATAGTAGGAAAAAAATACTATGGAAGTCACGGTGGACCAGGAAATGTTTGGTTACCCACATTCTTCAAAATAGCATTTATGTTCAGCAGAAGAAAGAAACTCATTCAGGTTAAAACTAATTTTGAGTGAGTAAATGATGGTATAAATACAGGGCCTAAAACTAACTTTTTGCCACACCTGCCAATGGCCGGTGACGTGTTAAAAGTTACCAGCCAAAAGTTTTTTTTTTTTTTTTTTTTTTTTTTTTTAACCTGCCATGAAACTCTTTTTGCAAAAACAGGTATTTATTACTACTACAATGACTAAACATATTTACAATGTTTTTAATTTGTCCTGATACTGGGGTGTCTATTAAATGCATTTTCTCTCAATTTTACCTATTAATTATTGCTATTCAACATTACAGTATAATTGAAAGCCATTATTTTTAACATTTAATAGGCTCTGAAATATATAACATTTAATTTAAGTGATTTTAAAACAATCTTCACATAAACTATAAATTGTATAAACTATACAGATTATCTTAAGGCTATTGAAGCTACAAAAGTTAATCGGCCTCTATAACAGTCCAATGGCTTCTCTTTTTCTTTTGTTCTTTGATTTACATCAATGACAGACCTCAGCAGGTTTCACTTTAAAATCAGCACTGTCTCTTTAAAACCTGATGCACATGACACGGATCTGTCACATCCGATTTTCTCCAAACTCTTTACCGTCATTTAAGACTTTATAACTCACTTAAGACTGCGCTTATGAGATAACTCGCCAGAACCACGCATTTTGACATAATTGTGTGTGTTTTCCTTCGTTGAAGCGCTACTGGTGCTCTGTATAAAGCAGCTCGGTGTAAGCTCAGCTGAATGCGCAGCCTGTCAAACTATACTTCACTGCACCGTTTAGGCGTCGAAACCCCAGGTATGTGTCGCCACATTCTAGGGTTATAATGAATAAAGAAGAGAAAAGTTAATCTTCCGAAATGAAGCAGCAAAAAAGGTGAAAGTTATTAGAACCGTGTCTAGGGACAAGCTGGCCATCACATTGCTCTGACCTTCTCAGCCCATATGGATCTTATTATTTGATTCGCTCTTGTTGCTTATGACAGAACAGCATCATGATGATCTAATCTTCGCAAAAGATTGTTTTATTTGCTTATGTCAGAAACAGTTGAATCTCTTTAAAAACTGGTTGTTGTTTTCACTACATTGCATTGTAATATTTCATAAAAAAGGTACCTGCCAACTGGCGACTGACACTGTTACATGTACTCGCCAACGACGATTTCTACTCTCTTCTACTCTCTTCTACTCGCAGCTACTTGCATTTCAAATAACTCGTTACTCTTGACAGAAAAAAATAATACAGCTGCTTTAATAGGAATCAGTCTATATAGTGTTTTGTTTTTATATTGGTTCATTTAATTTCTTGAATGCTCCTGCTAAATATGCCTATATTACCTGAAAATAAAGTACTGTTTGTTGTATTTGTACAAAATAGTAAAACCAACATGACAAAGAATCGTGAAATCGTAATATGATATTTTTGCCATATCGCCCACCCCTAGTTAGTGTGTAATGTTTCTGTTTGAGCATAAACAATATCTGCAAAGTTAAGATGCTGAAAGTTCAGTGCAAACGGAGTAGACGTGCAGGTATTCAGTAATGCGACATATCACGGTAATGAATATGCGCAATATTGTTATTTTCCCATCAACTGGTCACAATGAACAACAGATGTAAATGATCAGATGTAATCAAGCATGGATGAGAGGCGCATGGCAGAACGAGTGAGAGACGCTCTACATGAAAGTGCACATTTACTCTCTCACAGCAGATGACAACCCAGTAAACAAAGCTGCTGTGCAACTTTCTGTACCTGAAACGTATTTAAATTATTTAAACAATTACTTAAATATTTAGACTGAATAGGCTATGTTTCAGTGTTTCCCACAGACTTAGACTCTATTTGTGGTGGCATATATGCAAATTCATTCTCTGCCAGTAGGAGGTGCTTGTAACACGGGAGAGATAGCGGTTTCCCCGGTAACGGCTGTATACAAAGCAGTGCTCCGCTCACAAACACTGCTTTATCAGGAATTACATGCAAGATGATATGAAAATATCCCAAATTTTCTGTAGACAGTCGGATTCGTTCAGAAATACAGTGATATAAAAACACCCACACCGGGTTTCGATTTTGAAACATGCAGTGGTCATGTTTATTCAATGAAGTCAAAGGCTGCGTCCGAAATCGCATACTACTTGTGTAGGTACTACATTTGAATTCAAACGTACTACTCAACCGTTAAAAAAGTATGTTCTATATAGTATGAATGAGGGTAGTATGAATGGAATTCGGACGTACTACATCCGCCATGTTGATGTTGTCACGTGTCATGCGTCTTCACAACAGCGCGAAAATTTAAAGAGCCCACTTCACTGTGCGAACATCGTTAATGATTTAAATTCTTAACGCTTAACGAACCGTCTATTTAAAGAAAGCAGCGTTAACAAGCTGATGTACTACATTGAGGTTGACTTAGTTTCATCTGTTTGTTAAACCCTCAACAAGTCAGTCGTTTTCTTGGATGATGTTAAACAAGTAAGTTACAAGTTAACCACAATGAACATCAAAAATGCTTTTCCCTGAGGTACTTTACACTTGAAGACAGCCGCGTCGAGGCTTTCCGCCATTTTTCGAATATGACGCGGCCTCTCCCGCGGCCTCATGGGATAGTAAAGTGTCCATCGTATACCTACTACAGAATTCGGAAGAAAGTAGTAGGTCATCCGGGTACTTCTCGCCTACTATTTTTCGAATACTATGAATTCGGACATACTACTCGCCTCGCATACTGTTTTTCGCATACTATATAGTAGGGAAGTATGCAATTTCGGACGCACCCAAAGCCTTTTGGAAAATCTATTTGAGGCGGTCAGTTTTGATATTGTGGCGGGCTGCCACAAATAAATCAATGTATGAAAAACACTGTGTTTCCAAACTTTTTTACATTTTAATCTGGAAACCGCTCCCAATAGAGAATGAGAATGTGACATAACGCTGCGTTGAGTTCTGGGAAACTGCTTTGTTTATCCGCCATATTTTTATTTTTTTTGTCGTGATTGTGAAAATTGTCACCATTGTATGTCATTCATGCTGCATCGAGAATTACAATAGTAACTCAGATCATCGTTCTGAGAGAAAACTGGATAATGCAGTATGTTTTTTGCCTTTTTTCTATGTGTAAAAACACAAAATAAAGCAGGTCACGGAGAAGACACCGAATAGTAAATAGGTTGTTTAAACATGACGTCACTGATGACGCGCAAAATGTAGCTGGAGGGCAGGAAGTGTTTTTTCTCCATAGGAATCAGTAGCAGAAACTCAAAATTCCTATGTTTTGCATTGTTTATGGATGCTCAAATCGGCCAAACCGAGAAACCACAAGGAGCTTTCATTGTGTACGACAATTTGTTGTTCATAAGATGGGGAAAGTCAAGAAACTGACTGAAAAACACGGAAAAGTGGCTTGTAAAGCTGCGTCTGCGGTCGGGAGGAGCGAGTCGGATAATGCTTGTGTGTGCAAATAATATTAGATATAATAATATATTAAAATATTAATAAAGATATAAACAGATTGGACTGCCACCGCTCACGCATTCAGCGTGAGACAGTCAGAATTCACTCAATGCTAAACGGCCATGTCCGGCGCGCTGTGCACTTCAGTGTCGGGCCGATTCCGGCTCGGATGTGGTTGTGTCATAATATCTTTATTAATATTTTAATATATTATTATATTAA
This sequence comes from Acrossocheilus fasciatus, assembly GCA_036784905.1. NCBI lineage: Eukaryota > Metazoa > Chordata > Actinopteri > Cypriniformes > Cyprinidae > Acrossocheilus > Acrossocheilus fasciatus. The sequence continues at coordinate 33,752,968 of CM071944.1, forward strand.
CCATTTGCACACACGAGCATTATCCGACTCGCTCCTCCTGATCGCAGATGCAGCTTTACAAGCCACTTTTTCGTGTTTTTCAGTCAATTTCTTGACTTTTTTTAGCAGAACTTGAACAGGACCCTTTCTAAAATGATCAAAGTGGCTTAATGGTTTTGTGAGTTTGTGACTCGCTGAATGTGACCCACAGTCTCTGGATTCTCCTCTGTGGCCATGGAAAAATTAATATTTATAACGACAACAATTACACTTTGTCATTTAAAAGTTTCCAACAAAGAAATGGATCGACTTCTGTTACCTTGTTGAACAAACTTTTATTTGGATAATTTAATACGATGGCTGAAGCAGCAGCGAGTGTCCAGCGGGTGACACTGTTATGGAAGCAGAATAATGACAATAGTTTTTGAAACATAAAGCATGCTGAATTCCACAAATCGAAAAAAAGATGCATTGCAATTAACAGTGCTTGCATTTTAATGCCTTGTATTTCCAGAGCTTACATTTTTAGGTCCTGAAATTTAACACAGTTTTTTATTTAAGCTGTGAATATTTCAATTCAAAATATTTCACACACATTTTCATAATTAAAAATTCAATAATTCATATTCACCTTCCAGAATTCACTTCCAAAATATTCAATCTGTTTAAAAAATATGATGTATAATCGACAGCCAAATTTCAGTCATTTTATTTCACTTTCCAAATTCGCTGCCACAAATGTAGTGATTAAAATTCAGCAGAAAATTCAGCGTTGCACATCCGGGAACCGCAGGAATAGCAGTAGAGCACCGATTTGCAGAAATGGAGCTAGTGCTAGAAGTTTTGATTATCGGGGCCAGTATATACATGTGGAAACGCTGATTGTGTGTATGTTTAATTCAACGTTTTCGCTGTGTCCCGTAGCATACATATAAGCAGCTTTCTCTACCACAAAAGGAGATTATAATGTTCTTTTACCCAACACTGAAGTTGCTTATTTCTGTAACTCTGTATCATTTTCGTTGCTTTCCCTTACCATTGATCTATAGTCGACAGTCCTACAACGATATCAATACCACGATTAGTTTTAACAGTAAGCAACCACTTTATATCAACATAAAAAAGGAGTTCAAAAGCGCCTAGGTGTATTGTTGCTGCAATCGCTATCGCACCCAAGGGGCCGTCTGACAATTCCACCGACTGGGTTAAAACGATGTACCCCCCCCCCCCCCCCCCCCCCAAAAAAAAGAAAACAAAACCTTTGTGAATTAATTTCTTAAGAATAATTCTATACTGTATGTACAATGAGGAAGATATTGGCAAAATTTCAACTGTAGTAAGTCAGTTTGGTCATTAGTAACATACAACATTTGGAACACGAAAAATCCCATTTTAGTGAATTAAAAATTCTTACAAATATTTGTGTAGTGTACATACTTAGGGAAATTATTGTCTAAGGTGAGTTATTGGCAATATATATTTAGTCAGTTTGAGTAAATTATTAATTTACTGTAAACATTAATTTGAATAAATTATTTGAATTTAATAATTACATTTAAATAATTTAGTAAATTATTACTTCGTTTTGTACTGTGAGGTAAATTTGCAGACGGTCCCTAAAGCAGCCTAGGCGAATATGCAGTGAATATCAAACCTAAAACCTATAATATTGTGCTTGGTTTTCTATGGGAGAAAAAATGGTTTGGTGAAAGTTGATGGTTGTGGGCTCATCTGCTTAAATGTACATAATATACAGTAATATATTTTATTAATTAGATGCTGAATTTAATCATTTATTATCACTGAGGCAAACCGTGTTAAGTGTTTTCTTTATGGGAAATGTTTAACGTGCAGTTTTGCGCGTTCCGTAACTTCATATCTGCATCTGTTTGCATCATCAGTAAGATCTGAGTTTGGTCTTTTAATAGGCTTGTTTGAGATGAGCAAAATCTGCGCAGAACTGATCACCGCGAGATGCATGCCGGTTAGAAAAGTGTCTTGAGTTTTTTTTTTTTTATCTTACATTTTTTATTAAACACACAACATTCACAGGGGATGCAGTCAAAGCAATAAAATACATACACAACCAGAATACAAAACAGTAAATACCTCGATAATAGCAATAACAAAAAAGAAATATAAAGAGAAAAACAAATAAATAATAGTTGCCATAAACCTCTTTTAAAATAAATAAATAAATAAAAAGTGTCCGAGTTACGTCCGCTTTGTTGTCATGTCATGCTGATGTGTGTCAAAAAACTATCGCGACGGCGAGGCGGCTGTGTCGGATTGAGCAGTCGCGCGCAGTTGCATTCCACCGACTGCGCTGATCAAAAGCTTGATGGGAAGCGACTGACTGACGACACAGCTTAATGCTCATTGTTCAGACAACCGGAATGCTGCATTCTCTGCTAAAATGTTTTTTTTTTTTTCAGAGTTTTTTTTTTTTTAAATCTTATTTCATGTGATTGTGTATTTAAATTATGCTTGAATATTCCCAAACACTATGACAGTGCAATCTCTGTGTGAGATATGTGATTGTTGTCATATTGCTACAAAAATCTAAAATACACGTTTGTATTAAAGTAGAATGGATGATAAATACACCTTTCGTATGGGATTAAATAGGAAGCACTTTGAGTGTCCTGTTCATCATATTTCTATTCATATAATTTCAGTTCTGTTGCTTTTATATCACATTTATTAGCAGAACAGCACATGAGTGAGAATAACGCGATATCCACCTTTGATCTCGTATAGTCTATCTGTTCCACTTTGAGAGGTCAGAACTGTCCATCTTGACTGCGCTTATTTCACTCCCCCCTCACTGCAGCCGCCTACATTTAAGGAAAGGCGCATCTCAAACAATTCTAATAGCTGTCATTGTGTTAGTGCACTACTGAGCCACGTAATGTGTCTTCTTTAACCGATTTCTGAGGGAAACAGCGTGAAACCTTGTGCGTTCGTTTATATTCTACATCTGCTTAACTGTCGATATAGTTCTCATAATCATCAATAAAGTGTATTCTTAGATCTGAGGTCTTATATCACTGTATTAGTTCACTGTGGTGAGTTACGTGTCGTTGGGGAATCCTGGAGTGTGACGTATGAGGGGAACCCCAGTATTACAGCACAGCGTCACACAAGCCATGATACAGAGTTACAGAAATAAGCAACCGAAAGCAATATATGTCTTCCTCAGATGTAATGTTAGTTCTGTACTTCAGCGTTGGGTAAAAGAGCATTATAATCTCCTTTGTGGTAGAGAAAGCTGCTTATATGTAGGCTACGGAAAATGTTGAATTAAACATACACACAATCAGCGTTTCCACATGTTTATACTGGCCCCGATAATCAAAACTTCTAGCGCTAGCTCCATTTCTGCAAATCAGTTTTTGTAAATGAGTGACTTGATCCACATATGGCCTTCATCAACAGCCACGTGCACCACCTGCTGGTGAGCGGCTGACATCAGCTGGAGATCATGCATCGGTGCTCTACTGCTATTCCTGCGGTTCCCGGATGTGCAACGCTGAATTTTCTGCCGAATTTTAATCACTAAATTTGTGGCAGCGAATTTGGAAAGTGAAATAAAATGACTGAAATTTGGCTGTCGAATATTATACATCATATTTTTAAACAGATTGAATATTTTGGAAGTGAATTCTGGAAGATGAATATGATTTATTGAATTTTTAATTATGAAAATGTGTGTGAAATATTTTGAATTGAAATATTCACAGCTTAAATAAACAACTATGTTAAATAGAACCTAAAAATGCAAGCCCTGGAAATACAAGGCATTAAAATGCAAGCACTGTTAATTGTAATGCATCTTTTTTTCAATTTGTGGAATTCAGCATGCTTTGTTTCAAAAACTATTGTCATTATTCTGCTTCCATACACTGTTTTTACAGTAATCAGATCAACATTGTAAATTAAGTTGTACAAAACCTAAGAGAAAAAAAATCTAGTTTGAATAAGAGCTGCCTTTACATCTTTCTTATTTCTGCTTTAACGTTTATTTCATGCATTATTTATATTAAAATATCTTATGTATGCAGTAACTCAGTTTAATATTTTACTAATTTACTGAGGTGGCATCGTTGTTAACTTGATAATTTGGTGGATAATTTAAAAATGTTTGTTAATCACCTGTAGGTAGTGTACAGTATTCATTCTGATGTAAAATTAATGGTCACCTGAGGGCGCTCTACGACCATGTCATCTTATCTGAGCGCAAAATGCTGCTCGGGAGAGTTTCAAGATACTAAAAATAATAAATACATAAAATTATGAACGTGTTAATGTGTGTTTATTTTTGTTGTCAGTATTTTAATAATATTTAATGATTATGAACATAAAAGCATTACAAAACAAATTAAAGGGGTGGTTTACTGCGTTTTTTAATTTTAAATAGTGTGTAATGTTGCTGTTGGTGCATGAAGAGTATCTGCAAAGTTTCTGCGCTGAAAGTTCAACGTAAGCGGAGATATCGTCTTTTAAAAATCAGGAAGTTTAATGCCTACAAAAACGACTCATATGGGACTACAAGGAGATACTTTCCGGGTTGCATACGTAATAAACCCATCAACCCCTCCCTCCGGAACATGCAAAAAAGGGGACAAGGCCATGTTCTGCGGCTTTGTCGCAGAGGAAGAGTTATAGTGGAGGGTTGTAGCCATGCCGTCGAAACTGTGTTATTTTCATCCTGCTGTCAGGTCTTCTGTGTTCGGGCTTCCTACGGATGCTGTAGTTCGTCAACAATGGTTAAAATTTATGTTTGATTATGTTCCTGACAATTACAATCCTAATTTAGCTCTCTGTGCTGCGCATTTTACGGAAGACAGCTTCCAGTATCTACATGAGTTCAATACCGGATTCACACAGAAACTATTACTAAAACATGGAGCAGTTCCAACTTTAAAACCAGAGGCAGCAGTTGTTAGGCCACAACCTGTAAGTAAGATTTCATAATTTTAAATGTATTTGCATGTATAATTTCAGACGTAATATTTTAGTTTTATCAAGGACGTAAACAAATGCCAACGCTGGCTTCAGTAGCCAGTTAATTAAAAACTGTTTCGTGTGTCTATGACAAACGTGTACAAACATTTTGGACCCGAATTTGTAATTATGTACTCATTTTGTAAATGTATTTTCCATGTATACTTTATGGTGTAATTTTTCGATTTGATCAAGAACGTAAACACAAGCCAACGCTGTTTGGTTATAGTAGCCAGTTAGTTCGATGCTATTTTGTGTGTATAAGACAAACATGTAAAAACTTCAAAAAATTGTATGTAATTACAACAGCAAACTTCCATTCAGAAACGTTTGTAAGAGCCGTGCTTGTGGAAGTTCTGCTTGACTCTCTTCATTACCGCTTTCTGGGTCTGATTCTGGCTCAAACTGATACGGCAATATTGACACCATTATTTACTTTTGACCGGAGCACATGCAACTGTCGCCTGTAAAGGGAATGGGCGTGAAGTTTCCGGACAATGTGCAGTACGCCGTTTAGCCAATCACAACACACCGGCCCAACTAACCCAACATAGAATCAGGAAGTCAACCGGTCGTTCAAATGACAGAGGAGAAAGCGGCTTACAATAAAGGTGAAATATATGAAAAATAAGGCGTTTTTTAACAAACGAAACACGAAGACATGTTATATTGCACCCCATAAACACAATCAAGCAAAGAAAAAAAGCAGTAAACCACCCCTTTAATAATATAACTGATGAAACCACAAAGCTGACGCAGAGGTATGTATAATTTCAATATAAAGTCATTTTGAGTGTGATTGCTATTAATATTATTTTCTAAAATAAGGTACATGTAATATAAAAGTACAGATGTGACAAATGTTTCTGCAACAGCTCCAGCTCTCTGACTTGCTGCGTTTACAGCACCTCCCGAATCAGTTCACTTCATTTCGTTCACCCCTTTCTAATAAAGTGCACTCAACTGCCATACACTATTATAGGGATTAGTGAATGAGTGAACAAATGACCGATTTCGGACACAGCTATTGATTTTGATTCTTTATTGTTCGGTCACACTTTACATTAGGGCTTCATTGTATTAACATAAACTGCCAATGAAAAATTCTTCTAAACATTCATTAATCTTAGATAATTCCAATATTTAATAACACGTTAATGAGCTAACATGAACTAAGAGTTTTTTTTTTTTTTTTAAACAAAGATTAATAATTTCTGTAGCAAATGTAGCTATTGCTCATTGTGGATGTTAATGCATTAACTAAGGCTAACTAATGATATCTTATTGTAAAGTGATACCTATTGGTCTTTATAATTCTTTTGCACTTTAATCTGTAAAATGCAATTATTGTACTTAAATGTTCAGTTGTTTTTGTTTTAAAATATATATTGTTAAAAGTTATTAAACCTGTTATACTGTATTATGACAACACTTTGCAACTAAATTTCAGTATCGTGATAATACCATATACCATGATAAAAACATTAGAAATTAATCGCAACATGAAAATTTGATACCGGCATATCTGGTATCAAACTATTTTAAAATTATGGCAGTTTAATGCCTACTGTTATGGCTTGTAGGGACCACAACGAGCTTCATACCGGGTTGGTGACATCACAAACCCCGCCCCCGGGAAAATGCAACAAAGGGGAAGAGACCAAGTTGTGCTGCTTTAGAGAAGAGGAAGAGTTGTTGCAATGCCGTCTATTCACGATTCTGTCTTCTAACCATTTTAAAATAGACAACAACAAACAAAGAAACATACCATTCTGAAAGGTCCTGTAAGAGCCGTGCTTGCAGAGGTTCTGCGCGATCCTCTTCACTAATATTCTCTGGGTCTCAATCAGGCTCAAATTGATAAGCAATATTGACTACCCCATTGTTTACAGTACAACCAGAGCACATTCTGAATTGAGGGATGTAACGTTTCTGAACGCGCACTAGGCAGTTTAGTGCAGAGGTGTAAAGTGTACCTGAAAACCATACTTGAGTAAAAGTACAGCTACGTTACAGTGAAAGTTACTCCACTACAAGTTACAAGGCACCAATTCTAAAGCAACTTGAGTAAAAGTCTTAGAGTATCTGATTTTAACAGTACTTAAGTATTTTACTTATACTAAATATAGGCTCAAAGATGCAATGGTCAAAGAGACATTTCAGTCAAAAACTGTAATGTTGTGGAGAAGCTGGGGAAAACAGGCAGAGACAAGGATCTATGTGCAGGTATTTCATGGAAAAACTAGAACAAATAAGCCAAAAACCAAAGGGAACAAAGAACACAATGACGGGCAAACAGACAACCATTACATTCAATAACTCACAAAGAACTAAAGAAACACTAGGGCTATATATATATATATATATATATATGTATGTATATGTGTGTATATATAGGGATAATTAACGGCTAGCTGTGCATTAAACGATTTGTATAACATATCTTTATTGAATTTTAACAACGTTTTTCAAAAAAAAAAACCCAAAAAAGGTATTTTTCCAGCACAGGGCAATGGAACGTTTTGCTTGTAACAGACACAAATCCACCAACTTTTTTCTTTAGTGGGCAAAGAACAATCATTTTCATACATACTCTATACACACAATACAGGACAAAGAGGAATTGGAGAGGAAGTAAATTGAGAAACATTGAGTCACCGCTACCCAAAACTTCTGCACCTCCTCACATTCCCATACACAATGATAAAATGTACCTTGAAATTTATTGCATTTAAAACACAGATCAGGGATATTAGGGTTAAATTTATTTAATCTTACTGGGGTTATACAAGTTCTCATTACCCAATTATATTGTAAGAGTCTCAACCGAGAGTTCAAAGTTTGTGTTTGTGCATTTAAACAAATTGTATTCCAATCATCTAGTGAAATATCCATATTTAGATCTCGGATCCATGCTTGCCTTTTATTTTCAGAGCTTTCTTTATGATTTCCTCTTAATATGTTATATAACTGGGTAATCTGCCCTTTAATGTAGCAATCTTGCAATGTAAATGTTTCCAATATTGACATTGGGGTAGTTGTGTAGAATTCTTTAAACGCATAAAAATAAAACTTCTGAGTTGCAAATACTTAAAGGAACACTCCACTTTTTTTGGAAATAGGCTGATTCTCCAACTCCCCCAGAGTTAATAGGTTGAGTTTTACCGTTTTTGAATCCATTCAGCCGATCTCCGGGTCTGGCGATAGCACTTTTAGCATAGCTTAGCATAGATCATTGAATCCGATTAAGACCAGTAGCATCGCGTTCAAAAATGACCAAAGAGTTTCGATATTTGTCCTATTTAAAACTTGACTCTTCTGTAGTTATATCGTGTACTAAGACCGGCAGCTATATTAGTAGTCCCCAGCTATATTATAACTAGTAGTTACCTAGCAGGGGACTACTTTCAGGCGCTGCGTAATATCACTGCGCCTGCTGCGGCCATGTTACGGCAGCAAAGTTCCTTGATTATTACGCCGGAATGAGAGTAGTTCCTAATCATATCAGCCTAGAAAATCGCAACTTTTCATTTTCTGCCGGTCTTAGTACACGATATAACTATAGAAGAGTCAAGTTTTAAATAGGACAAATATCGAAACTCTTTGGTCATTTTTGAACGCGATGCTACTGGTCTTAATCGGATTCAATGATCTATGCTAAGCTATGCTAAAAGAGCTATCGCCAGATCCAGAGATCAGCTGAATGGATTCAAAAACGGTAAAACTCAACTTATTAACTCTGGGGGAGTTGGAGAATGAGCCTATTTCCAAAAAAAGTGGAGTGTTCCTTAAGGCATACATTAGGGGCCAAATGATTGGGTATACTAGCTCTAAATTTAATAAATTTAAACAAAAGATGATTAATTTGGATACCGAAATCAGATATTTAGAGAAATTAATAAATATCGATAAATCCAAACAACTTAAACAAAAATTATTAGCCCTTAAAGCAGAGTATGAGGAACTTTCCACATTAAGAGCTGAAAATAGTATATTAAGATGCAACATTTACATTGCATCCATTCAGCCGATCTCCGGGTCTGGCGAGAGCACTTTTAGCATAGCTTAGCATAGATCATTGAATCGAATTAGACCAGTAGCATCGCGTTCAAAAATGACGAAAGAGTTTCGATATTTGTCCTATTTAAAACTTGACTCTTCTGTAGTTATATCGTGTACTAAGACCGGCAGAAAATGAAAAGTTGCGATTTTCTAGTCCGATTTGGCTAGGAACTATACTCTCATTCCGGAGTAATAATCAAGGAACTTTGCTGCCGTACCATGGCCGCAGCAGGCGCAGTGATATTACGCAGCGCCTGAAAGTAGTCCCCAGCTATATTATAACTAGTTACCTAGTTCCTAATCATATCAGCCTAGAAAATCGCAACTTTTCATTTTCCGCCGATCTTAGTACACGATATAACTACAGAAGAGTCAAGTTTTAAATAGGACAAATATCAAAACTCTTTGATCGTTTTTGAACGCGATGCTACTGGTCTAATTGGATTCAATGATCTATGCTAAGCTATGCTAAAAGTGCTCTCGCCAGACCCGGAGATCGGCTGAATGGATTCAAAAACGGTAAAACTCAACTTATTAACTCTGGGGGAGTTGGAGAATGAGCCTATTTCCAAAAAAGTGGAGTGTTCCTTTAAAGGCTTCCCATCTAATAGTCGCAGAAGTCTGATCAGTATTTGTAGCAAAGTACAAGTCTATTTGTTCACCAACAAATTTAATGAAATCAGGGTTCTGTAGCCAATTAGGGTGCAGGCGCCATCTAGGGGAACCTTTTGTTAATTTTGAAGTGGGAGAATGATCTGACAAAACAGCACTATCATATATAAAGCTGTCTATATTCGGAAGTAAAGAAATTGGAATTAAGAAATAATCTATTCGAGAAGAGGTTTTAGACAGTGACTGCGTTTACATGCGCACGAATATTGCGATTATTTCCAATAATCAGAGTAAGGACTTAATCGCATTTTGATGTTTACATGTCAAGAGCAAAGCTCTTACTCCTGTTTACATGCAATTTCCATTATTCTTATTATTCGCTAAGAATTGTGGTTAATTTTTATATTCACATACCCCACTGGACAGCACAAATGATGGACTCAGAAAGAGCAGTGTTACTGGTCGCTGTTTTAATTTATTTACGTCTAATGCATAATGATTTTGTATGGCTGTATTCCACGCTTTTTCGGCGCCATAGAAATGTGATGGAATTTGTTTCCCTACGCTGCCGTCGCGTTCTGCTCGCCCTTTCAGGATGAGGGTAAGAAACAGAGACTGCTGGCAGCTTGTTGTGTTTTCCTCAGAATGCGATGCTTTCTTCCCCTCCATCGTTTCTAATCTCCGTATTATTACAGGTGCGTGTCACGTTATTCATATATGTCAAAAGCGCATGCGGACTTTGGTCAGAGCGGCAATACTGCGATTAAGGTGTTTACATGCCTGTAAATTCCGATTAAAATCGGTGTACGCCACCTATGTTAATACGATTATGCTTGTTGCGATTATGAGCTTAATCGCATTATTTAGATCGAAGTATTGCGTTTACATGAGGTAAAGCATAATCGAAATATCGCCAAAATCTCATTATAATCGCATTAAGAGGGTCCATGTAAACGCACTTATTGATGAAAAACATGAATATTCCTTTCTTGATGGATTTAGTGTTCTCCAGGGGTCACATAAATTTAAATCTTTCATAAACTGTTTAATTTTTTTCCTGCTTTGAGAGTGAGAACTATCCAGTCCCGAAGAGCGGTCAAGCAGCGGGTCCAGAGCGCAATTAAAGTCACCTGCTATTATAACCATACCTGGAAGAGAGGCTAGCAATATAAAAAGATTTTCAAAAAACGATGGGTTATCCTCATTTGGGCCATAAATATTAACCAGATTGATAACTTTACTCATATAGATTCCCTGTACTATCAAATATCTACTGGCCTTGTCTGTAATACTATTATTTACTAAAAAGGGTGCGGACTTATGAATCAACAACATAACCCCTCTGGAATGAGAAGAATAACATGAAGCAAAGACTTGACCAGGCCATCTTCTTTGCACCTTCAATAGCTCTTCTTTGAATAAATGAGTCTCCTGTAAAAACACTATGGAAGATTCCAGTTGTTTAATCCTTGTCATAACTTGTTTAAGCTTAACCATTCTGATCATCCCCCTAACATTCCAAGAGGTGAACTTCAGCTTGTTTTGTGAGATTTTCTTTAACTTAGGTTAGATTGTACATCTTTATATACATCCATGTTAATCAAATAATATTTTGATGTGGAAGTTAACCAAAAGATCTGCACAACTAAGGTGTAATTATTAAAAAAAAACAAGACCAAAATAATAACTCAAAAACCTGCCATGAACAAATTGCCACCCGAACAAGACAGCCTGACCCCTCCCTCCCCATTTTAACACCTTGGGATACAGTTATGTCCCAATACTGATCCAATATCAAAAAGGGAGCAGTTAAATAAAACTAAGCAACTAGATAAAAAGAAAAAGAAAAACTTATAGGAATTGTGTGAAACTCCTGGCATCCCTCTAAAGATTTATGGGCATTCACTTCAGAAAGGTTTTACAAATTATATAGTTGAACTCTTCAAAGAAAATAGACATTTACAATGCATTTAGTTCTCTTATTCACTATCACATTGGCTACTGTCATTCCGGGAACAGTGCGAATAACCACCTTATACCCAGCAGAAAACAAGGCATATGTGTATCAAATGTGAAAACTAATCATTTTGCTGGGCATTTTTAAACCGGGAAAACTGACAGACTTCCCTGTAACGTTAAGTCCTTTATGCTTCGACTGCACTTCTACCTTCCCTGTAGAAACTTTTCGGCATCAGATGGGTCTTCAAACTCACGGGTCTGTCCATCAACTGTCAGACGTAGTTTGGCTGGGTAAACTAAACCATAGTTAATGTTCAAGGATCGCAGTCGCTGTTTAACACCGTCGAAACGTCTCCTCTGACGAAGCAACTCTGCAGATAAATCCGGGAAAAACTTGACCTCTTGTTCCCCATACATAATTCTGCCTTTAGACCTGGCAGCATGCATCACTCGGACTTTATCTTGAAAGTTCAGAAACTTCATGATCAGCACTCTTGGAGATGATCGACTGGATTGTGGCCTACCAGGTAGCCTGTGCGCTCTCTCTATAATAGGCGGAGATGGGAAGGTTTCGGGATCCAGCGATTCAAGCAACCATTTTTCCAGGAAGGCAACTGCATCCGGATTTTCCACCTTTTCGGGCAGATTAACCAACCTAAGGTTCGATCTCCGCGAACGGTTTTCAAGATTGTCAAGCTTGCGTGTAAGAAAAGTAATGCACTTAGCTGCTTCTTCTAATTTGTTCTTTTCTGAATTAACCGCGTCTTCTACGTTGCTAATACGCTCTTCGGCCATATCCATGCGCCCGGAGAAGTCTCTTACATCCTTTTTAACCTCCTGTATCGCGTTTAGAACTCCATCGAGTTTTGTGGCGAAATCACTTCTCATTAGATCCAGTTTTTGAATTATATCCAACTTTTGGGAAGCGTTGGCATTAGTTGCCCCTCCCTGAGGTACGCTGCATATGGTATCTGATGAGCTAGTGCTACTAGCATCCTCTTCAGCGTCATGTTCCCCGGCTGGAGAAGAGTCCATTTTTGCCTTCTCTTTCCGTTTTTTTGACGGCATCTTGATTCTTAAATCACCACAAAGAGTTAATAAAACAAACTAAAATCGTGTCGGTGAATAAAGAGGATGGTATTCAGGATTTTAAACGAACAACGCCAGGAGCTCACAGAAAAGCGTGCGCCTAGTTCGAAGTCTTAACCACGCCCCGCATTAAACGATTTGAATGCATGACGTGGAGGCGAAGAACCGCCCGACGCGCAGCGGAGGGTGGTTGCCTCCGCGAAGGTCTTCCCTGAAAGAGACGACGTCTGGATGGGAGCATATGTTGTTCTAGAACTTGGATATACCTTTCAGCATTGATGGTGCCTTTCCAGATGTGTAAGCTGCCCATGCCACACGCACTCATGCAACCCCATACCATCAGAGATGCAGGCTTCTGAACTGAGGGCTGATAACAACTTGGGTTTTCCTTGTCCTCTTTAGTCCGGATGACATGGCGTCCCAGTTTTCCAAAAAGAACTTCAAATTTTGATTCGTCTGACCACAGAACAGTTTTCCACTTTGCCACAGTCCATTTTAAATGAGCTTGGCCCAGAGAAAACGCCTGCGCTTCTGGATCATGTTTAGATATGGCTTCTTTTTTGACCTATAGAGTTTTAGCTGACAACGGCGAATGGCACGGTGGATTGTGTTCACCGACAATGTTTTCTGGAAGTATTCCTGAGCCCATGTTGTGATTTCCATTACAGTAGCATTCCTGTATGTGATGCAGTGCCATCTAAGGGCCCGAAGATCACGGGCATCCAGTATGCTTTTCCGGCCTTGACCCATACGCACAGAGATTGTTCCAGATTCTCTGAATCTTTGGATGATATTATGCACTGTAGATGATGATAACTTCAAACTGAAGTTGCAGAATTACAGTAATCAATGTGCGATGTTACAAAAGCATGAATAACAGTCTCCAAGTCCTTAAAAGAGAGAATTGATTTCAGTTTAGAAATAATTCTGATTTGAGAAATCTCAGCCTTTAAAATAACCTGTTTATCTAAAACTAAAGCTGAATCCATTATAACACCCAAGTTCTTGACATGATCTGAAACACTTACCTTCATAGAAGCCAACCTACTTATAATTTCCTTGGAAGCAGAAGAGGGTCCAAAGACAACACACTCAGTCTTATTAGTATTAAGATGAAGAAAATTGCTTGCCAACCAGGCTCTAATTTCACCTAAACCCTTAACAAGTACATCAAAGAATTGAGAGCCATTTGGATCTGTTGGAATGTATAACTGAGTATCGTCTGCATATAAATGATGCATATTATATTTATGAAAAATTGAGCCCAAGGTGCCCCTATATAATGAAAATAAAATAGGACCAAGTATAGACCCCTGTTTTACACCACTTTGCAATTTAGCTGATGTAGAACACAAATCTCCAAGGCAAACTGAGAAAGATTTGTCTTTTAAATATGATTTAAACCTATGTAGGGCAGTACCCTTCCAACACCAACATCTAAATGTTTCAATAAAATACCATGATCAATGCAGCTGTAAGGTTAAGTAAAATAAGGATAACTACCTTCCAGAATCAACTGCAAATAAAATATAATTAAAAACCTTAAGAAGGGCAGATTCTGTACTATGGAGAGACCTGAAATCTGATTGGAACATATCTATAACAGTATTCGTATCTAAATATGAAGCAAGCTGTGATAGAACAACCTTTTCTAAAATTTTCGATAAGAAAGGTCAGTAATTACTTAAAACAGCACAATCTAAATTTGGTCTCTTAAGAAGTGGCTGCACTATTGCATTTTTAAAACGAGCAACTAATATTAAAAAGAGATTGAATAGTATTACATAAATGATCAAACAAATTTAACAACAACCAAGGAAGAAGAGGATCAGGCAGATGTGCAGACGGTCTAATGTGCATCAATATATGCTCCAACTGAGATAAAGAAATGGGTTCAAAACTACTAAATGAACTCTGATAATTTAACTCAGAACAAAACGTTGTTACTGGGATTATCTGTGAAATGAAGGTTATCAACTTTGTTTACAAAAAATTGCAAAAATCCTCACACATTACTTGAGTAGCCTCTAGGTAATTAGTAGGAGCAAGAAAAATCACTTTATGTATCACTTTAATAAAATATTAGGCTTCGTTGAGTTCTTATTAATTTTATTTGAGGAATATTTTGCTTTTGCAACCTCCACAGTAGACCAATATCGTCTTGTAAACTATCTGACAATACTTGCTGCCTATTCTTCTTCCATTTTTGCTCTAGCCCTTTTGCAAATTTGTCTTGAAGTACAGATTTTACTATTCATCTATGGCTGTGATTGTTTTTTTGATTTCCTGTATTTTAAGAGTGCGGTCTCATCTAAAATTTCTGTACAAACTAATTAAAAGAATTAAAATACCCATCCACACTAAGGTCTGGAGGGGAAGATTCTAAGTCATGATAGAATGATAAAAAGGTCTCTAAAAACTTATCAACAGTAAAAGGATTTATGAAACGAGAGAAGTGCCCAGGTGAAAAACAAGTGTACTTCCATAATGTACTTAAAGTGTTCTACTTTCGCGCACTAATTTTGTACTTAAGAAGTACTCAAGAATCATTTTTAGTATATTAAGATAAACTTAAGATCATCTAAGTGTACTCAACTCTGCTATTTTGAGACACCTTGATTATGAATTAAAAAGCACATTTAACATACTATCTCTGCATTTAAAAAATGTATTTAGTTACCACTTGTAGCACACCTGACAAGTAGTAATTAAATACATTTTTTAAAAGCAGAGATAGTATGTTAAAAGTGCATTTTAGTTCATATTCATGGTCTTTCATCAACTATCTGGACCATCCATTGTACTGCAGCATTCGTAAGTGAATAAAACTATTTAAAAACAAGTCTTCATGTTTCTACAGCCACCGTGCAGGTTTCTCTTTGTGAGGTTTGGTTAGCAGTGACTGAAATGCAGCTTTACACACAACTGCCAGTCTGCATGAAGAGGATCTTGAGACTCCATTGGCTTCAAACACCTGTTTGCTGCTCAGCAGTGGCTTTTTTACAGCTGTTATTACAATACAGTTCATTTGTTTGACAAAAACTTCACTTAATAAATCTTTATCTGACCAAGATCTTCTGTGCTCTGTCACTAACAAATCTTTTGACAGTTCAATAATTTCTATTTGCTTTTCGCGAAATATTGTTTGTTTTGATGCCTTTTGCAAGACATTGCATTGTTTCATACTTTTCATGTTCAGAAAGATCTTTCTTCCTCACCATATTTCATGAGAACTGTGACTTGCTTAATAATGTGGAACAACCTCTTTAAGTAGGGTTTCCATTTACCTAAGAAGAACTGGCAAACTATTGAACAAAGCTTTCTGAGATTGATACCAGTTAACTAAAACCATGTGAAAAACAACACAAACAAAAATCTGACTCTTTATTGTACCAAAATCCTACTGATATATCACTTGCGTAATAATTTGGAACGCAGTGTATTATGTAAATGACAGGCTTTGTAGTCGCGTTCCAATGGTGACAAAGAGGCGTGTGCGCTGATGTTTGGTTCGCTGTATTTTATTTTGATAAAAGTACCAACTGTGCTGTCAAGTTAGCAATGCTGGAACTAATGTGTGTGTGTGTGAGCGCACTCCGGCACGATCACTTCAACTGTTTCCTTATACCAGCACTTATCACTTACTTTAAACGCTTATTGTCTTATTAATAATGCATCACTGTATAAAGGTCTGCTTTTATTTGTGTACACTCACAATGAAAACAAATAGGATGTCGCTTTCTGCCATATGAGTTACCTTTCAGTGAACAAATTAAGCGTCACAAAAATGAACAAACTCGGCATATATAGGCTGTTATGTGTCGCTCTGTTAACTAAATCAAATATATTTCAAGAATTAATTCATTTTATGTACAGTGGTGTGAGTGTTGGCCCCCTTCCTGATTTTAAAAAATTTTTTGCATGTTTGTCACACTTTAATGTTTCAGATCATCAAACAAATTTAATTATTAATCAAAGATAACACAAGTAAACACAACATGCAGTTTTTAAATGAAGTTTTTTATTATGAAGAGAAAACAAAATCCAAACCCACAGGGCCCTGTGTGAAAAAGTGCTTGCCCCCAAAATCTAATAACTGGTTGTGCCACCCTTTGCAGCAACAACTGCAATCAAGCGTTTGCGATAACTAGCCATTAGTCTTTCACATCGCTGTGGAGAAATTTTGGGTTTCACTTTATTTTGATGGTCCCTTTAACACATTCTATTGACTATAAGTAATGTTGCACCTACATTTCTACTAACACTCATTAGAGTGTTAGTAGTGTATTAGTTGACGGGTAGGGTTAGATAAAGTTGACACGTTCTTGCAAAGTTACTTATAGTCAGTAGAATATCTGTTGGGAGACCAACACAATAAGGAGTTAATAGATATGAAGCAGACAGTCTACTAATACTCTTATGAGAGTTTGTTGACATGTAGTTGCAACATTACTTAGTGTCAACAGAATGTTCAAAAGGGACCATTAAAATAAAGTGTTACCGAATTTTAGCCCACTCTACTTTGCAGAATTGTTTTAATTCAGCCACATTGGAGGGTTTTCGAGCATGAATGGACTGTTTATGGTCACGCCACATCATTTCAATTGGATTTAAGTCCAGTTTGTTTGACTGTTGGTATGATGTTCTTTTAATGAAATGCTGTGTTGGTTTTATGCCAGATTTAACGGGACACATGCCTACCAAAAAGTTCAACTTTTGTCGCATCAGTCCATAGAATATTTGCCCAAAAGTCTTGGGGATAATCAAGATATTTTTTGGCAAATGTGAGACGAGCCTTTTGTGTTCTTTTTGGTCAGCAATGGCTTTTGCTTTGGAACTCTCCCATGGATGATGTTTTTGCCCAGTCTCTTTCTTATTGTTGAATCATGAACACTGACCTTAATTGAGGCAAGTGAGGCCTGCAGTTCTTTAGATGTTGTTCTGGGTTCTTTTATGATCTCCTGGATGAGTCGTCTTTGTGCTCTTGGAGTAATTTTGGTAGGCCGGCCACTCCTGGGAAGGTTTTCTCCATTTGTGGATAATGGCTCTGACCATGGTTTGCTGGAGTCCCAAAACCTTTGAAATGGCTTTATAACCCTTTCCAGACTGATACATGTAAACCATTTTGTTTCTCATCTGTTTATGCATTTCTTAAGATCGTGGAATGATGTGTTGCACTTTAAACATGCTTCACTTTGTCAGACAGGTTCTATTTAAGTGATTTCTTGATTCAACAGGTCTGGCAGTAATCAGGCCTGGGTTTGGCTAGTGAAATTTAACTCAGCCTTCTAAAATAATGTGGTTAATCACATTTCTTTCATGATTTAATAGGAGGGGGCAATTCATTTTTCAATTGGGCCAGGTAGGTTTGGACAGCTTTTTTCCCTTAATAAATGAAATCATCATTTAAAAACTAAATTTTGTATTTATTTGCATTATCTTTGTGTAATATTTAAAAAAAAAAAAAAAAAAAAAAAATATATATATATATATATATATATATATATATATATATATATATATATATATATATATATATATATATATATATATATATATATATAAATAAATATATATATATATATATATATATATATATATATATATATATATATATATATATATATATATATATATATATATATATATATATACACATACATACAGGTGCTGGTCATATAATTAGAATATCATCAAAAAGTTGATTTATTTCACTAATTCCATTCAGAAAGTGAAACTTATATATTATATTCATTCATTACACACAGACTGATATATTTCAAATGTTTATTTCTTTTAATTTTGATGATTATAACTGACAACTAAGGAAAATCCCAAATTCAGTATCTCAGAAAATTAGAATATTTACATTTGAGTTTCAATTAATGACCATCCCTACACTATAAATTCCAGGTATCTCTTGTTCTTTGAAACCACATTAATGGAGAAGACTGCTGACTTGGCAATGATCCAGAAAATGAACATTGACACCCTCCACAAAGAGGGTAAGTAACAGAGGGTCATTACTGAAAGGTGTGGCTGTTTACAGAGTGCTGTATCAAAGCATATTAAATGCAAAGTTGACTGGAAGGAAGAATTTGTGTAGGAAGAGGTGCACAAGCAACAGGGATGACTGCAAGCTTGAGAATACAGTCAAGCAAAGCTGATTCAAACACTTGTGAGAGCTTCACAAGGAGTGGACTGAAGCTGGAGTCAGTGCATCAAGAGTCACCACGCTCAGACGTCTTCAGGAAAAGGGCTACCAAGCCACTTCTGAACCAGAGACAACGTCAGAAGTGTCTTACCTGGGCTGTGGAGAAAAAGAACTGGACTGTTGCTCAGTGGTCCAAAGTCCTCTTTTCAGATGAAAGTAAATTTTGCATTTCATTTGGAAATCAAGGTCCCAGAGTCTGGAGGAAGAGTGGAGAGGCACAGAATCCATGTTGCTTGAAGTCCAGTGTGAAGTTTCCACAGTCTGTGATGATTTGGGCTGCCATGTCATCTGCTGGTGTTGGTTCAATGTGTTTTCTGAAGTCCACAGTCAACGCAGCCATCTACCAGGGAGTTTTAGAGCACTTCATGCTTCCTGCTGCTGACCAATTTTATGGAGATGCGGATTTCATTTTCCAACAGGACTTGGCACCTGCACACAGTGCCAAAGCAACCAGTATCTGGTTTAAGGACCATGGTATCCCTGTTCTTAATTGGCCAGCAAACTCGCCTGACCTTAACTCCATAGAAAATCTATAGGGTATTGTGAAGAGGAAGAAGCGACATGCCAGACCCAACAATGCAGAAAGAGCTGAAGGCCACTATCAGAGCAACCTGGGCTCTCATAACACCTGAGCAGTGCCACAGACTGATCGACTCCATGCCACGCCGCATTGCTGCAGTAATTCAGGCAAAAGGAAAGGAGCCCCAACTAAGTATTGAGTGCTGTACATGCTCATACTTTTCATCTTCATACTTTTCAGTTGGCCAAGATTTCTAAAAATCCTTTCTTTGTATTGGTCTTAAGTAATATTCTAATTTTCTAAGATACTGAATTTGGGATTTTCCTTAGTTGTCAGTTATAATCATCAAAATTAAAAGAAATAAACATTTGAAATATATCAGTCTGTGTGTAGTGAATGAATATAATATACAAGTTTCACTTTTTGAATGGAATTAGTGAAATCAACTTTTTGATGATATTTTAATTCTGTGTGTGTGTATGTATATATGTGTGTGTGTGTGTGTGTATATATGTGTATATATATATATATATATATATATATATATATATATATATATATATATATATATATATATATATATATATATATATATTAAAAAAACACATAATGTAATATTTAGTATTTTCTTATCTAGGTGGAAAAAAATAGTACTTTGTGCTACTGTCTGTTCAAAATAAATGAAAAGAATTATTTTTTTATTTTTTATTATTTTTTCCCCCTGTTGTACCGAAATTGTATCAAACCGTGACCCCCGAACCAAGGTATGTACCGAACCATGACATCTGTGTACCGTGCCACCCCTAATATATACTCTGCTTCTGGCTACGCTACTGTTTGGACGCTCTATCTTTCTGCTCTGCGCTTTGCTCTGTGTTCATGTACTTTTCTCAGATTTTTCTAAGATTTTAACCCTCTGGGGTCCGAGGTCATTTTGGGGCCCTTGAGATGTTTTGACATGCCCTCATATTTGTGCTTATTTCAGCTGCTTAAAACATACTATTGACCAACATGTAATTGTTTTTGTATTCAGCACAAACTGTGCTACAATAATATTTGACCAAGATGGCTGTACATGTTTGCATTTTTTAGGAAAAAAATATTATGTGTGGTTAGTACGTTTTGAGAAAAAAAATGTAGCTGAAATAAGGCCATAAAACCCACACTAAATAGTTGTGAATAAGACTTTTGAGTAATCAGTCTTGTAGGCTAGAATATTTACTTCAAAATTATGTGAAAATCATTGTGCTTACTCATTCACAGAAAACAATATATTGATTTAAAATTTTCAAGACATGTTTTGTGATTGAGGGTCTATATGCGAGGGAGTGGTAATGGCCATGAATATTAAGTGAGTCTCACCTGAGAGACAAAGGGCCCTCCCCTAATGGCCTCTAATGGGCCATCAGTGTGACTGTGACTGTGAGGCAGGGAAGAGAGAATGTGAGGACATTGAAAAAAAAAAAGTTTTTTTAAATTATTGTTTCCAGCCAAAATATCTAAAAATTCTTAAATCAAGAAGGATTTTCTAGACAAGTAAAAATTATTGTCTTGTTTTCAGCAAAAACGATTAAAAATTAAGTGATTTTTTTTGCTCGAAACAAGTAAAATAATCTTGTTTTCTGTTTGAAATAAGATTATTTTAATAGATAGATTTTAATCTATTTTATTGTAATTGCTCTATATTTAGGAACAAAATGTCTCACAGGACCACAGTGCTACATACGTGAAAATATATTAAAAAATAAAACAGATATATAACCTATATAATTCTACATATACCTATATAATCTATATTGACACATCCTATATATAACTGATTAAGCAATATGAACTACATACGCATAGTATAACTCAACTGACATACTTTACAAAATTAGTTTATATAAAAGTTTTAAGTAGTGGTACAAAAGACAGTGAAAAATAGACATTCAAGGCAAAACAAGGACAATGCAAGAAAAAATTATTGTGTACAGTATACATAAAGAGAGACGAGAGTATTACAGAAGGCGGATGGTTTGTTAAGCCCACTCACCCACCTATGTGTAACCTACTCACTCACATGGTATTGTATATAAATCCAAGTATATGTCCTAAGTTTTATGTAGTGGTACAAAAGACAGTGCAAAAGAGACATTCAAGGCAAAACAGTGCAAACCGGGACAATGCAAGAAAAAATTGTGTACAGTATACATAAAGAGAGACGAGAGTATTACAGAAGGCGGATGGTTTGTTAAGCCCACTCACCCACCTATGTGTAACCTACTCACTCACATGGTATTGTACATAAATCCAAGTATATGTCCTAAGTTTTATGTAGTGGTACAAAAGACAGTGCAAAAGAGACATTCAAGGCATCAAGGAGGAGAGAGGGACAATGATGATCTTTGCAGCCCGATGGTCAGTGGGAGGTGGTCAACAGAACACACAAATCTAAACACAGTCACACATCTTTGTGCCATTCTTGAAAACAGTCCCTGTTCAACTGAAGACACAAGTGAACATTGCATGCCTGACATTTCCATGGTGTTAATTGCTTTTTACCATGCACTGCTTTGCAATGCACACAGCTCCGGCGACCAACAGTGGCAACATTCCTGACATCTGAGGTCAGCTCAGCTCCTGGAACTGGTACATGGTCACTATTGGTCTGTTTCGGTGCTGCTTTCCGTGATACCCCACAGAGCTCTATGATAAGTTGTTCCATAAACTCTTTATGGGACATGTTAACATATAGCTCTTTGTGCACAATGAAAGCATTGGTGGCAGCAATGTCCAAGAAGTGTAGAAAAATCTTTCTGTACCACTTCATGGTTTTGTGCTGTGTTGTGTAATACTGCAACAGCTGATCAGACAGGTCAACGCCACCCATGTGCTGATTGTAGGCAGTCACGGGCGCAGGACATATGACCATGTAGACACTTATTATTATTATTATTATTATTATGTATAAATATATTATTATCATTATCAGTCACCAATGGTCATGCATAACAAAGACATTTTTTTTCAAGTACATGTTTACGATGTAAAGTCAATTACATCTGTAAAATATTATGTATGTGCACTTACTCAGTATGATTCTCGATCGCACTGAAAACTGAACGACACCGACGTTTCCCTTTGCGACGTGATGATGAAGGCAAGGGTGATGCAGCCACATGCCTAAAAAAAAAAAAAATCTGTTAGCGTACTTTGTCCAAAGCAAACCGATGACCAATTGATGGACACACGATGTATATATCTGCTGTTGGCCCATAGGACGGACAAATATCTGTTGACTGTAGACCACGCGTATTTACAGCATTTCAAACATTTACACCTGAGAAATTTGTGAACGCCATCCACCGGACATATATTTGCACGTAGCAAACATTTACACCTGAGACATTTGTGAACGCCATCCACCGGACATTTGCACGTAGCAAACATTTACATCTATGCACAAACAATTGCAAGCGACATTGTAAGGTAATTTCCAGCTGCAAAAGCTAGCCAAAACTATTCAAAGTATAGTCTGAAAATAATTATACGTTTCATATGATCATACAAAGAATTATATAACACTAAATAACTTACTGCTCAGAATCCTCGGCGGGATCAATTCTCTGTTCAAAATGCAACCGCTCATCGTCAGAGTTGCAATCTTCCTCAGACGAAAAGGTGAATTCTTCCTCGCTGTCCAAAATCAACTGAAGGGCTTCTTCACCGGAGTAGCGTGCCATCCTCAAAACGCTATGAACGGTCAGTGAATCTGATGTAAAAATGCCACGCTTTTTATGGCATTGACCGGGGGGCGGGGGCGTGTGCGAAGCCGAAACTATTTACCATGTAAATTGCGCTGGGGGTGTGGCGGTCTCAGCTCATTACTGGTAATGAAGTGAGACGAGGTAGACTGTACCTCTCCTTACATTCATACGGATTACATAAACTGAGAATATTTGCGCTCGATTTGACTAACACCATTTAAAAAGAGACATTCTAAGCTTTCTGTAGACATATGTTTCATGTATGTGTGACAGGTATTCGCTAAGTTACAGTTGGTTTTCGGACGCGTTTCAGAATGAACTCCTCTAAGAGAGAGAAGGCACAACGTGCATGCTGTTGTTTTTTTTATTTTTGTGAAAAGCACAACATTTTGTTTTTATTGTGAGTGTACCCAAAAAAAAATAGACACTTCAAAGTTTCAATTGATGTATAACACTTATCTGTTTGACCAAAATCGACAGAGTAATTTTAGTGTTTTTCACACTGATAAGAAAAAAAATGAGCTCGTCTCGCCGGCGATACCGTCGACCCCAGAGAGTTAACTTTTTGGGACTGGATGAAAAATAAGACTCTTTGTTTCACACTGCCAGCAGCTTACATTCCAGAGACGGGATAACACAGTTGTCGACATTCAAGCAGACGAGAAAGAAATGCCTCTTGTGGAATCTACTTGTTGCATGAACTGTCACAGACTTCTACAAAGGATTGCGGTTCTTGAAACAAAGTTACTTGCTGGACTTCAAAAACAGGCGGAGAACACAGCAGACCTTCATCACGGACCCCCTCAACATACAGCTGGTGAGTCCTATGAATCTAGTGAATCACAACAGTCTATGCCAAGTGTCGAGGAACAAACCGAAACTGATCGACAGACTGATCGATGGCACAAACAGGGAGCGAGACCCAAAGGCACTCGAGACATCAGATTATCACGAGTATCTCGTATTGCTGCGGTAGTATCCTCTACCCCCAGATATATGGGTATGGCAAGGCTTGCAAACACTGGTATTCTACCACCACCTATACATCGTGAGAACAGATTTGAAGCATTGATGAATGTGGGTGAGGAATCCCCAAATGTGACTGAAAATAGATCGTATCAGCCAGCAGCTAACATTGCTACTAACAGGCGCTCAAGTTCCAGCAGACAGCAGCACTCAGCTCAGAGTGCAGCCAAGCCCAGGACTCTGATAGTGGGTGACTCTATTGTCAGAAACATCAGTAGCAGGACTACAACAACATGCTGCTTTCCTCAAGCAACCGTTTCTGATGTGAACAAGGAATATCAGAATATTCTAATGAAGCACAAGACTGCAAATCGAGTCATCATCCATGTGGGGAAGAATGATATTCGGAAAGAGCGGTCAGAACTCCTTAAGAAGGATTTCATTGAACTCTTTGAAGCACTTCAAAGACTTGAAGTTCAGTTGTTCATCGGTGGACCACTCCCAACAAGGGGAACTAACATTTTTTCATGGCTGCTTGGGCTGAATACATGGCTACAAAGAACCTGCAGTATAAAAGGAGTCCACTTCATCGACAACTTCAATCTTTTCTGGGGCCATTGACAACTGTTTAAACTGGATGCCCTCAACCCAAACAAGCTTGGTGCAAGAGTGCTAAAGGACAACAACTACTTCTCCCTCCATCATCCTTCAGTAGTGTGTGCCAATCCACTCAACCTGAATGGCACACACAAACCTGGACAGAGTAGTGTTGTCACGGTACCAAAATTTCTGTATTTGGTACCGATACCAGTGAAAATCCACGGGTCTCGGTACCAATTTCGATACCAAAGCAAAACACAAAAACATGGTAATTAAAAAAAACACACTATTTTCATTAAAGTCCAACAAAAATAAAGTGTGCAAAAATCAATGCCATTCTTTATACTTATTTAAAATTGTGTTTCAAGTTTTTCCGCAAGTAATAAAAGTATGAAAAACAGTAAACAAGTTTTACCCAAATTAAATTTCTTATTTAATGAAATTTAAACACATTTAATTTTTTGGTAAATAAAGGGGATTTACTATTAAAATGAAAACATGAGCAAGTTTTATTATTTTTTTACACAGTAGTAGTAGTAGTAGTATCACACATTCTAAAAAATAGTCTCATAGTTCTGGCACAATGTTAAAACCGAACCTTTATTTTGACGGGTTGCCGTGAATACCTATAAATTGTATATGATATGACACTGGTTTTACTCAAATGAAACTGTAAAATGCTTGTGAAGTGACTCTCAGAGCAGTTCTGGAGATGTTGTTCATGTGTTTATGACCTCATTGAGACGGCAGATGCTGAAATCACTGCAGGCGTCACACACGCTTCAGTGTATGCAGTAAACAAAACCGCATGTCTCTGCCATTCATTCATTCACACAGAGTGTTGCAGAACATATAGGATTCATATTTTAATCAACTTTTGCGGCTTAATATTTGCAGATACTAGTTCATATCATGATTTGATTTAAGTGTAATGATCTACATTTGATTAATTCATCCAAACTTTGACAAATTCCATGATATTCCATGTTAAACTGTAAATTACGTTTTTATAACTGGGTTCTGCGATTCCGTTCGTGTTTTCTGCATCGTGGAAATCATAGGGCCGCATGCGTCAAGAACCGGGTTGACCGAGTACTCGGTACTTAAAAAAAAAACTTGGTACATTGACGTTTTCATTTTTTTTAGTGCCAACTTGGTACTGAAGTACCGGGTCTTTTGACAACACTAGGACAGAGTATGAGTGACCACAGGACTTCATATCAGCTTTAGAGTCATCATGTGGTTGAAGAATCCCACAAGGACACTGATAACACCATGCAGCCACAACAAGCATTGCTTATGGAAACTATCCCGGCTGAGCCCTGCCCACAGAGCTCATCACAGACTGACTGTGACGTACCACAACAGCTCCAAGACTCAGCACCCAAGGACGACTTTCTGGAAAACAACTAGGGAAGCCAGGACAACATATCACAGCCACCGGCAACACCAGAGCCAGAGCCTCGCTCACCAGACACACTATTCCTCTCTCCAGCATCTCCACTTCTAAGTTTCTCAAGGAAAATGGAGGAACTGGTGTATGCTGGGACCAAACTTTCCTACTCTTTCGCTGCAAGCCCCCAGATACCAACTAAAAAACAGCGGGCTCCACAACCACCAAAACCTGTGGGCCCAGCTCGCCGCCCTCCTCCTCCTGTGAGAGCTCTCTGGCCGCTGCCACAATGCCAGGGCCCAAATCCTCCTCTATCTGCTGCAGGTGAACCAAAAACAATTGATAACCACTCTGTGATATGTGTCGGGTCCCCGCTATGATAGCAGCAACTGTCACAAATATTTACAGAACAAGAGGGAACCCAGTGTGACTCCTCTATTTCTGTTTTATCACGTGATAGAAAGTTTAAGGCCTTCTCAAGCCATATGGCTGACCCATCTAATCTGCGGCCTATTATGCATCAAACTAAGATTGCTGTAGAGACAAAATGTAATTCCATTAAGTTAGCATTTTTAAACATTCTACTAGCTTACTAAAAAATAAATCATTTCTGATCAATGATTTAATAACCACAAACAACCTGGATTTTATGTTTCTAAATGAAACATGGCTAGAAGACAGCTGTAGTGCAACAGTCCTCAATGAAAGAGCCCCTCCTAACTTTAATTTTATAAGTGTCTGCAGGACTGTTAGGAGAGGTGGAGGTGTAGCTGCTCTATTTAAAGATGTTTATCAGTGCAAGCAAGCATAATATTTGTCTTTTGAATACCTAGCTATTGTGCTGAAAGGTGCTCCACACATTCTGCTTATCATTATTTACCAGAGCATGTGAGCGAAGCGGAGCGGTTTGACGCTCAGCTCAATATTCCGCTTTGTGGGCGTGCGCTCCACTCTGTCGCTCACGGCCAAAGCAAACGCTCCCGCTAATGTTCCGCTCACATAAACCAAATCCCGCTCAGATCACGCTCTGACATTAAATTTCTCAAGTAGGCCAGTAATTCTCCAGTAATTTTATTTATTTTTTTCCCCCCATGTTTATAATGAAATTCTTGAATAAATGTCTCAATTAAAGCAGTAGTCCGGTTATGTTTCAGGGTGATGTTCAGCTTGTAGATTTTTATTAATTTAAATGTTGTTGTTGTTGTTATTGTTATTGTTATTGTTGTTATTATTATTATTATTATTATTATTATTATTAATTAATGATTAAAAAATGTGACTTGTTTTTGAAGCCACTTGGCAAACCTTCCTAAAAAAAATTCAATAACTGAAAAATTATACTTTTCCATGAAAACACAGCTTATAAGAAACATTAGCTTAGACAAACTATTGCTTAGCCTATTCCACAGATTCTCGAGCTAGCAAATTACCAAAGGGCATTTTGGGTTGAGCGAGCGGTGCTGAG
Source organism: Acrossocheilus fasciatus (assembly GCA_036784905.1). Classification (NCBI taxonomy): domain Eukaryota; kingdom Metazoa; phylum Chordata; class Actinopteri; order Cypriniformes; family Cyprinidae; genus Acrossocheilus; species Acrossocheilus fasciatus. The sequence goes on from CM071944.1 coordinate 33,780,583, forward strand.
CGTATTGAGCGAGTGGAGCGGAATCTTCAGAAAGGCGCTCTCCGCTCTGTAGGAAATATGACCGCTCCACTCCGCTCACATGCTCTGTTATTTACAGGCCTCCAAAATACTCTCCACCCTTTGCTGAAGAGTCACATAACTGTTATCAATGATTTCCTCAGAGTTTGACTGTTTGCAGGGGATTTTAATATTCACATAGATAACGCAGAAATCAAAACTACAAAAGAAATTTTAAACACTTTTGACCTAATTCAGAATGTGCATGGACCAACACAATCGTGGACACACTCTAGATTTACTCATCAGTAGAGGTCTAAACATTTCATCCATTGTTATTAAGGATGTAGCACTATCTGATCACATCTTTGATATAATGATCTCTGCTACCACTGAATCTAGATCTGTCTCTGTCAGAAAGAGGTGCATTAATGAGAACACTAGTGCACTATTTATGGAGGCTATATCTTCAACACCAAGCATTTCTGCAGACTCTGTTGATCTTCTCGTTGATTCCTTTTACTCAGAAGTTAAGAATGATTGCTCCTTAATTCAGAAAGAAGACTGGCAGACAGAAATCACCTTGGAGAAAATCAACAGTATGAAAAAACAATGCAGAAAGCTGAGCAGATGTGGCGGAACACTAAACTTGAAATTCACTTTAGCATCTATAAAGCTAGCCTTCATGCTTTCAATGCAGAACTAACCACAGCTAGACAAACCTTCTTCTCAAACCTTATAAACAGTGACTTAAACAACACACTTTTTGCTACTGTCTAGAAACTAACAAACCCCAAATTACAAACCTATAATCTCAAATTAGAAAGTTGTGGAAAAGTTTATTTCAGTAATTCAACTCAAATTGTGAAACTTGTGTATTAAACAAATTCAGTGCACACAGACTGAAGTAGGTTAAGTCTTTGGTTCTTTTAATTGTGATGATTTTGGCTCACATTTAACAAAAACCCACCAATCTCAACAAATTAGAATATGGTGACATGCCAAACGGCTAATCAACTCAGAACACCTGCAAAGGTTTCCTGAGCCTTCAAAATGGTCTCTCAGTTTGGTTCACTAGGCTACACAATCATGGGGAAGACTGCTGATCTGACAGTTGTCCAGAAGACAATCAATGACTGCGTTTACATGCGCACGAATATTGCGATTATTTCCAATAATCAGAGTAAGGACTTAATCGCATTATGATGTTTACATGTCAAGTAGTTGGGGGTAGTTGTGGCCTAATGGTTAGGGAGTCGGGCTTGTAACCTAAAGGTTGCTGGTTCAGGTGCAGGAATTGAAGGTGGGGATTGTGAATGAACAGCACTCTCTCCACCTTCGATACCATGACTAAGGTGCCCTTGAGCAAGGCACCGAACCCCTAATTGCTCCCCGGGCGCTGGAGTAAGGCTGCCCACTGCTCCGGGTGTGTGTTCACTGTGTGTGTGTGTGTGTGTGTGTGTGTGTTCACTACTCACTGCTGTGTGTGTGCACTTGGATGGGTTAAATGCAGAGCACCATTTCGAGTATGGGTCACCATACTTGACAATACGTCACGACTTAAGAGCAAAGCTCTTACTCCCGTTTACGTGCAATTTCCATTATTCTTATTATTTGCTAAGAATTGTGGTTAATTTTTTTTACTGCCATTATTCACATACCCCACTGGACAGCACAAATGATGGACTCAGAAAGAGCAGTGTTGGTCGCTGTTTCAATTTATTTACGTCTAATGCATAATGATTTTGTATGGCTGTATTCCACGCTTTTTTGGCTCCATAGAAATGTGATAGAATTTGTTTGCCTATATGCTGCCGTCGCGTTCTACTCGCCGTTTCTGGATGAGGGTAAGGAACAGAGACTGCTGGCAGCTTGTTGTGTTTTCCTCAGAATGCGATGCTTTCTCCCCCTCCATCGTTTCTAATCTCCGTATTATTACAGGTGCGTGTCACGTTATTCATGTCACAAGTGCATGCACACTTTGGTCAGAGCGGTAATACTGCGATTAAGGTGTTTACATGCCTGTGTATTTCGATTAAAATCGGCGTACGCCACCTAAGTTAATACGATTATGCTTGCTCCGATAATGAGCTTAATCGTATTATTTGGATCGAAGTATTGCGTTTACATGAGGTAAAGATTAATCGCAATATTGTCAAATATTGTCCTTGGCACCCTTCTCAAGGAGGGTTCACAAACATTCATTGCCAAAGAAGCTGGCTGTTCACAGAGTGCTGTATCCAAGCATGTTAACAGAAAGTTGAGTGGAAGGAAAAAGTGTGGAAGAAAAAGATGCACAACCAACCGAGAGAACCGCAGCCTTATGAGGATTGTTAAGCAAAATTGATTCAAGAATTTGGGTGAACTTCACAAGGAATGGACTGAGGCTGGGGTCAAGGCATCAAAAGGCACCACACACAGACATGTCAAGGAATTTGGCTACAGTTGTCGTATTCCTCTTGTTAAGCCACTTTTGAACCACAGACAACGTCAGAGGCATCTTACCTGGGCTAAGGAGAAGAAGAACTGGACTGTTGCCCAGTGGTCCAAAGTCCTCTTTTCAGATGAGAGCAAGTTTTGTATTTCATTTGGAAACCAAAGTCCTAGAGTCTTGAGGAAGGGTGGAGAAGCTCATAGCCCAAGTTTCTTGAAGTCCAGTGTTAAGTTTCCACAGTCTGTGATTGATTTGGGGTGCAATGTCATCTGCTGGTGTTGGTCCATTGTGTTTTTTTTGAAAACCAATGTCACTGCACCCGTTTACCAAGAAATTTTGGAGCACTTCATGCTTCCTTCTGCTGACCAGCTTATTGAAGATTCTGATTTCATTTTCCAGCAGGATTTGGCACCTGCCCACACTGCCAAAAGCACCAAAAGTTGGTTAAATGACCATGGTGTTGGTGTGCTTGACTGGCCAGCAAAGTCCCCAGACCTGAACCCCATAGAGAATCTATGGGGTATTGTCAAGAGGAAAATAAGAAACAAGACCCCAAAAAATGCAGATGAGCTGAAGGCCACTGTCAGAGTAACCTGGGCTTCCATACCACCTCAGCAGTGCCACAAACTGATCACCTCCATGCCACTCCAAATTGAGGCAGTAATTAAAGCAAAAAGATCCCCTACCAAGTATTGAGTACATATACAGTAAATGAACATACTTTCCAGAAGGCCAACAATTCACTAAAAATGTTTTTTTTTTTATATATATATATATATTGGTCTTATGAAGTATTCTAATTTGTTGAGATAGTGAATTGGTGGGTTTTTGTTTAATGTGAGCCAAACTCATCACAATTAAAATAACCAAAGACTTAAATTGCTTCTGTCTGTGTGCATTGAAATTATTTAATACACGAGTTTCACAATTTGAGTTGAATTACTGAAATAAATGAACTTTTCCATGACATTCTAATTTATTGAGATGCACCTGTAGCAGTGATTCATATTTCAGCCACAGAAATTAGATAATTAATTTTTTATTTAATACAGGTATTGCTATTATTGGTCGCACCACATGATGAGTGGCGCTCCAAATGACACAAAGACCTTACATCATTAAAAATCTATTTAAAGAAACGTGAAAAGTTTAGCATATGGCATTAACTGCAGTCATTATTTTTTTTGACCCAGTTATTTCTAAACTTTGCTCAACCTTGGCTGCTTAATTGACCCTTCGCCGGGAGTTTGATTAACAGGCAATCTGAGCAATCATAATTCCAAATCTGCCATTTTTGTCAGACAAACAAACCAGACAGGAGAGTAGATTAAAGTCTGTGGACTTGAACTTGAGAAATAGTGTATTGACATCTTTTCACAGTTGAAACAAGATATTTTCTGATGTTCATTCATGTTTATTTTGTGCTATAACTAGTATGAAATGATCGGTTCACATGCCGCTTGAACTGTGGCGCTACAGCGATCTATCATGACACATTAAAAAAAAAAAGACACAATTTGAACTCAGAGAAGTTTACTTTTGGTATTAAACAAAGTCTCAGTCTTGTATGTCGGCGTGTTGTCAGTGTCGTCTTTGCTCCATAATGTATTTTTCACTGCATGATGAAACATGATGTGTAGCATAAAAGTGCCATTGGTTTGTCGGATGTAGCAACAGCAACTAAGGGCGGGTCTTTGCGAAGGGTAAATTTAAAGTAGCGGAAGGTTGCTGGCTCAGGTTCTGAGATGAAATCGTAAGCCTCTTTTTTTACAGTAGAAAATTACATCTGGAGTTTGTGCTTGACTGCAGAGTCAGAATTAACATGCTGCCTATGGCGAGCATTTATATTACTTTGGTTGGCAGTGGAATCTGGTAAAATAGATTAAAATTGTTAATAAATATATATTAAATTACTAATAAATGTATAATTACTAGTGATGTCAACGTTAACATTTTTTAACGCAAATTAATCGCTTCATAAGGTTTGACTAGGGTTGGGTATCGTTTTTTTTTTTTTTTTTTTTCGATACCGGTGCCAAATCGATACTTTTAAAACCGTACCAGTGCCTGAACCGATACTTAAAAATAATAAAAAATAAATAAAAAATTACCAATTAATAATTGGATTGGCCATTAGCACTAAACACATGATGTCTTTTTCATTCATACTGGATACCAGAGGGCACCCTCACAAAAAAATCCACACATCCAGTCACAGAACTCATGAAGCTCATGGAACTCATGAAGCTCCAGGAAATCCCCAATATGGACAAATGCATTGCTGTGGATGTAACTGAGTAAACAAGATATAAACGTTTTGAATGATAAAACAAATACAATAAACACTCGACTACGACAATGTATAGTTTATCTGTGTTATTCAAGCCATCTCTGGTATTTTCATAATAAAGTATATTTATAATCCATTGCCAATCAATGTATTAGTAGCCTATGGAACATATTCTGCCTCATTCTGTGAGGAAAAGGAAGCATTTTACTGGTGTAGTGGACTAAAAAGGTTATAATATTCTCTTTTATTGGACAACAGGTTTAAAAACATGAATACAAGATAGCTTTAGGCATTTTAATTTAAGAATGCTTAGCTTAGCTAGTTAATGGAGGGCTACCTGCTGCTGTCAGAGCAAGTGTAATTTCTGCATTCACGCATTCCTCAGATGCTCTCATTTCCCGAGTTGTGCTTGTAAGTCGGAATGTGAAAACAGCACGCCCGTGTTACTACAAAGATTTGGTGGACTTGTATTAGAGCTTTCCGACTTGAGTTCACATGCATTTTCTCAGTCGGGAAATTATTTTTCACATGAGGTGCCGATGATGATGCTTCTTACGTTCGTTTTGGAGAAACAAAGGACAAATATTTCAATCGATCGCTCAGGCATGGCACTGAAATGAGGCACAGAAATCTGCGTTCTGATTCGGTTCTAGTACATACCGGTTACATAGGTACCGGTGCCATATTGGTACCAGGTTTCGGTACCCAACCCTAGGTTTGACCCCAACTTCTTCCCGTCATTGCAACGCGGAAGGTTATCTATCATTAGGCTTGTTTGAGATGAGCAAAATCTGCACAGAACCGATCATCGCAAGGTGCATGGCGGTTAGAAAAGTGTCCGAGTTATGTCCGCCTTGCTCTGATGTCATGCTGACGTGTTGGATTGAGCAGTCGCACGCAGTTGCTCTCCATCGACTGCGCTGATCGAAAGCATGATGGGAAACGACTGACTGACGACACCGCTTAATGCTCATTGGTTCAGACAACCGTGATGCTGCGTTCTCCTTTAAAATGTTTAATTTTTTTAATCTGATTTCATGCAATTATGTATTTAAATTGTGCATGAATATTCCCAAACACTGTGACAGTGCAATCTCTGTGTGAGAAATGTTATTGTCATATTTTCTGTAAAAATCTAAAATAAAAACATCACAAACAATGTGAGTTTCAGCCAGAGCGTACATGTTAAGGCTTTAACACAGCAGAAATAAACATGACAACAGCCACTATAGATTATATAAGATAATAAACGAAACAATACGATAGGATATTTGTATCTGATTTTCTTGAGTTGAATGTGTACATCTGAAATGCTAATTTGTGAAGCGATATAAAAGGCTATTAATAGCATGTTTTAACAACAGTAAATGACCACATTCCACACATGATCGCAAAAGGAAGTTATTACAAACACTCGATGGTAGTTTGAAGTGAGTTCTGAGTAAAAGTGTATTATTAATCTCATAAATTGTCTTATGAAGCATGATGCTAATATTACCTCTAATGCAGCTGCAGAACAGGTCCAATTCTTCTTCATAATGCATTTTGTCATAATACTTCACATAAGGTCGTAAGAGAATTTTTTGTTGTATTTATTTAGAAATACTTTTGATAATAGTTGGGTAAATGTATACTAGGATTGAAGCGATGTGGCTTGGTAAACCATTTTATTGCCAGTATAAAGGCTGATAATGGCTGAATAAAAACAAAAGAATAATGATAAAAGAATAATAAGGATTATGTCTCATACCTGGTGGATGTGTGAAAGGTTCTGTTTTCTTAAACTAGTTTGTCATGCATCTTTATTTCAACACATTTACAGGTAAATCCTAGTATTTTAAATTTGTGATTAATCATGACTGTGATTAACGCAATTTAAATTTTTTAATCGATCGACAGCACTAATAATTACTAAAGTAAAATTAGATGCTCTAAATTAATATTTTTTGCATTTTTTTCTCATATTGTACAAAGATTGAACATAAACTGCCCCAAATGACCCAAATTGCATACGAATCTTTTCCAAATTATATTAAAATAAAGCATTTTGTGTATATAAACCATTAATTGAATATAAAAGCACAAAAATCTGGGACATACACTATATTGCCAAAAGTATTGGGTCACCCCCTTCTAATGAACAGGTTTGACTACTTTAGTAATTTCCATGAGTACAAATCTTAACGTTTATGCATATAATGATATTCTAGGGAATTGTGTGCTTCTAATTTTAAAGCAACAGTTTGGACACTGTAAAACCCGTTGCCTTAAAACTTAGTACATAATAATTAAAAAAAAAAAAAAAAGTTAAGTGAACTTGACAATTCAAATAACTTGGTTTTTTTTTTTAATTATCATTTACTTAAAAATTTTAAGGCAACGGGTTTCCTCAATTTTTTTTAAGTTAAGTCAACTTATCACTTTTTACAGTGCAGGACCCTTTTCTATTCTAACATGACAATGCCTCTGTGTATAAGGCAAGGTTCAAAAAGAAATGTTTGATTTAGTCAGTGTGGAAGAACTTGACTGGTCTGCTGAAAGCCAAGTCCTAATCCAAGCTGAACACCTCTGGTGTGACTTTAAATGCAGATCTTGAGCCAAAAACTCTTTACCAAACACCAATGACTTGTCTAAAATTGTCAGAAAATATTGGCATATATTTTGTTGTTTTTATTAAGTAAATGTTTAATACATTTCAATTTTACCATCTTTCCATGAATTATATAAGTGATCATTAAGAAAATACATCTTTTGTATTTATTTAGAGGGGGTGTAATCCTTTATGCTGTGCACTGTATATGTGTATGCGCATATATGTTTATATACAGGGGTGCACATAAGTTTTTCAGCCTGGTTCTCATATGAGAAATGACGGGCTATGGTATGTATGTGACCCATAAAATGTAACTCTAAAAAAATTAATTAATAATAGTGATGATAATATTATTGCACTTTATTTAGTTTTTATATATATATATATTATATATATAATTAACTAAATAATCAAGTGTGATAATACTATTTTATTTTAAAACAAAAAGGCAGTATTACATACAAATGCAATTATTTTATAGTAAACTTCAAAATAAAAATGTTGATATTTTTATTATTATTTTTATTTTCATCATTTTCAAACGTAAAATCAGCGAGCTTTTATTTTGGCGGGTTGTCGGCAAGTAAGTATTATGCGCTTCCGGGCTTAGCGCTGCTGATGGAATTGCGTCAGGGAATGAAATGTCACAGACAGTTTTGCTTTGAAAACGGCAGCGATAGTCTAGATTATGCTTCCAGTTTGTTGGTACGCAAATGCGCTGTCAGAACTTATTTACACAGCGCATTTTTAATTTTGGTCGCGCATGTGGACCTGCGAACCACTTATGTGCACCCCTGTTTATATACAAAATGCGCACACACACACACACAGACACACACATATATATATATATATATATATATATATATATATATATATATATATATATATATATATATATTTACTGTACATATTCAGATCGACGGGTTATCGGTCTATCCACGACACAACTAGAGATCTTTCTGTGTGTAAATCTCCCTCACTGACTACTTCATCCCGACCAGATTCAAAATGGTCAAAGTAGGGCTGTTGCGATAACCGCAATATCGCAATACTATTGATGAGCATAACTGCAGAGGAATGCAACCATCGCAGTAACCGCAGTATTTCAGTGTTTTCTTTTTCGTAAGGTTACGCCCTTCTTGTTTTACACTTCCTGCATGTGTACTGAATATTAGAAATGATAACAATGTGTATCATGCTGATTTGCACAGAGGCTCAGTGCACTTAACAAGCCTAAACAGACAGCGAATGAGAGAGAGATTGACTGATCGCTTGCGACTACCTGCGTCTGTCCTTCAGGCCAAGTCATATATAGGCCTATATTTGTGAAAACAGGTTGTCATGTCCAAGGAAAGCGAAATCTGTCTTAGCCTCGACACTCTGCTGGTCAGCTGAGCCTTTAAAAGTGGCGCTCAAAGTTAAAGTGATTTAAACAGCGTGTTTCATTACAAATCTCTGAATGAATCAGCGCTTTTGAACCATAGACTGTAAAAAAGATGGACGACGCATCTCCACTTCCATCCACTATAGAAAAGTGAAGCGACTACATCTCAGTATGGCCGCAGCCATCTTGAGTAAATGACGTCATTTGGAGGCCGAGTCTGCGCAGTAGAGATTCGTTTGGAGCCCGAGTCTGCGCAGTAGAGTCATGAGGTGGAGCTGCGGAGTCAAACTCCCGCCCAAACTCCCGCAGACCCAATCAACCATAACGACACGCCCGTTTTTATAGCATCAAATTACTAGCTAAAATCAAACGTATCACAAAAATGAACAATTGAACATATATCAGCGTGATAACAACTACCTTAAATGTCCAAAACCATATTTCGGAAAATTGTATTGGAAGTGTAATTAATTTTTTTTGGTCACACTTTATATTAGGTGGCTTTAACTACTATGTACTTACATAAAAAAATAAGTACAGTGTGCTTATTGTGTTCATATTGTATTTACAAAATACTATTGCTGCTATTGAGGGGGGATACAGGTAAGGTTAGGGACAGGTTTGGTGGTCTGGGTAGGTTTAAGGGTGGGTTAAGGTGTAAGGGATGGGTCAACAGTGTAATTACAGAAACTAATTACAGATGTAATTACATATAGGTATTTTTAAAAATATAAGTACAATGTAAAAACATGTATGTACACAATAAGCATATTGTACCAAATGATTAATTCAAATGTAAGTGCATAGTAGTTAAGGCCACCTAATATAAAGTGGGACCATTTTTTTTATTTTGATTGGAGTCCCATTCGTTTACATGGAGAGGGCAGGGTTTATGACCTGTACTGCAGCCAGCCACCAGGGGGCGATCATGCAGCCCGCAGCTTCACTTTTAAGGACGAGTGAGACACACCTGTTTTGAACTTGTAGTTGAATGAACGGTTTAAAGGCTCACTCAAATACAATCTCTTGCCGCCACCTTGAGGCGAAACAATGAAACTGCAAGGACTGACAGCCCGTCTAGAACACGCAGGATCAGAACTAACTGTTATATTTATAGGCTAACAATATACTAATGATCTTATTGTCAGGTTTAAGTTTTGTTATGAGGACCTTTATTTTGTCATTCTCTTCTGTTTACTACACTTCCTGTTTCAACGCGATTTAGATTCGGTTTTATTTGTTTCTGAATATGACCTCCTTACATCGTAATACATACACACACAGATTATATACAGTGAGGAAAATAAGTATTTGAACACCTGTCTATCAGCTAGAATTCTGACCCTCAAAGACCTGTTAGTCTGCCTTTAAAATGTCCACCTCCACTCCATTTATTATCCTAAATTAGATGCAACTGTTTGAGGTCAATAGCTGCATAAAGACACCTGTCCACCCCATACAATCAGTAAGAATCCAACTACTAACATGGCCAAGACCAAAGAGCTGTCCAAAGACACTAGAGACAAAATTGTACACCTCCACAAGGCTGGAAAGGGCTACAGGGAAATTGCCAAGCAGCTTGGTGAAAAAAGGTCCACTGTTGGAGCAATCATTAGAAAATGGAAGAAGCTAAACATGACTGTCAATCTCCCTCAGACTGGGGCTCCATGCAAGATCTCACCTCGTGGGGTCTCAATGATCCTAAGAAAGGTGAGAAATCAGCCCAGAACTACACGGGAGGAGCTGGTCAATGACCTGAAAAGAGCTGGGACCACCGTTTCCAAGGTTACTGTTGGTAATACACTAAGACGTCATGGTTTGAAATCATGCATGGCACGGAAGGTTCCCCTGCTTAAACCAGCACATGTCCAGGCCTGACTTAAGTTTGCCAATGACCATTTGGATGATCCAGAGGAGTCATGGGAGAAAGTCATGTGGTCAGATGAGACCAAAATAGAACTTTTTGGTCATAATTCCACTAAACGTATTTGGAGGAAGAAGAATGATGAGTACCATCCCAAGAACACCATCCCTACTGTGAAGCATGGGGGTGGTAGCATCATGCTTTGGGGGTGTTTTTCTGCACATGGGACAGGGCGACTGCACTGTATTAAGGAGAGGATGACCAGGGCCATGTATTGCGAGATTTTGGGGAACAACCTCCTTCCCTCAGTTTAGAGCATTGAAGATGGGTCGAGGCTGGGTCTTCCAACATGACAATGACCCGAAGCACACAGCCAGGATAACCAAGGAGTGGCTCTGTAAGAAGCATATCAAGGTTCTGGCGTGGCCTAGCCAGTCTCCAGACCTAAACCCAATAGAGAATCTTTGGAGGGAGCTCAAACTCCGTGTTTCTCAGCAACAGGCCAGAAACCTGACTGATCTAGAGAAGATCTGTGTGGAGGAGTGGGCCAAAGTCCCTCCTGCAGTGTGTGCAAACCTGGTGAAAAACTACAGGAAATGTTTGACCTCTGTAATTGCAAACAAAGGCTACTGTACCAAATATTAACATTAATTTTCTCAGGTGTTCAAATACTTATTTGCAGCTGTATCATACAAATAAATAGTTAAAAAAATCATACATTGTGATTTCTGGATTTTTTTTTTTAGATTGTCTCTCACAGTGGACATGCACCTACGATGACAATTTCAGATCCCTCCATGATTTCTAAGTGGGAGAACTTGCAAAATAGCAGGGTGTTCAAATACTTATTTTCCTCACTGTATATGGGGGGGGGGGGGGGTAATAATGGTGATGCCCTTTCGGATGTATTTAATGGATGTATTTAATTATAAAACACTTTATAATCTATAATAACATTTATTAACAACGTATTTAATATTTTCTCTAAACTTTCTTGTATATTTAGACAAGCACCTGCAATTCTGGCCAAATTAAAGATACGTTGTGTGTGAATTTGCACATATTACTTTGCAAAAACGTTTGCAGTTAGTTTTTAATTCTTGAGGACTCTATGCTTACATTTCTTTTCAGGAACACTAGTGCTCCTACTTAAAAAATAAATAAATAAAAAATAGGAACAGACCTTCTGATCAATGACAGGAAGGTCATTCCTGGGATTCGGTAACATTTCAACTTGGAATATACATGTTTTTCAACTTCTAAATACCCCACATCAAACCTCCAAAAAATATGCATCACATTTTATTATATCATATTCAAAATATAATATTTTCCCATCTCAGGCATTAAAGACCTTTTATCAATTTGAGTTTTTTTCCAGCTTTTTTTTCTCAACCCCGTAACGGACAAAATTGGGATTCGTTTAAAAAGGATTTTACACAGAAATCGTTATAAAACAAATGTCTACCTACTGCTCTTGTGTCCCTGATAACAAATTAATGATAACAAATGTAACATTTATCATCATTTTCACAATTTTATACAAAATACACAAATTGTGTGTCTACAGTCTCTTTGTTTTTGTAAAAAATATTTTTAATTTAAAATTTTAACCAAAACCACAATTTTATTGTTTTAGCCCTTAACATGTCAGATGGTAATCAGCAATAAATACTTTTGTTCTTAATTGTCTTCCCTTTATTTTTCTAAAAATATTAATGTGACAAGGTGTGATGGGGTTGTAGACTGTAACACATTTGAAGGGATACATTGCCTTAAATTTAAATTTTTGGTTTTGTTTCTCTCTCATATTGTCCCCTTGTTTCTGGGTCAACATATCTGTATGGCCAACATTGTATTTCTGCTGAAAATGTGGGTGCATTTTTTGATATGATGCTTGTCCATGTTTAAGTGGACATATGTCAAAAATTCTATTTAAAACAAAAATATGAGTTATGATTTTGGAGTATATATATTTACTGAAACCATGACTATTTTATATTTTTTCATTAAAATTATTAATAAATGAAGCAAATGACTCAACCCTGTCACAAGTTTACAACCCTGTAACAACGAGAAATACGTATATTTGTGATGGGGTTGAGTGGGACGGGGTTGTGGCCACTGCTGCTCATGTAGCATAGCAGAGTAGACCATATATGGCAGCAATAAAATAAACACATTGTATATACTTGAAAATAATGAATGAAAATAAAATGTTGTAAAAGTAATAATTTTCCATCTTAATTTTATATGATGGGGTTGAGTTGTTAAGCTTGACAGTGCCCTCCCTGACTGTAACATGCCTAAAAAATATGAATAAACAGTATGATACCACTAACCATTTTCTGCACCACTATTAAAGAGACCCGAATGAAGTCACACGTGAGTGGAGACTAAATTATTATGGGTGAAGAATGGTTAGTGTGACGGGGTTGATTTCAGACTGAGAGACATAACTTTACATTTTTTTTAATCAAATATTTTGCATTTTTTTTAGAAAATATTTTTTACAAGAAAGGAACACAAGTAAATGCTTACATTGTCGCCAAAAATCACAGACACTCTGCACATTTTGTTATTAATTTTCTAAGTACAAACTCAGGGACATTACAAAATGCTTGGTTCAAGATAGATATAAGACATTATTTTATGCTAAAAATATAAAAATGCAATAATTATTTTTATTAATTATAATGGGCATCCCAAAGTTTTGTGAAAAGCTTCTAATAATTCATTTTGGTGAACCACCACTTTAGAAACTCTGGTGAACCACCACTTTAGAAACTCTGGGGGACTGAAATATTACCGAATTCCAGGAATGACCCAGAAATTAACCTTCCTATTTGACTCCTTAAAGTTTTTTTTTTTTTTTTTTTTTTTTTTTTAAACCTTTGTAATGCCATTTTTCTAACTTTATTAAATGTATGTCATCTTTTGTGCCAAAAAAAAAAAAAAAAGATTTATAAACTTCTATCAAAAAACAATAAATTCAATTAAAATAATAAGATATATCAGAAGAATAAGTTTCCAGTCAAATGAAATCAGCAACAATAATTCATCTTTGCATGGTACAGAAGAGTACAAATGTGGCATTAAGCAAAATTTACAGAATTTAAGACATTTTTGACAAGACTCAGAGGTGGCATTAATGCATCTCATAATAACAATGTTATGAAATTAATGTTTTAAATATATAAATTTCAAAGAATTCAATGACTCAAACAGAAACTGCCAGTAGGTGGCATCAAGTCACTGTCTTTGTCACTGAATCATTCATTCAATCGATTCGTTCAAACGGCTGATTCATTTAGTTAACAAAGCAAGTGACTCTTTATGAATGGGTCATTGAATCATTGACTCACTAGATTTGTTCAAAAGCAAAGATTCATTCATAAACGCAACAGCGCCGTGTCAAAGACTTGCGCAGAGGCCCAGCTGTAACTTTGTTTTTGAACTATATTTTTGTTGACGAAATAGAGCAAAATAGACAACAGTGTTCCTAAAATGTAAGTCACTTAACATTAACTTTTGTATAAAATCAAAAATGTATAAACTGTTGTATAAATTCAATTTCACATTTACAAACTCTCTATAATCATTACAAGCCTCCGTTCATCGCTATCTCACAAACTTCCATTGTAATGAATGAAGCTCTCTACACTGCACAATGAATATATTATTTACATTGTCTATACACTTTCTTTGTTACAATGAATGACAACAACTGCAGTCTGCCTTCACGGTCTGTGCTGTGAGGAGCAGGGCGTGCGGCGATAGAGAAGCATTTCTATTGGCAGCGGTCTGCAGGTATTAAATGGCAAAAGACGGCATTGCGCAGCGAACCATAAACACCGCGCTACGTTTATATGCAGAACTGGGATCGCTTTCGTAGTCTTTTGAACGGATAAAATATAGAAATCACTTTAATTTCCAAATAAACCTAACTGGTTGGAAATGAAACGCCGTCCCCCCTCGAAATTCACTCCCAATTTCCAGCCCTGTGTGTATGTGTATATATATATATATATATATATATATATATATATTAGACACACACACACACACACACACACACACACACACACACACGTTGGTTTTACTATACTTGTGAGGACTTTCATTAGGGGCCAAGCATCGAAGGTGCGGAGGCACCTATTGTGTTTGTTAGCGTTATTATTAGGGGCCAAGCACCGAAGGTGCGTAGGCACCTATTGAAATCGTTAGATTTCTTCTTCTTCTTCTTCTTCTTCTTCTTCTTCTTCCGCCGCAAAGTCAATGGCAGCCCATAGAACCGATTGCGGGAAAGTTGTATAATTTGGCACACTGATAGAGGATAGTGTCAATAGTAACCACAGCAAAATTGGCGTCTCTAACTCAAACTCTCTAGCGCCACCACTTGTCCAAATTTGCACTTTTTAAATGCTAATAACTGTTGAACCGTAAGCCACAAAATTACAATTATTTTTTCTCTGAATCCTTGGTTCATACCGAGTCGAATGAAGTCCAGAATTAAAAAATTGTAAGGTTTAGTTTTTTTTACTATTTTTAATTGTTTGTAAAACCTACTTTGTCGAACTCGTCCTAGACGGTTTGTACGATTCTCACCAAAATTGGCTCAGATCATCTATAGACCATGGAGGCAAAAAGTTATGGAATTCAAGTCGATTCCTACAAGCGTTCTCGAATAGCACATTAATGAATTCGTCGAAAAGCACGCAAAAATGGATCTGATGCTATATCTCCGCAACGGTTTGGTGTATTGAGACGACACTTGGTGTGTGTTATAACAAGCATGACCTGAGGCGACCTGCAGTGTTTCGGCTCTGTGCCCCCTAGTGGTCAGGAGATATGAAAAATTAGTGTTTTTGCTTATAACTTGTGAGTGGTTTGCCTAAAAATCACAAAAATGGCCTCATTGGATTCGGTGCATCATGCCAAGTCCAACCATGTCCAATATTCCCATGTCAGCCATTTTGGGCGTCGGCCATGTTGAATTTTGTCGAAAAATGCTATATTTTCCGAACGCATTAACCTATCGTTACGAAAGTCGTTGTGGTTCCATGCTCTGATGGTACTCAAAAAGTTTGGGGACAGCGCCACCTTTTGGTCAAAAGTTATAATAAAATTTCTAAAAATGCTAATAACTTTTGCTTACATTAGCCTATTGTAATCAAACTGATGTTGGTAGATTCCTTCGGTCATGCCGAGAACATCGATACCAATTTTAAAATAATTGGCTGAACTTCCTGTCCGCCATTTTGATTCATGTTGAAAACCTACTTTTTCGAACTCCTCCTAGACCGTAAGTCCGATTTTCACGAAATTTGACTCGGATCATCTTCAGACCTTGCTGGCAAAAAGTTATGGATTTTGTGTCGATATATGAAACGGTTTCCGTTTAGCGCATCAACGAATTTGCTGGAAAGAGGCCAAACTGCATCTGAGGCTGTATCTTAGCAAAACTTTGAGATATTCGCACCAAATTTTGTATGTGACATTGTCACCTCACACTGACCACGCTACGTCAGTTTGGTAACGCTGCCACCTATTGGTCAAGAGTAATAAGCCATTCATTAATCATTAATAAGGAAATTTCTATAAATGCTAATAACTTTTGACTGCATTAGCCGATTGTAATGAAACTGGTCTCAAATTATTCCTTGGGTCATGCCGACAACATACATACCAATTATGTCATAATATGCCGAACTTTCTTTCCGCCATTTTTATTTATGTTGAAAACATACTTTTTCGAACTCTTCCTAAACCGTTTGTCCGATTTTAACCAAATTTGAATCATATCATCTTCAGACCATGCTGACCAAAAGTTATGGATTTCGTGTCGATAGACAAAACCGTTTTCGCATACCACAGCAACGAATTTGAGGCATGATGCCAAAATTTCTGCAGTTGGTCTGTTGCTTGCTTCTGGAGTGCTTGGCCCCGTCATTGCTGCTTGCAGCTATATTTCTGCTTCTGCTTCTGCTTCTTCTTCTTCCGTAAGAGAGTCAATGGCAGCCCATAGAACCGCTTGCGGGAAAGTTGTAAAATTTGGCACACTGATAGAGGAGAGTCTCAACATTAACCATAGCAAATTTGGAGTCTCTAACTCAAACTTTCTAGTCAAAAGAGTTAAGTGTGGAGAGACTAGAATTAAGTGTAAGATTAATACTGTCTCCTCATCACTCCAGATCACTTGCTTTCCATCTTTTGATCTTTCTTTCTTTTCTCTCACCGGCTCCTGTTTACACAACGTACGTTTCCCGTTACTGACGTGACATGAACCTCACTGCTCAATTTCTGATTGGCTGTCTGTTGGCAAGTGTCCAACAGTAACAAGCCAACACCGT